>JAUPFP010000016.1:2933902-3548902 GCA_036925085.1 Brachycybe producta | reverse complement strand
CCATCTTGAGGAACCGGTTCCCAATATACATTAGCAGATTTGCAAAGCAATTTATGCACAGATGCGAAGATTTGCGCAGCACATAAGTTAGAAGTGGCAAAGGGTAGAACCGAACCAAATCTACTCGCTTCAAAACCAGTTCTTATCAGTTCAACCTATACTGGCGAACTGGTTCTACCAGCTCCAGTAATTGGCGAACCAGTTTTACAGGTTCCGCCAAACCATTGACATCACTAGTGCCAAAACTGAGCGTGGCCAATAGATGGCGCAAACTGTACTTAGTGCTTCAGTTAGAATGGGGTTCAATGGACGTAGAAAAAAAGGATGACATTTTCAACAGGATGTCTTCCTTGTAGCTTCAAAAAGCAGATGATTCTTCACTCGCTTTTGGCATTTTTTTTTCTCCCCTAACACGGAGTTCCTTTATCTTTATAAATTTATCTTGGTTCTTATTGGTGCGGATGCACCTTTATCTAACTCATGAAGGTCCCTATTATGAAAACAAAAATAGTTGATCGATGCCAAAAAAATGTAATTTATTAATTATTTTTTATAATTAATATTACGAATTAACCATTCGTCCTTGAATAATAAAAAAAAGATAGCTAATGTCGCGATTTTTTATCAGATTTACTAATTTAGTTTACAAACTGATAACAATTTTTAGTCAACTTTTAATGTTAAACACGAGAGGCCCGCCCTGAGGATAAAAGATTCGAATCGCCTGAATTAAAATAAAAAAAAACATCTTCAAAATTGTGAAATAAAAAACTGATCTTGTAGTAAGTAGTAAAGTGTCAGTGAACCAATAATAAGAGGTGTCCTTTAAATTCAAAGTCAATCAAAATTAACTTGAACGGATGGATCACACATACAGAAAAAAAATTCCACTGAAAACAGAATTTATCTAATTTTAACAAATTATTCTATTTTATTTATGGTAGCTGAATTGTAGGCAGAAAAAAAAACCCGGTGAAATTACTTCTTGTCACACTGAATTTACATGTTTTCAGCCAATAAGAAGGCGGTTCTTTCTGTTCAGTGGCATTATTTTTCTTATGGCTCACCCCCCTCATCCCTTCTATAAACTGAACAAATAATGTCCTTAAAATGTTTTCTGTTGAGAGACAACTTCCTTGAATGAGAAAAAAAACACAAAAAAAATAGCTGAAACTTAATTCTGAGTTGTTATTTTCTATACTGAATTCGTGTACATGAACCTTACCACACTGGCAATTACAATTTATTGCAGGAAATATAACAATGAATCTTGCTGAAAATTGTTATTGTGATTGCTAATTTGCTACTATAGGAGAGAAGAGAAAAAAAAAACGGTACGTAACAGAAATCCTACACGCTAAAATCGCGACATAATTATTGTACTTAACAATATTTCCACCAAAGCAACAAACATGGTCACATGGCAATGACTAAACAGAAATAACCAGTTTTGTCCAATTGATGAACCACAAATGGTCAGTAGTACTTGCAGAACCATTTTTTTTTATTACCTTATCTATCTCCCTGTCCCCTTACATTCAGAAACGAAAGAAAAAGCTATTTATCTGCAAAGAAAACAGAAAAGTAGCATCCGGAAAAATGTCCTGGAACCATGCTACCCCCTCCACCTACCCTTCTTTTCAAGAAGATTTTCTCGAGAGGATGAAATTGAATATGGCGACCTTCAGTGTGAACGCCAGAATGTGTATATTTTATGCGTTTTGATGGCATCATCAATAGCCTAGTCATATGAGGATTTTCATGGCCTCATAATATTTGAGAAGCAAAATCACAAAATGAAGTACATCCGGAATTTCATTTCTTTAAAGAATATTGTCTAGAACAGTAGTGGTTCCAAATATATTTTTGCTTACGGTGCAGTATTTTTGCCTGAAGAACTTCCGGTACACTTAAGTTTACCACAGTAGGGCCTACATCATATCCCTTAAAATCCACTGGTTTTTTTTTTCAAATAAATTTAACAAATTATTTGAAAATATTAAATTACATTAACACATTAAATGTAACATCGAAAATTGACTGAATGCACACCGTTTGAGAACCACTGCACTGGTCTAGATCACCCCCATCTAGATTCTTTACAACAAAAAAAGACAAGTCTTTAGTTTCCGATTGCACCCATCGCTTGTCACACTATTGATGACGGTGATGCTCTTTATTTGTTTGTTATGAATGGTGGCTTTTTCTCTTTTGTTTGTTATATGTCAACTTACGTGTTATGTTTTTCAGTTTGCCTCCCTGTGCATGTACAGTAAGTATATATAATGTGTGACCGTGTTGGCTTTCAATGGTACTCTTCTGAACAAACAATAACTTTTTTTTAATATTTTATATATGATGATGATTGTTTGTTAATTCAGAAGCATAATAAAATCAAACAAAACCCTTTGAAACACAGTAGCAGAAAATGGATTGAAAGGGAATTAATAAAAACCAATTCAACATTCTGTCATTTAGAATTACTTATTAAGTGTAAGGGGGGGGGGGGGGGGGGGGGTTGTGTTTTCACACATTCTCTCATCCACCTTTCGAAAAAATGGTTGACAATTTGACATTGATCAATCACAACTATAATACCTGAAAAACACAACAAAACAATCCACAAATAATATAAAAACACAGCTTAAACTGGATAGTAAGAAAGAAGTTATGTAAACACATATTGAAAGAGAAAAAAAGTGTGTCGCGTAACGTTTGTCAGATGTCAAAAGTGAATAAGAAGAAAGAAATCTAAACACTGAAAGATCAATCAGATTTCTCCTTTTCTAAAGAAACTTCTCTCTTTTTTTATCTTTTCTTGTTTGAACAACTGACAAAAGAAGAAAAAGCCGAGAAAATGGACCTGTCAATTGGAGAAAGAAAGAAAAACCACGTGTTTGAAAACCAATCTACTACAGACACATAACACCCTTTTGGGCCTTTTATATTATAAATACTTTGTTCAATTGATGTTACACACCAACAACATATCTTAAGATCTTCTAAGGACCTGAAAAAGTATAAGGTTGTGTTGAGCAACAGATGGCGCTGCAAAATGTATGAAGATCAAGAAACGTCCTCTAAATCAAGCATGTCAAACTCAAAAGCTTATACCTTGTACACAGTTAAATGCATTTAAATATTAAACACGTTCTACGGAGCCCTGTGAAGGGCAAATGGACAATATGTCGAATTCAATTTACTCAGTTAATAATCTCAAAATATTATCTTAATACTTAAATATAATATATATTAAAAAAACTAATGACACAATATTGATTTAGTATTTCAATTTAAAATATTAATAATATAATAATAAAGTCAATTTTTTTTGGGTTTTATTTTCCTTAACTGGATTCCGTATAATTCACCTGAACACATTTAACTCATGTGTGTACAAGGTATAATTGGCTAATACCTTGTAATGCACACACGCGTTAAATGAATTCAAATTAAATGTGTTTAGGTGAATTATACGGACTCCAGTTAAGGACATGAACCAAATAAAAATTGACTTTATTATTAATATTTCAAATTGAAATACTAAATCAATATTTTCAGATTATTAAATGAATAAATTGAATTCGACATTTCGTTTGTTTGTCCTTCACAGGGCTCTGTAGAACACGTTTATTATTTAAATGCATTTAAATTATCAGGTTTGTACCAGTTCTGCTCGTTTTTCAGCATGTGTGATTCTTCCATAATTCTATTCTACAACCAAAACAGTTTAGCACGAAATTTAAGAGAATGGAATAATTTTGCTTTTAAATCAATTTCGTGTTAAAAGAATTTATATGCTAAATCTAATTGACCGGACAAAACGTAGTTTGTGCTAGTCGATATTTCGGTGTTAAACGGTTTCCATCCTATTTATATGGCGGAATTGAAGCGGAAATAACTTAAAATTGTTTCTTTTTGTTAAAGAGAGTTTACATTTTAAAAGCCAATAGCTACCATAATGGCTCCTCATAACATTCCTTCTCACCTCTTCCATAAACTCAAGTATATGCCCTTGAAATATTTTCTGTTGCAATGTTTGCGAACCCTTGAATACAAAGAAACACAGAAATATACAGCTGAAACTATTTTGATTTTCTGCTTGTTTTCTTCAGCATGTGTGATCCATCCCATACATTCAATTATAATTAATAAACCCTAAAAGATATACTTTTTTTTTTAAAAGAAAACACATTTTATAACTTCATAGACTAAAATCTAGAACTCTCAGTCAAGTGATGATTACATTTTACCTCAGGGGAAAACTCTAGCCTCTAAACACCCTTTTTAATTGCAAAAAAAGCTTCTTTTTCGGACACCATGATAATTATTCTCACTTTTAGGGGAGAAAAAGGTAATATCAAAAATATCGCAATGGCAACATGTACGCCCTCTAGTGTTACTTTTAACTTTTTATTTACAAAAAAGTTGGCTCGTTGCCAACATCTGTGTTGTTTTTCTTGTTTTCATGTGTATTCTATTCTCTCCTCTATACATGTTTTTATTCGTCTTTGTGCGAGTGTCACACGTTTCTCTCGCTTTCATTCTGAGAACGTGTCCTATAAGCTGCTACTGTTACGTCTAAGTTCAATTATGACCTTGAAAAAATGACCCTTCGAGCATGATGTCGATAAACAGGTAACTACTTCATGTTAAGAGAAAAATATATATTGTTAGCCTTATAATTTGTATCCATCCATTTCGTGTAGGTCTCTCTTCACGACAGGCAATTAGAAATCGGGACGAACAGAAGTTGGCTCCGCCCTTTTTATGACGACCGGCAACTTCTAATTGGTTGGTTATGTAGTCTGACGTCACATGCTCCGCCCTTTTCAACGTCGAACCACATTAGAAGTTGCCAGTCGTCATAAAAAAGGGCGGAGCCAACTTCTGTTCGTCCCGATTTCTAATTTGCCTGTCTCTTCACGTGAAAATTGTTATTGACATTTCTCTGTTTCACTTATGGAAAGCGTTTCGTCGTGATTCGCTAATCAGACATTTCCTTTCTGCAAAGCCTGTACCATTCACGATAGGATCGGAACTGACTGATCTGGACAGACAGATCAAATCCATCATTCATCCATCCATACATGATTTGGGTTTCAAGAGATCTCTACCGATCTAGTTGTGAGATTAGTTAGAACTGTCTCTGTCCAGATCCGTCAGTCCAGAGATTCCATCGTGAATGGATATAGCTTAAATGTTAACATTGTTTAAAGCTGACAGTAACTACAGTCAATGTGTGGAACTAAAGGCTGGTTTAGTAGCACGCTGAAGATGAAACAGTTTTACATGAAGCTTAGCTGATCATCAGTAAAGCTTTTCAGAGATATTATGCTTAGTCATCTTCAGTTAGAATAAAACATCTCAGCTTTGATTTTTTTCACTTCACATAAAATTAGTTCCAAGCGACTCGAAATGAATTATTTTAATACACAAAGTCTCGACGACAGGCAAATAGAAATCGGGACGAACTTCAGTTGGCTCCGCCCTTTTTATGACGACCGGCAACTTCTAATTAGTTTGTTGTGTGCTTCGCCGTTGAAAAGGGCGGAGCATGTGACGTTAGACTACATAACCAACCAAATTAGAAGTTGCCGTTCGTCAAAAAAAAAGGGCGGAGCCAACTGAAGTTCG
The DNA here is from genome assembly GCA_036925085.1 of Brachycybe producta. NCBI lineage: Eukaryota > Metazoa > Arthropoda > Diplopoda > Playtdesmida > Andrognathidae > Brachycybe > Brachycybe producta. Next base: position 3,543,265 of record JAUPFP010000016.1, on the reverse strand, counting down.
TCTCGATTTCTAAATGCCTGTGTCTCGACGCGTCATAAGAAAATAATTTGCATGCAATGCCAATTTTACATTCCTATTGGTCGATGAACATCATGTAATGATGATGGCTATTCCTAAACTTGTAAGCTACAAGCATAAATACCCAATGTAATCGGACATTTCAGCTTAGAACCTTTAGTTTCAGCCGAAAAATGTCATCTTCATCTAACAGATTGGAAGTGCATAACATTTCGAAATGCAACTAAACCAGCTTTAAACATTTTAGGAAACTAAGCATTCGAATGCACCTATTTTTCAGAGGGTTTTTTTAAAACTCTGAAATAACAATTTTTTTTAGAATAAGGGTCGCTTCACACTATTAGATCAAAACACAGTCCAGGAACTGTCTGTTCAAATTTTTCTATGGAAAAAATATGATCCGAGTATGACCGCAAGTGTGAAACGCGTCGCTTTTGTTAAATACAATGTATTTCAATTGAAAATCTTTCGTGCGATACTTGATCGAATACTGCCTTGACTATATATAGTGTGAATCGACTCTAACCTTTTAAGTTCAATAGTTTTTTTCTTCTCTTCATTATGCTATGATTGAAAGCACATTAAAAGAAAATATGCAAGTTTGTGAAATAGTATTTTATAGACTAGAAAAGAACTGCTGTTTTATGTCGGATCAAGTTGGTGTAATTGAAGTCCATTACACGAAATGTATGTCCATTTCGCGAAATGAATATAAATTGGCCTGTAATTTCGTGTAATGGACTTCAATTACACATCAAATGGACGCGACATATATAATGCTAAACTCTTTCAGTATGTTCTTATAATACAAACAGCCTAGGCATTCTGAAATAAGGAAAAATTTCGTACAATGTTATACTTTTCTGGAATGTACCACCTTGTGATAGTCGTACACTTTAAACTATTGTAATCATTTAACCAAGTCAGTCAGTCAGCAGATTAGTTTTAATCAAAAGGAAGAAAGAAGCTTTTATTCTCTTTCCAAACAACAATAGAAAAGAGAAAAATATAAGCAAAAGAAAACAACAAAATGAAACACTAAATTCCATTTTGAGTTCCGTTTTCTCTCGAACCTTGGTCCCTTTTTGAACAGAGAAAACTTACCTTTAAACCAAATAATAATAATAACAATCCCTAGAGTGACAGATGAAAGAGAGAGAGAGAGAGAGAGAGAGAGAGAGAGAGGCTCAAACAAATACAATAAAAGACAGAGAAAAGTAACAAAATTAGTTTTGTTGCATCTCTCTCTCTCTCTCTCTCTCTCTCTCTCTCTCTCTCTCTCGAATCAATACAATTGTTTAATTCTCTAATATAATTCAATTATTAACCTCAAATGGTTTAACTTGAAAAATGTCGGAAAAAACAAAAGAGAAAATTTTAATCGAATGGGACAGTTATTTTGGTAGAAGGAGGAGGTTGGGTCTCTCTCTCTCTCTCTCTCTCTCTCTCTCTCTCTCTCTCTCTCTCTCTCTCTCTCTCTCTCTCTCTCTCTCTCTCTCCAAATATGATTATTATTATCAACCATTAAATAACATATGTAACCCTACCACCACCCACCCACACTCCATATTTAATCCCTTTCCATTATTGAATAAAACTAATTTCATAAACAAAAACTAATCCACGAAATTACTCTTTTGTTTTCCACATTTCATGACGTTCAAGTAGTAATACCCCCCATAATACAATATATTAGGCCTAAACATAAATATTGTCACCGCCAAAGTGAACAAAAATCAATCATTTGACAGAAAAACTTTTAAAAAGTGTTTTAAAAACTAGGAGGGTATTTTTAGTCTCTCAATCACTTAGGGGCATTTTCACGTTGACATTTTAAAATAAACTATTTAGGCCTAAGTTTTAAAATGACCCAACTATAAGTATATATGATTGATTTTTTAAACTTTGTCCATATCCATATAAGTGATTCAGCTACAGTTCTAGTTAATAAAGCAATTTCAAATTTTCCTCAAGATATTTGAAAGAGAAAATGAGTTTTTCATTTTCTCTGGTGTGCGCATGCGCGTCGTTTGTTCCTTTTTTTACTCCTTTCATTTCAATTTCAGTTTCCCCCCTCCCCCTTTTTTCCACCTCCACGTTTCTCTCTCCCGCCCCCCCCCCTCTACACTTTCCAACCTTTTCCCCTCTCCAATTTAATATCATGGGGTTCTTGGATGAGGCAGTGCAACATATAGTTGACCTTGAGAAGAAAAAAAAAGCGGTTCATTTATTCATTTAAATTTATATAAATTGTACAGCATTAATCACACTCACACACAAACACAGACCTGGCTTAATACATATATAATACATATATTACATGTTATCCTTCAAAATAAACTTTTTTTTCATGTAGAGACAGGGTGGCTGATTTAAAAAAAAATCAAATAAATCGATTAATTTGATTTAAATCAGATTTTTTTCATTTTTTTCATGTTAAGAAACATTCAAATTTGAAAATAATAAGCTTCAAGCACTTTTTTAATTTCACATTCTGAACATATAAACACAAGCTTTGCAACCTTTTCAGTTTCCAAAGCAAATCAGTGCCTCAAGAGGTAAACTGGGTTGTCACTTTTACATCTTCATACAATATAAAATTCGTGTTTTAAACAGCTTGTCAAGTTCTATCAGCAGTGAACAGTGTTAAGTCCACGGTTTTAGACATCGGCCGCTAGATGGTGGTATACCATGTTAAGTCCTATTCCATCAATGAAGAGAAAAACTTTCAAACGACTCCACTGTAAAATATAGGTTTGGTGACTTAACACAGTTTACCTCTGAGGCTCTTAAATAGATTACTACTACTATTTATATGTATAAGTATGTATCTCTCTATCCAGTCAATTGGGGGATACTTCCTCAAGTATATCTTCCAAAAAAACATAATGTATTAATGTATTAATATATTAATATGTATTAATGAAAGGACTACCACCAGACTATTTTATAAACAGAGAAAAATGCCCGGAACTGTTTTTATTTTTATTGTATAATTTAAATGTTGAAATAAATGTGAATATTTTTTTTTAAAAAATCATTTGATTTAAATCACTGCCACCCTGTGTAGAGAGAAAAAGTAATAAATATCTTCAACTTAAATTAAGTAAGGTTTATTTTCAGCCTGACATTAAAAAAAGTTTACTGTAAAAGACATCAAGAATAAAATAACCGTAACTCCGTAAGTGATAGGAGCTGCACTTCTAGTTTTTAAAACACTTTCTAGCTCTTAATTCTGCTCCTAAAAGACAGAATTACTCAAAGAGTTCGATTAATTATCAGTTGATCATAAACCATCTTAAGTGATTCATTTCACTCTTCTAGTTTCTTGAAGATTTTCAATTTCGTCTTGAAGTTACGTACTCACTTCTGCATATTTTACACAAAACAGCTAGCTGCTGATTATAAGTGTCCCAAATGCGATTCAAGCAATGGTAGTTGAGTGAATGTACCGAGAATGCGTAAAACAACCTCACCTACATATTTTGACCATTGCCGGTAAACACTAGCTAGATCAGTATTGACTCAAGTAATAGTGTGACGTCACACGAGAAAAAAAAATGTGCTCGCACGCGGAAGTAGGACTGTGACGTCAACATAACTGAAGTAAACAACACAAATCTGTGACGTAATAATGTACTATAGGTATTTATGATCGAGGAGGAGGAATAGAAGCAAGGGAGGAGGCAATGTGTGTGACGTCACACACACATAGCTTGCAGACTGTACGGAAACCCCTAGATATATTATAGGCTTACGGACAATTACAAACATCAGCATTATTTATGTGGTTTTCAATTGTAAACAATGGGCTTCTTCGAACTGTGATCATTCTCCTCTGTCTTTCAGGTGCAAAATGAAAAGAAACTTGAATGTGTATTAGAAACTAGAAGGGTAACTCAATCACTTTAAGAATATTTTCATGTTGATATCTTTCAAAATAAGCTTTTTTATGTGAGTTTGCAAATTACCCAACTTTAAAAATTATAGATTTAAAAAGAAAAACTCGGGTTTCTCTTAATTTTGCAAAATAATAAAAAACTAGAAAGCGTTTTAGAAACTAGAAGGGTGGTTCAATCAAAAGTTCATGTTGATATATTTCAAAATAAGCTTTTTATGTGAATTTGAAAGTGAACATAATGAAGATCTTTTTTTAAAAAAGTTTATTTTGAAAGATATGAGAATATGAAAATAGTCCTTAAGTGAGACTGAGCCATCATCATTCTAGTTTCTAAAACACTTAAGTTTCTCTTAATTTTGCTCTTCTGAAAGACAGAAGAATAATCAGAATTGGTAAATCAGCTGTTCATAAACCATCTTAAGAAACCCCCCTTATTTATTATTAACTTTGTTAAGGTCAAAAAGCAATGTTTTCAAAGCTATTTTAAAAGTCGTGTTTTGTGTTGTTTTTTTTTGAAAGGGGGGGTGGGTGGGAAGGTTCTACAACGTCATGAAGGAAATAAGAAAAGAGGGAGAAGGAAAGGGAGAAATTATGAATTGGAAAACAAGTTGCGAAATGACGAAATTCATGTTTTATGGAGCGCCATCAACGTCAAACGTTTTTATTTGTTTACTTCCGAGAGAAAGAAAAACGTGGTTATTAAAATAAAATTACATATATTATAATGTATATATATGGAAATAAAAACTTGTTTAAACTTCTATTAAAATATTCTAGTAAAAATTCTAGTTAAAAAAAAAACTTATTTTCTGTGTAGGCTTACTGATTGATAAAAAATAATAACCATGACGTAACGACCAAACTTCAATTATCAGAATAATTTCGCGCCAAATCCATTTTTTTAAGTACAATTTACGTACATAAAAACCGTGTTATGTACTTTTCATCAACTCAACACCACATTATTTTTATGTATATTTCATTTAAATGTCAATCAATAAAGTTTCGAAATCGACTTATTTTACGTCATTTTTGTATTAGGCCTACGTTTCAAAAGTATAAAACTTCAACCAAAACAAAGGTGTTTTTTTTTAAATTGAATTCCGGTTATCCAACCCTTATTTCTTGTACTTTTTAAATTACATTTTTATCAAATTAATTAACGACCAAGAAAAACTGCGCCGATTTTTTTTAATTTTGGAAAATATTTTATATTTAAATATTTTATAAAATTATGATAATGAAATTTTTATTTATTATTTTTGTTATATCATTTATATTGTCATGAAATTTCTATCAAGAACGTATTAAATTCTATTGACTTGTGTCGTCACCCCCACCCCCCCCCCCCCCCCCGAGCCACCTTCAAGGCTTTCAAAGTATTGAAAATATGAACAAAACAAACACTTTTTTTAATTTTTAAAAACAAAATTTAATTTTTATGATTCAAACTTCCGGCATATTTACCATTGCATTTCGGAAAATTCGTTCGATTAGCAAGATTGTATAGCTTTTTTTCCGTCTTATTTCGCGTCTTTGGCGCAACATACTGTATGTATGTAATTAGGTCTTCGCAACCTTAATTTGAAGGCTTTACAGCTCCTCATAGAAAAATACTCAGAAATTGGTTAATAGTAACAACAACAACAACAACAATAATAATAATAATTATTATTATTACTATTATTATTTAACAATACAATATTAATAGTTTACTCTCTGCACGCGTAACAAGTTGGCACGTGTTACTCTAGATAGGGCTTATAACAGGCAATTAGAAATTGGGACGAACACAAGTTGGCTCCGCCCTTTTTATGACGACCGGCAACTTCTAATTGGTTGGTTATGTAGTCTGATGTCACATGCTCCGCCCTTTTCAACGTCGAACCACACAACACAAACCAATTACAATTTGCCGGTCGTCATAAAAAGGGCGGAGCTAATTGACGTTCGTCACGATTTCTAATTGCCTGTGGGCCTATACGATATAGGTTTAAAAAACCTTAAAAATGCCTTAGACATTCACTTAAATTGTATCGTTTTGCACGTGTTTTTTGTTACGATTTCCTCCTCATTCCCTCAATAATTCTATCACACACACACACACACGTGCGACAGGCAGTTGGGCTCAGCCAGAAAAATTCGGTTAGCCCCGCCCTTTTATGAGCTTCAGATCAATAAGAAACCCGTAGCAAACAGAATCAAACTCGTAACAAACTTAAACAACCAATCAGAACAAACCTTTCTGGCTGCGCCCAACTACTTCTCACGCGTGCGTGGTTTTTTAAATGTGCAATGCAAACAATAATTAGGGATATTCTAATTTCTTTCGAATAGGAGTCACTAGCCTCCAAGCTATTTCTGTAGTTTTATATAAAATGCAACGAAGGAGCGAAAACAAAAGTTGTAGAATATCCTTTCATAGAGGCTAAGTGGCTGCTAATCGAAATAATTTCCAATAATAGTTATAATAGTAGTAGTAGTAGTAATAATAATTTTATTATTAATGTCAAAGATGAAGACAGGAAAGGGGGGGGGGCGTAATACCTAGTACATAGACCTACATGATAATTTAAATGCATTTAAATAATAAACGTGTTCTACAGAGCCCTGTGAAGGACACACAAACAATATGTCGAATTCAATTTATTCAGTTAATAATCTCAAAATATTGAGTTAATACTTAAATATATAAGCTATTGAAAAAATATTGATTTAGTATTTCAGTTTAAAATATTATATATATATAATATCCCAGGTCTGTGTATGTGTGTGGAGTAACAAAACCATTGAAGCACGTCGGAATTTATATAAATTTGAATAAATGAACCGTTTTTTTTTTTTTTCTCAAGGTCAACTATATGTTGAACTCGTCCTTTGGAAAGTGTAGAAGGGGGGAGGGAGAGAGAGAGAGAGAGAGAGAAAAGTGGGAGGGGTGAGGGGAAAAGGTTGGAAAGTGTAGAAGGGGAGAGAGAGAAAAGTGGGAGGGGGTGACTTGAAATTGAAATGTGAGTAAAAAAAGGAAAAACCGACGCGCATGCGCACAATTGCCTGTGAATTTTGCTCCCGTCATTTATGACGGGTTACCCCACTAGTTAATAATAAAAGTCAATTTTTATTTGGTGTTCATGTCCTTAACTGGATTCCGTATAATTCACCTGAACACAATTAATTTGAATTCATTTAACTCATGTTATGTGTGTACAAGGTGTAAGATGGTCGATTCACACTATGACAGTCACAAGGCGAGGAGGTCCGATCAACCGCGGTCAAATATTTCGTATTTATAAAGAGTTTAAATATTTTAAAAAAAATCCAATGTATTTAGAAAAGTCGGCGGTGTTCACACTGGCAATCAATAGTTTTAAATTCAGCAAAATTTGATCGAACCCATGACTTGACCGTGGTTCTAATCGGATAGTGCGAATCGGCCTTTTTAAAGGTTAAACTCAAATGAACGGTTAAAACGAGGCTTTTTTTCTTCTTCTTCTTCTGTTTCTGGTTGCTGCTTCTTTTTTTCCCTCTCAAATGACGAAACTAAAAAGTAAACGAACAAAATTTTGCAAAAGAAAGAAGAAAAAAAAAAAAAAAAATAACCAAAGGAAAGTTTAAGAAGAGCTTTGAAATCGATGTTATCGAATGACAATGAGAAAAATGGGGAAAAAAAGACCTTGATAAAATTACGATACACTTTTATAAACAACGTCAAATAAAAACGTCATTTCGATCCGTTTTTCTATAATTTCTTTTTTAAAAAAAAAGTCAAATCAAAACAAACAAACACGGAAAAGAAAAGAGAAGGGGAAAAAAAAAATACGGGAACGTTTGTTTCTAAAGATAGATTCATTTCTATTCTAATAACATAATAATATATAAGGAAGCGGCCATTTTGGTTCTCCCTCTTTTTTCTATCTAATAATAAACGTAAATCTTTCTCTTTCTCGCCACCACCACCACCTCCTCCTCCTCTTCTTTTTTTTTTTTAGAAAGTTAAAACGTTACTCACCAGAAGTAGTTGAAAGTACGCACAAAATAATGAAGATCAGAAAGAACAAGATTGTTATTAACTGTACAAACTTAGCCATTGTTGTTTTTCGTTTGTTTTGAGCAAAAATTTACAATAAAAAAAACCTCCGAATAAACACACACACACACTGAAAGAAAAAAAACACCTTTCTCTCGTCGTCACATGTCGTCTTTCTTCATCGTCAAAAACCAGAAACGCGGATTCCGATTAGATGGCCTCGAACGGACTTACATTAGAAACACACACACAAAAAAATACTCGAAGCAAAAAGCCACACAAGATAGAATAATAACAAACACACAGAGAACGACGACGCATGAACCAACTGCGTGAGAGATTGCTGACGTGATCTCGTGTTCACAGACCTATTCTTTACATTATATCTAGAAACACAGAAATGTTCGATAAATAAAGAATAACCGGTTCAATTATCGAGCCTCTTTTTCCATTTTGTATCAGGGAAACCTCAACTGTCGTTCTCAGAGGGTTCTCTAGAAACGGCAGCCATTTTCTATCAGGGATAGTCTGATTTTTTTTTTTTTTTTTGCAATAGATATCTGCTTGTTTGTCTATTATTACATAACAATTTCAATCAGAAATAATAATTTAAAATATAAATAAGATATAAAAGCTTTAAAATTACGTGTTATTTCTTATCAATATTTTAGTTATTTCACTCTAAAGGCAAATATTTATGTATAACAATAAACGGACCGTTTTTAAGTAGTAATAAGCTATCAAGTATTAACGTATGTCGCTGTCATGAACCAATAGAAACCTTTTTACGATACAACTATCATCGTTATCTCAAATAGGCCTCATAATAAATTAACGTATAGCCGCCATCTTGTGTCATTTTGATAAATTAAAAAGACACAAGATTGACGAAACTACTGTATGTAATACATTAACATAGTTAAAAAAATATAATAAAATACATTTCAAATGCATTTTCAGTTTAAAAAAGGCAAAAAATCAAAATAATCGAACAAAATTTTCACACTTTTCTGTTTCCTTAAAGAACACGCGGTGAAAGTAACAAAAGTTCTCACAATTACCACTTTTAACAAGATGAAAAGTAATTTTTCATACGGTGGCGCCATCTAATAGTACAGCTAGAAAACTAATATAACTATAATTTAAGAAAAGGTAGGGGAGCGAGGGTTTTATGAATGATGTCTGGAAAGGGGATAAATTACATACAAAAAAAAAGGCCCAACATATTTTCTCCTTCTATTATGCACGACACCAAGGCAGACATAAAATGACCTACCTTGAATTTTCTTTTATTATTATTATAATTCCAGCCATCTACTGCTGAGTTGATTCAGACATCTATGATTAAAGAAATATAAAAAACAAACTTTTTAAAAAAAAACTATGTCTGGGTCCTGAAATAACCCCTAAGCACCCAGACATCCCATTAGAAATAAAAACATAGAAATGTTTCCTATGTGTCCCATATTTATACCCTTTGACACACCACTCCCATTTTTTCCTAGATGTATATTTTATAATAAAACTGAAACAAAAAAAAGTTTTAATAAACAAATGACTAAAAATGCCCTTTATTAAAATGCCTTATTTTTTATTGTTACACTATTATAATATTAATACACACACAAACTGCACATAATTCACTGTAATGACTTTTGTTTTCTTTAATTTTAATTCCGCTAAAAATGATTTTTTTTTTGAAAAAAAAAATTACACACAATTATTTCATCATTTTTTCGAAGAAAAGGAAAATGTTACTTTTATACACTACAGTAACCTGCGACATATAGTTCGGTAACAAGAGAGGGGAATTAACGGGAGAAAATTTAGGGAGGTTTTAAGTGCAAGGCTTATAGAGGCCCCAAAGAGAGACAATCGAGTAATATGACTATAGGAGAAAGGAAGGAGGAGTGTGTTAAAAAGAGGTTTGAAAGAAGAATAAGAAAAGGGAAATGGGTTATTAACATGTTTACACCTTGAAAAAGGCGTAAAAAATAGAAATAAAAAAAAACTTCGAGAACATCGGAAGAAAAAATAAAACCAAGATTGAAGGTTGTAAAAAAGTGTATGCAAATACATCTTGCCACAAAAAAAGTGGGATTTGCATCATTACAATCATTACAACTCAGTATATACATTATCTGAAAAGATTAATTCCCCCTTCCCCGTTATTTTTTTTTCCTCCAAAAAAAAAAAGAAAAAAAAATTTCAACCAAACCCCCTCCCCAAAAACTTTAACCTGATTTATGCTTATGTGCAGAAGCAAAAACTTGCTTTATGGCGATCTAACATCAAATGACAATAATAACTGATTATAAACCACCTCATTTTTTAAGTGAAAACACAAGAGGGGTAAAAAAAAGAAAGACGTAAACGTCTTCTTTTTTTTCTCATGCAAAAAACAAACAAATGAACAAAAGAAAAAAGACGGGTAGTTTCACTCGATCGTTTACTATATTTACAGATTAAAAAAATTTCATTTCTCTTTCGGATCGTATGCGGCGAAAAAAATCTGGGATTAATTCAAATTCATGAGTGTTGTTTGGGGGTATGTACGTACGTGTAAGAGAGACAAAATAACTGCTGTGCAAAACAGTTAAAAAAATAAAATAAGACGAATTAAAAAGGGAAAAAGATAGAAAGGGAAAAGGAGAACCGTTTTTGCGTTAACTAATAAACGAGAAAGAAATTGAATCTCTCTTTCTTGTGTGTAAAACAATAAAAATATATATACGAGAGAAAGAGAAAGAAAAAAAAACGTCGAAAAGGACACGAAAAAGGAGAAAAAGATTCAGGTTGGTGGGTCGCAGCGAGTCGCTACTAGGAATCGGACATGAAAGAATTTTTACTCTTCCATTCTTCGAGCTCTTTGATTTGCTGCCGAAGAAACAGTACCCTTTTTAGAAAAACAAAAATTATTAAGTTCAAATTATAATTTTCCGCCAAACTCGAACAAAAACAAAACAAATCTCACCTCTGTTCTTGAACGGTAGCTTGAATTTCATTAACCCTGACTAAGGAGCGAGCCATTTTCAAATCGGCCGACACTTTCGTGCACGTTAAGCTCCCTAGATGATGGGCATCATCGCTGTATTTGTTTGCCTGCAATAGTTTTTGCCAAACATTTAGCTGCGACGATTCCGGATGACGAAGTCTTTTTATAAACGGATCACCAGAACCCACTTGTCGTTCGGCATGATCCGCTTGCCAACCCATTATGTGCCCAATTAAATCCTCTCTAAAATAGTTAGCTAGAGATGGAGATAAAGTGGGTGCCGTTGGCCGTATGGATGCAGAGGCAAGGGAAGTTGTTCCAGACGTCGAAATTCCCTGCAGGCTACAAATACTAGATGTCGGACTATCTCTTCTGTTTAAAAAAAAAACACGGAGCAAATTGTTACGAAATCCACAAGTGATCTCGACTTCGAAACAACTCTAAAGCGTGCACGTGCTGCTCAACGCCATAGTTGGCAATGTTAAGTGAAAATTCACGTTTCCCAGAAACATGGTCTCGATCATTCTAACCACCATTCTTGTCCGTAAATTATATTTGGAACAATAAATGAAATTGCAAAGCATGGCTCCCGTTACGCAAAAACATCTTTCAGGTTTCAGAAAAACTGTGAGCATTCTTTAATATATGAGGAGCTTTCTTTTTAAAAAAAAAACTTTCCAAGTCCCAAAATCAAATCCTTCTACATTTAGAGACAGAAAAAAAAACTGAATTCCGAGTGGCTTTCTTTTACAATGGAATATGTTTGACTTTTCTACATCGCTCTGAAAACTAGTTACAAAACTGCAATAAAATGAGTTTAGCCAAAATATAGACTTTGAACGAAAAAAACAACTTCTCAAATGGTCTTCAAAGAATGAGGAACTTTCACATTATTAAAAAGAGTTGCACGTGCTTTCAGGTTGACTGTTCCGAAGGTACTTAAACGGTTCTACATTTAGTATCGAAACGTTATGTAAATTACTCATTAATTCAAGAATATTTTTCTTTAAACTGGAAGACATTTGATGACCGAGCCAACTAGCATAATTCAAAATGGTGTAAAATAAAATATTGCACTCAAAAGATAGCAATACCTGACCACAACATTCAAGATGAGATTGCAACTTCGAATACTGTTTAAAAAAACACAGGTTATACACTTGTACGGTAGTTAGAACTGAGACCATGTTTTTGAATAAGTGAAATTTCATTTAACAGTGTCCATGGCGTAGTGCACAGCTGGAGTGTCTAGCCTCTTAATTAATTTTCAGAGAGAGAGAGAGAGAGAGAGAGAGAGACGAACCTCGAAGAACGGTGACTATATTCGGACCCCGGACTCGATTTACCGACACGATCTCTATCGTCGTCTGTCCGCAGCTTTTGATCGCTCGAAAGCATCGAACCAGATATACCATGATTCTGCTGCGTAGACGAGGTGATAGGTGACCGTTGCGGTAGGAACGGTGACATATCCGATTGATTACATAAAGAAGAATGTGGTGATTGGCTTGGTACGCCTGAAACAAGAATCGTTCAAAAGAAATCAGTTCAATGGTCGAAACTTAACAGTGAAAAAAAAAAAAAAGATTTCTCTAAAAAAAGCAAAGATTACAAAAAAAAAATGCAAAGAAACAAAAAGCAATTTAGTAAAACATATTTCAAACCATTGTTAATATTAAATTAAAAGTATAAGAAACTGGAGCATTAATCGCAAAACTAAATTATAAAAACAAAAAAGGCCCAAAAGAGGAAGAAACTTCGTTTACAAAGAAAAACCCAATTATTTTCATAATTAAATAATTACTAATTACATTCATAATATTTTAAATCTAGTCGCGCCACGACAGTAATTTCTATTAAAATCACGCCTTTCTGATTTCTTGAATATTAAAAATTCAAAACTTTTTTTTTTTAAAAAAGTAAAATAGTAAATAAACATCTTAGTGATATTTTATTTTGATAACTAAGTATTTTTCTTTTTCATGAATCTAAAATGTCCTGAAAAAAGTATTAAAAAAAAAGCTTCTTTCAAAATTAATGATAATAAATGAATGTTTTAAAACGTTTGATAGAAATTCTTCCTTTAAAATTGCGATAAAAAGTTTCCTTTTCAAAATACTGGTCATGAAAAAACATTCTATAAATTTCATGAAAAAATCTAAGAAAATTTAAAACGTCTAAATTAAGCTTAAAAATGAATTCCTTTGAAAGTATTTTCACAACATCTTTGAAAATCAACTTTTAGGGAAATTTAATTTCAAATTGCCATAAAAAGTTTATTTATAAAGATTTGAAACTTGAAAAACAATTGTAAAAAGCACATTCATTTATAACTCAAGTTTCGAACGAACAAACTTCGATTTTTTTTTTTGGTTTTCTTTTTGGTTCTAAATAATTTTTGAGTTCGAAAGAAAAACTTTTTGCCAAAAAGTTAAGAAATTTGGTTATTGACTCAAAAAGAATCACAATTAACTCGTTCATTTCAACGTTGAAAAATAATCGGCAATATAATCAAAATACAGCACGATAGCTACATTTATGTGATAATACGATATGCAACGAAACGAATTCGTTGTTTCAAATGCAAGTTCGCAATAAAATTAAACCACGTAGTGCTCCTGATCGGAAAGTAGAGAAAAATGAAAACTCGATGAGAAAGAAATGCATCACAAAACAGAAATACGAGGAAAACAGAAAGAGAGAAATGAGAGGAATTAAAACACAATCTACGAGACTGACGTATAAGAAGAACACAAAAGATTAAAAGAGAAAGAGAGAGGCGGACAATCGCTTACTTGGGTTTGCAAGCGTTACTTGTCTCGTCAAATACAGTGCAGTCTGTAGAGTTTGTAGTGCTGTAACGGAAAGAGGAGGAAGCATTCGCTTTAATTATCACGATTTGGTTAATAATTTGAATGCAAATTGCAGCACAAGAAAAGACTTTTAGGGAGGGATTTGGGAAAGGCAACAATTCAGTACCGAACCCAAACATAAAAAAACGAAAACAAGACAACAAGAGGGACTCTCAAACCGCAAACTTAACAATTTTTCAATTCAAATACAAAAACCCAAAAAGATCTTATCGTGAAATACTAACCATAAACGCGGTTTTAGAGCGTTCACACACAAGCTACTTTTAGTGGTCTAGATACACCACAAAAAAAGGAGTTGGCGTGTGGCCGAAACCGACTACTCAAGTCGACTGTATAAAACTACTTTCTGCAGTTCGCTTAACTGCCACTTCTGAGACAATGGTAATAGACTCGAACGTTCGATTTTTAGCCGCACGCCAACCACTTTTTGCAGTTCATTTTGACCAGTAAAAGCCGCTCGTCAATGAACGCATTTATTGTTTAATAAATATAAACAAAAACAACAACAAATAACCCATATCACAATTAGTAACCAACGTTATAGAAAACGTAAGACGAGAATCAACTGCTCTAAAAAAAACAGTGACACCGAAATGATAATTTCATTTGTGGTTTCTAACCATACCTCAAAACAAATCACTAAATATTTTCATCATTAAAATAAAACAGCCGATAGAAAATATGCAAAGTTAAAACGAAACGAAAAAAAATAATAATAGAATTCTTAAAATTACAAGTTTCAAAAGCAACTTGACATAACGCGATTCATTTAACTAGTCTAGTTTCTAAAACACTTTAGATTTGTTTCTTTTATTTACTTTATTTTGATTAAAATTCACTTTTGTATACAAATTTTATTTTGTTAAATAAACTTCATTTTATTTTCTAAAAATCTTTATTTTAATCCTTTTTCATACAAAAATTTCATTTTTAATAAAAAAAAAAACTCAATTGGCTCTGAAGTAGTTTGGATAAAAATCATGATTTATTTTTAAAGACATCACAAAAATCAATTTATTTTATTTAAATCTGATTTTTTCTTAATTTAAATCCCATTTTTCACTTAAAATTTCATGAAATTGCTTAATTTAATTAACTGAAATTCCATGCTTGGGTTCAATTTGTTTATTCTCCTGTCAAGCTCATTATTAAAATAAAAAATTTAAGTAATAAAAAAATTCACTTTTTTAAGAAAAAGAAAGAATAATGCTGAAACAAATGTTTTCAATGCGATTTAAATCACTGGATTTTCATGGTAATGCCAATTT
Source organism: Brachycybe producta (assembly GCA_036925085.1). NCBI lineage: Eukaryota > Metazoa > Arthropoda > Diplopoda > Playtdesmida > Andrognathidae > Brachycybe > Brachycybe producta. The sequence goes on along the minus strand of JAUPFP010000016.1, from coordinate 3,528,186 downwards.
TTTTTATATTTAATGAAAAAAAAGTTAATCCACCCCTTGCTCCGAAGGTGTTGACAATTTTATCGGAAAAGTTAAACATATTTCGTATCGGCTGCTTATAAAACATGATACATTTATGGTTTCAATTTCAAAAATCATTTTAAATTTTCATGAAATGAACAAAAAAAACTTGTATTTAGAAACCAATACTTGAAATTTCCTTCTACCCCTTTCACCGTACTCATATCCCTTTATCTTTCGACAATAATGAGAAAGAAAAAAAGTTTGACAAACCTTCGTGAGCCGATAATTCCGGTTTTTCCTTGTTCGACAACTGCGACAACAATTTCGGCAGATTTGCCAATGAGGAATTTCCAGATGATGACGAAGGGGGAGTTTGTTGGTTATTTCCACCAGTGTGCTGTTGTTGATTGGAAAAGGAAACTGGCGTTTGGTTCTGCGAATGAGAATCGGACTGTGTTCCAGGTGGCGTCCCGTCGGACGAAATGTCCATGTCTTGAACTTGAGAATCTTAAAACAAATCACCAAAAAACGTGAAAACACAGTTCGGCGATAGATCACTAAACTACAAGGCATTGCAAAGAAAATTTCCAAAAAAAATATTTTCTATCTTGACGTGTCTACTTTTGTAAAAAAAAAAAAAACTTGATTTGTCAACTTTAAACTCAACAAGTTGACTTTTACTGTCAACATATTGACATCTAATCTCGGTACGTTGGCATTTGGATAATGTTAATTATGCCATGTTGCACGCACCATACCTCACTCGTTTTCGACCTCTGGTTATTTTGCATTTCATAAAAGTAACATTAAAAAGAAATTTGAAAGCAGGTTAGAAACAAAAACAGGTAGCTGAATCCCTTAACTGTATTTTTATGTTGATATATTTCAAAATAAACATTTTATTAGTAAGAATTAAAAATTACCCTTTCTTAAAATTTAAACTGACAGAAAAAGGTTTTTTTGAAAGGTATCAACACGAAAATACTTGTATGTGGTTGAGAGCTACCCATCTCGCCTCTAAAACATTTTTTAATGTTTCTAAATTTTAATCCTGAAAGAATAAATAATCATGAGTTCCAGAGGCGTTTAAACCTTAAAACTATCTTCAGAAATTGCTTAAAATGGAATAATTTACTCCAATTACGATTTGGGGGAACAAAACAAAACAAAAACCGGGTTCAAATTTGCAGTTTGGAATTAGTGTGACATAATTAACAATGCTCCAATAAAGAGATTAAAAATCGACATGTTGAATTTTAAGTCGACAAATTGAGTTTTAAAAACACGTCAAGATAGTAAATTTTTAGGGTAATGTCCTTTCCGGGATTCTTAACAAAATCCCACCATCACTACTCTTTCGTCCTCCCTTGGTCCTTCGTTCTCCGTCTCTTCTCAACGGATCGTGTCTGTGATCGATCCGATCTATATCTCTTCTCGAAGATGAACGATCATCTTTGAACTGCTGCTGCTGTTCTTGCTGGTTCTTACGGTGGAGATGATCAGAGGAAAAGCTAGAATGACCCTGAGAAGAGGATGATGAAGTAGACACCGGAACAACTCCCGTCCTCGAATGGTATCTGTCTTCGTGAGGTCTTGATCCGCCGCCTGTAAACGAAGAAGAGTGGTGAGGATGCCCCACAAAAGAACGGGCATTTCGATCGCCACTGGAATGTTGTTTATCAACCACTAGAAAAAAAAATTCCGAAGTTGTTACAAAACTAACGAAACAACTTCTCGTGTTAGGAATTAACCGGATTTATCGTGGACTCCATCTTTGAGTTTATTACCGTCATTAAATACTTTTCCGTGATGCCTAAAAGAAAAACAAAAACGTCAATTTATATTTATATGCGACGACGTAAGTGTGCAGCTCGTACCTTTCCCATTCCATCCATTCTTTTGGCTTTTCCCACTGAGATATCTCCGTCTTACAACTGTAGTAATATTTCTTGCCGGACGAACTGATGTGTTCCGACCATTCTCCAACCTGCAATCGTTTCTCTTTCTCCTTTTCCTTTAAATAAAAATAAATAAACACTACACATAAACATCGTTAATCCAGAGTTTAATGGAACTTGATGTTTGGCATAAACATGGTCTCGATTCTCACAACGAATCTCTCTTTAAACATTGTTTTGAACAATAATTGAAGTCGCAATAGCTTCGTGAATGTTGCGGCCACGTATTAAAGTCGTTTCTTGCCAATATTCAACGAAGTTTTAATTTGACACCGTTTTGAATTACGCTAATTAGCTTTTTCTAGCTACATTTCGTTCATCAGAAACATCTTTCAGCTTTAGAGAAAATTATGTGTACTCCTTAATGTGTTCTTTACGTACTGAGGTATTTTCATGACATTTCGAAATGTCTTTTGGTTACTAGATCCATTTCGGCTGCTTTGGAATAGAAAAATTGACCAAGTCTCATGGCGCGTTCAACTCCGGAGTCCGAACTCTTAATAGTAAAACAACACACACCTCTTTTTCTTGAATTACGTGTTATCTCATGTACAAACTCAAACATGTTTCATGTACAACTTTTATAATATAAAAATAATGCTAATAATTTTGAATGAAATTTTATTTTTGTCACCCAAAATTACTTTTTGAGGCAAACAATCGTGAGATTGATAAGCAAGAGGTTCGTAAGAAATAACTTAAACGTCGGGTGATTGTTTTAATACGTTCTACGTCTCTCAGTCTTTTAACATGAGAACCACGATCAATTGGAACACAAAAACCTTCCACTTGAAAACTCATGTTTCCAACATAAAAACAATTAAAATTTCAAGTGCCAAATTTGTCTTCCTGAATTTGGCCTTAAGTATATTATGACCTGGTCAAGTCTATGTAGCTTACAGCTCACGACTTATGCTTTAACCATCAGTAACGACAAATAGCTTTGAATGAATTATCTACCTCAACATGCATCACCTTTTCTGGTTCACATTTACATATGACGTGTGTAGATAAACAGCGTACATAACACAATTTAAAGAAAATGCTGGCAAGAAATAACCATAAAAATTAGGCTCAAAAGTTGAAAGGAACTACAATTTATAATTAAACAATTTATCCAAGTACAACGATTCTACTTTTCACATCATCATTAAGCTTCAAACGTTTGAATAAAATGCCTTAATGACAGTTACAAATCTTTTTGAGTAAATTATGATGCCATTATGAGTGCTGTATGAGTAATAATAATCAGTTTAATCCTAAATAAAAATGTAGAAATGCAAAATTGCTCAATAATTGAATTTTTGCATAATTTCACTTATTCTTTATAAAACAGATCCCCAAAAAACTAGAGGGTTTCTTAAAACACATTATTTTGATTTTGCATCTTATATTATAACTTATTATTGTAGTTATTAATTATATTAACTACTTAATTATTTTTTTATTATATAATATACAGTATGCTAGTAGATTTTTACTTGCATATTAAATGATTTCTAGAAATAATTTACACTTTTCTGAATTTTCATTTACATCAGAATGATTGGTCTTAATCATAATTTCATTGACGTTCATGTTTTAAGACTGTTTAGTCTATTCCCTGTTTGCAATAATGTGGTTGATTTTAAGGAAAAGTGCCACAACTATGCATTCACAGGTTTCTAACAAAAGCCACAATCCCTAACTCTCGTTCTTCTTTCTCTACTTTTGTATGTTAGCTCAACGATGACTTTACAGCAGCCATTAAAATACACTTTTAATAGAAACATTAAGAAAAATCACATCTTTACAAATTACCATGATTAATGACAATTTTGAGCCTTCAACTCGACATTCATGACATCTGAACATTATCATTAAATTACAAACCAAACCAGAAAAAAAAAAAACAACAGGAAATTACCTCAGAGTTGTTTGCGATCCTGTCGTTATTGTTCCGATGTTCGCTGTTGCAACTACTGCTGCTGCTTCCATCTTGGTTGCCACGATGAACGGGTCCACCGTGATAATGTTCTCTGTTACCGCTCGGTTTCGCTTTCTCCTTGTTCGGATCTATGAAAAGACAGCAACGTAATGATTAAAGTAAAGATAGAAAAAGACGACGCTGATAAATGCAAAAAAAAAAAAACCTTTGACGTGTTTGTTGTCTCGTTCTCTTTCTCTTTCTTTGATTCTTTGTGAGTAAGATGCTTTGTTGTGATACGATCGATCCCTCGGACTTGGACGACTTCTCCCTTCAGGACTCTCTCCACCACCTCCGCCACCGTTACCTCCTCCTCCACCCTGTCCACGATAACTTGCATTACCATTACTTGGAGAATCGCGAACTTTGTCGTTGTTATAACGATCGCTTCCTCCTCCTCCACCTCCGCCGCCGCCGCCAGCACTGCTTCCGTATCCAACTTTGGAATATTTGCCAGAATTCTATAATAATAATTAAAAATACTTATAACCATATTCGTACGATTTTGACAACTGAAAAAAGCCATTTCACATAAAATAAAAGCTCAGATGCTTTTTTCAACTGAATTTTTCCGGATGTAAGCTTCTAATGACGATTCAGAAATATCTTTTTACCAAATTTCCAACCAAATTCTTCATGTTCTGGTTATGAAAATAATGAATTTTGATCAAATTCATATTAATTCGCGTTTAATGAGTAAAAAAAGGTCGTCATTAAATTGGATTTTACTCAAAGAAGTGTTTTAACCCTTTTTGAACTTAAAATGATTAAAATCTGACAGATTTCAACTCAGATCGCGATCATATGAGCTTAATTTTATGTAAAACGTGCGAAAACAGTTATTCTTTGACGTTTTCCGAGTCCTTTCTGATGATCACCTGATAAGGATGCGCTTGGTTCCTATCGAAATACCTACAAAAAATAAAAGAGTATCTAAGGTTAATTGACCGTTTCTAATGCCTTTTCTCGCTCATTTTAAGACATTCAAACGATTGTTTTCGTTAAAATGGCGGATTAGTGACATAAATTATGGCCTAAAACGAAGATTTTTCTTTTTCTTCTTCATTTTTTTCTCTCTTCTTCCTAAAATCGTTGAATAAATTTGATGCTAACCCATCGCTCAGTCTTGGAAGTTTCCTTGCATTCATTACCATTAATGCACATAGGATTTATTAATGTGTTCGTTAAGAATGAGCTTTAAGGGTTACACTAATTTTTAAAAAAGAAATAGAAAAAATTTCTTCTCTTTCTCTTAAAAATAACTACATAAATAACATCAGTATTAAAATAAAATGGACAAAATAAACTCAAAAGAGATTGGACGCCATGACAGTTTGTGTCTCTCTCAAATAGCAGCTCCGCACTTTATAAAATTAATCGAAAATCATTAGAAAAAAAAATAATCAGATTTAACTTTTATGTAATTTATTGTAATTGATTAATTACTCGTTTAATTATATTATTTAATTTAAATGATTTTGTAGCAACAATTAAATATTTAACAAAAAATTCCATTGCAACGTGATAAAATTACTAGAAGGTAGCGTTTTTAATATTATTGGCTCATATATTGACCGCCATTATAAAAAATGAATGGCCGCCAATTTTGGGGGGATTTAATCGATATATTTACTTTGTATATATCGATCCTAAAGCGCGTAATAGTGACGTATATTGCGAATGACACTACAAACAGTCCTGTCACTACAGGCAAGTGAGCTTAGCAAGATACAGTCGTTTGTCCCGCCCTTTTATGAGCGTCAGACCAAATATGAACCAGTTAGAAATTGAAAAAGGCGGGGAATGTGACGTCAGACCAAATAACAAACTAATTAGAAGTTGCCGTTCTTCATAAAAGGGCGGGACAAACCACTGTACCTTGCTGAGCACACTTGCCTGTCCTGTCACTTGCCCGTTTTTCTTATAGGCAGTTAGAAAAAGGAGAGAACTTCAATTGGCTCCGCCCTTTTTATGACGACCGGGGACTTCTAATTGGTTTGTTTGTAGTTCGCCGTTGAAAAGGGCCAGCATGTGACGTCAGACTACATAACCAACCAATTAGAAGTTGCCGGTCGTCATAACAAGGGCGGAGCCAATTGAAGTTCTCTCCTATTTCTAACTGCCTGTGTTTTTTTTTTTTCTTCTCAAAGGGACAGTAGGCTAGATGAAGAGGAGGACGATGCCAGGTCCTGGAATCCTTCAAAACAACAATGGAGAAGAAGGTATAATACTGAAGATATTGTTTATTAAATTAATAGAAATATGACTTATGATATTTTAAATTTCTAGCTTTGCAAAGATTACTCGTCGCTTTGGACGAATTACCCGAAAGAGTGGAAACGACGGAAGAAGAATATCATTTCTTGGTTGATGTTTTACAGAATAGAGAAATACAGGCGCTTGTTCAGGTCAACCTAAATATATCCCGCTTAACTTCATAACCAACAAAACGCATAAAACTATAGAAAATGGTTTATTATTTGCACATAAAATGCACATTGAGTTTTTGCGGTGGCTGTAGGTGTTTTCTTTTTGCAGATTTAATTGTGGCGTATTTTTTTCTTTTGAATATTTTAGCAGTTTTCTGAAAAGTTTTTCTAGCTGGTTGGCTGTTTATTTTTATTAGATTTTATTGTAGATTTCAATTTGTTTTTATAGAATTCCAACGTCTTTTTGGAGAGCAATTAAATTGCTGTAGAATTTTAGCATAAATTTTAGCAAATCACTCATTGAAACATTTGTAAATTTTTTTTTCCGAATTTTTCTTTAAAAAATGAATTTTTCTTTTATGAATTGAATTTTTTATAATATTATTTCTGACAGATGGAGCACTTTGTCATGCATAAGATTTTCAGTTAATAAAAGGGCAGTTGTATGAATTTGTAAATAAAGGTTAAAATCTGATTTAAATAAAAAAAATCCGATTATTATCCATCCATTTATTGTATTTTTCTGCATATTTCAATATATTTGAAGCAGTTTTAGCAGATTTCTATTAGTTGATTGATGTCTGCTTGTTTTCAGTAGTTTTCTGCAAATTTCTGCGTTTTAGAACTTTTTCGTTTTTGACGTTAATAAAACAAGCTTAAAAGAACTTAAAGAATTGGAACTTTTATCGCAGGTTCACAGTCGAATTGGAGTAGAAAACGGACGAGAACGACCGAAACCAGTCATGAACAACGCTCAGGACCTCTCAAACGAAGTTAGAAAAAAATATAAGTAGTAATGTTTCTATTTTGATAATCCTGCTAAATTTTTGTTTTAGGTTTTAGATGAATTGCTGTCCGTCATCGACTCTTCCGAAGCTCACGAGTTGTCTTGTATTCTACAGAAGCCACACCTTCAAGTATGAATTTATATAATAAAGATTTTCGATGAATATTTTAGGATTTTTTTTTCTAATTTTTTATATAAAAAAGGCCGTTTTGACGGCTCACGATCGAGTGGCACAAGAAGATTACTGGCCAAAATTACCGGACATTCCTCACGAAGTGGACGAAGACGAAGAAACGGTCAAGATCGTACAACTTGTCAAAAGTAACGAGCCTCTGGTACGTTTTTCAGTTTGTATCATCTGCCTCTTCTTGTTTTTTTACTCGAGTGCTTGGTCGTTGTTCGCTATATCTATTTGAAATTAATTAAAAGCTTGCATTAAAAAGGGAAGAACCGATTTTGGTAAGTGCTTTGATGCTCAGTTCAAATGTCCAAAGCACTATACTTGGAACTTGGCACAATTATCCATATTATTACGTATGATTTATAAAACGTTATAATTAAGATCCCTTTTTGAAGTCTAAGTCAACTTATCAAAGGGTTGGTTGATTTAATTACCATTTAAATTAATCTACTTTAAAAAAAAGATCTGTTTTTAAATTGTTTTCATCTTTATTTATTTTAAATGCATTATTAAAGTTTATAAAAAAAAATATTTAAAAATATTCATAAAGATTGATTTTTATTGAAATATAATTTTATTTAAATTTCTTTATAGTATCGAGTTCATTTTTGTTTTCACTGTTTTTAATGTGGTTTTACTTAAAAAGTTTGCCTTTTCATAAATATACTTTTAAGTTATAAATTATTACAAAGTTAAGGTGGTTATAAAGTGTTTATGTCAGTTTGGAATGACGAAACTTTATGCAGTCAATATTTTTTTTAAATTATGCTCTAATAAGTTTTATTTTGAAAAATATCAACATGAATATACTATAAAATGAAAATTACAATGATGTAGTCTCTTTAGCTTCTGAAATACATAATGACGAAAGTTTGAAAATCACCTGTTCATAAAATACTTTAAACGGTAGAATTTTTGAAATAATTAATGTAAATTAATAAAAATATTTAAAATTTAAAAAAATACGATTTTTTGTTAAACATTAATTTCTTCCAAAAATAATAGAAATTATAGTTACGAAATAAATTGAAGTCAATTGAAATTAACATTCCAAATTACTAACACTGATAAGATTTCGGAAAGTAATTGAATCTTTATTTTTAAGTTACATATAAGGAAATAACCATCAACTGAAAGTTACTTTTATGTTCAACGTAACTGTTTGCCTTACAAGAGTAATTAAAGTTAGCTATTTTAAGATACAAAACAACTTCCTGTGTTGTCTAAGTAAAGATCACTTTTTTTGAACTGGAAAGAAAATATGAAAAGTTATGTACGTTAATATAAGATATGTTACAGGGTGCAACTATCAAAGTTGATGAAAGGACGGGAACGATAATAATCGCACGTATTATGCACGGTGGTGCTGCCGATCGAAGTGGTAACCAAACGAAAAAAAAAAATCCAACGAACGAAATTACATTTAGGATCAAAATTGATATTTCGTTTGTACGTTTAGGTTTAATACAAATGGGAGATGAAGTTCACGAAGTGAATGGAATCAACGTAAGAGGAAAGACGCCACATGACGTTTTAAGGATTCTGGTAATAAACTAATGCTATGTGATCAGTAATTAAATTATAAAATAATTCTAAAATTTGAATTTTCTTATTTTTTAAACACTTTAGGAGGCAAGTTATAAAAAATCTCGTTTTTTTGTGAAGATATCCTTTATGTTTTTTCGTAAAACTGTTTCTTAAGTATTTTTTTAAAACATTCAAATTAGCAAAGCCGTGATGGAACAATCACGTTTAAATTAATTCCGTCCGATGGCAAAATTGTTGCTCGAGAGAGCAAAGTAAGAGTTTTGCATATTTGAACTTAATACGAGGGAAATGGATCAAAAGGAATGAAATTAATTGTTCACGTCTCGCGTAAAGGTCAGAGTTCGTGCACATTTCGATTACGAACCGCGAGACGATCGGCAGATTCCTTGTCGAGATGCCGGGTTAGGTTTCTTCAAAGGTGACGTCTTACACATTGTTAACCAAGATGATCCTAATTGGTGGCAGGCGAGACGTGAAGGTGATAGGAATATGCGTGCAGGGTTAATACCGGGAAGACTTCTTCAAGAAAGGTAACTACAATTTTTAAAACATGCGATCAATTAAGTCTTTAACTAAATGATATTATATGCAGAGAACTAAATTTTGTGAATTTATTCGCAGAAGAATCTTGGCTGAACGTCAAGCTTTGGATGATAGTAGTGAAGACGAAGGTATAATTGGTTTAGATTAACTAAACAAACAGCAAACATAAAGATGGCTCAGTAAACAACTTTTTTTTAGATGTAAATACGACTGAATATCATTTAAAATATGAATTATCAAAAATATTCTCAAATACATGGAGATGATTCTCCATGTATTTGAATTTCGATAATTCGTATATTAAATGATATTTAGTCGAATTTTAAAGAAAACTTTGAAATGAGTTATTATCACTTATATAAGAATTAAAGAGATGGCAATTTGTTTCTGTTATCGTATGGCAGTGACATGTTGTTTTAACATTTCTTAAGCTGCTTTTGTCCCTCTACCATAGGACCCTCTGTACTGTTTCTAGAGTAATTATTCAAATTAAAAATAAATTTCAAGTTTTTTTTTAATATTTTTTTTTAAATAATTTTTTTATTTTTGAAAGATATTGTCATGAATATACTTTTAGCTTATTCGGTGTATTCACCTACACGTTTTTTTTCTATTAAAAAGTTTTGTCTATTATGAGCCATCTGATTTAATAAGAAAAGAAAGTTACATAAAGACTTCTTCGTCGCTTTCCTTGTGACCAATGAGTAGTAATAGTTGTGTTTTACTTTTGTTATAGTAATAGCTATTTGTAAATCGCCAGTAACAACGATAAAGAAAAGCAAGAAAACAAAGAAAATAATGTACGAGGCAAAAGAGAACGATGGTAAAGTAAATCGATATTTTACTTTTGCACAAATGACAGCTGCATAATTAACCTGATAACGTGTTCAGACTACGACAGAGAGGAGATAGCGACATATGAAGAAGTTGCTAGGCTTTATCCGAGACATGGCATTTACCGACCAATTGTTTTAATAGGTAAATTTTTTTTAAAAAAACGAACAAAAAACCTAGTAATTATAAAAAAAATGCCTTTTTTTTTGTGTGTAGGGCCACCAGGAGTGGGTAGAAACGAACTGAAGCGAAGAGTTATCGCCAACAGTCCAGATCACTTCAAAACAACGATTCCTCGTAAACACATGATCGATAACTTTTTCCTTATTAATAGCATTTTTGGTTACCTTCCAATCTTGTTGGTATTTGAAGATACTTCGAGACCAAAGAGACCAATGGAAGTAGAGGGAAATGAATATTTCTTCGTTAATCGCGAGGCAATGGAGGAAGAGATAAGACTGGGAAGATTCGTCGAACACGGAGAGTACAAGGGAAACTTGTATGGAACGTCAGTCGACACGGTCAAATCTATCATAAATGCAGGCTACGTCTGCATCATGAATCCACATCCACAAGTACACCCCCCCCCCCCCCAAAAAAAAAATAACTATTAAGGCATCTCTCCGAGATTAATGTGTAATATTATACTTTCTCTTTGTAGGCCTTGAAGATGTTACGAACACCAGAACTCAAACCGTACGTTATATTTGTGAAGCCACCACCTCTACAACGATTTAAAGACACGAGATATGACATGCATGCACGATCCACTTTTGACGAGTACAGCTCGAGAGGTTTTACGGTGAGTGGCTGATTTAATGGCTGTTTTTTAAAACAAAAATATTTCTGCAATCTTCACCATGTCGATTAACGACGAAATAAACCGTTTATGGTCTTTCTTTTAATCTCTGTAATATCATTTAAAAGGACGATGAATGTCACGACATAATTCACAGTGCAAACAGAATCGAATTCCATTATTCTCATTGGTTTGATGCGACGATTGTGAACGACAATTTGACGGAAGCCTTCGAACAACTAATGCTCATAATGGAGAAAGTGGAACTCGAGCCACAATGGGTTCCGGCCAGTTGGGTCAATTAAAACCGAATATATATATATAATTATAAAAGAAAATATTTATTAGAAATTCCATGAAATGAAATTTCCAATTTTTTTCCTATGCAGTCTTGAAATACAAAAGGGATTTTATTGAGCTTAGAGCTTCTCATGTTGTGAGCTTTTTTTTATTCTTTAAAAGCTCTTCATAACTGACAAAATTATGCAATGTCCATTATTTTGTCTTATCAAAGGTGAATTTATCATTCATTATCTCCCAGAATATCATTACTAATTAGTTGTTCTGCCGGGTCCACATCAAGCTGACATAAACACAACTAATATGCCAGAAAAATCAGAGTTTGAAAACAAAACAAAAAACTGAAACAACTGTCAGCAGTACTAAAGACAAACTCACAACAAATTTGTGACACAACATAAAAATAGGTGTTTTTTGTTTCTATAGCTGTCCACATTGCACAGACAAGAGTTGACAAAACACAAACCTTATGAGAAATGTTTTAGAATTGTCGCTAATTTGTCTCGAAACACTTAGAGTTTGTGTTTTGTGGGTTTGATGTGGATCCGGCCTGAGATTGGATATGTGTTTCCGATTGTAGTCATTGAGCTAAAGAATGAGCAATATATGGCACAAGAGTATCAAGTGAACGGAAACTAGTTTTTCAGAGAAAACATTAGAAAAATAAGTTTGGTAGAAACTACGGGGCCTCATTACAGAAAAAAATATAAACATTTGGGACAGTCATACTTTATGATGTCATTCCTTTTGTGCTATTATTTATGACTATATTATGTTGTACACTAGTCAATGGCAATTATATAATATTTGTCATAATATTTTGTGTGACTGTTACAAAGTTATGAGCTAGATATAACAATTTACTGTCATATGATAGTCTTATTATTTTTCTGTGATGACCACCTAAAATATAGTAAGTCTTTTCAAAATAATGTCTTAAAAATGAACTTTTTATATTAGTTTGAAAATGATACAATTTTACATCAATGCAACTTCCAAATTGGCATAATTTTTTAAAAAATATATTACTATTCTAGTTTCTAATCAACTATTATGTAATCCTCCTTTCAACAAGGGCCAAAATATTTTGCATAAAAATTTCATCATTCCTAATTTCTCACCACCTAGATCGTTTAGTACGATCAGCCAGCATAATTTTACGAGAGTGCCGTGTTGGTTATAGCTTAAAGCCAAGCAGAATAATTAATACCGATACTTTATATTTCAAACTCGAGTTTGAACAAACTAAACGGTTATTGTTATGTGTCATCGTGTCCGAATCCATCTAGAACATTTGTTTCATGTGAAAGCTAACACTGTTTCTAATTAATGAAGTTAGAGTATTATTTGATCTACAGAGCCACTCATTGGCCCACTTATTACCAGCATGTAAACTCTCAATAGCTAGCCTCCACCTCTCTAAACGTCATGCAAAATGGAATTACATCAGATGGAATCGGACGAGACACGTACCTATGCCACTATGTTAAAAATGTCATTAGCTTGCTCGGTGATTGGAATCCTTTGCACTAAAAATAGTCCTACACTTTAAGTGTTTCAGAGAAAAGAATTGCAGACCCCTGCACACATTACAACATAACGCATTAACGCTCAAATAACATCGTAATCAAATATTAATTGAAACAATTTAATGTATACAATTTGATTTGAACAAATGTTGCAATTCCAGTTTTTAAAAAAGTTCCTTTAAAAGAAAAGCATATGTAATAATGACCAAATATACATGCATATGCTTTAGAATTATTTGAATTGCTATTTCTTCTTGTTATGGGTGGCACATTAAAATTATTTAAACCTATATTCTTCCGAACAAGGTTCAACATTGGAAAATCCCATATTATGAAATATCTTTTGTAAAGAGGGGTTTTCTATGTTGGAACCCTACTCAGGGGGTCCACGTTTGAAGTGCCGAGATTTTTTTCTTGAATTTATTCCATAGTTCCATGATATAAATAATGTTATCCATTATCCGTAACAACCGTATTTAAAAACAATTTTTTTAAAATAAAGCTAAGCTTAAAACATGCCCATCGACAACTATTTTTAAGCAAAGAAAAAAGGTGAGACGAAAGAGTTGATACTTGTAAAAATGTAACCCCCTCCCTCAAACTATTTATTTTTTTTGGAAAACCAAATACAAATCGACCATTTTTTGTTTCTTAATTTTTCATTGAATATTATTATGACCATGGTTTCAAGTCTTTGATATTCATATGAATTATGAAATTAATATTTATAATATATATTTTATACAACGATTGTAAAGAAACCTATTTATATTAGTTTGACTTTTTTAGTTTGTGTGTTTGTTTGCATAAAAATAAAAGTGTGATATTTTTTAACATTTCATTTTATATATAAAAAAAAAATTGTACTACTGCCAAAAGAATGAATACGAATAAAGTGAAATTAGTTATTTTTATTTGGGGATTAATATTTTAAGAGAATCTTTTTGGTGGTGTTTTTTTTGTTGTTGTTGACTAGAATAAAACGAAATTTAGACATCATGTGGCAAAGGTCTGCCTCGAGGTGGTGACAAATGAAGTTTCATCGAGTCTCTTCGAAATTGGTTCATTTCTTTTGGCGTGCTAGGTGTTTCCTTCAACTCTTCCAAGATTTGTAACTGTTAATCATAGATTCATTATTTAATATTACTACACTGAAGGCATTTCTTGCCACTACGATGTTTAAAAGGGTCGCACCAGGCTGTTACGAAAGTGCAGCTGTATAGGACCTTCACATACTTAAATTATAACTCCGATTTCATATTTCTATGTGCATCTTCATATGTAAAGTGTATCTGGAGTTGATGTGTTTAGTTTATAATTTTCAGTTTATTTAGAAACTAGAAGGTATGCAAGAATCTCCTTTCAGGGATATGTTTTTTATACTGGTTACCCTTGTTTTGTTCCGTTTAAGTCTTCTTAAGGAGGGGGTGGGGGTTTGGTTTCCCACAACTTTAAATGCGGGATTGCTTCTTGACTACAATTTGCTAGCTCGGTGGTTCTTAAACTGCGGTTCGTGGAGTTGTTTCCGGGGGAGGGTTCAAGGATGTAGTTCTGACTTCAAAGAAAGAAAGACCATTCTCCATAAAGAAAGAATTCGTTTTATGGGAAACTTATGTACAGACGAACCCCCCAAATTAAGAATTTTTAAGAAAAGAACAAATTCGTTTTTATGAACATTGCATATTCTAAGCAATTGCAACTTACAATTCATTTAACGAACAAAGAACCCTACACACATACGAACACATTATGTTCATAAAGGTTGGGGTTCGCCTGTAATAAAACAAAAATTTTGATAAGAGTCTGAATAAATTAATCTTTTTACGAAGGTATCATTTTTCTTTAAATAGAATATATTCGCAATTCATGGGAAGAGGGGCAGACAATCCCTAAAAAAACTTTTAAGTTTTTTCTAAAGTTTAAGAACTTATTGTCTGAAGAAGCAACTCCTAAAATAATTTGATTAATTGATTATGACCTATAAACCTGTTTGCATATCAAACTAACATTTTTTGAGTGATAAAAATCTCTAAAACGGGAAATTATATAAAAAAAAAGTGTTTACATACCCTTGAGGGACTCTGTAATGTTTTCTTTAGTGTTTCTATAGCTTTCAACTGCTGGGAATCAAGAAGTAACTAAGAAACATGAAATATTCCAATCAAGATTTAAAAAAAATATAATTGTATGTTCTTATCACGAATCAATCAATCACCTTTCCTTTGATTGGTGTGCCATTACGAGAACTCGGAGACAAGATTCGAGGGCCGAATGTATCCGTCACTCGCCTCTCCGTATCAATAGAACCATGTTTGCTCCGATGGCATAATATGCAACATAGAATACTTTCTCTAGTTTCAGTCGCCATTTGCAAAACAGTAGCAGATTTCAAACATTTCTCGTGATAATGGTGACCACATCTAAAAAAAAAAATGAAGAAACAATTCAATAACGTCCTGCAAACTATTTTAATATAAGAACAAATCCAATTGCCTGAATAAGATGGTGTTTTCTTTTTCGCGCAATTGCGTAAACGGTTGAGAACAACTGCTGCATGTATTTGTGTCTGAAGAAGAATAACCGCAATTTGCGGTTCGCTTCAACTGAACCAACTGTTGATGCAAATCGACATTTACTAAATTCTTTGTTGTGCTCAGCAAAGTCTAAAATTAACACAACAAAAAAGACTGATAACGAAAATCTTTAAAATATATATTTTAAATTCAGTTAACTATTTCGTAATTGTATGTTTCCAACATTCCGAGCAACAGTTCGCGCATTTCTCCAAATCTGCTACTTTGATAAGATGGATCTTTTATTATTCTCTGAAGAATTGATGGAAGTTTAATATAACCCATCATGCTATTCAGTAACTGATCTATTAGTTCCTTAAACACTGAAATAAAAAATGTCAATAAACAAGACAAAAAAAACGGATCAAAGTAGCGTCTATTTTCCGACACATACGTTGCTGATCTTCAGGAATGCTCTCTCCTTGTTTATGAAGTTGCAATAATATTATTTCCAAAAGTGGAAACCACATTGCCTAAAGAAAGTTCAATATTTTTGAAAAAATAAAATAGTTAAAGATAATTTCAAACACGTTTACTCCTTCCAAATGACCTCTCGTTCACTTTCATCCATTTTGTTCGAGTTTCGTTGACAAAACTGAATGACAACAGACAGGCTATTTTTAACCAATGTAACATCGCACTCGACTATCGCAGATGACCTTTCACAATTGATTTGGCACAGTTCGTGAAGATTTTTTTTAAATTCCTTTGAAAAAAAAAGCATATTAATATATCCTTATTTAATATCAGTATCTTTAAATTTCGGAAACAAGTATATTTGTATCATACATTATTCACCAAGAAATACATAGGATATAATATAAGGAATATAAGGAAAAATAGTATTACCGAAACCGGTAATACCGGTAAATTTTGGTAATAAAGCAAAAACTTTAATAAGCGCTGTAAACCTCAAAAATTCAATAAAAATTTCCCATGTTAAAAAAATAAAATAAATACAAATTCATAACCAATAATTATATAATAAAAAAATAATCATGTTAAACAAAATAGGTGGGTTTTTTATTTCGTCTCGATGCAAATTCCAATTTTTTGCTTAGTTTTTTTTTTGTTTCTTCTGAATGTCACTTTTTTAAATATTTTATATATAATAATTGTTTTATATATCACAAGCGTAACAAATGAAGATGTTGCCTTAATTTAGTACCTAAGTACGGTATATATAATGCACGGAAAAGATTTTAACTGTACGAACATTTACATTAGAACCATACTGTGACTTTTATAAGCGTTTACAAGTGCATACGGATACCATTTTTGACTTCAGTCTTTGAAAAAACTCTTGGTTTCTACGCATATTTATGTGATATTTTAATTTTAAACTCAGTGGTTCTTAAATATTGGTCAATTCTTTTATCCAACTTAAATATAATTTTTTTTTACCGAAAAACTGGCATTGAAAGGTCAATTTACCGAAAATACCGGTAACAATAAAACCGGTAATGGAAACCCTTAGCCTGGACCTAAAAAACTCCAAAAATGCCTTGAACCGTTCCCCTTTTAAGATGATTTTAAAGTACAAACGCCTATCTAAATCTTGATTATTATTTTTTTCAGGTGCAACATGAAGAGAAACCAGAAAGTGTTAGAAAGTAGCTCAACTTTAAGCAGACAATTTTTTTTTAATTTCTTACAATAAAAAGCTTATTTTGAAATATGATAAAATGAAAATACCCTTAAGTGATTGTGCTACCCTTCTAATTTCTAAACACTTTCTAGTTTCTCTTAATTTTTATGCTAAAAAACGTACCATAAACCATCTTAAACTTGAGCATAATTTTTCTTCTTCAAAATTCACTTGATTCTACTTACATTTTTGCCAACAATAAACACGCCTATTTATTTTACTATTTTGAGCTAAAAGCGCAAAACCAACAAAATTTATTGTTCTTTCTCAAATATTTTTCTACTTTCTTTTCGTCCCATAGAAATACGTCATTTTACTTATTTGATATTTTTTTACCGTTAAAAATAATAGTTTTTCGATTATTTTCTTGTGTGATTTTTAAACCTTTATCTAGTTTCATCGTTAAATCGATCCTATAATAAAAAATTCTGGCCTTCAAACTAAGCAGTCCATTGGGGAAACGCATAATAGACCAGTCTACACCCGATACAGTGATGACAAAATACGAGTCATAGTTTACGAATGATAAGAGGCACTAAAACAACACTACACAAAAGTACATTTTTGTTAATTAAAATTAATACTTACCTCTAACATAATAGTAAACGCAGCATGAATATCCCCCATTTTTTCAAACAGATATGCCATCGCATCACGAATGCAAAACTCTTGTACTATCTTTAAAAACGAAAAACTTAATCATGAAATACGGAAACAAGAAATCATATTTAACATTTTCAAATACCTCTAAAACCATTTCTAGTCTGTAGTTATCAGCTGTTTTCAAATAACTCGCAACATCATGTGATGAATAACGACACATGAGTTGAATATATTTCTCTTGAAGAGAAGAGTCCACATAAATGGCATCGATCCAATCACTATTCTGATTTCTATCGCTACAGAAATATGGGGGGGAAAAAACATACAAGCGTAAAAACTACCCAATAATAAATTACGAAACCAGTTATTACCCACAATCAAACAATCCACCTAACAATCTGAATTGAACTTCAGGGTTGCTCTGTGAATAAAATCATGGTTTCAGATTTTTAAGAGTTGCAAATAATAAATGAAACTCACTTCGACACTATCCAAAATATCTCTAAATTTTTTTGGAAAACAATTTGCAATCATTTGAACGGTTCTTTGTCCATCAATGTTTATCATATCCTATCATTGAAAAAATAATTATTATTTATTAAGCACACTTTCAAGTAAAAAAAAAAGTTGCTAGAACTCCGGATACTCTTGAAATTTTTGAAAAAAACTTAAAGAACTACTGTACATCGTTTTAGAAAACTAGAAGAGTAGTTGAATTACTTCAGGATATTTTCATGTTCATATATCTAAAAATAAACATTTAGTTGAAGGGACAGTTTAACTTTAATAGCAGTTTGAAAATGGATTCACCTGAAATTTTCAGCATAAAGAGATCATCTTATATTCTAAACTTTCTGCTAGGCAGAAATTTTTTTCTTTAAAAGGTAAAAATTAAAAAAATTAAAAACTGGAAAATGACCGTTTCATAATTATAGACGCACTAATGAACTTTTCACTTTTATTAATTATTGTGACAAAATAACATGCTGAATCATTAAAAATAGTAAGGTATACGACTGTTATGATGTTTCAAAACTTAAAACATTCTTTTTTACAGAATTAAACAATATTTATAAGCAAATTTGCAGAAATTCTACCCTGAAACAGCTAAAATGGGACTTTTCAACTCTGCTATTGTAGTATAATCATAGCAATCTGTAAATCATTATTGTATGATGTTGTCCCGAAAGTTCTCTGTAAGATTTAAGTCCGGGGACACCCTGGCCATTCGAGAGTGGTGATATTCTGGTTTCGTAACCATTCATTCCTTAGATTACTGGAGCGAACGGGTGCATTTTCTTGCTCGAATATGGCAGGTCAGTAAACACTATCATAATATTGTCTGATAATAAATATTATTTTTTGGTTGGTTCAAATGCGCTAAATACTTCGCATATTGTTAGGCCACCACCACCGATATATCCGAGGGGTGAAAAAATTCAATCTCGATGATTCTGACGTTTTTTTTTTCTTTCTTCATATTGGAAGGATGTTACGAGAAAAGCACAATATTTTCCTAAACAAAATTTCGGCAGTGGGGGAGCCTAATATTATGAGGAACATTTAGTGCCTTTCAAACGAGCAGCTTAGTTTTTGAAACGCGAGCTTAGCATTTATTTCAACCCAAATAAATATCAGTGATTATCAGACAATGTTACGAGGGTATGTATTGCCATATTACATCGATTCTATAGCATTTGCTTAGCATTCCAGCAAGAAAATGACCCAGTTTCCTCCAATAACCTAACGAAGGAATGGTTACGGAACCAAAATATCACCACTCTCGAATGGCCGGCGTGTCTCCCGGACTTAAATCCTGATGAAAACATTTGGGACATCATTGTACATGATGATTAAGCAGATTGCCATCATGATAATACAATATCAAAGCTGAAAATTGCCATTTTAGCTCCTTTTCAGTAGAATTTCGGTAAATTTGCTTATAAATATTGTTTAAAGTTTGTAGGAAAGTATGTTTTAAGTTTTAAAACATCTGGACTGTCGTATACCATAATAATTTTAATGTTTCTGTTGTGTTCAGCATGTTGTTTTGTCACAATAATTAATAAAATTGATAAGTTCATTAGTGCGTCTATAATTATGAAACGGTCATTTTCCAGTTTTTAATTTTTTTAATTTTTACCTTTTAAAGAAAAAAATTTCTGCCTAGCAGAAAGTTTAGAATATAAGATGATCTCTTTATGTTGAAATTTTCAGGTGAATCCATTGACTATAACTCGAGTTATAACCAATTTCTGCGGTGCGTCTATATATATGAAACGCACTGTATATAAAATGTTTTCAATTTCTTCTCAACGTTGCTTCTGAAATGTAGAAAAAAAACAGCGTTTTCCCCCACTGTTCTCAATAATGTGCATATTTATGCAAAAAATAACTGCAAAATCTTTACTTTCAAAATAAATAAACGCTTGCCACAATCTTTGAAGAAGCTTCGGCCTCCAAAAAATTCTTTTCTGCAGTTGTTACATCTGGACTTTTGAAATGTTCATCGACAAAACTGAAAACATCGACCTGAAATAAATAACAACACCTGTTATGTTATTTAATTAGTCACAATTCCACAACTAAACCTTTCGAGAAGACTCTCGAAGATAACATGACAGTATCTTGTGAAACTCCCTCCTTTTTCCATAAAGGAGTTCACAAACTTGAAAGCTAGAATACACATTTAGTAATTCACAGTAAAATAACAACTAAAATTTTATGGCATACTAACAACTGAGCTTTGTCGCATAAAAGTAAAAGGCGTTCTTCGTCGTAATGTTGTAACCCGCCTGCATTTAATAGTTCTAACAATGCATGCTGTCGTTCTGCATGGCGACATTCTCTGTCTACATTTGTCAGATATTCGAGAACTTGCTCAAAAAGAGATCTGTTCACTACAATAGTGTTGTCTTGTTTCGATAACTGACGTGCGAGAAATGTGAAGAGAGATCCAACTTGAGAAGGCTAATGTAAAAATAATAATAATTATTGCGTTATTCATTTTTCTATATTCCTATTATTTATTCCAATCCATTACAGTAAATCCTTCTCCGTCAACCATTATTTGTAGCAAAATATCAACTAATCTTTGCCGCTGAAACAAGCCGGCATCTCTCGTAAACTCTGGCTCCTCAAATGCCTGAAACCAACCATTAAGACTCAGCGTTAAGACAATAAGTCTTGCTGCGAAAAGGGCATAAAAAACAGACCAAAGACATCACATTAAGCAATTCTCTGGTATCAAACTGCAAGAATGTCCGTAAGTAAGGATAAGGTGGTTCATCTTAAAAGCAAAACAAATTTCGTTCAGAACATTTAAAAATAGGAAGCTTAAAAGGTAACCATGGTAGATTTGACACAAAGAAGCCGAAAATTTCGACTGAGAAACCCAACTATTTGAAGCAATTTTATAAATTCAAGATTTATTTGAAACTAAAGTGTAAAAAAATTGAAATTAGGATGTATCCAAAAAAAAAACCTTGCAAAACATGTCATAGTTGTATAACGTCACATCAACTACTAGCTCAGTTAAGAACATACAAGTTGAAAGGGGTATCGATACGACTGAGACAAGTATGGTGCAATAATTAACACACAATTAACATGGGGTGCTCGGTTTTTGTTTACTTTCATCTGTTCTACTGTCATACTGTCTGTTCATTTTGCATAGCCAAATTTCTGAAAATAAGGTCAATGGGTCTTAGGTCAATGTTAATTTCCCTCTTTAAAATTAAAAACTTTCAGTATGCGTATGCTAAAAAAATATAACATAGAAATATCCTTATTTCATTATTTTACTCGTCTAGTTTCAAATAAACTTTGTACTAATCTTAAAATTTACTTCTAGACAGTAGGGAACTCGAACCTTTTCAACTGTGCCTTAAAATTTAACAAGGTTACATTTTGCTAGTACCATCGGGCGCATTTCTTGTATGAAGTAACGTAAGACAACGAAACATCTCCGTTTTAACCATCGGCCGCTGTTCGGCTGGAATGTTACCAAATGGATACGCACGACCAGCCAGGCAACAGCTATTAATAACAAAATAGTCAAAACTGAAGCTACTAAATATAAATATAAGGTACCTAGTATAAACTAAAAGCCTGTTTCCCAAACTGATTACATCACCTATAACAAATACAAAATAATAACTAAAATACCAATAGAAAAATTTTATAGAACAAACTGTACTTGTCATTGGTTTTCCCAGAGTTATTCCCTTTTGTAAAATTGCCATCAGTTCCTAGAAGCCAACAAACATTTTCGGATACAATAAACAATCTAACTTCCATCGCATTTCTTCCCTTACTTGGAATGGAGTGGTAAAATCTGACATTCCTTTCGTATAAATATAGATGATTGCATCGTATAATTTGTGTTTCCAACACAATGTAACTACCTTGAATAATAAAAAAATAATAGTAGTTGTAAAACTAGAAGATAAACTCTTAGTAATTTATCGTTTAACTTGATGCAAATCCAGATTCTCAACTTTGAGATGAATGATACAGCTTTCTAATTCTTGAAACAGCCCTTTAGATTCGTAATGTTCGACAAACTCTTTCAATACAGTCGGACTGATTGAAACGAGTGAATCGTTAACAATGTATTGCTCTAGTGATTCTAAGAAAACGGCACGACCGATTTCGTCCAAAGTAAACGATTCATAAAACCTTTCAAATATCAAATCTCTGAAAAATAAAAAAAAAATAGTTATAGACATAAAATCTAAGATAAATGAAATGAAACAAACAGAACTCAACCTTCGGCTCAGAATTATACAATATTCTATACAGAGCGGAATAACATCCAGATAATGTTCTTCTACGAGTTCCACTCTTGCATTTGTGGGAAGTGTTGCCATCATAAAGTCCACAAACGCATACAAAAGTTCAAGAATCTAAATTTTTGCAAATTACAAAAAGATTTATAGGAATTAAAATTTTAGATTCTTCACAATACTTTTGTAATAATAAGTAATTCTTTTTAGATTGTCCCAAATTTTTTAAAGAATTAAAAAGCCATTAAAAAACTAAAGGTGGGACGAATCCTAAATTTTCTCAAATCCGAATCCTAAAAGGTTTTTGAATCTCGAATCCTTCTTATAAGAATCCTATATTATACAAATAAATGAAATAATACGTGGCACTCAGGATCGCCACAAGATGTTATTGGTGATCCGGGTAAAACCGAAATTGCAACAATCGCCGTATTTTGTTAGTGAACGCTTCTATTGGACGTCAATAGAGTTAAAACTAATTTTACCAAAGTTTTTTAGGTTAGGATTGAAAGACGAAAAAAGCGCAAAGATTCGAGTTTTCAAATATCGAATATTTTTCGAATATTTCAAATGTATTTAATTTAAGGCTCTGAAGATGGTGACAATTGTGATCAAAACATCAGACCACCTAATCTATATTAAAATTCTTCACGAAATTATGTTTTAACTCTTCACTATCTAAAAAAAATTATTTATTATGCCTGTTTATTTAACATAACCTTTTCTCCCAAGATAGCCTTTTTCCTTTCTTTTTTATTAACAAGGCCTAAAAATATTGAAACCCATTATAAAATCAACTGAAACTCAAAAATAATAGAATTTAAACTGTAAAATGCTAACCAACGACAGCTTTAGCTCTTTCTTCGTAAAAAGAGAGCGCCAATGCAAGAGCCTCTGGAAAACGATGTTGTTTTTGAAGTTGATCGATTCTCTACTTTTATAAAAAAAAAAAAAAAATTCGGTCAATTACAAATTTTTTAAGTGCTCGCACACATTTCACTTGCCTCAGACCATGTCCTTAACGTTAAAACATGAACAGACTTGGTACCCAAGAGTAATACCTGACCCGTGTAATTAATGACAGATTGATAACATGCAAATTCACCTGCCAAAACCTTGAAAAGTTACATAAAAATGACATGAGATGGCTGTTGACAAACGAGATATGTACAATAAATTGAAATCGTACCATTGCTTTGCTAACATTGCCGCCTGTTGATAATCCTTTGAAATGACTGCTGCCATAAACAAGCTGGACATTTGCTAAATCCAAAACCTGAGCATAACATATCAAACAAGACGATTTCATGATCTTCTCAATCATTATGCAATTATTTCATGATGTAGAAACTGAACTTAAAAGTGGCGATCACAGTGACAATATTTGCAATAACCAATGCAATGAAACTCGTGCAAGACTTAGTGGTTTCTTGCAGAAAAACGTTGATATTCATTTTTTCCAAAATATTGTGCAATATTTCCAGCAACAATCATTTCTTGCTTTCATTCATTGCTGCTTCAGAAGCAGCCTTTTGGTTGCAACATTCAAAGCCGTTTTTTATTTTACAACCCTTTTCAATCATGCAATTAACTCAACTCACGTTAAAGGTCATTGACCTCAAAAAGGTACATTTTGCTAACTACCCTTTGTTCTTCAAGAATATCTTTCAGCTTTAAGAAAAATTGTGTTTATCGCTTAATAAGTTGTTCACGTAAAGAAAAATTTCATAATTTTTCGAACTCTGAGACTGCAAAATTGACCTCGTCTCATGGTACCCACAACTAGGAAGCATCTAGGCTCTTAAGCCGACTAAACACTTGTTTCAATTAGAACTAATTAATTATAACTTTAATTTAACATCTAAAATGATGTTGTACTCCCTGTACCTAGCATTTGTTCTCCGTTTTCCATTAGAAAAGTGTTCGTAATATGTTTTTCAATTTGAAACTCATCACAAAAATAATTTGAGCAACTTTATACATATAAACGTGTACTAACCTCCAGTTCTTCTCTTGTGCGAACGTCGACAACATGCAAATGTTCAGTTCGGTCAAGGATCACCATTGTTCGCGAATTCATCCACTTTAAAAGACATTTAAGGAAGACTTGAGAATTACGTTTTCTATAAAATAGGCAAATAAACATCAAACAATAAATTAACTTCTTACGAGAAAATTCAAACAAGTGTAATCCAATTCCATCTTCTGCAGAGGTAGGAATTGAATGGAAACCTTCGAAGAAGTAGCAACCTTTCAAATGAACAAAAAACAACCATTTCCATTTTCGCAAATTCATTTTATTTGACACTGTAGCATACTTTGTTTTGACTACCTGAAAAAAATAGATTACATTTTCCCTTCCAAAAGAAAGAACGGGATCAACAACTCTTTCCTCGGAGGAAACTTGGATGACAACAAATTGCCAAAAGAGCAGTGGCAATGTGGATGGAGTTGCCTATAGCAAACACAACAAATAGCTGAATAGTGAAACAAGCAAACGATCTTGCACTCTTGCCTTCAAGGTATGTGTAAATAAAACTTTCAAATTAGGCCGAATACTGACAACAATAATCTGAAAAACAAAACAAAGACGGTGGTAAAAAAAATACTGAAAATGAGCAAAAAAAAAAAAAAAAGGACTTACTTTCGATAAAGTGGCCATAGCTATTATGCAAACTTCTTGTAGAGGATGGTCTTTAATTTGACCCATATTTAAAACTTGAATTGTGCAAACTTCACCACGACTACAAAAAACACATAAAAATGAAGGTTATATTAAATCTGGATTTAAAATGTAAATGCCAATCAAACTCTCGTTAGAGAGGTAATTTAATCATTTAAGTATATAGCTTGAAACTGAATCAACTTAAAGCACACAATATTTTTTTAATTTTTGTCTATAAACGGTTTACTTTGAAATATTTTCTTTGTGGTGATATTCCTGAAACGCAGCTTTTGTTCAGTTCCGTACTTCTGGTACCGTACTTACTTAACGAATTCATATAATAATAATTAAATTGCCAACCTTCCCGAGAAAATACATCTCGAATCACAACTGCGAACACCCATGACACGTTTGAAATTAAGTTCAAAAACGGAACCACCATTATCACTGCAGACGGCTAATGTTGGATCATCTGTGAACTACAATTAAACTGTTAAACAAAAAAGAAAACACACATCAACAAAAGTGAATACGAGCACCTGGATATGCAAAACAGCTGTTCCGGGCGGATGAGCATCAACTATCGTACGCAGAAGCTTTCCAGAAGTAGTATCCCACATTGTTATCTAGAAAAAACATTAAAGATTTAACCAAAAACGAAATTGATAAGATTTTTTTTTAAAAAAAAAGAGACCTGTCCCTTTGCGTAACCACACAACAAACGAGTGCAACTACTGTTGAATCCTAAACTAGAAACCGATCCGTATTGATCACCGGTTAACTTCGATCCCAAACACCATTTCAGTACTTGTTTAACGTCTAAATAAAAAAAACTTTAAATTAAGTCATGTCTACCTCAAAACGAACATTTGCCAAATGTTCCTCAAACGTTTAGAAATTTATGTGGACAAATTATGAAGGCAGTATAACGAATATTAACCAAATTGTTAATTAATTTTAAAATAATGATTTGAAAATATTACTTGATAATTATATTTATTCTTTGCTAAAAAAAATTTGAAAAACACGTATGATTTTAGTATTTAACAAAAAAATGCATGAAAGCAATGATCATTTTAGTAAAATGTTAAATAAAAAAAACACCAATTGATAAGTTACCAAACAAAAGAACAACTCCGTGTGAAGTTCCGACGGCTATAAGTGACGAAACAGCCTGCAATAAAACAAAGAATGAATCAAAATGTGCCTCAGAAATCCACAGTAGAAACTAAATCTAACCATTGCTGTCGGCATTCCAGCATGAACTCTTTCCTATAAAATAAAAAAAACTCGTTAAAATCTTGTTTCAATTGAAGCAAAGCAAAAACTTACGGCCGCAGCAGATAATATTTGCGACGACACTCCTCGTAAAACGAACTGTCTTAATATAGATCCATGAACGTTTTTAGCCGGACTTCGTCTCGAACGCAAACTGAAACAAATTCGGTTATTAATCGAAAGTCGAAATGTAGTTTCAAAAGATCTATCGAACTGTCTGTCGTGTTTCGATCGTCCTCTCGAATCCAAACTACTAGTAGAAGCCAACGACGCCGAATCGGCCGTTTCGTGAAAGAGGCCACTTCGATGTCCATTAAATTCTTCATCACTGAATGAACCGTTATCCGTCTGAAACCATAAAAAAACAATCAATTAAAGAAATTAAATAACTCTACAATATGAATCAAAATCCTAATCCGCTTACGTCATAAAGAATACTTTCAAGTGTCGGTTGTATCTCAACGGGTGGAATGTCGAATTCGGCGTCATCTAACTGAAAAGTATCAAAAGCACCAACTAAGTAACGACAAACACGAAGGTAGAGCATATGTGGCCCTTCTATATGATTACACACGAAAACATTGCATAAGCGTCAACACAGAGGCCACAACAGTACTACCATACGTATAAAACTTTCAATATTTCATCTTTTTTTCAAGTTATAATTTCAGTTTTTAAATACTATTCAATACAATACCTCTTCTATTTCTTCATCCAAGTTTGGAAAATAAGGATTTTCCACAGAAAGTGAAGATAAAATAGAAATTTCATCACCGCTTACATCGGCTCCATCCATTATCAAAAGACGATTACCGTTTTAACCGGTTAGTAGGTTACTGTAAATTAAAATCGACTTTAATACAGCAAATCGATACAGAATGACAGTATCGATTGTTATGTTGCGTAATGAAATGGACTCAATTGTAAACAGTTGAATGTAACATTTCATTAGTTTTTTTTTATTTGAATTTTTACTGGGTTTTATTTTTGCCGCATTCTGATCAATGGTGACAGTTCATAAAGAATGGCAGTGAATTCGGCAATCCACGAAATATGGATTTACTGGAATAATTATGTTCAAAAGGTAATTAAATTAATCAACAACAACACTTCTCCATAGAAATTGAATGTCATTGATGTGACTGTCGACAACAAATATCCGTTTTTATTCGGTTTTTACCTTGATTTTTATTAAAGCAAGAAGACGGACACTTGCTACAGTTTCTTAAGGCCTTTATTAGTGGCTACGAAGATGTTTTGGATTTAAATTTCACTCGTCTAAAAAGGTATCCATATTTATCATTTATTTATTTGACATATTGATTCATTTTTAGGCAATTTTATATATTTTCCTCGCCATAAGAGGAAGCTTGTGACGTCAGAGGGGTTGACATATAATTTAGAATTGAGTCATTTCGTGGCTGATTAAAAAGGGGTGATTGTATAAGAAAATAATTCAAGAAACCTTTCGTTTCAACTGTTGAGAACGTTTGCTATCAATCCCTTTTTTTTAATCAGACTTAATGACACTATCCTAAATTTTTGGTCAACCATTCTGACGTCACAAACTTCTTTTCCGTTTACTGTGAGGCAACTATAGCATGGGGGGCTTTCCTCTTATTCGTTAGGAACAGACCTAGTATACGGGTTGAGTAGGATACCAAATTGTTTTTGTGGCAGAAACACCAACGACTCGCGAAAAAACGCGTGCAAAAATTAGAATTGATGTGGAGTTTTATAGCATTTTTTAAAAAAGCATTTTTTTTTTCAAAAATCAATGAGGTTTGACAGAACGTTTAGCTGTTCGGCTGCAAATTAACGTCGAGCACTCACAGTGCGACGACAGCGAAACGGTTTTTTTTTATGAATGATTAATTACGAAAGAAAGAAAGAGAATGAGCAATAATGTAATGTGTGTTTGTTTCGTAGAGAAGTGAGGGATGCTCCTCATTTGGCTCAACTGCCGGACGATCTGTTGCCAACTCTCGGCACTCACTTAACACTTTATCGAAAGAACTGTGAGAAGCGGATCGATGAAGAGATTGTAACAAAGATCGACGTGTTCCTCAAAGCATTGGCCATCATATGTCGGTCTGTTTCTGTATTATGTTCAAAACGAGTACTTACAAGAGCTTATTATTTTTTTTATTTTTATTTTAATTATAGGAACTACGATAACATTCCTTTCGTTGCATCTTGCGATTTCGTCAGCAATGTCGTCGTCGTCGCATCTTTGCTATTGCATAATGTGATTGAGGTTTTTTTGTTTTCTTGTGCATAATTTGTTTCAATGTTGTTTACTTTTGTTGTTACAGAATAATAAACAGAGTGAATTACGATTTAGTAATTTAACGGATGAAACGTCTTTCAGCGTTCTTCACAGTAGTCTTTACTTTTTAGAATGCCTTTATGATCCTTATTTTCATTGGAGGAATTCTTTGTCTGGCGGGTTTGTAAAACAGGTTTTAGATATGGCGACAAAGTTGCTAACTAGTGTCAATATTTTTTTGGGTTTTTTTTAGTCAAGCTATAGATACGTCAACGTCGCGGCATTACAGTCCCGCTCTTCTTCACATCGAGATTGTTCCTTTCTTTTATGGTTTGTATAAGAGTTCAAACGACTATGGTCGTTTCAACAGTTTGAAGCAGATTTTTAAAATAGATGTACCATTTATTTTAGACATAATTTTTGGAAGTAGAAATTACAGTGGAAACCGCTTATCGCGAAATTGAAGAGACCGAAATATTTTTTCTTGTTAACCGAATTTCTTGTTAACCGAATTTCATGTTAACCGGATTGCGTGTTAAAAGAAACAATTTTAAAAACGTACTTTAGAATTTATGTATAGTACTACAACACGAATACACAATTGTGTATATAATTGTGTATTCGTATTGTAGTTCGCATTCATTGTTTTATATTATGTATTCCTATTTTACAAATACATAATTATATAAAACCATTAATGCAAACATTTTTTTTTAAATATTTAAAACTTGCATCTTGAACAGCGACTACTTTTTTTTTAACAAACTAAAAATCAGTAATTTTGGATTGTATACTTTACATATAATATGTCGTCTTTATTGCTAATAGTTCCAAAAAGCGAGCCACATTTTTAAGGGTTTTTTTTGTGTATTTTTTCACACACGAAAAATATGAGGTTTTAAATTTGTTTCGTGTTTGAACTCGAAAGAAATTTAAAAGAATTTTCTAGTCAACAGATCAAAAGATATTTTCATGTTAACAAATATTTTCGTGTTATCCGTTTTAAAATATATGGAAAACTCTATACTGAGGGATGGAATAGTAAATTTACTTTGTGATAAACGGTTTTCACCATATTCTAGAGTTTCTTATAGTTATTCATATATAAACTAGTGTGAAGCAACTTTTATTATTGCTTTTTTTCTGTTTCTCAAGACTGTTTTCAAGTTGAAGTAACAACGCTTGAAGTTTCATTTGTAACTCATTGTTTGCATTTGTTTGGAGCAATTTTATCTGGAGCTAAGGTACATATTTGGGTCGTACCATACATAAAAAATGGTGTACTAATTGTTTTTCTTTGTTCTAAACCGCAAGCACAATGCATTAAGAGCCTCGTGTCCGGCCACTCTGGAAGTGCTACTCGTGTGCATCGGCAATAGTCATTTTCATTTTGAGATACGAGAAGTGGCTTTGTTATGTCTTCATAAGCTGATCGGTGTTCTTCTGAAATCTAGACCTGATCAAGTAAATTCATCTGTTCAGAATCATCATTAAATATGTCCTAATTAATAAATCACGTTTTTAAAATGAAAGCAACAAGTTGATTTGGTCACAGTGATGGAAGAATACTTTCAAAAGTGGAAACAAATGTGCAATAAAAATGATTTAATCGATGATAGTGTCGTTGTGTCTAAGATTTTAAGTATGAATTGACAGAGTTCAACTTAAAAATGTGATGTTTTGAACATTTATTTTGTTTTTTTTTTTCTTCTTCTTAAAGTTAAACTTCAGAAAGTAATTTTGTGTTCTAAGGGAACGTTACTTCAATCTATAATGGCCGAAGTCGGTTGGATTCAAGGAATCTTGGATGTTATTCGTACCATATGTGAGAAGGATGTCTTCGACGATGTCATGTTACACGAGAAGTGTTCTTCGTTACTCGTCACGGCAATCAATACGTTGTCTGCCATATTAAAAGGGAACAAAGAAGTGAAGGTGCGGTAATTGTTCAGTCTGAATAAAAGTAAAAGTTTTTAACTTACTTCAAATGTAATATTTCAGGAACTGATGGTATCCATCGAAGGATTCGATAACATTCTGAAGAGTTTAGAAAAACTAACACATCCAACGAAATCGTTATTAGATGCTTTCATGTCCTTGGTAGAAATTTTGTTTTTGTTGTTTTATATCACATTATAATCGTTGCTCGGTCTTAGACCTTAGATTGAAGTTCAAGCTTCAGATTCCAGAGTGTTTTGATTTTAAGATGGTTTATGAATAGTTAATTTTTTTAACTCTGGTTATTCTGTATTTCAGAAGACCAACTAAGTAGAAATTGAAAGTATGTTAAAAACTAGAACGGTAGCTTAATCACTTAACTGTATTTTCATGTTCGTATATCTTTCAAAATAAACTTTTTATACACTTTTTTAAAAAAAAGTCGCATAAAAACTTATTTTAAAAGATAAAATGAAAACACGATTATGTGATTGAACTTAAAAAATTTTTACAGTTTCTCTTAATTTGACTCTTGATAGACAGATGATCGAGAATTCGTGGTTTGTTCACAATTTAAAACCACCTTAAATATTAAAAATAAACAAGTTATATGGCTTTTAAATTATCCTTTTCAAAAAACACAAAATTTAAAAGCAATCAGTGTTTTCCTTGTGCTTAATTTTGTTAAAAAATACATTTTAACAAAAAATGAACAACATGTTTTGCTTAGGCTTGTGATGAAACTTTTAAGAATTCTCCGTCGGCATGTATTGCCCACGCCGAATTGGCTAACGTGCTGTTTTCATGGCTACCAACTATCGAATCGACAGATGTTCAATTGTGGTTGGCGGATGCGTTGAATTCGGTTTGTTCGAGAGGAATCTGTTCAAGAATGTTATGTCACGAGGCGAAAACAGTTATCGTGATCCTGTCTGTTCTTAGGCGAATCGCTCACCATAAGACAGCCGGTACTAGTAACGGCATTTTAGTAACTAGTAACGTGTGATTAATCCATTAAGTATTTATCTTAGCTTGTTTAATTAAAACTGTGGAAAACCTTGGCTGTTATTCGATGGACCCTTTAGAGTTACGCCAGTTAATCTCGATACTGAGAATAGACAAAGAAGGCAATCAGGTAATTCAGTGCTTAATGAAGCATTATCTCGATTCAGTTATTTAAGTTGTAATATTTATCTCTTACTCTTCAGTTTTCGTTTACGAGCCATCTCATGCACGCGTTGTCTACGATGGCCAAACGAGAAGGCCTCGAAGAGGCGACATCGTTCTTTGACTTTGAACAAGTCTACGATGTAGGAGACAAAATTGTTTTTGTCAATAAAAACTTGATCAGATGCCATTTCCTAACCTTTCCTTCGTTTTTGTAGGGCATCACTGTTCCAGCCATTGCTAAGTGGCCTGGATATGCTTTTACATTCCACACTTGGGTTCGTCTCAATAAAGTCACTCATTCGGGAGGAGCAGTTCCTTTATACCGGCGGCAGCTTTACAGGTGTTATAACGTTGCAAATAATACAGAAAAGAATAATATTATAACACAAAAACTGCCTTACCTTTTCCCCAGTTTCTGCTCGGGTTCTGGAAATGGATTCGAGGCTTTCTTCCTTCCGGATGGCATTCTAGTCATAGCAGTCTTAACAAAGAATGAATATCTGACAGTTCCAGTAGCTGATTTTCCAATCAACGATAGTAACTGGGTTTGTACAACCAGCCAATATTTTTTTACGGTGGCATGACAGTCATTTCGAGGTTGCATTTCAAACCTGTTTAAGAAAAAATTTAAAATGTCTGCTATATGTCTTTGCTAAAAATATATTCGTGCTGATATCTTTAAAAATGAACTTTTTATGGTAGTTTAGTGATAAATAATTTTGAAACTACTATAAAAACATTTAATCTCATTGATATTGTGACAATATTTTAGCACATTCATTCTTTTTTTTCTATTTTCTAACAAACTTTTGAGTTTTTTTCGAAATGTTGTTTCCGAGCTTGTTTACAAAACTTTACATCGAGGTTGCACTTTTTTCTCATGAACGGCTTGTATTTCTAAAACGTTGCTTAAAATAAAGCTGATCTTAAAACATTTCATAGAACAAAATTAACGAGTATTTGGAGTTTTAAGTTTAATATTGTTTAAGCATAACTTTGCATCAAGCAGTGTTTTAGAATACAATCATAAAACCGGTAATGAATATAGGAAATTTTTTTGAGTTTAGTTTTATTTAAGCCGTTTTAGAATATTGTCGGAAACTCGAGCAAGTTACGAATACGCGCTAATCTTTTTTTTTTTCAGCATTCAGTTAGCATTTCACATTATGTTTCTCGGCGACCGTTTGTACAAAGTCATTTGTTAGTGTATATTGACGGAAAGCAGAGACTCGTTTCACAGATCAAGTGTGCATCAATGTCCGAGGTTTCAGTCAAATGTTACAAGCATGCAGTTATTGAAATTCTTACATTCAAATGTCCTTTTTTCCTTTAGTCATTTACTCATTGTCGGATTGGGAGTGGTGGTGAAAAAACCCAACAGTCAGGAAAATCAGAAACGATGTCTCCGACTATGACCGAAAGATTTCTTTCCAATATACCTTTTCCGTCCTTTCTGTCTCTTCCGATGCCCTTGAAATCCAGCAACACTTATGACCACGGTGTCACTGTACTTGCGATGGGAATGCAAGACAAAGTTTGGGGTACGCCGTCTTCTCTTCAAGGACAACTTAGTTCTGTCTGTGTTTTTCAAGACACATTACAGCCTATACACCTGAAGTGCTTGCATGTAGCCGGTAAAATAAATTTTAGCTGCTCAAAATCTGCGATTGAAAAAAATTCCCCAAAAATTTTAAGATGTTTTATGAACAGTTTTTTTTTTAATTTTGTATTATTCAGCATTCCACGAGCAACACCAAGGAGAAATTGAAAGTGTATTAGAATCTAGAACAGTACCTGAATGACTTAAGTGCTGAATCAGGGAATCACTTAATTTTCATGTTGCTGTCTTTCGAAATAAACTTTTTATAGACACAAATTTAAAAAATATCATCTGCTTAGAAGTTGTATTATTGTTAAACTCACATAAAAATCTTATTTTAAAAGAAATTAATATGAAATTATTCTTAAGTGATTAAGTTGCCATTCTAGTTTCTAAAATACTTTCAAGTTTTTCTTAATTTTGCCTCTAAAGGACAGAGTAACCAGAGTTTGAGGGGAAGTTACTCTTAAAACCAGAAGTACAAACAAATGGTGTAAAGATAATTTTCAGTATATTTTTGAAACCAAACTTTAATTGACAGTTGGTCAAACTGAGATTAAAAGTTTATTCTTAAAAATTAATTTCGCACCTTCGTTTACTTCTTTTACGAACTGTTTTAAATCGTGCTTTTAAAAAAGTGTTTATATCCAATGTTTTTTCATCACAAATGTTAAATGAATTCCTTCTTAAGGTCCAAACAACTTAACCATTTTTTCGAGTGAAGAAGGAGAACTCATTGAACTTGCAACCAAATTGGTGTTCTACTACCACGCTAAAGCGTGCGAAGATACACTATGTGTCGATCTCTCACCATTTAGACGATACGATGGACATCTCACCGGTAAACGGTGTGAGACATGGGATGTTAAAGTGAGTGGGGGAACTTTTATCTTCAGCATCCTTTAAAAAATAATAAAAAACCGAATCACACATTGATCGTTAGGAAACAATAAATTGCATCGGAGGTTTAGAAGTTCTGTTTCCGCTAATCGAAAACGCACACAAGTCGACGAACCAGAACTCTTCCGATGCACTCGTTTCTCCCGAGGATAGTTCGGTGTCCGAAGACAGTATGGACGACTGGGTCATTTTGCCAAGTAGTTCGTATTCTGGCAAGTTAGGTACTATTCAAATGCTGTATTCTAAATCTAAGAGAAACTTCTTATTATAGAATGGAAATTGGAGCAGAATCAAGCTGCCGGATTTCTTATCCTCATACGTAACTTCATACAAAGCAACCACGGAAATCAGGAACAATTTCTCTGTACAAATGGAGTTGCAACAGTTGGTGCTCTCTTGCAAAGGGTTCGATATATTCATGTATATATATAAAAAAAACGAAAAGAATAAACTTTATAAACAAATTTTGATAGATTCCTTCCAGCTTGGTTAACGTGCATCTTCTGATGGCAACTCAACTCTTGCTGGAAAGTACAAGTGGCCGTGATGGCGATACGAGCTTACGTCACTCACTCTATCAATACATATTGTTTGACTTTCGCATATGGAGCAAAAGCGATTTCACAGTTAGAATTGGTCACATCCAGTATTTATCTGCCATTATTAAAGATGACAGGAAATATTTTCGCAAAAAATATGGTGTTTTGTATCTCCTCGACGTAATAAGACAGTTCTATAGGTTCGAAATAAGTATTTAATGTGCATGTTTTTCCGATTTAAAGTTTGATTTGAAGACTCTTGGTTATTTTGTAGGAAAATCGAAAGTGTTTTAGAAACTAGAAGTGTAGCTCAAATTTCTTATGTGTGTTTTTATGTTGATTACAAAATAAGCTTTTTATATCAGTGTGAAAATAACCCAACTTTACCCGATGATATTATAATAATTTATGTCTATAAAATGTTTATTTTGAAAGATATCAACATGAAAATACCCTGAAGTGGTTTAGCTACCCTTCTAGTTTATAAAACACTTCCACCAAAATGTTGCTACTGTAAAATAGAATAATCAGAGTTTGAAAATAAGCCGTTTATAACCCGTCTTAAATGGTTACAGCTTAAAATTTGATGTTTTTAAATAATGATAAAAATACTTAACATACATTTTTATTCTTGCAGTTTCCATAATAATTTTATTTTTAAGTTTAAAAAATATATACTGAAAAAATCTGCTCTGATTACTTCTTAATTGTGTTATATGATTAACGCAATTTTTTTACAGTCCTCACAACACGAACCTCAGTATGGATGACTGCAAAGCAATACGAATCTCGCTGCTGGGCCTTGTTCGTTACTTTGTCACAAAAGACGTTAACAATCGAGAAATGAACGCCATTCTAAATTTCATTTTTTCTGTTAAGGAGGAGGAAATGGTTTGTGACGTTTCAGTTTAAGTAAAATATATTCATTAAGTAAAATATATTCATAACATAGTTTTGAAAATATTAAATTCTGATATCAGCTAACTGAGGTTCTGGAGATGTTATTGGCTGTGATGGAACATCGCCAGTGTAAAGATCAAGTGTACCTTTTACTGTACGAACCTGGGTGCATCGAACTCTTTTATTGCCTTCTTTTGAATCCAATGTACAGCATCCATTTTCGGTGCCAAGTATTAAGGGTGAGTTTCTCGTTTGTAATACAGGCGAACCCGAACTTGTGAACATTTTGTATTTACGCACGTTACAGACTAATAAATTACAATTCCCAATTCATTTAACGAAGACAGAACCCCGCTCTTACAAACATTTCTTACGATGCAAAAAGCATTAGGTAAACATAAATTCAACTTACAAACAAGAACACATTCTGTTCATAAGTTTTGGGGTTCACCTGTAATTCACTTATTGTGATATAAAATATTTAGTAAATTGTTTCATTCGATTGACACATCGAAGGTTGTTTCAATTGCACTAAATACTGATCGGGTCTACGAAAAAAGTAAAGTTCGATTGCGGCTTCAAGATATCGGACTATCTGGACTAGTCAATCGTCTGGAAGGAATTCCAGTTTCGTTAGAAATGGCGAAACTTTTTGTGGATCAGGTTTTACTTACAGGTGAGACTAACTGATACATTTTAAATGCAACAAGTAACCTGTTTAAAGAAGAAAAGCAAAGTAACGGCAATAATGGTAATTTTCTTTTTCCAAGCCAAATTTTAACGAGTTACAACGAGTTTCCAAAAGCTTTTAAAATTTGACAGCTTTTCAATTTAAACTCATCTTAATAATGATGTGATTTTGATGTTGTTTTTCGTAGATAATGTTGCATCGTATCAGAGTCTGTTGGTTTTGTTGTACTTCATACGATACACAGACATAAGTCTTAAGTTACAAGCAGTCAGGCAGGAAAGTCTCTCTTTCTCGGACTAGTTTGATATCTTCCGTCACGTTTAACTTTGTTTCATCCCTTCAGGTTGTTCAGGTGTTGATGGTAAACGCTAATGCACCACATCTGATCGCTTTGCAACACAGTTGGTACGATTGCATCTTGCAGTTGCTCGTAAAGCAACCGATTGTGGGTTATCGTAAGGAAAGTGCTAGCGACGATCCAAACGAACGACTGCCGTCAACGGTTTCAGCTTCAATTACTACGTTGTCTCCAATCAAAGATTTGGGTTTGCGAATTTATCGTTACTTAAATTATTAAAGGCAGTTCCATTAATAAAAGTCTTATTTAGGTGTTGCAGGAAGCCCTTTACATATGGGATTTAATTCGAAATCTATCGAGGATCTTTCTGCTTCTCCCAAAGTTAAACTTTCGCAGTCGTTTCGTCCTCAAGTATTTGATTTTGACACACAAAGTTTGGGCAATCGGTCTCTTTCGAGTAGTAAAGCTTCAAGTTTGGAGGATCTTACGAATTCACAGTCCAGCGATACTTTCCAATTAACACAAGATGCATTGGATGTAAGATTGTCATCTGTATACAAAGGTGATCGAGAAGAGAATAAACCCGTTTCGGCCGATGCAACGGCACAATTAAAGTATGTATCGAAACCAGGTCCGAACCTAATGTTCTATATTTTTATTGACAACAATTTTGAATTTATCAGAGATTTAGATGGACTTACATTGGGAGATTACGGTGATTGTGAAGACGAACTTTGCCAATTGATAGCAAATATTGTGTTTACGGTGATGTGGAAGGGAATTTCAGCAAACGACAATAAAACATGGAAGGTAGAGGGTCTACATAAAAATTATTTAACTTAAAAAGGATTCATAAACTCTGGTTATATATTTTTGCGTTTTGAAAACAATTTTAAGAAGTAACTTGTGTTTTAGAAACTATATCTTAAGTTAATGGTACGATATGGTAACGGTAATGATAACGGTTAATGGTAATGAAACATATTTTATAAATAGTGTGTGTCGTGTTTTTTTTTGCTAGGAGAGAGGTCAGGTCTTCACTTGCATCAATATCATCGCTCTTAACAATTATTTGTACAAA
This sequence comes from Brachycybe producta, assembly GCA_036925085.1. Lineage (NCBI taxonomy): Eukaryota > Metazoa > Arthropoda > Diplopoda > Playtdesmida > Andrognathidae > Brachycybe > Brachycybe producta. Next base: position 3,490,369 of record JAUPFP010000016.1, on the reverse strand, counting down.
TCTCATTTGGAACTGAAGAGACACATTCTGGAGTTGACTCTTCATGCTGCCGTTTACGACTTAAAAGAAGCAGGTAAGATGCTATAATTGTAACTCCAGTTTTCAATTGGTTTCACTTATTTAGTTTTTTTATTCGAAAAAGGTCAAGCTATTGCAAAACACACCGAAAATGCCATTGAGATTATGAAGTGGACTTATGATTTTGTGGTCATTGATTCAAATCAAGATCGAAACAAAAAACTAAGTGGAAAAGTAAGCTGTACAGAGAGGAATAATATGATTGTGTGTTATGTGATAGTGAAATTATAAACGAGTGCAATTATAAACGATCCGGATTTACGTGATACGGATTACGTTTTCAATTTTGACCAAACTTAAAGTGAAATATGAAAATTTAGATGTTGATATCGCCATAAAAATTATTTTTAAATGCATCAATAGGAAATTCTCCTTAAAATACTTTCAATTTCTTCATAATATTGTTTCATAAACACAGAATAACCAGGTCTATTTCATTATTTGGATATTCTTTCGAACCAAAGCACCAAAGGCGCAAAATAAGACGAAAAGCTACACAATCTGCTGCGCAGAGGCCCATGATTTTCTTTCAATTTCATGTTATGCAATGACAATTTTCAATAGTTTATATTTTAGAAACACAAACTTCAATGTTTTCACAAATTCACACACTGCATACTTACATGCAATTGATTTTTAAGAATTGAAAAATGCACTCACCACTTTCAGATTCCGTAACGTATAACTCCAGAAAACATGTCTAGTTTGAACAATTCCACACACATGTATAACACATCTAAAACGATAGTTTCCATTGCATGACAAACAAGGAAAAAAGAAATGAAAATTACCTCAAATTTCACCTTTGTCACCACAAAGGTCAAATATGGTGAAGCATAAAATTTACAAATCAAATTAAAGATGGAATGTGTTTGATCCGTTTACTTTTAAAAGTAATTAAAATTACTAATTATCGAGGAATATGTATAGTTGCCTCAACGTGTGATGAAGCTTGTGACGTCAGAGGGGTTTACAAAACATTTAGACCAGTGTCATTTTGTTTAATAAAAAGGGGTTTAATAACAAAAGACTGCAGGAACCTTTTTATTTAAAACTGTTGAAAACATTTGCTATAATCATCCTTTTTCAATCAGACTAAATGACACAATCCTACATTTTATGTCGTCTTACATTGAGGCAACCGCACTCATCTAAGTGATTGTTATTTTTAAATGATTTCATTTTAACTGCACATCTACAAAAATAAACAACGTGAAACTTAAAATTTTCTCAAACGATTATATATCCAGCTTCAATAAACCAACCATAATTATATTAGTAAAAAATATTAATTATTAATCTGCGATCTTATTTAATGGACTTTAAAACTGGTTTATCTGCATTTCAGTAGCTACACTAAGGAGAAATGAAATGTGTGCTAGAAACTAGAAACATAGCTAAATCACTTAATAGTATTTTCATATTGATATCTTTCAAACATAAAAAATATCGTCTGCTCAAAATTGACTTTTTTTTTCAAACTGACATAAAAAGCTTTTTTAAAAAAAAATGTCAACATGGAAATATCCATAAGTGATTGAACTTAAAACGCTTTCACTATTATGTTAATTTTTTTTTCAAAGGGCATTTATGAGCATATACTTTAAAACCACCTTAAAGTAATTGATTTTTTAATTGAGATATTCCATTTTTAAGGAGCAACATAAAGATAATTTGTAAATTGTTTTATAAACTACGCACAACTTTAAAAATAAACTTTATGGCAATTTTATGCTTTGCATCCATGTTGCATGACAATTATTTTCTTCGTTATCATTCTGCATGTTAGTTTGAAAATCACCCAACTACAAATGATATTGTTTTTTTAATTTTTATTCATAAAAAGTTTATTTTGAAAGATATTTATATGAAAATCACTTAAGTAATAGAGCTACTACTCTTCTAGCTTCAAAAACATTTTAAATTTAATTCTTAATCTTGCTCATGAAAAAATGTTGTGTGAAGAATGGAAATTTCTATTATAATTGCTTGGGTGGTTTTAATTGAAATTAAAATATATATATTGCTTAAAAAGTAATTTTATTATTATATCTATCTACGCTTGCAAACGAAATATTTGTTGTTTAAAATTTAATATAAATTGATATTAAAAATAAAATACACTTACAATATATAACTTTAGCTTCTCGATGGAGTTTTGAGTCTCCTGGATACACTTCTAGTTTTCGAAGAAACTTCCGGAGGAGATGAATGGACAGAAATGTCACAAATGGGTATTACGATCCTTCTCGAATGTGCAGCAAGCGAAAATCTAGAGGTTACAAATAAATACACTTTATTAACTTATTAACGATTTTACTATTATTACTATTATTACGATATTACCGATTATAATTAAAACTTTTCCTTTTAAAGATATGTGCAATGGCAACACCGAAACTGCATGCAATCATTCAAACACGAATGACATGGAGCAAAATGGAAGAAGTGTTCTACTTAATGGAACATTTGGACAGAATTCTTGCAAAAACAGTTGAACGTGCGTAAATTCAATGAATGTTCTTTATAAGTTGATTAGAAATTTAACCAGTTTTGCGTTTACTATTGTTTCTTTTTTTTTTTGGTTTTTCAGTGAGGAATCAGGACCATTATTCTTTTATTATACCTCTGGTGAAAGCATTGATCGAAAATGCAGGACCAAGACTCAACCTGGAGAAATACCTTCCAATGTTGCCGTCAAATCACACAGGACCAACATTCTTTGAAGATTTCCAACAATATTGTCAAAGTTCTGAATGGAGACAGTTTATAGAGAAACAGGTGACTCCAGTGGCTCAACGTCATCTACAGCAAACTGTTGGAAGAATACCAGATCTCATCAATGAGTTCTGGAACGAGTGTTACGAAGCTACGATGATCGCCATTCACAGACGGAATCGTGAATGGGGAGAAAGTAGATTACGTTTTCAGGTGACTAATTATTGTAATCACTATTGTTTCAAACAAACAAAAATGTTGCTTTTGTTTTTCTTACATTAATATATTTTTCTATGAAGTCATCCATCATGGAACCTTTTAGCAACAAGTGTATCGAGGAACAGATGCGTTATAATAATTATTTAAATTACTCTCGTAATCAACATCTGTTGGTGAGACGTCGTTGGCGACTGAGAAAGTTGTATCTTTTCGGTCAGAGAGGACCGTGGAGACTTCAGTAAGCTTCGGTTTATTTTCACCAAGATTTGCAATAATAAAAGAAAATTGTATTCTAGTTAAAAGGCTGATTGCAATTTCAACATTGGAAATTGCAAAATAGTTAGTTTTAAAATTAAATTTGTACAAGTTTCAAAGATGGAATTTTTTTTAAAACATTTTTTTTTTTTACAAATTTGGCCAATTTGAAATATTTTCGCTCCTTGAACGATAGTTACTCTGTCTTTCAGGAACAAAATTAAGAAAAATTATTAAGTTATTCAGGAACCGTTCTTGTTTCAAAACTTGTTTCTGAAACAAGAATTTTGAAATGCAATTTTCTTTCATTAATTTCAAATGAAATCAAATAAAAAAAGTTAGCAAATTTTGCCAGTTCAAGTCAATTGAACATAATTGAATCTTAATAAATTGCATGAATTACTCAAATAAACGAAGTTAAAATTGACTAATATAAAACAAATTTAGAAAAAAAAACATCATGTGATTTAAATCAAACAATTTTTACTTTTATAAGCTGAAACAGATGATGATTATACTGAATTAATTTAACTGATTGATTCTTAAACTTTTTTTCTCCAATAAAGTTCACTGCCCAATTTTCACTGGAAACTTTCACACCACGAGAATTTGTCTCGTATGCGTTTGAAACTTCTTTTGAATCATCATTTTGATCGGCATCTCGAGGCCAGTCGACTCAGAGATAACCTAGGTGAGATTTCATTTAGTTCTTGTATAAGCATGGGTAAAATCCCAATAATATATTTTCTAAGTGGCTTAGAAAAGCCACTTTTAAAACATATTCAGAGTAGAAGAGCATTAAAAATATTTTTGCGACGAATATAGCTTTAAAAATGAACTTTTCAGTTTGTAATTTTTAGGTTTTATTAAATAAAAGATCTCAATTTTTTTCTTCAAACGGCCATAAAGAGTTTACTTTTTGTTTTTAGTTAAAATTAAAATTTGCTTTTAAAAAAAACTTAGTTATAAGTTAAACCATAAACTGTTCCTATGTCGTAATAAATTGAAAATTACTGCAGTAGTGCAGCAGTTACATCGAATGTGACATAATAATTCATAGAAGTGACGTCACCAAAGATATAACTGCAGTTCTACTGTAGACTACTATTCTTGAGAATTGATTTATGTATAACCTTTTGCAAGCATCTCGAAGATTGAGAAGAAACAGTGGTAGGTGTAGTTTCAACAAGATCATATTTAGATTTCGCTCGCTGTTTGTTTTTCTCCAATAAACTACATTAAAGAAAATAATGAGTACAATTAAATTTGAGTTGTTTATTATTATCGATGTTAGGAATACCTCAACCTCAGCCGGACAGTCTTCCGATGGCCATAGCAATGCAGGCGAAGGCCGACAAACAAGGAGAGGACAGTCTGAACGAAGACGACTTGAATGCATTGTCGGCAACCGAGTGAGTTAACTATTAATTCTCGTTGTATTCATCTTCGTCACCTTTTGCTTATATTGTACATCTGAATATTGTATCGAAAGAGTTCAAGAAGTAGCGTTGACCGCCAAGGAGAAATTTGTGTTCACGGAAGAGTGTGAATTGGTGGTTTTGATGTCGGTGGTCAAAGGACGCCTCGAAGTGACCACGACACACGTTTATTTCTTTGATGCTTCACAAGTGAGAGAAGATGGTGAGACATCAAAGGCTTATTTTCCTGTACTGTTTGTTGCTTTTATTGAACAGATTTGTTTATTTTAAACAATTTCAGTCGAACGGTATGATTTTAAATGGGCTCTGACTCAACTTCGTGAAGTTCATCTTAGACGCTACAATCTTCGTCGTAGTGCTCTCGAATTTTTTCTTTTAGATCAAACCAATTACTTTCTCAACTTCACAACAAAAGTAAATCTTCTGTTTAAAATCTAATAAGTTAATAAAAATAAGATGGAACCCAAGAAAATTGTGGTTTTTAGCTTTTTAGTAGAAATTCTTGGAATGTATTGTAAATTAGAGGAGTAAAGAAAATTTAATAAATTTTCATAAGTTCAATATTTATGAAAATCAATTTTTATAGTAGTTTAAAAATAAGAAAATTTACGTGTTTGTTTAAGGATTATTCACACATTTAAGATAAAAAATAAAAAGCATCTGTCTTTTTCAGAAATAAAATCAAGAGAAACTTGAAATGTCAGTTGGAAAATAACATCACTTTAAGCAGACGATATTTTTCTAATTTTTGTCTTATTTTGAAAGATATCAACATGAAAATACAACATATTTTCTAACACTTAATTTCTCTTTAGCGTTTCCCTTGAAATGAAGAATAATAAATTCGAAAATCAGTTGTTCATGAAACATCTTAAATTATTTTCAAATCATGATGAAAATACCATAAAAATTAATGACAAAGAAGTCATTAATTTTTTAATGGTATTTTCATGATGTTATTTTTGTTATAGTTTAAAATAAACTTTGAATTTATTTAAAAAGTTTCTTCTAAAAAGCTTAGGACCTCAATTCCGTCCAGCTAAATACAATTATAATATTTTACTGATTACTACTTAACGATGAAAGGTTGCTCAACTATTAAGTAACATATTACCTTTTTACAGAATCGCAACAAAGTTTACAGTTGTATTTTGAGTTTACGGCCTCCGAACTTATTTGTGTATAGCGGCGCATCTCCGATTGAAGTTTTCAAAGCTACGGGTCTAACTCAAAAGTGGGTGATGAGAGAAATCTCCAATTTCGATTACTTGATGATGTTGAACACGTTCGCAGGACGAACGTACAACGATCTCAGCCAATACCCTGTTGTAAGACACAAATTTACATAAACATGAAACTCGTTTTTATAGGTCTACGAACAAAGTTTTAACTTACGAATTTATATTTTGATGTAGTTTCCATGGATTTTGAGTGATTATACTTCAGAAAAACTTGATTTGAGCAATCCTGCTATGTTTCGTGACTTATCCAGACCAGTCGGCGTTGTCAATCCACATAACATTCCAGAAGTGAAAGCAAAGTTCGTATTATTGACTATGTGCTAATAACTAAATTTATGATTCATTCGCACCTTGTTTTTAATTGATAATTTCAAGGTACGACCACTTTGAAGATCCAACTGGTATCGTCGAAAAGTTTCACTATGGAACGCATTATTCCAATTCGGCTGGTGTTTTACATTATTTGGTTCGTCTCGAACCGTTCACCTCTCTTCACATTGAACTACAGAGTGGTAGGTTTGACGTTGCCGATCGTCAGTTCCATTCTATACGTGGAACGTGGAAAATGCTTATGGAGAATCCAAATGATGTTAAAGAGTTAATTCCAGAGTTTTTCTACTTGACAGAGTTTTTAACAAATATGAACGGTTAACAAAAAAATATTATTCATCAATTGACATGTTCCTAAATTACATTTTTTTTTCTTTTAGGATTTGATCTTGGGAAATTGCAAGGCTCCAAAGAACCTATTGGTGACGTAATTTTGCCAAAATGGGCAAACACGCCAGAAGAATTCATACAGATGCACAGAAAAGCTTTAGTAAGAAGTTTATTGTTTTATTTTACTGGGTAATAATGGTATTGGTGTAAAAATAGCAGAACTTTCTGGAATAACAACAAAGATAAATTGAATGTGTTTTAGAAACTAGAACAGTAGCTGAATCACATAATTGTATTTTTATGTAGACATCTTTCAAAATAAACTTTTTACAGTGTGTATAGCCAAAAATTAAAAAAAATATCATCTGCTTAAAGTTGGGTCCTTTTCAAATTCACATAAAAAAACTTACGTTGAAAGATGCCAACCAAAACTAAAATATCATTAAATGATTGAACTACCCTTCTATTCAGTTCTTCTGTTCAGTTTTTTTAAAACTTCATCTGAACTGTATTAGCAAATTTCCTGATGAGCCCAACTTACTTTAATCACTGCAGGAATCGGATTACGTGTCTGCTCATCTTCACGAATGGATCGATTTAATATTTGGACACAGACAGAAGGGTCCTGCAGCAGTCGAAGCCTTAAATGTCTTCTACTATTGTTCTTATGAAGGTAAGAATGGTAGAAAATTTTAGTATTGGAATTTACATAGATTACTCTCCGAGTAGCCAACAAGCCTCCTGTTGCAAAGGGACAAGAGTCCAATTGCAGCATGCGAATCATCAGTATTACTGTATATATCAAGCAATTTGTTATTTGCAGGGGCAGTGAACTTGGATACTATTACGGATCCTGTTGCTCGAGCTGCAATGGAAGGAATGATCAATAACTTTGGTCAAACTCCATGTCAACTGTTTAAAGTATGGTTATACATGGTTAAAGATGCAACCGGTGGAATTTTTAAACACATTTTAGAAGCAAATCTATAGAGATTGAGATCCTTAGAGCTCTTATAAAATAAGGTAAAAAAAATTGGTATAAAATGCACAATAACACGTGTTTTCAGCAATGTTACTTCCTGTGTCAATTCACCTTAACGTACAATTGTTATTTGCATTAACACGAACATATAAGTAATTTCTAAAAAGCTATGGATCACAATTCCCTACATGTCAAGCGAAATTCAACCGGTTGCATATTAATACTTGAAAGAATCTTAAGTTTTTGTTTAACGGTATATAAACAATGACAGGAAACTCATCCGTTGAGGCTGACTTTCGAAGAAGTGACGGAGAAACTTTCGAAAGTAGATAACAAAGGCGTTAGTTTGTTAACATTACCAAATAGTGTTAGACTTTTCGAAGTAGAGGTGAGAAATTACAAAACATTCTAAGGGTACTTTAACGACATTAACAATTGTATCAATAGCTGTCAGATCCGAGTAATCCGGTTATGTTCATTGCGACACCACGCAACGAAGGACGGACCGGTTCGCCGCAATCAACTTCGGACGTATTGATTACAGTCGCTGCATCTGGAGCTGTGGGTGTTCATAATTGGTTACCCTACAATAAAACCATCTCTAGTTACTTTACGCTCGATCTCGATCCGACATTCACGAATCCAAAGTCGGTTTACCTATTTTCTGTTTGATTTTTCTGTTCGAGAGATTTAAATGTAAACGTTTTCGTAGAACGCAGCGGAAACTAAGCACGGCTTTTCAACCTGGAATTCCACAATCTTCTAATCTGTTCACAATTACTCATGATGCTAAACTTTTATACAGTGGCGGTTATTGGGATAACAGCATTAGAGTTTTCAAATTTACAAAATCTAAATCTTGTGTTCGAATATCTGGTCATAAAGGTGTGTATTTGTTACGTCACGGTTACGATAGAGACGTAAATACTATTAAGATATTTTAAGAACAGTTGATTTTCGAACTGTTTATTCTGCATTTCGAGAGCAACACTAAGAAGAAATTAAGCGTGTTAGAAACTAGAAAGGTAGCTGAATCACTTAATATTTTCATGTTGATATATTTAAAAATTAAATTTACACAAAAATTAAAAATTATTCCCTGCTTTAACTTGGGTCATTCTCTAACATACATAAAAAGCTTATTTTTAAAAAAAAAATGTCAACATGAAAATACAATTAGATGAATGAGCTACGCTCGTGCATTCTAGTTTCTAAAACACGTTTACGTTTATCTTAATTTTTCTTCTTTAAAAGCAGAATAACTAAAGTTTGCAGAACGCTTACACTTTTTTTTTTAAAAAAACAACTTAATTGTAGGTGTCGTCACTTGCTTGGCCATCGATCGTCTCAGTCGCAATCTGATTTCTGGTTCTCGAGATTTGACTTGCATCATCTGGGATATCAGCCAACAGCAAGCGAATGTATAAATTTTATATATTTTTTTTCATTCTCTTGTTATGACAGACAAGTGTGCCACAGGCGTCTGTAGACAGCTCCAGAATTTCTTTGGCTCCGCCCTTTTACGAGCGTCAGACCAAATATCAACCAATTAGAAATAAAAAGGGCACAGCATGTGACATAAGACCAAGTAACAAACCAATTAGAAATTGATGGCGCTCATAAAAGGGCGGAGCCAAAGAAATTCTGAAGCTGTCTACAAATGCCTGTAGTGTGCCCTAGGGCGGGGCAAACGAAATTCTAGTGCTGGGCACACTTGCCTGTTTGTTTATGTCGATGTATGTTCACTGTGTTGAAAAATGTTACAGAAAATTAGTGACGTAATAATGGCAAGGACATTCGAAATTCCTTCATTTAAGGTCATCTGACATCATTAATTTTCTTTTATCGTTTGCAGCGCCATAAGACACAATGACATAATCAAACAGGCAAGTGTGTAACCCAGCAGTAAAATGTTGTTGGCTCCGCCCTTTTATGAGCGTCATCAATTTCTAATTGGTTTGTTACTTGGTCTGATGTCACATGCTCCGCCCTTTTTAATTTCTAACTGGTTGATATTTTGTCTGACGCTCATAAAAGGGCGGAAACCAACAAAATTTTTACTGCCGGGCACACTTGCCTGTCATAAATCAAAGCATTAAAAGGGTAACTTTTGCCCGTTTTGCAGACATCACAGGGAAAAGAAGTGGGTGGTAGATGTTTGCAAGTTTTGTACGGCCATGAAGATGAAGTCACTTGCGTTGCATTAATGACAGAGTTAGATTTGGCTGTTTCTGGTTCAAAGGTAAATAAATTTCACTAGAGGTATTGTATCTATATTTCACTTATATCACATCACATTCTATGCAGGATGGAACGATCAACGTGTACACAGTACGAGAAGGAATCTATATGCACACATTAAGGCCAGGAATAGAAAACATTCAAACAGAAATCTCGTATTTGGTCTTATCCGAACAAGGGCATATAATTGCTGCAACGAAATCAGTGGCTGGAATTCTAAATAATCAGGTAGTAGTTTTGACTGTTTGAATAAATGTTTTCTCCGCGTTTCAGAATTTCGCTGATTTCATTCCTTTTTTTAAAAAAAATAAGGCGAAACATTCAACCTGTGTGTATTCGATTAACGGAAAACATTTATGGACAGAGCCGAGCTCGGCAGCAGTAACAGCACTGATAGCAAGCAAAGAATACGTCATCAGTGCAAACACTAGAGGTCAAATTACTATCAGTGAACTGTACAAGTAAGTTCAATTAAAGGTCATTCTACGAGCTCATCAGTTAATAGTATATTTTAACAGTCTCAAACAGTTGAAGACATTGTCGCTATCTTCACCAGCTCGACATCTAACTCTGACGAGCCGCAATACCCACTTGCTGGCTTCTTTACAAAGTGGCAAACTAATGGTAGTTGGTGTGGCTCTTCCGATAGATCTCAAGTAATAAGGTTGGGGGATTGCCGAAAGTTTTGCCATTTCTTAGCTGTATACTAAATGAAGAAACAAAAAGATACGTTAGAATGTTGCATCCGTAGTTGTTCCAGACGTATTCCTTTAGAACAAGTTCAGAGTTTAACGTTTTCAGAAAAGTACGAAGAGATAAACAATTAGAACGATGTTTGATATAGTGCCTCTTCAATTCTGTATAAATTTATAATAATCATAAGTTAAAATTGTATATTTGTTTCTTGTAAAATTGTACATTTAATTTAAACTTGGAAATTAATGGTTGTATTTCTAAAACGTTGCAAAGCTGACAACCCTCTATATACTCACTACTAGTGTTTAATTTTGTCTTGCATTATATTTTAAGCTTAGCTTTACGTTTGGCAACGTTTTAAAATCTGGGGATATGAAATAGTTTTAAAGTTTATTAAAATTTCATGGTCCTAATCATAAAGAAAATTAAAGGGAGCAAAAAATCTACACATAAGTGTGTCTTCCCATTAACATTAAACTGGTGGCTGCACCACCGACATAAAGTCCGTGTCAAATCAATTTAGTTTCTGTTAAACGGCCAAGCATGGCGGTTTAACAGAAACTAGAATTAATTTGACACATGGACATCCAACCTAAGTTAAAATGAAAAACATGTTCAAAATCCGTATTTGAGTATTAAGGGTAACTGACTCACTCCAGAGTCCGATGACAACCTGCGTAGCGCCGAATCATCAGAACCCAAACCCTGTACATTATCGGAATTTCTATTGCTATGATTTACAGTTTCGCTTGCACTTGCTAAAGTAGCATTCTCTCTCGATTGCTGCTGCAAAAAAAAAACTGTGCAGTAAGCAGCACAAGTTTGGGAACCAATGTTAAGGGAAGTACATTTTGCTCAAATTAATTTTCTTTATAGGCATGAACTTAGTTGTCACTGGAGATAAGTGTATATGTAAATAAAACCAAATTTTATTTCAATCGCACAAGTAAATCACGTTTATAAAGTGAACAAATAATGATCCTTGTAGTTGTATTTACTTTATGAACTATAAAACAAACCTCATTCATGCTGTGACGATTGAAAGCTGTTATACAGAATCATCTATAAGCATAATAAATTAATAATTAATTCTAATTTAACTCTACATATGTCACATCCATTTTATGTAACTGTCCATTACACGAAATTGCATCAGGCCCAATTTATGTTCATTTCCCAAAATGCACACATATTTCATTTAATGGACAATTGCACCAAATGAATGTGACATATATATATATACTACTAAAAACGAAAATCTCACCTTGTTACACCTTTAATTTTTTTTTAAATAAGAAATTTACAATTGGGGTAAACACCATAATATAATACGTTTTATTATATATAAAAATGAGAACATGAGCACTAAAAAAACGGTGCTATACACAAGTTACTAAATTATAAACTTTGCTACTCTGAATCTCAAAAGGTGTATATATCGCATTCATTTCATGTAATTGTTCATTACATGAAATGTATGTCCATTTCGCATATTGCATCAAACCAAGTAATGTTCATTTAGTGAAATGGACATACATTTTGTGTAATGGACAATTACACCAATTGGATGCGACATATACACGTAATCATTCAAGACGTGCATGATTACACCTGAGACAGGTGCACAGATATAAAGGAACAAAACTTTCCACTTCGCACTTTTCCAATACAAAATAAAATTCTTGAGGGTTTCCTTCAATCGCTCTTTGGTAGGAAATATATACAAAAAATACAGGTTAAAAGAGAACGTATGCATCTACACGTTTCCACGCCTTCCCACAAGGCTCCTGGTTAAGAAAAAATGACGGGGAAGAAAAAAAAAATTACAACACAAACATTCAAAGCTTTTTTTAGTCCCTTGTGTAGTCAATGACTTGACAAAGAAACAGTAGTTTCTCAAACTGAAGGGAAATTGTTTCCTTTTTGAAAGTAGTGCAAAAAAGAATGAGAACACCAGTATTAAGATTGTAATTTGTCAAAAATAATGAATTACTGTGATTAAATTTAGTGCATTACTTTAGAAAATTTGTAATTTGTGTTATTTCCTTTTTTTTTTAAAAAAGAAAAATGCAATTTACTTTAAATTTTGTATTTTAAACTATTTTTCGTTCTCAAATGACTCATAACTGGAGTTAACTATTCCTCGTTTGAGCGTGACATTCTATTATTCAGTGTTAAAATTATTGTAATTGTAATTGGAAAGTAACTCAAATGTTTTGAAAAATAAGTACAGAAGAATCTTGATTATCCGGACTAAACGGGACTGGACCGGGTTCGAATTACCAAAAGTCTGTATAAATCCAGAAAATTGCCGGGTTTTTTTTTTGCTTTAATTCTCTCCTTCACTAAACTAACCGGTTTGGATTATCCAGAAGTCAGGATAATAGAGATTCAACTGTAATTTCTTTTTAAATAATAAAGATATATTTTTTGGCTTCAAATATAAACAAACATTGAATCTTAATTGTAAAGCTCAGTGGCGTAGCCAGGATTTTTGTTATGGGGGGTCCGAAATTTTTTCTTCAAAACCAAGCTAGTTGCCCACTGACGCACAGTGCTGTGATGTGCCGTGCCGCCAAGAAGAACTTTCCATTGTATGCATTATATGAAATCAAATGGTGCAACATCTGCTACAAGGCGGCATGCTGCGACATGCAAAACTGGCTTGCAGAACTTCCATGCTAGTAGTCTGAGAAGAGCCAATAAGTATTTTTTTCCTTTTGCCGTAGCAAAAAAACAGCACACAGTGATGCGCCTATGTGGGGGTAGACAGAAGGAACCAGAAGAAAAGCGTGCTCAAGTGATATTCAGACACCACTCAGGTGTCTTCATTTGCCAGTGTGCCTTGTTGTAAACAATCGCACGTGTTCATTTGTATTGTGAAGTGTAAGCGTTTAAGTTGTCTTCATTAAGTGGCAGAGTTGTGCTGGCATGTTTCGGAGTTCGGATGGCGGTTCGGAGTGGCACAGCGCTGCACGCCATAGCCTAGCTTAAAAGTTGCTTAGTTGAGTACCTTCAGAACTCATTTTATGACATAAAATGAGTTCTGAAGGTACAGGTTAAGCAAAAGAAAAAATGATTAGAGAAAAAATTATCACATGTCAACACAGCACTTTTTGGCAGGTAGATAAAAGTTTGGGGGGGGGGGGGGGGGGGTGTCCGGACCCATGGACCCTTCCCGCTCTGGCTACGCCACTGGTAAAGCTATAAAAAGACTGATAATTTAAACTGTTCATTAAAAAACCTTACTTGTGAATGTAAATCATTACGTAACCATTTTCCCTCGCTAAATCCATGGCTTCCTTCTCATTACGATAACATACTTTGTCATCGTCGTACAGTTTCCATTTTGAATCAGTGGTGTAATTAATGCACTTATAATGACCTGTTAATCATCAAACAATTTTGTTTCGAGATACTCTTATTGTATGAAAGAACAAAAACATTTTAAGCTCAAAATTCGTACCATTAATAAGGGTTCCCGTGTGAGTAGCAACACTCACAAGTCTGTATGAATCTGGCAAATCTCCAGTCTATAAAACATTCAACATGGTTTATAAAATAAAACTTTGTTCTTAAGAAAATGTAAGAAACAAACCGAAAAGTTTTCATTTGATAAGTCAGATTCATCATCATCTTCTATTTCTTCTTCTTCGTCATCCGATTCTTCCTGTTGTTCTGTAGCATTGCTCAGATCTTGTAAACTGAGACGCTTTGCCTTTTCTATCTCGTCATCATCGTCCAAAAACGACTTCATAGGTATAAAAAACAGTTCTAAAAAATCTTACGCAGATAAAACACTATTTCAATTCACCTGCTCCAAACTTTTGCTAATCGCTTCCTTTATATCTTCTTCCTCATTAACACCGACGGGCCATTCCAGGTGCATAGGTGCCGCAGGGTTTTCTAACAAAACACAATGTAAGAAAATTGTCATTTTGTGAAAATAAAAATGTGTATTATATGTAAAAGTACAATTGTCTGAAGCAGTTCATATAGCCACAGTCAACAGGAAATGCAAAATTAAAATAATCTTGTTGCAAAAAGCCCCTTGTAATTGCTTTTCTGTAGGGTTGGCAAGATTTAATCAAAATGAGCACATCCAGTGATTAAATCACTGAATATTTAACTTTTCATTTTTCAGCTCAAATCTAAAACAAAAACGGGATTTGAAATTATTTTTTTTATTTTATAGGAAGCAAACTAGAAAGAAGTCAATTAGTGAATTTCCATGTGTTTTTTTTTTATGAAATCGCAACTCGGAAAGAAGAGTGGTAACAACTCAAAAAACCACTATCTTAGAAAATGAGTTTAAATCTTGCGTTGTTTCGATCTCAATCTACTGTAGAGGGGGAGCCATAAAATGAATAATGTGAATGAATAGTCAAAATGGTTTATGGGTTTTAAAAGTCCATCAAAGTAAGCCAGAAATTCCCCCCCCCCCCAAAAAAAAATGTTTTAGTTGTGCTACTCTTCTTGCCGATGTGCAAAATGCACACATCCCTACTTTTGAGTAATAAAACATAACAGAACATGATACATAACTTCTTTCAGTCTTTTTCCAATTTAAAAACTTGCATAATTTACCAGTTTCATTTTACAACTTCTTTGGATCTCTTGTATTAGTACCATTTTTAAAATTGCAAAAACCAAACTATATTGGGGGCATGTCGGGTCTCTGGGAGTTACGCACTAAATCGAATGAAGTCGAGAGATAAAACCTGTAAGGCCGACCCTGCATATTGCGGGGAAAAGGTACAGGAAATGATGATCTTGATGACAAAAACTAAAAACTTAAATTTGTGATCTAATAAAAAGCATAATTTAATCAAGATAACTGTGACTTAATAAAAAAAATCACGAGAATGCTTTTTCTGACAAAAACGTTTTCTTAAAAGAAGTGAAATAAAACAACTTTATGCAAATTCCCCAAAATTAAGTCACTTGTATGTTTTGTGCACTTTGTTTCTAGGACTTTGAATTTTAATGTATATATAAGTACGAGTTTTAAACTCCCATTAAGAAAAGTGTAAGGGCCCCTAAAACTCTGGCTGGAAGTCACAATTATATGAATAGATAATTTCAAAACACTCGATTGTCGTTTAAGAATATTTAAAAAAGAAACCAAAGTAATGAAAAATCTAACCATCTACAGGAGTTGAAGTCCTTTTGTGATCGGTTGACTGATGATCTTTACCATCACCACAACCTCCTCCTGCAACGATTTCATCTATGAGGCCATCACCATCGACATCAGGTACGTGTGTCAAATCAATTATAGTTTCTGTTAATTCGCCACTCTGACTTCCGACCTAAGTTAAAATGAAAAACCATGTTCAAAATCCGTATTTGAGTATTAAGAGTAACTGACTCACTCCAGAGTCCGATGACAACCGGCGTAGCGCCGTATCATCAGAACCTAAACCCTGTACATTATCGGAATTTCCACCTGCAAAAGTAGCATCGACTGTGGAACAACTTTCAATGGAACTTGTTCTGATATAAGAAAAATGTAAATTGTTAGGGATCAGTTGAACACTGATTACTACGAGCATGGACTTTTAGGTTGCAAAAACATACATCTTTATGTAACTAAGTATTTTGCTATAGCTGACAAAACATATTGTACATAAAATCTTAGTCAATACTTTTGGCTACATGATTGATAAATATTTTTGAAATACCGGTAGTGAAAACCATTAAGAACCTAGAAACTCCAGCATGCCTGGTGCTGCACAATGCCAATAGACAATGTTAAACGAAATTTGATGTGTCCAAAGACATAATTTGTCGATTACGTATTCTTTATTATCGTCACACTGTGTTTTAAACAATAATTGAAGTTGTAATCGCATCTTGTATGTTGTAATCAGGTATTAAGGTCTTGATATTCAAAGGGATTTATACATTTTCGAATTGCGTTAAATTTGCGTGGCCCATGTTAAAAGTCATTGACCTGAAAAAGGTCCAGTTTCCTAAGTACCTTTCTGTTCTTAAAGAACATATTTCAGCTTTAAAAAAATTGGGTGTTTTTAATATGTTTATAAGGTAACGAGGAATTTTTATGAAGTTTCAAATTATGACTTGCTCGCTAGAGGAATTTGAGTAACTTTGGAACCGTAAAATTGACCCAACTCAATGCACGTGCAACTCATCAGTCTGGATAGTCTTATCTCTCAATACAGTATGTTTCAACCTCCAAAATATGCTAATAAAAATTCTGCATAATAAAATGTTTTCTATTTACTACCTACAGTTCTAAATAGACTGTTGTCTGGACTAATTTAAATGCATTCAATTAGCATCTGTTTTTCTTGCGAGGTATCGTCACAAAAAATTGAATGTAATTAAATATGTAAAAATGTTGCAAATGCCATAATACTTAGCACACTTCTTTACAATGATAAGAACTAAGCGAAAAACAAATAAGATATGACATAAAAATGTTATTTAAGAATCCTCCTCCCCTTGCTCTACTGATTCCATTCAAACATACTGAATATTCAACTCTGCTTACCTGTCGCATTTATCACCACCAAGCGTTGTGCCAACTAAAGTAAAATCTCCTAAAGTTACATACTTTGGAATGTCTACGGGATGTTCATTCTTTGTAACTAACTTCGAGATTTTGTGTGTTTTGTAGCGCTTCAAATAGGTGACCAGAACACTAAAATATTAAAATAACATCCAAAGTTAAAAAATATATAATTATATATACAAATACATGTAAAATAGAAAAGGTTTTAAGATAATTACTATGGAAGTTTAGAAATTCTCGTTTCCACTTTGCATTTATTATGCTGACAACTACTACAAACTGCCTCACGTTCCTCGACTTTGAAGAAAGATTTTATTGCAGTCTGAAGTGATTTTCGGTGTTTGAAATCTCTGTAACACAAAAATAGAATAAATAAGACTCGCGCATCAGAAATGCTTTTGTTCACGTAAAATTAATTATACAGGTAACTTTAAGTAGGCTGGAGAGTTTTTTTTTTTATCTAGCAAACATTTTTCAGGACACCTTAAAAAAAATTAGACATTTTATAGCAGATTTAAAATGATCTGTTTCAGATTTTTTGCATCAGCACGTAAAATTCTTTTCACCTTTTTAAAATTTCCATAAAACAGTTTATTTCGAAAAATAATGTGTCAATTACTTTAGCGACATTACCATATCTGAATCTGCAAACAATAAAATTGCCTAGAAGCGCGCCACAACAAAATTGGGCACTTAAAAATCCCAAACTCATAGATATGTTATTTAATTATTCATTTTTATATCCATCACAAAATCTGAAATATAAATATATGGCCAGGTTTTTTATTTTTGAGATAAAAAGGCCCAGAAAAACCATATTGCATAGGGGCGTCAACAATAAAAATCCGGTACTGAATATCACCAACTATTCTAGTTTCTTAAAACTTTTTCACAATTGCTAATATCTTCCACCACCTTTTTTATATTGAAAATTTAATCCTTTTACCTATTTCTATTCGGAAAATCAAAATGCTTCGACTGAAAAAGTTGGCCGGAATAACCTAATGTTTCTCGAAATGGTCGGAAAGGAAAATTCAATTATCCTACAACCTTAATTTGAACTTTTCCGTACATGAACCGAAGTTAAAAAAATCAGTAATTCCACAGAATCATTAATTAATATAAAAAAAAAATCACCATTTTAACATTAACAGTAAATCAGCACATTCATATTTAGCCCTGTAACAATACTATTAACAACTATGTAAACAACTTTTGGAATTCACGTCTCGAGGCTAACGATTACAAAAAAAAAAATCCATACTAACTTGCTCTTGGGAACGCCCAGACCCATATCGTAATGAATTTCTCGTTTACGGCACATTTTAGAACAATTACAGCAGGTTGTTGCCTCCTCCATCTCAAATTCGAAATTCTTTTTGATCGGATTCGTTGAATAGGAGGAGCTCGGTTTGCCAACTTTCAACGCATCTTCAATCTCATCCTTCATCGAATTTAAAATTTGCTGAATGAACTCTTGAGCGTCCTAAACAGAATTTAATAACGACTTCTAAAATTACGGCAACACTTAACAGTTTTTTTTTAAAAAAGTATTTACCTGCATACGACGAACATTAAATCCCTTCCACTTTGCAGTAATTACACTAGAAAGATTTTCTAAGAAACTCTTGTAATTGTCGCCACATTTCGATTTGTCATGTGATCGTGTCGCAACTAGTAAATTACAAACACTTCTACAAAAACAAAATACAAAGGTTTAAGGACACTTTTGTGATTACGAATTTTGAATTTAAAGTAATTCTCACTTCAATATAGATTTATCTGCAAGAGAATGCTTAATGGAAATGTATGCAAGAAGTAGATCTTTCGAAAAAACATCCACGTTGAATAGCGACCAAAGTGACGTATTCATATAACACGTCATTCCAATATTCTTGAATCTTCAAATGAATACCAGAAACATTCAAATTTAAATTTCCGTTTAACCGAAAAGGCGAAGTGAGAATGAAATACCCCGGTTCACAGCCAAGTATCGGACGAATCGATGAACAACTTGCATCAAGTTCGTTCTCTTTGTTTTCAAAGTTTGAAGCATCGAGTTTATTCTTTTTAGGCGAAATGGGGTTCAAATTTGTATTGGTTCTCTTTTGGAACGAACTAACCGGCGACCTAATACATTTGTAAAAAGAAATATTCCCTATTATAAGTACAATAAAACACGACAATTTTTAATATCAAAAGCAATATCCCACATCAATGAACAACAACGACGACAACACACTCGGAAGGTGTCGAGACAAAATAATTTGTCAACAACAAGATTAAGGTTATGGTCCTCAACATTTTAAAAGCAATTTAAACATAAACGAATCCTGTAAACTGTGAAGTAGGAAGACCGGGGCAGGTTGGCTCATTTCTAATAAGTTACTGGCAGATTTTGCCACATTTACAGTCAAATATGATGTCTATCTTTAGCATTGTATCCACCATCGTTTTTGAATATTATAATCAAAAGCGCATGATCAGCTAAGCGTTTTCTGTTTTTTTCAAATGATAAGTAAATTTGTATGGTGTTAGAAATTATGTTATCTAGAGTTAACAAGTAAACTAAATGATTAAGTAATTTAAACATAATGAAATATTGTTACCATTTAACAGCATTTAAAGTTTTGGACGGCATAAAAGTGCTTTCTAAAATAAAACTCGAAGTCAAAATATGGGTTTGGGGGTTGGTTGGCACATTACACCGTGGAAGGGGGGGGGGATATCATTTCCCTGGCCATAAAGGATATTTAGCATCAGACAATCCTCAAAACCAAAATATTGGCAAAATCCTGCATTACAGGAAAAAGTAAGATTACCACGTAAAGCAGGCTCCCAAGAAAAGAAATTCACAGCAATCAACAGTAGAAAAATATCCCTGGCAGTTCATCCCACATGTAAAGCTTTACTCTTTTTGTAGTATTGATTTAATGCCTTTTTTTAGTTATTTTATGGAGATTTCTATAATGCACCAACGTACCCCACAATTGGGCTATTTTGGAACATGTCACCATACTTTAGGCAAAAAAAAATACTAGTTTTTTTTTTTGCAATTAATATTTCAGAATTATATAAACATATACTGTAGCCTAAAGATCATACTTCCCAGATCGCATGTTTCATTTTTCTTCTTACTGTTTTCCAAAACTGAGCCAACCAGCCCCAGTTTAGATTAAACACTTATGATTTTTCTAAAAAAAAAAAAAATCACAGGAAGTTCTTTTTTGGCATTTGTGGTCACTTATCTGAAATTTTCATGAATCTTAAAAATATATGTTTTTAAGTAGACAATTTACATTTTCTTCACTTAAAAAAAGACAATTTAAGTTGAATAAAATAACTTCTCAAATTATTTTATTAAACTTAAGATTGTTTTTTTTTAAAGCCAACATAAAAAGTTTACTTTCCTTTTTTATCTTAAATTTCTGGATAAAATATACTAAAGTTAAGATTTCAGAAAAGATTGAAATCGGCAAAAGATTAGAATTTGGTCACCCGGTAGTGAGAAACTGCTTTTAAGTTTGTTTTTTTTTTTTACCTGTAAGACGAAAAAGATTTGACGGGACCAAGCTGTCGATTCGAATTCACCTTTCCGTAAAAGGTACCTCTAATAAAGGGTGATTCGGAATCGACCTTTGTTGAACTTTTGTCGATCTCTCGTGATGACGACGGCGATGACAACGAATTTAATGATGATACAGATGAGCCGAATGTTTCTGAAGAACTGCAAATTCAATAATTCATTCAAACCATGATTAAGAAAGAAAGAAAAGAAAAAAGGTTAAAAGTGAACAAACACAATTTGAATTTTTAGTCTCCTACCAATTGGAAGATTCTTGTGCAGTGGGATCATCATTTTCATTTTGTACATTTGAGGTATTTCTACAGAAAAAGGAAAAATGTAGGTTTTTTTGTTTACAATGACCTTAAATAAAATTAAAACCAATAGAAAAAGACAGCAAACTTTGTAGTCTTGTCTGATGACTAGGTTGCTTCTTCAAAGACCATTCTCTCGCAAGACTTACCTTACGATTGCCAAAATAATTTTTAAAATAAAAAATAACTTCCCATTAGAATTATAAAAAAAAATCTTAATTACATGACTTTTCATGAATCACCAACAACAATATTTTCAATCTAAAACCTTCCAACACGTAGCAGGTGGGGTTAATTGAAATTTCAAAGCCATTATAGTACTTTGATATGCAAAGGTATTACATGTATTTGAATAGGGAATAAAAAGTAATGTGTGAGGTGACAACATCAACATCTAAGTAGATAAGGTAGGACCTTTACAGGCAGTTAGAAATCGGAGAGAGAACTTCAGTTGGCTCCGCCCTTGTTATGACGACCGGCAACTTCTATTTGGTTTGTTGCAGAATTGGATTTGGGATTTGTGGATTTGATTTGGATTTTGAACAAATGTAGCAGATTTGGATTTTTATGAAATGGAAATGAAAGGATTTGGATTTATTCTGTTTTAATAATTTGGATTTGTTAAGTTTTATTTTGTGGCTTTGTGCTGTACACTTTACAGTTACAACTGTACACCCTGTACATTGTACAAAGTTTCTACAAACTAAGTGTACTAACTTACAAGACATTGCACAAAAAGCATTTTGCATTCCGTCTCATCTGAAAGTGTGGAAAGGGCGTTTTCAACCGCTGGAAATATACTTAGTGAACAACGATCAAATTTAAAACCAAAAATATTTGAAAAATTGCTTTTCATTAAAAGTAATTATCGTTACCTAGAAAAAATGTAGTAAAAAATAATAAAAAAATATCGGATTTGGATTTACAAGATAATTTTATGTTTGGATTTGGATTTAAGAAAATGTGTGAAGGTTGGATTTGGATTTGATTGAATCCAGTTAAATTCACCAAATCCAATACCCTGGTTTGTTGTGTGGTTCGACGTTGAAAAGGGCGGAGCATGTGACGTCATCAGACTACATAACCATCCAATTAGAAGTTGCCGGTCGTCATAAAAAGGGCGGAGCCAACTGAAGTTCTCTCCGATTTCTAACTGCCTGTGGACCTTTTCGTTTCTTATCGCCAATGTCTGTTGTTTGGTGACGCATTTTATCAGGTAAAGTTCATTTACATAAAGTCAATTGATTTTTAATTATTAATTTAAAAATCGTTTTGGCAATCGTTGGATAAGTCTTGACAATATTTTGAGAAGCAATTTCTGGAGGTAATGGTCTCTTTTAAAAAGTAACTTGAAAAATTATTTAAAATTACAGAGTGATTCAAACGTCTCTCCATACATAAAAAATGTAAAAATGTACTCATAATGAGACGTTCAAAAACAAACATTATTCTCCTATGTTCGGAGCAGTGCCGTCTTTAATATAAGGGCACACGGGGCCCCTGCCCAGGGCCCCGACCTCACGGGGGCCCCGAAAGGACGATATATTTGCTTACACGAAAAAAAAGCTCAAATTGTTTTCTATTTTTATGTAGATTACCATCAACATTTCTAAATTGAAATGTTAATAGGAGACCAGATCAGATTTTTAAATTTTTTCTAATTTTTACTATCCAACGGGGCCCCCAATTCTTGCGTGCCCAAGGGCCCCGACATGCCCTAAGACGGCCCTGGTTCGGAGCAACGTGAACCGAGTATTTTCATGAAGATAACTTTCAAAATAAACTTTTTAAGGTATTTTTTGGTGAATTTTAAACAAAAAACGAAACGTCTACAAAACCTATCATGAAAAGTTTAACTTTGATAACCACCTTTATTTTACTCCTCTAGTTTTGAATTATTTTTTTTTTTAACTACAAAAGCAAAATAATTTTGAATGTGTTTTTCAATCAATGAACTTTTTAAAGTCTAGAAATTCCAGAACAACGGTAAATCGAAGATAGTTATACCATTTGAACCATGATTGAATAATGCCTTTATTATAAACGTAACGGTTTTCCTTCTGAAGATATTTTACAAACGGCCGATTGTCGAACATTGGTTATTCTGCCTTTCAGAAGAGCAACAAAGGAAATTGAAAGTGTGATAGAAACTAGAATGAGTAGCTCAATCACTTAATATCATTATAGCAATAAATATTTCAAAATAAACTTTTTACAGACCAAAAATTAAAAAAAAAAACTCTTTGCTTAAGGTGGCTTTAGAGATACTCATTTTGCTTTTGTACCCGGATGGCGACAACTGCAGTGGCTAATGCCATGCTCCATAGACGTTTTGTAACATTTGGACGCAAAAACGTCAAGCGAACATTTTTTAGTGACAACATTATGAAAAAATTTAAATTGTTTTCAAAACTAGAATGATACAAGATTGTGCTAAAAGTTATTTCATGACAATATCTTAAAAAATAAACATTTTAAAGCAGTTTGAAAATGACCCGTTTTGGGGTTATTTCATTGCCATTTCATGAAAAACTAATTTCGCCTTTTCCATAAAAAGTTTATTATGAAAGATATCACCATGAAAACACTTTTAGCATTAGCACCAACTGTTCTAGTTTCTATAACAATTTGAATTTTTTCGTAATGTTTCTCCCGAAAAACGTTCGCTTGAAAAATATGAATTTTCTCGAAACTGGGGGTTCGGAAACAGACCTTGTATGGAACATAATAGCCACGCAGGCGCGCAATCTGGGAGGACAAAAACAAAATAAATATCTAAACTCTGAAACATTTTCGAACTGACATAAGCTTATTTTAAAAGATATCAACGTGAAAATACCCAAAAAAATGGTTAAGCATATCCTTCGACTTTCTAAAACACATTCAAATTTCTTGTAGACAAAATAACAAGGCTTCTGTGTGGGGCGTTTGCAAAAATTCTTGCTCAGACTTGCTTCTAACTACACTGTAGGTTCTTTAAGAGCCTAGATCCACGTTGTCCATCTTGTTGTTTTGAGCAGACGACAACGAGACAAATGAGTGTTCTTATATGGTGTTACTAAAATTGCAAGAAATCGCCTCACAATCGCTCAATTCAAATACAGTAAAGCGCAAAATGCAATAAAAAGTATTGTTCTTCACGTGCTCGATTTATATAATTTTTGAAAAAGGTCCTTCTATTTTTTAATAACGTTTAAAATCGTACGTTTTTTAACTCCATGTTAAGTCCCATAGGAGCAAAAAACCGTCACCCAAACATTTGAAGAACTCCCATTAAAAACGACTTAGAACAATCACACAAAAATTAGCACGTGCATTAATCTACTGGCTTCACAATGTTTCCTTTTTATAAGATTAGCACGCGAACGTATTTTTCTATTAATTATTATGTGACTTCGAATCGGGAGAAAAAACGTTAAAAAACCGTTTTTCAATCAACAACGATCGCAGCGCCTACATTCGGAGAAATTTTGAAATAAACGCTATATCTAGGCTCTTAAACGAAAAACGCATTTTCTGGTTAATTTACAAATTAATCACCGCAAACCAAAAGAGATTCAATAATCAATATGAAAGACGGAATAGTACAAACCTTTCCGCTTCCGATCGGTCAAGAGAATTCTCGGCGGATCCCCTGTCTGTAAGAGGCTGTTGCCTTCTACTGACGTGTTCGCGGTTCCGATATTGTTCAGATGGCGACTCTAACGATCGTCGATCGCGAAAACCATTAATCTTCCCGTTGTGCATTGATTGCCCGTTAAAACGCTTCTGAGGACTTCGCGTCTTTCCACGGCTGCCGTAATAATTGTCGTTCCGTTTGTATTCTACGGAGTTCCCTTTGAAACCGCCGTTATAAAACTGTTCTTTGTCTGGAACTTGATATGGCTTCGAGAAAGAACCACGTCTGTCTCCACGGTTTCTCATTGGACGGCCGCCGTAACGACGTCTTCTCGTATCCGCAGCTTTGAGAAAAGTTTCATGCACTAGAAAACCCATTTCGGCCTTTTGCATCTCAAAACTTTTTCTGTTCTTTATCGACATAATCAAAATGACAGCATCTTCAAGATTTAGCTCGATCAATGGATTACACGTAAGAGTAAATCTCGATTTCGTCATGTGATGATAAAAACAGAAATAACCCTCACTTGCTCTCTCCAGAAAATCATAAGGAACTGTTCGAAGATCCTGTGATGACAACTGTTTTCAAATAGAAAAACAAAAGGCCTACATGTAAGAAGTTTACCGTTTCCTAATTTCGAACAACTAAAGCCCGCTTTGCACGGACCATACTGTGGCGCTATTTTGTAGTGCCGCAAAATGGTTCACGCGGCTTGCTAAACACGAACTACACCATTTAAAACAACGGTATACTGTCCGTGCATGACACTAATATCACCTTAATCATCACTAACAAATTTGCGGAGGTCGCCATTTGTGGCATGGCGCAACTACTTCCTCGTCACCATGGCGCAAAAAATCGTTAGTGTAATCTGTGGTCTGTTCAAAATGACCGCTTTAAAAACAAAGTGGTCCTAGATTGATTTACTTTTTTGACAGCCGATATGAAGACCACATGGTGATTCTTTTTGACATGAAAATATATGAACACCCCCCTCCCCCCCAAAAAAATACCAAGGTAACGTACCAAAAACTTGAGCGGAAGTTTGAAATTCGGATATTCAACAGCAAAAGTCCATTGTGTGCCGGCCCTTTTAGGACATGGAAAAAAGAAAAATTGGAAGAAAGCTGCTTCAATATATACTAAGTCAGATGTTGTTTAGAATAGCGCCTATGTTAAAGTATGTCGCTTCCAATAATACATTTTTATAGCACCAATGGCAATGTTTCCAGCTCTTGTGCAAGGGGCCAGTCCCATCCTCGGCCCTCGTCTTATACAAACTTACCATTTTTCATCATTTTCTAACAATTACGTTTCTTATTTTGTCAATTTTAGTTAGGTTTAGGTTTTTTTTTAAATTAAGATTGCTGCAGAGGGTCTCTCCCCCCCCCCCCCCCCATCCCAATTTTTAAACAAGTATTTTATTTAATTATTTTATTTATTTCATTTTCTAATTGATTGATATTTATTTAATATTTAAAAAAAAAAAGTAAAACTCAGTACAAGAATTGAACACGTGCCGCTCACATAAGCGGCGGAGCCATAACCATTCTGCTATCAACTTGTCTCTTATTTGAAGCGGCATACCATAACGAAAGCACTATTCCAAACAATCTCCACTAAGTCCTGAAAGAGACTTCGTACCATTCTCGTCGGTCCATGAGTTTGAATACGAACTGACCATGTTGACTTGGTCGTGGAATCTCCTCAGATGAAATACTGACAAGTCCCTCCAAAATTAATTTGTCTAAAGGCATCTTCTTCTCGTACACTAAATATACACTTCAAAGGAGAATAAAAAAGCATCATTGAAAAAACGAGTAGCATCAGAGGAGTTTGACTTATCTTTATTCTGCACATGCGCAACCGAACCATAATCACAGAATAAGGGAGGAGAATTTGCTTTTATTCTATGGCTACGGTTAGGTTCGGTTGCGCATGTGCAGAACAAAGATAAGTCAAAGTCCTTATAATGATAGTAAGAAAAGAGGGAGAGTTAAACAGTTTTGACTTCACACAATAACCGATCAAAATCGCATATAAAGCAATGATTTACATATGAATATAATCAGCAAAAAAAAAAAAAAAAAAAAGGAACGCTCCCTTTTAAATCTCTCATTCAAATCGTACGCACCCAAATGAAATCTAGAATTACGTTTTACGATTACCATTGAATACACAAAAAACACCGGTTTCATCGTGGCATCAATGACCGTAATGGCGTCTCGTTATTATCACAATAAAACCTGAATTGTTTTCACTTTCAAGAACAGCTGTTTCAACGTTTAAGTATATTAAATGAAGATTATTCATACAAACGTAAGAAATTACACAACTCAACAACAATTATCAAATAGAAATAGGCGCCAAATACACTGAAAACGACCATTAATAGTACAAGGTCAAAAGCGGCGTGGGCAACAACAATAACAGCGACATGACGCTCAACTTATGAAACCAAATTCAAGCCAAAGGTGATGAACGAAAATGGCGTTCGCATCCTTGCGAACAGAGAATAAAATCGCCATATTGGTTCTTAATTTCTATTTATTAATGAATAGCGCTAGGCTTCTAAATATGTCACACAAACATTTCATTGATGCCCTTTCGCTGAACAGCCACGATTTTTGATTGCTTAAATATTTCTTCGAAGTTAAAATGCTCAGAAAATTGTACAGTGCGCTTCAAAATAATACGAAGTTATTATCTGAAGTGATACGAAGAGGCGAATGCGATAATAAAAAGGTCTCCTTTCGACATCGGAAAGAAAAAGCAACGCGGTAACTTTAACCATAAAAGCCGGCCGGTTACACAATGAACGACATACAAAGAGAGAAACGTAGGTTACACACTCACCTCACTGACGACGTTCCCTTAAGAAACCCAACTGTTTAGTATTAAATGATTATAAATGGAACACAAAAGTTATTTCTCTGCTGACCAGATGATATAAAATACTTCTGCACAACTAAAATACTTCACAAATAACAATATGTTTTCGCGGGAAAACTTCACTATTTTTACGCGGGTAATCGCTGGCAATTGAGAGCCATAAACGTCATTTCCGGCTTCACAAAAAATCGGCGTCGTTTCTTAAATATTCAACCATTTAATAAAAACGTGACGTCAAATACCTAGTTATCTATGGAAGTGACGTCACATTTATTAAACTGTTGTTTCAGCCGCTGAAATAAACAAAAATTGCGGATTCATCAAAAAAGAGAACTAATATACCCAATAACAGACAAGCAACGACCGAATTTTAATGGCGTCTTTAGAAAAATTAGCCAATCATAAAATAGTATAACTCAAAATTAATGGCGCTTATTTTAGTCAATAACCAATCTAAAAGAAGGTAATTTCCGCTATTTAACAGATTAAGGCGTTCCTTCTAAGGGAAAAACATAGAAGAAAATCATGTACGAGTTTAGTGATTCACATAAGAGCGCATAAAATAGGTATAGCAAGCGATTTTACTTTTTAACCGCGTTTTACGTGTTTTTTTCTGAATTCATTTTCATAGTGAGTCTCAATTAAAACACGGATGAAAAGTAAAACAGCTTGCCACGCAATCACGCATAATTCTGTACTAATTTTCTTCTATGTCGTCTCCCTTTCTACTCTCCCTGCTTGCCGAGTGCAGGTTACAGTTAACCGGTTACTTCCAATGTTAAATCGATACATCGATTGAACTAAACAGCGATAATCTGATGATCCTTGATCACAATGGCTGATCTACTTATGATAATATTAAAGGGGAGAAGCTATGACCACTGCTTCTAATGAAGGAGTAGCCGGTCGTCCATCGTTTACATTGATCTCGCCGTTTTTATTGTTATCGTACTCATTGTTATCTACGGTACAGACATTAGAGAAAGTGAGAATTAAATGGGTAACAAGAATTCGTGCTGCGTTTATGTGAGTCCTCGACGTGAAAGGAAGAACGTCGAGGACAAATATGTTCCGAGCGTCCAACCACTCGTCAGAGAAAGTTGCTCCAACTTGCAACACATCAGCGAAAGAGAACCAGAAGGTTGTAAATTAAGACCTTCCCTTGTATTAGAACGAAACCGAACTCATATCTTATCTTTCATTTGCATTAGATTTCGAAAGTGATCCTTCGTTACATCCGTCAACAGGGCCACTTTTCATCGAAAGATCCAGAGTAGCGATTAAGAGTACGAACATTAGTCTCCCTTTAAAACGCATAACTCGACAGAAACCTAATGAATACTGCAAAGAAACAGTAGGCAGTTTAATAAAATGCAAGAATCTGCACAGATGATTATAGAAAATTTGAAGGAAATGCAGAAATATGCATAGAATTAAAAAAGAAAATGCTATTAAACTTACTACTGAAAATTGCAATAAAACAACTGAAAACTCTAAAGAAATAGCTGGAAATATAATAAATTTGCAAGTATCGGCACGGAAATTACAAAACAAAAAATCTTAAATGTGTACCGAGCTCAGCAAACTTGCAGAAAATCGCAAATACACAGTATAATTTTATGTAAGAATCTTCTAGGAATTAGAAAAAAAATTAAAGAAAGATACTTTAAAAATCTGCCAGAAACACTAGAAATCTGCAATTTCTGCGTTTTAGAGATTCCTCGAAAAATTCTTGTCTGTCACTAATATTCCTTTTTAATTATTTTCAGATGGCTTAATAAAGCAGAAAAGTCAAAATAACGTTAGTAGAGTATGTTACCGCATTCTTTCGTAGGTTTTACTTGTGCGTTATTCTGTCGTACATTATTTCTCATCATAGATCTATGACGGACGAGGTGGACTGAAGAAGAGTAACTCATGTTCGACCATCTACATAGACGACAGTACTGTCAGTCAACCAAACCTGAAGAACACGATAAAGTGCGTTGCATTAGCCATCTATTATCACATCAAGAATAGGACTTCAGAGAAACTCTTAGATATCTTTGATGAGAAGTTGCATCCGTTAACGGCAAGTGTCTAATCAGACAATTAACTCTCGTTTTTTGAACCATTTTTATGTTCCTATCGTTTTCTTTTTTTTTTTTTTTGCAGAAAGAAGGTGTCTCGGACGATTACTCGAAACACGAACCAGAACATAGGTTGATCTACAAGTTCGTAAGGACTCTCTTCAATGCTGCTCAACTAACCGCTGAATGTGCCATCATAACATTGGTTTGTTTTGATTATTTTTAATTATAACTTCAAAGTGAAAAACTTCAAATGTTGTTTCGTTTCAGGTGTACCTAGAAAGGTTATTGACTTACGCCGAAGTGGACATAACACCGAGTAATTGGAAACGGATCGTTCTTGGAGCGATCTTGCTTGCTTCAAAGGTTTGGGACGATCAGGCCGTTTGGAATGTCGATTACTGCCAAATACTTAAAGATATAACAGTCGAAGACATGTTAGGATTTTAAATTATATTAAAATTAAAACTTCGTTTCAATTTTCATTTTTCGACATAATGCAGAAAACAACGAACTCACTGTTGAAACAACATTATAACAGAATTTGAAGGTTTATTTGAAACTTCAAGAAGGTGTTTTAGACAAACAGATGTTTTATGTCAGTTTTAAGAAATCGAAAATTTACATAAAAACTTAAATACATGAAAGTAATAATAAAAGTCCGAATAATGTTTCAGCTATATTTCTGCTTTCCTTTGCGTTCAAGGCAAATTATTTTTCAGCTTTATAGAGGGAAGAAAGAATAGGAGAATGAGAAATAAAGAATGATCTGTCTCCAATAACGCTTTCCTATTGGTTGATAAAGATATTTTAACCTTTTTTCAGCTTACTTTCCGCCAAATAAATAAAATTGACTTATTAAAATTAGACAAATTCCTTTTTCAGTCAAATTTTTTCTGCAATTGTAATTTTAGCCTTAGTTTCAAATAAATTTTTAAATTCTTATGCAAATTTCTTTAAACGTGTCTAAAAGTTGAAAAAATGAAACTTACTTTCTGTTTTTAAACATGTTTTTTTTAATGATCTATACCGTGAACATTTCAATCTTTTCTTTTCTTTTCTTTTCTGTTTAGGAACGAATTAGAACGACAATTTCTAGAAATGTTACAGTTTAATATCAACGTTCCATCCAGTGTTTATGCCAAATATTACTTCAACCTTCGTACTCTGGCCGAAGCGAACGAATTTACTTTTTCAACCGAACCTCTGAGTAAAGATAGAGCACAGAAACTGGAGGTATGGAAGGATAGATATTTATTAAATTGGTGATAACTGTAGAGAATGACTTTTCTGGTGTCGTTTTAGGCAATGTCGAGGACGTGTGAAGACAAATTGGCCGAACTACACAAAAATGGACTGAAAAAATGGTCGAGCGTCGATAACATGAATATCTCCAGGCGGAGTTTAGCCGTCTTATCGTAATCCGTAAGTTAAACAAGAGACTTTATTGAATATAGCACACAAAAATGAGTATGAGAGAGCGAAATGGGAGATACGCCGTCGTCGTCACTGCATTTCTTCTCCCGTCCAGTCCAATTGGAAGTGGTTTCGATGTTTCAATTTGTTGATACACGGAACTTATTAGAACATGAAACTGTTGTGAATCATGCAATCATTTCTTGTCAAAGACCTTTTTAAAAATGTTATGAAACGATACAAAACCAAAACATCTGCTTAAAAAGTTGGACTGAATCTTTTTAAAATGCTTTTTCCTAATATCGACACCAAAAACAGACATGTTTATAGAGCCGTTCAGTTCGAGAACAGAAGTTCTTATCTTTTGCTTATTTGTAACATTCTGATTTTTTTTTAAATAACAAAGAATTAATGAAGTGTTCAACTTATACTTTTTTAAAGGTGGTTTTAAAGAATAAAAAAGCCTCTCGAAACTCTGCAGCTGAAAGACGAAATAATCAAAGTGAATTGAAACTTGGAATTGTTTTAGAAACGAGAAGGGTAGCTAAATCGCTTTGAGTATCTTACTGCATTATCTCAGAATAATGCACCACCAGAGTTTGAAAATAAAACAACTTTAAGCAGTCGATATTATTTTTAATTTTTGTCTATAAAAAGTTTTATTTTGAAAGATAAACATAAACCCTTAAGTGATTGAGCAACCCTTCGAGTTTCTAAAACACTTTCTAGTTCCTCTTAATTTAGCTCAGGCTGAAAGACAAGAATAATGAAGATTTTGACAAGAACAAAAAAAAACAGTTGTTCATAAAACCACCTTAAATATGTTTTTATTTTTATTGAAATTTCCAAATACTTTCGTTCATCTTTTTTCTTTTCTTTCAAATTTCATCATTAAAGAAAAGAGTTTTTATGAGGTTTAATCCAACCTTGATTTTTGAAACGAGTGTTAGGATTAGTTTTCTTACTTTGTTATTTAATTCTTGCCGATGTCGATATGTGATAAAACAATGAAAATATTCAAAGATCTCATGTTATTCAAAAGCGAGCAACTCGCAAATTGTAGTAGCCTACAGAAATTAGTTTTTTTTATAGTTAAACATTTCTTGCAGTTAGTTAAAAATGTTTGCATCTATTAGTATGACTGCACACAGTCCAATTAGTTCATTAAGAAATTACATCAAAGTAAAAAAAAAAATCTACACATTATAATTTAAAAGAAAATTTACTTAAAAAGTTGCCTTTTTTATACACAGTACTTTTAAGTTATTAAAGTGTTGGTTTTAAAGTGTAAACACCCCACAAATTGTTCTTTATTCTGTCTTTCAGAAGCTAAATTCGAAAGTTGAATGTGTTTTAAAAACTAGACGAGTAGCTCAAATCACTTTAAAGGTATTTTCAATGTTTATATATTTTAAAATAAGCTTTTTATGGTAGTTTGAAAGTGACCCAACTTTAAGCAAACGATATATGTTTTTAATTTTTATCTATAAGAAATTTTATTTTAAAAGTTATCAACATGAAAATACATATTAAGTGATTCAGCAACCATTCTAGCTTCTAAGGTACTTTCAGATTTTCTTTAATGAGTTCCTCCTGAATCACAGAATAATCATAAAATCACCTTAAATCCTAAATTAACTCCCCATATTCAAAAACGTTGGTTAAAATAAAGTTGAACTTAAACCATGACACAAGACAAAACTATAGTAAGTCTATGGAGTGTTTATAAGTTTAGCTTAGTTTACGTTTCACTTTGGCTTCAGCAACGTTTTAGAATATGGCCGTATGAGTTAAAATTGTATTTACCACTCACTGTATTCTAAAATGTTGTCTGAAATAAAGTAAACTTTAAAACGTGACCTTAAACAACTTTTTGTACATTGAGTATTATAGACAAAATTTTAAGCTTAGCTTCTCTTTAAAACTTTTGTTTTGTTTTAAACAACGTTTTTAGATTATGGTCATAAAAATGAAAATTAATTATTGATGGAACAAAGTCGCATTTTTTATTGTTATTTTCAACATTGGTGTAAATGATTTTTGAATATTTTGCAAAGAAATTAGAAGAAATATAAAAGAATATGTTGATTAAAATGTATTGCAACGAATTTCTTTGTATGATGCAAATTGACAATGATGTTTGTTTTTGATTGGTTAAAAACACTTGAAACAAAAAGTTTCATTTATTATTTCATTGTCTTCCACTTTTTTGTTTTTTATTTGACATAATTTCATTCTGTAACCGTTCTAGTCTGGTGCTTAAAAAGGGTGTTTTTTTACGTGAGAACTGGTAAAAACAATTGTTGTGCACTAAACCTTTTGCTTTTAAAACGAATAAATGCTTTCAATTTTTTTTTAAAATAAATATTAGACTGGGATTAAAGTGTAAACAACGTGTTTGCTCGTTCACTTAAGGATATTTTCCCGTCGACAGCTTTTAAAATAAGCTTTTTATGTGAATTTGAAAATGATCCAATCTTAAGCGGACAATATTTTTTAATTTTTGTCTATAAAAACGTCTAAAAACGTCATTTTGAAAGATATCGACATGAAAATATTCTTAAATGATCTAGCTACACGTCTAGTGTTTAAAACACTTTCTTAAGTTTCTCTTAATTTTTTGCTCCTGAAAGACAGAATAATTAAGAGTTCGAAAATCTGATGTTTATAAAACACCTTAAGTAACATTTAAGTGAACTCTTGACAAAATCGATTCGATCTCTTGTAATATTTCATTGAAATCAGATTCCATCGATTCAGATGACAGATCTTTCTCTAATAATGCAAACACCGACTTAACTCTCGATAAGTCAAAGATGTAAGTTGCGTATTCTATTGCTTTCAATTGTTTGCCCGGTAAAGCGGCATCCACTAAGAGTGATTTTGAAATAGTGTCATCATTCAACCAGCTTTTGATAATATCTAAACGTAATCTGGCAATCATTTTTAAAAGGTTAACAAATTCCTTAAAATCCATTCCATAAGTTGACTTCAAAATTAACTGAAAAAAAAATAACTGAGTTACATATTTTTGAAGAAAATTTTATCCTGAAATCATTTTTCATAGTGTTTTTAAAGTGTAAACGGCGCTCTTTTAACTCTGGTTATTGTCTTTCAAGAGCAAAAAATTAAGCAACTCGAAAGTGTTTTAGAAACTACAAGGGTAGCTGAATCAATTAAGGTTATTTTCATGTTGATATCTTTTAAAATATTCTTTCTATTAGTGCGAAAATGACCCCACTTTAAGCAGGGTATATTTGTTTAATTTTTATCTAAAAAAAACACATTTTGCAAAATATCAAAAATGAAAATATTAATAATTAAGGTGGTTGGTTTTAAAGTGTAAACGCCTATTGAAATCTGTTTATTGCATCTTTCAGTTTCTAAAGCTTTCAATGTTTTCTTGATATTGCTTCTGAAACGCAAAATAACCAAAGGTTGAAAAGCAGCTGTTCATAAAACACCTTAAGTGATTCAGCCACCGTTCTAGTTTCCAACATACTTTCAATTTCTCCTTAATGTTGCTCGTGAAACACAGTAAAACACAGATAAAACTTAAAATAAAACGTTCAAAAGTAGGATAAATCTAACCTGACATTGTTCGTTCCATCCTTCCATTTCCTTACAATCACGAATTTCATGTTGAACCTCCGAAAGCATTTCCTTCATCGATCTCCAAATGAAGTCGATATTGAAACCATTGAACCAATTATGATTGACCGAAATTGTGTCTTCCTTCAATTAACAGACACAGTATTATTACAAATAGACTTCAAAATCCACAAAACTTACGCAAACGGACCAGATTATGAACTTGATGATACCACCGACTCGGAACAAACATCACTTCGCCCGCTTTCTGCACAACTTCGTATCGTCTCCGCACTTTGCCAAAGTTTGGATACAATTTCTCGTTCTTCATTTCGTCCGAATAGACATCGTACGCTAGCTTTCCAGACACATCCTTCAAATTCTCCTCCTCGTCCGGTGGAAACAGGGTCCATTTTTTCGTTCCACAGACATTAGCAGACCAACTGTACGAATTAAAGACGTCGGAATGCAGAGACGTCCTTTTGAGAAAAAAACAAAACAATGTGCTTGTATAAAACGCCCTGATACATTATGGACGTCCGTTAAATAGTAAATCACCAAGATCCTTTTGGTCCCATGTACACAAAACGATAATCGTCATTAGCATCGGTTCTCGAATCCCAAAATTCGTTTAACCAGTCCGATTTGAAGCAGAACGGAGTCTCGTACGGAACGTAATCCGGAAATTCTCTACGAAAAAAAAAGTGATTTAAACATTAATAAACGAACAATTGTTATTTAAATAAACTTTATACTTAATTAAATGCCAATCTTTCAAATATAAATTCTCATTTTTGTCATAATCGTAGCCGCTTTCGATTAAATTCTGCCAGTATATCAAATAATCTGTAAAATTTGTGTCTGTTTTCATTTGAGAGTTGTAATGTTTTATTTTGCAATCGGCAACAGGAATAACAGCTGACCCTAAAAGAAAACAAACAAATTAAAATTACTATCTTTGGTCAAGAAAGAAATGTTGCTCTTGAACTTCAACTTGAACCCTCTCAGCAGTCACCCAACATAGAATATGCCTTTTTAAGGATACGGAACTTCCTTCAATTAGGAGTACTCTGTTTCGCTTCTGTGTGCGTGCTCTTACAGTGCTTTCAAGAAATTATTTCGATAATTAGGCGTGTACCTTCTTCATGCTCTTTCTCCACAGCCTTAGCTTCGAGGTTGGGCAGCTCCTAATCGAAAAATTACCCAATAGGCCAACAATATAAAACACGATTTTTTATTATGTTCTAAGTTAAGTGCTATGATCGAGAGTTCAAGTTGAAGTTCAAGGGCTAAGTTTCCTTCTTGAATTGTGTGCTTTATAGGCTAGCTCTTGTAATTATTGAACTGCGAGTCGTTTTCGCCACAAACCGAACTTCTCCGTTAAGAAATTCCATGCAGGTTGTCCATTACGGTCAACCCAATGCTTTCTAATTGGCCACGTGGCTGTCATTTTGGCGTCAAAAGCACATGGCCAATTGGATATAAGGCAACGTTGAAAACGACTGTAAAACTCTGTTTCGCAGACTTCGCTAGAACCTCTTTTTACCGGTGACAAGTTAATTTCAGGTATTTCGCCATGAAATCGGTCTCTATAAAGCGAACGATCGTTTTCTGATAAGCTACTGTTTAATAAGAATGTCACAACATCAGTGCAATCCGACATATCCTCCATTAAAAGCCTATTCAAACACAGGATGTTACAATCAGGTGAAAACTTCAGTTGGCTCCGCCCTTGTTATGCCGACTGGCAACTTCTAATTGGCTGGTTATGTAGTCTGACGTTGAAAAGGGCGGAGCATGTGACGTCAGACTTCATAAATAGCCAATTAGAAGTTGCCAGTCGGCATAACAAAGGCGGAGCCAACTGAAGTTTTGACCTATTTCTAACTGCCTGTGGTTATAGCATAACAAGGTTTGCTCGTTACCAAGGGAAGTCTACTGTTGCTAGGGTAGCGGCGGCCATGTTGTGATGACACAAAAATCAAAACAAAAATGAGCAGTTTTAGATTGACGTCACTATACCGCCGTTTTTTGGCCTAACTTTTCAATTGGCTGAAAAATTACGAGCAAACCTTGGATTGGAGGAAAATAGTCGATATCTTCATCAGCCCCAGCTGTATGTCTGTGCAAAGGCATATAAAGACAGGGAGATACAGACATTTTCCCCGCCCTTTTACGAGCGTTAGACCGAATATCAACTAATTGGAAATTGAAAAGGGCAGAACATGTGACGACACACCACATAACAAACCAATTAGAAGTTGCTGGTCCTCGTAAAAGGGGCGGGGCAAACGACTGTACCTTACTGTTATATACATACTGTTACATATACATACAGTTGGATCCAACAGAAGAAATTCTTTTGCCCCGCCCTTTTATGAAGAATGGCAATTTCTAATTAAGAAATTCTTTTGCCCCGCCCTTTTATGAAGAATGGCAATTTCTAATTGGTTGATACTTGGTCTGATGCTCATAAAAGGTTCCAAACGCCTGTTCCAACACTAAACCTAACATAACTCTTCTTTATATAGGGACTCTATGTAATACATATAACCTAACCCACTAACCTAACTCAACACTAACCCACTAACTTAACCTAACCTAACACTTTATACATGGACTCTATGTAATAATTGATTATAGCGCCCCTGTCTTCAAACATTTGAAACATTAATTAAAAAAGTTCTATGTTAAAAATCCTATACCTTCAAAAAAAGTTTTTGCTTTTTGGCAAAAATTTTTTAATGGAGACGGTGGCTCCATCTACTTTGGCTGAATTTTTTTAATTTTGTTTTAGGAAACATTCAAGGTTGAGAAGGTTCCTAAGTATAATTTATTAGACCTGGTGTTGCAGTTGTCAGTTTGGCTGTGAGGTTATCGTCATTGCCTTGTGAATTGGTGGTCGTGGGTTCAATCCTTGGTGGTGTCTGTTAAATTTTAAGAGGCTAGATACATCGTTTAGTTCAAAATTTTTCCGAATGTAGGCGCTGCGATCGTTGTTGATTGAAAAACGGTTTTTTAACGTTTTTTCTCCCGGTTCGAAGTCACATAATAATTAATAGAAAAATAATTTCGCGTGCTAACCTTATAAAAAGAAAACATTGTGAAGCCAGTAGATTAATGCACGTAATAATTATTTTGTTATTGTTCTGAGTTGTTTTTAACGGGAGTTCTTCAAATGTTTGGGTGACGGTTTTTTGCTCCTATGGGACTTAACATGG
This sequence comes from Brachycybe producta, assembly GCA_036925085.1. Classification (NCBI taxonomy): domain Eukaryota; kingdom Metazoa; phylum Arthropoda; class Diplopoda; order Playtdesmida; family Andrognathidae; genus Brachycybe; species Brachycybe producta. The sequence goes on along the minus strand of JAUPFP010000016.1, from coordinate 3,452,615 downwards.
AGTTAAAAAAAGTAAGATTTTAAATGTTATTTAAAAATAGAAAGCCCTTTTAAAATTTAGAAAAAGGAATAATCCTGAAGGGAATAAACACATGTAAGTACGTGCTAATTTTTCTGATTGCTCTAAATCATTTTTAATCAGAGTTCTCTTAACTTTTGTTGGACGGTGTTTTAGTCCTATGGGACTTAACATGGAGTTTAAAAACGTACGATTTTAAACGTTATTAAAAAATAGAAGGACCTTTTCAAAATTTATAAAAAGGAAACATCGTGAAGCCAATACATGAATGTATGTGCTAATTATTTTGTTATTGTTCTAAATCAGTTTTAACGAGAGTTTTTCAAATGTTTGTGGGACGGTTTTTGATCCAATGGGATTTAACATGGGGTTGAAAAAACGAACGACTTTGAACCTTGTTTAAAAATAGAAGGACCTTTTCAAAAATTATATAAATCGAGCACGTGAAGAACAATACTTTTTATTGCATTTTGCGCTTTACTGTATTTGAATTGAGCGATTGTGAGGCGATTTCTTGCAGTTTTAGTAACACTATATAATAATACTCATTTGTCTCGTTGTCGTCTGCTCAAAACAACAAGATGGACGTGGATCTAGGCTCTTAATGCTTTTAAATTATTAAAAATAATCTTAATTAAAATAATCTTTATTTTTTCTTTAATGAGCTAGGTATTACAGTCGTATGTTCATTTATTTAATAAAAACTTAATGGAGGTGGTTTTACATTTTTTTTATGACTTTTTTATTTTTCCGGGACTATTCTCTAATGTTTTCAGTTGGAAAACTTTAATTGTATTTAGTAGGCCCAAATCGCCTATACATTATGTTGTGTCGAAGTTTGTTTTTGTATAGGAATAATTGAAATCCCCCTAATGCCAATCAATATAGTGGATTAATACTAAAAAAAAAATTAATTATTACAATAATAAACAACAAAGCAATTAAAACATTTATTTTGTATAGTTCTATAAAATACGTATACATTACAAGTAGTTAAATATTAAATATGTATCATTGTTTTTCGTATTATTGCAGTGTCGAATACATGTCATTTGTAAGCATAGGCGCCGGCTCCAGTAACGAGCGAAGCGAGAAACATTTTTTAATTTCTGGTTCGTTTTCTGTAAATAAATTATTGGTTGCTTCACTCGTAATAAAACAGTATTTTTTAAAAATATTACATAATATCAGTGAAAGTGAGAAATATTTTGGGATTTTTAAATTCCCCGAGTTTTCCAGGTTGTTATTATATTTATACAAATTCCCAATGTTTTTCTCCTGTGTTTAAACCAAATTTCAAATTCCCTGAGAATTCCAGGTTTTCAAGTGTTTTCAGCATGTGGAACTTTGGACTAAATTTGAGAAGCATGGGAAAAAAATTTGACTAAAAAAGCACAATGAGATCAATAGGAAAAAAAAATGGTATTTTATCATTTTTCGCCTTTGGTTAAAAGCTTCAAGTCTACGCCTATGTTTCAACTGCAATCAATTATAATTAATAAAATCAATTATAGTTAGCAATAAATGGAACATATTCATTCCAAAAAGCCATTTGTTCTGCTCGATAGTTTTTCTTCATTTGAAAGCTGTCAGTTATCTGTAAATATTCAATGGATCCAATTGGAGTTGTAGTCCATCGAAAATTTAAACTTGATTTCTTCGGAGTTGGCTCTCTAATAGTTGTGTTAATAAGCAAAATTAAAAATTAAATTCATTAACATTTTTATCTGAAACACGATGAAACAATTATTTATCTTAAAGTTTATCTTATTTCTTTTGTTCAACTTCTTATTGTTTTTTTTTTACTCACAAGTAAGTTGCAAAATTGGTCCAAAAATCAATCAAAGTGTCCGATACAGATAAATCTTTGCTGTTTAGTGTTGTTGAGTTTGTGATTTTAAATAAATAATTCAACTCATCGCCATGTGTGATTTCTAAGTTTGAAATAAAAAGCAAAACACAACAAATAATTAATAAAATATACGTGATGTACAAAATAACGCCACGTTTGTAGCAGGGTTAGAATCATTATAATTAAATAAATATATAATAAAAATATTTATAAATAATAATTGATTATAATAAATTGTGATTAATATTGAGTTATTATTTTGATTTTTTTACATTTTGAATTAATTAATTAATTATTTGAAAGTAGTGAATAAAATTAATAGGTCTAGTTTATTTCATTATTTACAAAAAAAAATATTACTTCGTATTGAAAGACGTGTCAGTTGTAAACTGATTTTATACGCAAATTCAAGAAGGAAAATTAGCACTTAAGTGTAAACTTGAACTTTCTTAGGAATCAGAGTGATGTTGAAAAAAAAATTTTATTTTGGAACCCTGTTGCAAAAGTTTAATTAAACTGATGCTGAAGTTAAATTTGGGCCAAAGAAAAAAAACCTACAAAAAAATTCAGAAGTTTAAACTAACATATATGCATTTTATGTATTGAAATGCTGAATTAATCAGATTTATTCAAATTATTCAGATAATTCAGATTAAAAATCTCAAAATCAATCCAATTCGAAAAAGTTCCAACCCTGGTTTGTAATCGGCATCTTCCCAGATTTGTATTCAATAGATTTTTGAGAATGTGATTGTTAAATGAAGACTATAAATAAACCTGACATAAATGAGACGTATATAAACTTGTTAAACATAATGTAACACCCTGTAAATCGTGATCCCGCCAAAACCATAGCCCGGGGGATAAACAACTCTTGCTCATCCCTCTCCCTCCTTCTGACTCATACCCAAGAGGCGGATTGATACACATAGGACCATGGTCACTTGGACCTGGTTACACCTCGCAGGTGTACACAGGTCCAAGGTATAAAAGGACCGTGCTCCTCTTTGTAGTTAGTTCTTGTCCTTTGCCTGTATTACGTGATCTTAATCCGAATCATGGGCTTGAGGACGCACCGTTAGTATTCATAAATCCATCCTTGTATTCTGTGTTTCTTACAAGTGATGAATAAAGAGTTATAATAAGAAACAGCGTGGTCTTTATGTATTTGTAATCAACTTCTCTTCAGAGGCCGGAGACTCCATAAGGCAGGAGGTATACGATTCCTTAGCAGCTACAACATCTTCTCTTGTCGGTGTACCGAAAGGAGAAGATGTATATCAGCATCGACCGGAAGAGAGAGGAATGGCCGCCACTCTGCTGCATAGATTTCACCCCCATGCAGAAGGGTGACCACAATCCATCTCCATCCAACTCTCTCTGCAGCTCGAATCTTCTCTGTGCGGGCACCGTATGGTTCAGAGAAGAATCGAGGTACAGAAGATGTCATCTCAAGGTTGGTAAAATAAAATGGCCGATGCCAAAAGCTCACAATAAACAACTGTTTCTATTGTTTAAACTACATTTAATTGTGATATTTGTTGAAAACAATAGTCGTTTCAAACTCAAATAATGTGTTTGTAGAGGTCGGTTATTAAATAATAAAGTGTCTATATACATTTAATTGATAATAAAATTACAGGCGTGAGAAACAATTAAAGACACTGGATTTAAAGCGACTGGATGCAAACCCGAAAACCCTACTTCTTTCCCCGGAGTCACACACAGTCACCTTCTTAAAATCTCAAACGCAACGAACCACAAAAACAATATTTATTATTTGTTTTGTAAAATAATTTTAGTGTAAATGTGCCATACTAGTCTTGTTCTCGTTTTTATGAATAAATGCGCCACTAAGACACCTCTTTCACATTTAAATGAGCAAATGTGTTAATATAAAAATGCATTTAGTTAACACCATATCTGATTTGCACTGCAAATGTACACATGCAAATTACTAATAAAAATTCATATTAACACATATGTTCACTAAAATGGAAATTGAAAACAATATCTTTATACTAAAAATACGTAGAAAGCACCTTTAAAAGAGTACACATTTTTAAAAAATAATAATAATGGCACACTTTTGTGATGTGTTCTGTAAGCTTAGAAATGAGGTTTTAAAGTGTAAACGCCTTTCAAACTCTTGGTTATTCTGTCTTTCGTGTGCAAAATGAAGAGAAACTTGAATTGGTTATACCGGTAGTAACCAGAAAGTTAGCTCAATCACTTTAAGGGTATTTTCACGTTAATATCCTTCAAAATAAGCTTTTTGTGCGAGTTTGAAAATGTTACATTTTTTAAAAAAAATTTTGTCTATAAAAAAAGTTTATTTTGAAATATATCAACATTAAAACGCATTTAAGTAATTGAGTTACTCATCTAGTTCCTAAAACATTTTCTAGTTTCTTACAATTTTGCTTCTCAAAGTGAGAATATTTAGTGTTCAAAAATCAGCTGTTTTTTGTTCATAAATCATGTTATAATATTTATTAAAATGATTTTTTTGAGGCTACAATTAAGTTTCCTACCTCTATTTCCAGCAGCCATTACCGTACTTGCACTTCCAAAATATTCAAAAACATACATGTAGATTGGCATTCTTCTATTAGCCAATAATCTCACTGTTTTGTCATTTGGTGCTATTTTGAAAACATCAGACATCATCTAATAGATCAATAAAAAATATGAAATATGTAAAAAATAAACCTAACATTAAGTGTAAACGCCATTCGAACTTTGATTATTTTGTTTTTCAGGAGCAAAATTAAGATAAACTTGACAGTGTTTTAGAAACTAGAAGTGTAGCACACACTCACTTGAAATTAAGTATTTTCAAGTTACTATCTTTTAAAATAAGTATTTTATGTCAGTTTTAACCTGACTCAGCTTTAAGCAGTCGATATTTATTTCAATTTTGTCTATAAAACGTTTATTTTGAAAGATCAACATGGAAAAAAAAAACCATCAAGTGATTCAGCTATACCTTTCTAGTTTCTAATATACTTTCAATTTCTCTTTAGCTGTTCATAATACATTAAATTAAAATTTTAAAAAAACCCTTACATCGATCGCAGTTTGAGTGACCGTCGTAAAATTGTTTACGTCTATTTTGTCAAAATATTGAGCTTTGACAGCATAAGACACATTTATTAAATTTGTCTGTAAGCCACTGAGTTGACGTATGATGTAAGGCAAAGTCACTTCGTAAAATGTTTGGTTCAAATTATTAAAATCGTTGGATGTAACTAGAAAGACAAAAAAATATATATGATGTTCATGTAAGCTTGTACAAAAAATAGAAATTACAGAACAATATTTTAATTGTTTGTAACGTTACGTAATTTCAATAGTTAATTAGAAAATTTTGTGATAAAAATGGTTTGGAAAATTAACATAAAATATTACAATACATTTTATATTAATGTATAAATTATAAAATGTTTAAGGATGTATATTGCCTTTTATAGTAATTTTTTGTGCATTGGTATATTTTTGGGCCCCAAGCCCATTGAAGAAAGGTCCTGATCAGAAGGACCAATAAAACCCACAACATTAGTTACGGCTCTGATTATTTACCTCTGTATGGTAATGCACCCTCATCCTTTACAACTCCTGCCATAAAAGGAATTTTTGGAAAGTCTTGCTCTTGAAGTAATTGTTGTGGCGGTTTTGTTAGAAATAATCCTGTTTTATTGTTTTCGGCAACTGGTAAATATGGAATGTTCAGGATAAAGTATGCCTGAAATAATGTCAAAACAAATTACTGTCAATCAGATATGCAATGACACAAATCGCATAATACTGTCAATAAGATGGTAATTGTCACAAATAGTTAAATAATGTCAACATTGCAACAAGAGACTTGTGTGATACATGTCACATGTCATTTTGTCATTTAGAAATTTGTCACGTTTGTTGATTTGATGGACAAAACTGTCAACTCACATTCAAATAATTATTGATGGCAGTGATTATATCCTGAGCTGTTGGTTTTCGAAGACATTCAACCAATGCAAATGTGTCTGTTGTACTACAGTTAAACAAATTTCCTAATTTGATGGCCCATGGTAATGGGTCAGGTTGATAAGAATCGGTATTCAGAGGACTTCCACTTTCGGCAATTGCTGCACGGAACAATCCTAAAATTTACAAAGTGTGACAATTAAAAGAAGAATTTTGCCATAATTTCAATATTGTAATAGGTTTACAAATTAGTTTGTGAAACAATGAATGTCAATTTTAGGAAGAAACTAAAAATATGTTTAAAACTAGAATAGTAAAATGAACTGAAGTTATTTTATTATTGTATATTGTTATTGATGTGATTTGCAAAGCTTTTTCAGAAATAAACCAAAATTGATTTTTTTAACTAATTCTAAGTAAAAACGAAAGTAATTTCGAAATTCTCTAAAAAATGTTTTTCAAGGATTTAATTTTTTATATTTAGGAAATAATTTATTTGTTGCAATTTTTTCAAATCTCTATTATTTTTCTTAAAGTCGTTTTTAAACAATTTATGTAACCAATTTAATGTAATAATTTATACACCAACCTCTCGATATCGGTGACAATGTGTGATAGATTGAACTAGAGGCACCAGCACTCTGTCCAAAAATAGTCACTCTTTTGGGATCTCCTCCAAAAGTTGAAATAGTCTTTTGAACCCAACGAAGAGCCACATTCTGATCTAAAAGCCCAAAGTTACCAGATGCTGCCGAATCACCCGTTGATAAAAACCCTTATTTGATTCAAATTAAAATAAAATTTATTGTTTTTAACACATTAAAATAAAATAAATTATACCTAATGGTCCTAATCGGTATGCAACTGCCACTAGAACTACATTTTTATTTAGAAATCTTTGAGGTCCATAATAAATTGAATTTTTCCATCCAGTTCGAAATGCTCCCGGATGAAAAAATATCATAACTGGCAAAAGATTTTTGTTACTTCGTTTTGAGGGTATCTATAAACAATAAAATTGAAATAGAAATGGTAGTGAAATTAATTAGCTGTTACTGCTTTTTTATTATTCACATAAGGTGTGTAGACGTTTAATCGTAGACAATTTTCGTCACCGATATATAATCCTGCCATGATTTGAGGACACATTGCAAGATCATTACTCGCGTTAAATACTCCTGAAAGTTTTTGTATTGGAACTGGTGCCTATATTGCAAAAAATAAAAGTAAAAAAAAGTACAAGTAATTAAAGTATATTGTTAGAGTAACCAAATTGCAACAATTGCAGCTTATGGGTTTCCTTTTCAAATAATTAATGAAAAAATACATTTACATGTCAAATCATAATTCTAATGTATAAAAGTTTCAGTTTTGGACTATTATTTATAAATTTTTATTTGTGGTTCCTTTTTTAATAGTCAATATTAATTTCAGACTTAAACTAGTCAGGAAAATCAAAATAGCCTTCTATCTTTTTATTATTATGGCTATTTTGTGTTTTTCTGACCATTTTAAGTCTGGAATTAATATTACTGATTAGGCCTATTAAAAAAAGAAAGCTTAAATATAAAGTAATTCTAATACTCAAGAAATGCATTTTAGATTAACATTTTGAAATAAGATAAGACAATTTTTGCAATTTTCTGTTCGGAATTTTGCAGCATCCTGTTTTGTATTTTTGCAACTTTTTTTTTGGCAATTTTATGATTACTATAATTAATGTTAACCACCTCATTGAAAGAGAGAGAGAGAGAGAGAGAATAAGTACCCTGAATCGAAGATTTCCAAGTGGTGGTTCAGCATAAGGTATACCAAGAAATGCATGAAATTGTCTTCCATGAGTGGCCGTCATTGAAATCCCTTGAAAAGAACCATATACAGTGTGAACAGTAGGCAGACTTCCAGCGGGAACAGTGGGCACACCCGAAGAGTATCCACAAATACATGGCAATACACTGAATATTATTGTAAAAACCACCACCACCAATGCATAATTATGGCATGTTATCATCATTATTTTTTTGTGTATCATAAAAGAATAACTCAAAAAAAAAAACTTTTTCTGCAAAATAGTTTATGCAATTGACAACATAAACTAAAACTGAGTTTGAAATTTTCAACAGCCGTTCATATATATAAGATACACACACATGCCAAACATGTGTGATGGTTTGATCACAATAAGCACATGCACGAGCCGTAATTCTCTAGAAATCATTCAGTGTAAATATACATATATTGAATGTACAATGCATATCGTAAAAACACATACAACCAACAATCTGTTCTCAATATAATTTGGGTTAGTGTGTACTTTTACAATAGCAATTGTTTATCATTTCAAAACTTTACATATAGCTCAATAGTGTACTCGTCATTGGTACAGGTTGTACATACTTGTCCTATTATTGAATTTAAACAGTCGTCATATGGCCTTCTGTTTTTTCAGGTGTCAAATGATGACATTATGGCTTTTTTCTTCTTTGTACAACTAATATTAAGCATAGTAATGGGCATAAATTGCCCTAATGACATCTGATGTCAGTTACAAATTTTACACTTCACAATTCTTTATGTGACACATATAACATGTTGCAGATATTGAAGACAATATCATACTTAGGACACTAAATTACGATAGTCTTATTGTAATGCAAGGTACGTGGCCGTGACAATCACCTTTTTTTGTTTGAAAGGTGTTTACTTCACCTTGATTTGACTATTCTAACAGCTGATTTTTTTTTGTATTTTTTGCATTATTTGAACTTACATGACACTGACATACTGTATATATAGCATGTAGACATAGATTACAAGGAGAGCACCATTTAACTGCAGAACAAACGCATGTAACAAAAGAAGCAATAATAATAATCATAAGATAATTGAGTTCAAACACGCATCTTGAATGACATGTGGTTTGTGTGGCCACTTTACTCCCAAATTTTTTGTTCATAAGACGTTTCGACAATTTTTAATTTTTATTTTCTGTATTTTTATTATTTGTGAAAAAAACGTTTAAAACTTTTTGTAACGTGGGTGACATATTTAATTTGAGTCTTACATTAAAAAAATCTCAACAAATTTGTTTCTGTGTAAAATGACAAGGTGGTAGGCTAATCTTAATTTCTAACTGTAAAATAGTCAAAGCTAGGACTAAGCTCACGAGTGTCGACTATCTCACAGTGAGCAATCATTAATTATAAAACCCTTAGTAACATTTTTCAAAATCATGAAATGTTCAGAAACTAATTGACTGACTAATTATTTAAACTGTTGATCAATACAAAATAATGATTAGTATACATGTATACATGTATTTATCTGTTTATTTTGCAGTTTTTTTATGTTCTCCACTAGTGGTCATTAATTAATCAGCAACGACTGAAAATAAATCGATTAAAATTGGCAAACATTGTGTTACAATTGCTATTGTACGAAGCTCTGCAAAAGACATTTGTTTTTATTTTTGTCAATTATAATCCGTTGCAACGGATTACTCTATCCGTAAAAACAAATGTCCTGTACATGGCTCCGTACTATTGTCCTACTGTACCAGCTCATCCAAAAAATGGGGCGACTGAATAAGCGCCAAATTAAACAAACGCCAAATTGAATAAGCGCCAAATGGAAAAAACGCCAAACTGAATAAAAGCCAAACATTTGGTGGTTATTTAGTTTGGCGTTTGTTCCATTTGGCGCTTATTCAGTTTGGCGTTTGTTCCATTTGGCGCTTATTCAGTTTGGCGTTTGTTCTATTTGGCGTTTATTCAGTTTGGCGGTTATTCAGGTTTTTTGTAAATTCTGATGGTCCAAATATTGTGAGGTTTTATAGACGTCAGACTGTGCAGATTTACAAACAGAACATGCTAACCTAACCAATCCTAACCAATCCTATCCTAACCTAACCTAACCTAACCAAACCAAACCTAACCTAACGTAACCTAACCAAACCTAACCTAACCTAACAATGTGTTTATCACATTTTGGCGGTTATTCAGTTTGGCGCTTGTTCAGTTTGGCGTTTGTTCCATTTGGCGCTTATTCAGTTTGGCGTTTGTTCCATTTGGCTTTTATTCAGTTTGGCGTTTGTTCCATTTGGCGTTTATTCAGTTTGGCGTTAGTTCCGATTGGCGTTTGTTCAATTTGGCGCTTGTTCAGTTTGGCGCTTGATCAGCGCCACCCCAAAAAATACCTAAAAATAATTTTAAAAAACCAGAAGAAAATCAGCAAACACAGTAATGTGTTGGCTTCACTGTGGTTTGCTTGTGAATTTTTAAATTTTTTAGGTATTTTTAAATGTTACGAGCATTTTAATAAATATTTTTTGCTTATGAGAGCGTACTCAATGTTGTTTAACATAAGAGACAGAAATTCACGATTTTGAAATACTTTTTAAATACTTTTTACCAATTTTTGTCATTCTTCTTTGCCCTTCTTTTGACTTCTTTTTAATTTTGCCAACGCTAATTGATTTCGATAGACGTCTGTCTTGTCATCTTTAGCTCGATATCCTGGTGCATTCTTGTCGCTAATAAACCGCCCGCGGAATCTCTGTAAACAAATACAAAATAAAATAAACTAAACACAAAAACCTACAATTTCATACTAATGATAACTTACTGGTCGAACTTACGTCGGACGGATCTTCACCACACGGAGACTTGAATAAAAAACGAAATCACATTTTATACGAGATGCAAAAAAACGCATTAGTGACAAAACACCTTCAAATGAGGGAAAAAATTTAATTCAATATTCAATTTCTTTTAACAATGAGTTCGAAAAAAATCAGAAACCCGATAATTCTATTTCTTAAAATTTTAGCCAACCACATTTAAAAGGTTTAAAACGTTATTTTTGCTTTGTACCTCGAACAGCTTTGAAATCGTATCAAGACAATGAAATTGTTATCTCGGGAAAAGAAACGCTTGTATCCGAGCCTCGGATACAAGCGTTTCTTTTCCCAAGATAACAATTTCTTTGTCTTGATACGATTTCAATAGAAATTAGTTATTTGCTTTACTATGATATAGTAAGTTTTGGTAGTTTTGGTAGAGGTTGATAGGAATCTTGCTACAGCATGAAACAGCAAGATTTCCATCAACCTCTACTAAAACTCACGGCATGCTAGTGTGTCACAGCACACCTTTAGGAAATCACTGGTTTAGTATGTACATGTAATATTAAAATTTTGTTAATTTTCATTTTTTAATATAACATCCAAAATTTCGCGACACACATAGCGAAGGTGTGTTCCCTTTCGGTCGAAATTATTTCGGTCGACAAGCCTCAGGGATTGGATTGGAGACTAACAGTGACGTCAATAAAAAGTAATAGGGAGCGGTAAGGAGCGAAATAGTTATAGTTTAGTTTAGATTCGGTTCGGTTCGGTTTGGTTTGGTTAGGTTAGGGGTTAGGTTAGGTTAGGGAGAAAGGGTTAGGGAGAAAGGGTTATATAGTTTTTTGGTAGCTCTTTCATTCACCGCTCCCTATTACTTTTTATTGACGTCACTGTTAGCCTCCAATCCAATTCCTGAGGCTTGTCGACCGAAATAATTTCGTCCGAAAGGGATTCCGCCATAGCGAAACAAACGACAACTCCTATGGGAACGAACGTTCTATATAAATGATAAGAAATTCACAATTTCTTTCAAATGTGTCTGGCAATAACACTGCCACCGTACAAATGTCACTTTGTAAATTCCAACTAGAAGAAAACGACTAAGATTCTAACAATAATATTATTTTATCAAGATACAGAAAAAAATTAGAAATGAAGATTAAAAAATCTAAAGCAGTTCTAACTAAATGAGGTTTCCTGAAAATTGATTGGAAGATTTAGTAAACAAATTTGAATTTTTTTTACAACACAAAATTTTTAGTGGCGTAGCTTCGGTTAGTAAGGCAACCAGAAAAAAAAAAAACACTTTCTGTGAAAAAAGAACTTCATCTGAAGTCTAATCTAGCCTCTTACACTGCAACTGAAAAAAGCATTTTTTGGTTACATATGAATTTCTATTTAAAAAAATAGAAATGCTTCCGGCACCAAAAACCTAGCTATGCCACCAATAACAAGTAAAATACATGTCAATTTTACTAAATACAAATTCATCCACTTAGGACACACCAAATTAATTATTAATTATTTCAGGAATAACAACGTTCCAAAAGTACATTCTGTGTGTGAGATAGTTTTCTTCCATCGTCAAATTGTCACCAATTCTCAAATAATGAATTGTACCATTTGGAGAAGGTGTCCACTCCACTTCACTGCCAACTGGAGTCGGATTGCTAAGTTCAAAAGCAAATAATAAACAGAAACCAATTAAATGCATTAAGAATTAACAGCTTCAATGATGCTTCTTACCGCTGATCAGCAAAATTAATCCACATATCAATCAAAGTGTTGCTTACACGCATGTCAGACTCTGTCATTGTTTGGTTTAAATTAAACAAGTAGTACAATTCATCAGAATGACTTATTTCTAAATTTGTAACAGGGAGAAATTATAGTTTAAAATGTCTATAAACTGATTGCAATAAAATTTCGAATTAACCAATTTCTCCTGTCAAGTTGCTGGTACTTCCACTACCGGCATATTCAAACACATACATGTAAACGGGAACTCCACCAGCAGCCAATAATCTCACTGTCATGTCATTACCAGCTTTAAACATGCCATCAGATCCCAACTGTATTTTTAATTTTAAAACAGAAATATCGGTACTAATTAAGAGCCTAGATCCACGTCCATCTTGTTGTTTTGAGCAGACGACAACGAGACAAATGAGCGTTCTTATATGGTGTTACTAAAACTGAAAGAAATCGCCTCACAATCGCTCAATTCAAATACAGTAAAGCGCAAAATGCAATAAAAAGTATTGTTCTTCACGTGCTCGATTTATATAATTTTTGAAAAGGTCCTTCTATTTTTAAACAAGGTTCAAAGTCGTTCGTTTTTTTAACCCCATGTTAAATCCCATTGGATCAAAAACCGTCCCACAAACATTTGAAAAACTCTCGTTAAAACTGATTTAGAACAATAACAAAATAATTAGCACATACATTCATGTATTGGCTTCACGATGTTTCGTTTTTATAAATTTTGAAAAGGTCCTTCTATTTTTTAATAACGTTTAAAATCGTACGTTTTTAAACTCCATGTTAAGTCCCATAGGACTAAAACACCGTCCAACAAAAGATAAGAGAACTCTGATTAAAAATAATTTAGAGCAATCAGAAAAATTAGCACGTACTTACATGTGTTTATTGCCTTCAGGATTATTCCTTTTTCTAAATTTTAAAAGGGCTTTCTATTTTTAAATAACATTAAACATCTTACGTTTTTTTAACTCCATGTTAAGTCCCATAGGAGCAAAAAACCGTCACCCAAACATTTGAAGAACTCCCGTTAAAACAACTCAGAACAATAACAAAATAACTATTACGTGCATTAATCTACTGGCTTCACAATGTTTTCTTTTTAGAAGGTTAGCACGCGAAATTATTTTTCTATTAATTATTATGTGACTTCGAACCAGGAGAAAAAACGTTAAAAAACCGTTTTTCAGTCAACAACGATCGCAGCGCCTACATTCGGAGAAATTTTGAACTAAACGATGTATCTAGCCTCTTAATAAAAAATGATTCATATTCAATACTAAAATGAAACATATTTACATCTATCGCTGCACGAATTGCTGCTGATTTATTTTTAAAATCGACACCACTGAAATATTCCTGTCGTACTGCAACAGTAACATTTTCTCCAATGTTGACATTTCGCAACAATATTTTGACAACCTCCTGAAGTTTATCTTGGAACACAACATCATAGGTTGTGTTGAAGTCCTCCACCAACACTATGCGGAAACAATTTGAAATCAATCGCTTCTTTCTCACTTATAAAACAGATTTATAAATATATATTTAACAATTATATATTAGAACTCCTTCATCCTTATTTACACCGGAAATAACAGGAACTTTATTAAATCTTCCTTCCTGTAGTATCTTCAAAGGGTCTTCTTGCAAAAATGCTTCTTCATGAGGAGCTTCAACAACAGGAACAAAAGGCAAGTACAAATCATCATAATCCTGTTTTTAGGTTATAAAAATTAAAATCTATTGCAGCATAACAACATAATCTGTTTTAAAATTAAATTACTTTTAAGTTGTATGCAGATTTCACAAGATCTTCAACGCTTTGTTGTTGAAGACACTCCACTAGTAAAGAAGTGTTGTCTTGGGAACAGTTAAAAGGCAGTCCAAGTTTTATGGCAAATTCTAATGGATTCTTTTGTGTTGCCCAAGAACATAGGGCAGAACCACTCTCAGCAATAGTAGCCTGAAAAAGATCTGATAAACAGCATTACTGAAAAATTCTATTATCTCCGACTAGTATTAGATTGAGACAATTAATTGTACCTTTACTTAGTGGAGACAAAAGGTGAAATATCATAGAAGCTCCACCAGCACTTTCTCCAAAAATTGCCACTCTTTGAGGGTCACCACCAAATGCTGCAATGTTGTCTTGAACCCATTTTAAAGCCATCACTTGATCTAACATGCCAGCATTTCCATAAGCAGCTGAATCATCAGTGCTTAAAAATCCTGTGATTAAATAAAAATATAATTTTAATGATTCAACATTATTACTTCAGCACGCAGTCAATAACCCAATTTACCAAATGGTCCCAAACGATAAGCAACAGTCACAAGTACAACATCACGGTCCATGATAGCTTCTGGAACATAAAAATACGAAACAGCAGCTCCCATTGAAAATCCACCACCATGAATCCACACAAGAACTGGCAGCAATGACCCATTGCCAGTTTCAGTTGTGGGCAACTACGTTTATAATCATAAACCATTTGAGTTAAATTTTATTGAATATATCTGATGTTTGTTGTGAAAACCTTTTTTGAATAGACATTAACTGCCAAACAGTTTTCGGATGTTCGTTCAGAGTAATATTGTGGACATGGTAATGAATCTTTTGTGGCATTATACACATCATCCCAATGATCTGCAACAATTGGATTCTAAAGCAAAAAGTCAATTTTTATCAATTTACCAATTTTTAGACAGTTATACAAAGCTAGGGAATATGAAAAAAAAAATTGTTCTATTACCTTAAATCTGAGGTCAGCTATTGGTGGTTTTGCATAAGGAATTCCTCGAAATGCATAAAAATTTCCACCATCACGAGATGTCATAATGTTGCCTTTAACAAGTCCTAAAGTTGTAAGGACAATTGGTTCTTCTTTAATTGCTGAGACCATAGAGACTCTCAGCGTTGCATATATGCCAGAAATAAATATAATTTTCAATAAAAATAAAATTAGGCAAACTTTATAGGAACCCATTTTAGCTTTAGAAACACAGCCAAAATTAAAAAGTTTGTGTTCACAAATAGGTTTTTGTTGTTTCAATGTGAAATAGCATAACCTTCCCAGACATATAAAGAAGAAAAATATTGATAAAGATAAACACTATCAGAAAAAGATTACTTAAAATAACTTCCGAGCAGATAATAGAAACGTTTTTTTCCACATATTTTGGCCATAACATCAAGTACATTTCGTGTAAAACCGGAAATGTAGGCCGTAATTATTTCTGGTTGATAGTAATTGAGCATTAGTGAATTCACCCAGACCATTACACAAGTGCACATAAGGAAGTTAACATTATTCCAATTGTACGAAGATGTAGTTCTTTTTCAATTAAAGTGTTGACATTATAGTTTCACAAATGACATTGAAGATGCCCTTGACTGTAATCAACAGCTAATTAATTAAATATATACTAATGGCACACTAAATATTATTTCATGTAAATTATAATAGCCAAAATTCAGAATGAGAAGTTCCAGCCAATTATAGAATCAATCATCATACGGTCATACCCATATTAGTTTATTCACAACAATATATTTACAGACAAATCATTAGCATAAATATGAATTTCTAAATAACAATCAAAATATATTTTATGATGATTGAGATAAAATATATTGAAGCCTTAATTTGTTTTAAAATGTAGTTGACAAGGACACTGAAACTTGTAATATTGACAATCCACTTAACAAGTTCCAATTAGCAAAGTGAGAACAATTAAAACAGTACCAATTAATAAACCATTAAAAATTGTTATCAAAATAAAAAATATAGAACAATTTTTGCAATTGTTGCAGTAAATGCAGTCATACTCTTACTATGAACATATTAAGAATTATTAATTATTTCAGGAACTACCACATTCCAAAAGTGCATTCTATTGGTAAAGTAATTCTTTCGCATTGTCAAATTGTCACCAATTCGCAAATATTGAATTGTTCCATTTGGAGAAGGTGTCCACTCTATTTCACTACCAACTGGAGTTGGATTGCTAAGTTTACAAAAAAAAATACATTAATTAAACATTATAATGTGAATTTGCAGTATCATTGTTGTCTCTTACAGTTGATCAGCAAAATTAATCCACATGTCAATTAAAGTGTTGCTTATGTACATGTCAGAAGCAGTCATTGTCTTCTTTGAATCGAACAAGTAGTACAATTCGTCAGCATGATTTATTTCTATAATTATAAGCTGAATTGTTATTAAAATTATTTATGTATCAACTGTAAAAATGCTATTATCAGGCTATTGAATTTGATCATTTGAAATCGATTGAATCAAATCGAAATCTGCATTGATTCAAATCCCAGTACTGTATTAGAAATATTTACTAAATCCAAATCTAAATTTAGCAAAAAAATTCAAATCAAATATTTTTAATTTTATGATAGAAAATAATATTGAATGTACTGTAACCATTCAAATGCAGCTGATTTTAAACAAGAACATTTAGAATTTACTATATTTCCAGCTGTTGAGGCAAAAAAATGCTTACGAATTCCAAATCAAAATTCAAGCTATGTTTTACTAGAAATATAAATCACTGAATTTGTAATACAGGCAAATCCAAATCCAAATTTGTATTATTTTCATGAAATCCAAATCTTTATATTCCAAATCTGATGCCCAGGTCATTATACTGTACTTGCTATTTTTCAGCAATATACGCAAGAAATATGTAAAACATTGCAATGAATTTTGAACAATTTTTTACAAAAAAAACGAAAATCAACTTCTTTTCTACAAATCAAGAAACCTGTGCAAGAAACCTATGCAAGTTTATTAAAAATAAATTGGTCTTACATAGATTTAGCTCAACTTAATTCAACTTTAGAAAAATTCAAACTTAACCAATTTCACCAGTCAAGTTGCTTTTGCTTCCACTACCAGCATAAGCAAACTCGTACATGTAAACGGGGACTCCATTAGCAGCCAGTAATCTCACTGTCAAATCATTAGCAGCTTTGAAATAAAGATCCGATAACATCTTTTTTGGTTCATTTAAATTGCAACAGTTATTAAAAAAAATTAATAATATTCATATTAAAACAAAACAAAAATACTCACATCAACTGTTGCACGAATTGCTGCTGATTTATTACTAAAATCAATGTCATTGAAATATTTTTCCATTATTGCAGTGGTAACCTGTTGTAAATTATACTTGTTTTGCAACAATATTCCAATGACTTCCTGAAGTTTATCTTTGAACTCTACGTCATAGGTCGTTTTGAAATCCTCGATCAACACTGAATACATAATACAAAATAGGAATCTTTTTGTTTCACTTATATAAAAACAATTTATAAATCATACTAACAATTGTATACGAAAACTCCTTCATCTTTATTTATGCCAGAAATCACTGGAACTTTATTAAATATTCCTTCCTGTAGAATCTTCATAGGGTCTTCTTGCAAAAATCTACCATCGTTAAGAGTTTCAATGACAGGAACAAATGGCAAATATAAAATCTCGTAATCCTGTTTTTTTTTAATTAAATTGTTTTATAGTAATATATTAGCACAATAGGTCACTTCAATGCAACAACCATTAAGTCGTAAGCGGACCCAACAAGATTATGAAGGCTTTGTTGGCCTAGACATGCCACGAGTAAAGATGTATTATCTTCGAAACAATTAAACGGCCTACCAAGTTTGATGGCAAATTCTAATGGGTTTTTCTGTATCACCCAATGACACAAGGCAGAACCACTTTGTGCAATGGCTGCCTGAAAAAGACCTTAAAAACATATTTATTGTTGACCAAGTTTAAAACTGTGAATGCAATTTGTACTTCTGTACCTTTACTAAGAGGAGACAAGAGGTGGAAAATAACAGAAGCTCCACCAGCACTTCCTCCAAAAATAGTCACTCTTTGAGGGTCACCACCAAATCCGGCAATGTTGCCTTGAACCCATTTCAAAGCCATCACTTGATCTAACATACCAGCATTTCCATAAGCAGCTGAATCACCAGTACTTAGAAAGCCTGTGATAATTGAATAATAATATAAATTTAATGATTCAGTATAATTACTTTTTACTTACACATAAAATGTTGTGTACCAAATGGTCCCAAACGATAAGCAACAGTCACAAGTACAACATTACGATCCATAATGGCTTCTGGTGAAAACTTATTAGAACCAGCACTTCCCACTGCAAATCCACCTCCATGGATCCACACAAGAACTGGCAGCAATAACACATTGCCAGTGTGGGTTGAGGGCAACTGAGTTTACAAATACATTACGGTGGCTGAATCGATATTTATTTTGTTCTTGTCTTTCCGGATAGTTTAACTGCAGCGGCTATTATGTTCTATAGAAGGTCTGTTCCCCCACCCACTGTTTCGAGAAAATTCATGTTTTTCAAGCAAACATGTTTCAGTAAGAACATTAAGAACAAAATTCAAAGTGTTTTAAAAACTAGAATAGTTGATGACGATGCTAAAAGTTTTTTTTCATGATCATATTTTTAAAAATAAACTTTTAAAGACAGTTAGAAAAGGCGAAAATAGTTAATGAAAAAACCTAAAAACGGGTAATTTCTAAACTACTATAAAATGTTTATTTTTTTAAAAATATTTCCATGAAAACACAGCATAATCTTTTACCATTTTAGTTTTGAAAACAATTTAAATTTTGTCTTAATGTTGTTTATGAAAAAAGTTTGCTTGACGTTTTTGCTTCTATATTTTCCAAAAACATGTATGCGCATCCACTGCAGGAGTGTCATCCGGGAAAGGGGGAGGCAAAAACAAAATAAGTATCTATTCAGCCACCTTAAACCAATTGAGGCAATTTGTATAAGGAAAATTATGGAAACCTTTTTTGAATAGACATTGACCATCAAACAATTTTCTGAAGTCTTTCCGTTGGAATTGTCTCTCAAGTAATATTGTGGACATGGCAATGCATCTTCAGAGGCGTCAAACACAGCATACCAAGGGTCAGCAACAAGCGGTTTCTAATAAAACAAACAAATTCAAAGTGTATACCTGTACTTTAATTTATTGTGTAAAAATGATATTAAATTACCTTAAACCTTAGTTCGCCAATTGGTGGTTTAGCATAAGGAATTCCTCGAAATGCATAAAAACTTCCATGATCCCTAGAGATCATTATGTTGCCCTTGACATATCCTAAAGTTGTAATAACAATTGGTGATCTGATTGTTGACATCATGAATGCCCATGACATCCAAAATGTCGAAATAGTCAAAAAAACAAACATAATTTTTGATAGACATGAATTTAGGCCATTTGTGAATAAATTCATTTTATGTTTGAAACACAATAATAATAAAATTTGATTTAAAATTGATAAAAATGAACGTGACATTCTAGTTATTTCAACAAACGATACGTTAAGAACATCTGAACACTAAAAACATATTCGTTATGTTAGTAATTTCGCAACAGACTAAACAAAGATAGTTCGAAAATTATATTATTATACAAAAAAATAAACTAGACCCTTAGTTTTTAAGTGACATTAATAATCTTCATGAGGAGAAAAAAAAATTATAACTTAATAACTATAAATGCATAAATGTTGATTTATAGCGCTATAAATGGGGCTCGTTATACGGGACTACTTAGTATATTATTAATCGACATATGTCCTCCTAAGTGGGAGTCTTAATCCTAATACTATGCTCCATAGACGTTTGTGTAAAATTTGGACGCAAAAACTTCAAGTGAACGTTTTTTTTTTAAAAACACATAACAAAATTCAAATTGTTTTCAAAACTAGAATGGTAGAAGATTTGGCTAGAAGTTATTTCATGGCAATATCTTAAAAAGATAAACAATGGTATAGCAGTTTGAAAATGACCCGTTTATTGGATTTTCCACTGACATTTCATAAAAACTATTTTCGCTTTTTTCTCGAGCTTAACTTTATGAAGTATTACTCCTTTTTTCCATAAAAGACTTTTTCTTTAACTTAATATGTTCATTAAGTTTATATACTTTTTATTATAGCATCTGAGGTATATTTCAACTTATAAAACCACTGACTACAATGTTAAACATGTAAATAACCACCGCTCTGTTCTTCTATTTTGGTATTTGTTCGGTATTGGCCACAATGTGATATAAGCCGTGGTATCAGTACGTGATAAGAGTAACACTCCCAATGAAAACATTTCTGAACTATGAATTATTTTATCTAAATTAATCTAAGAAAATAAAAAAGTTCAGTTACCTGAAATCGAAGGTCACCTGTTGGTAATTCGGCATAAGGAATTCTTCGAAAGGCATAAAATTTCTCATTATTTCGTGATGACATCATGTTGCCCTGGACTAGTCCTAAAGTTGTTTGTACAATTTCTCCATTGCTCAACTTCCAAGTTCAAGAAATCGATCGATGTCCCAAATATGCAAATAATAAATGAAACACCAAAATGATAAAAAAATTACATAGTTAATAAACATTTTACAAGAGAAACGTTTAATTAAGAAAAATACCAAAAATTCAAAAAATGTCAAATGAAAATAAAGAAAGTGGAGGAAAACAAGGTGGAAAACAAGAAGTGGCCTTGTCATAATCAAATTCAATGAAACCCATTCTGGTAATTGAAATAATAAAAGGCAGAATTCATCATACTAAAATCATATTATGGTCCATATAACATTTATAACTTTAGAAAATAATTCGAAAAAATAGAATATATTTGATAAAGATCAATCATATTTATTTAACTTTTATTGTAATGCGTGAGTACAGGAAATTAATTCATTTCTTTTTCTAAACCTTTGCGTTTGTCAAGTTTGTTTTGGTGCGAAACTGTTGGTACAATTGTGGAGAACCTGTGCTATTCAATTTAAATATGTTCACAATAAACTGTAATAGATAATTTAATGTGTAATTCATTACTATTGAGACATCACTAATTTAAATATAAGTGACCATAATTTTGGCACTCTCTAAAGACATAATACAATGGCAATATGAAGGATGTCTATATTAGTCACAATAACTTCTGCTCAACAAAAGGACAACCACATATATATTGCAATTGTGTGTGGCGTTGTAGTACACTTTACAAGAAATTGTGGAGTAATTGTGTGTATGGAAATTTATTAAAATGTATCCTGTGCATATAAAAATTTAATGAAAAAAGGAGAAAAAAAAGGCCACACCACCTTTAAATGTCCGCGCAATTTTTTCTTCATAATTTCATTTGGTTCTATTTTCATTTTTGCGAACACAAATATGATGTACTTATTCAAGTTGACTTTCTAGATATTTAATCTGAAATGGCAACCAGTGAGAAATTTCTTCGTTTCTGAAGTTATCATCCATTTCCATATGTTTATTAATTCTCAGAAATTGATTCATATTTGGAGATGTTGTCGTCCAATCGACAGAACCAGTTGGATTTGGATCACTACATTAAAAAAATACAAGAAAAAACTTAAATTCAACTATAGCCTAATATTAAAGGTGGATCATACAAAAAATAGGCAAAGTTGGTCCACATTGTTGTCATCTTTTCAATAAAATCTTTATCATCTTTCGAATATTTGGGTTTAAAAAGCTGCGAAGTAAAAAAGTAAGGCGCATCACTTCCATGGTATACATCTGTAAAAAAATAACTTTACAATTTTGCATTGTGAATTTTAAACTATCTGCATATAAATACCTGGTTCACCAGAATAAGTTGTAATTTTGCCAAGGATTTCAGAAATAAATGTGAAAACATACGAATAGACTGGAATATCTTGAGCAGCTAGAAGCTTTATAGTTAAGTCATTACAACCATCAAATAAACTGGTCGAAACTAACTACACATTCATATATAAAAAAAATTACAATTATTTAGATTAAAAAATCACAACTGTACTTATTTACCTGAACTCCAGCAATTCTAACAGCATTTTCATCATTGAAGTCCACATTATTAAAAAATGCCTCTCCTATGTCCTTGACCAAATCTGCCTGTGATTCAACAAAATCTCTATCTGTTATATTACCGAGATAACACTTGAGACCACTTTGAAAAAATTCCTTTTTGGTGCCACGGAAACTCTGCTCCCAAGCTAAATAAACACCATAAAAATTATTTTTGAATTACGACAAAATAGTTTATCGAAACAGGTTTTTCTTGCCAGCTTACTTGAGGAAAAATGTGAACCTTCGTGCAGCAAAACTCCGATGATGACTGGTACTTTGTTAAATCTTCCTTCTTTCAATAAAACATAAGGATGTTCATTAAGAAATCCTGCATTGTTTCCCATTTCTACTACAGGTCCAATTGTAAGCTGAAAATAACAAAAAAAGCATACACTCATAAGT
This sequence comes from Brachycybe producta, assembly GCA_036925085.1. Taxonomy (NCBI): domain Eukaryota; kingdom Metazoa; phylum Arthropoda; class Diplopoda; order Playtdesmida; family Andrognathidae; genus Brachycybe; species Brachycybe producta. The sequence goes on along the minus strand of JAUPFP010000016.1, from coordinate 3,430,063 downwards.
CTAATAGGTGAGAATGACAAACCTTGATTAAACCTAGAAGAAATGTTTTTTCTTTAACGAAATTTAGGCTTAAATCTAGACTGAGGTCCATAGCTTCCTGGAAGCAATTTTGAATAGCAATTTAAAGTTTATTTTAAAATACTGCAAAAAATACTGCATTAATATTTGCATGGTGATATCTTTAAAAAAATAAATTACTTATATTAACTTTTTCAAACTGTTAATAAAAAGTACGAAAACCATTAAAATATTATTGTGGAACTTTTTTGCTTTTCTTGTTTCAATAAAGCAAGGTTAAAATGTGATTAACAAACATAAATCTAACATTGAAACTTTTCGTGCTAATCTCTGCAAGATCTTGGTAACTCGCAGTTCGCAAACATTCCACAAGTGCCATGGTGTCACCAGTTGGACAGTTTAATTTTTGTGCAACAATAGTTGCTGTCTGTAATGGTTTTTCGTCTAAAGCCCACGAACAAAGTGACGAACCACTTTGAATTATTGCTGCATGAAATAAGCCTTTGAAAAAAAAAAACATAACTAGTATTAAGATTATGTATTTCACTGAAGTTCTTGTAGTTTTGTAGCAATGACAATCACCTTGAGACTTTGGAGAAACAATCTGGTACATGACTGAAGCGGCACCGGCACTACTACCAAAAATTGTCACTTTGTTTGCATCCCCACCAAAAGCCTCGATATTGTCCTGAACCCACTGGAGAGCTAAAAGTTGATCCATAAGGCCATAATTTCCAGTGGCTGCATCATCTCCAGTGCTTAGAAAACCTAAAAGACAGATCACCTAAACAATTATACATAAACCAAATATCGTAAATAATTTTTTTCCACTTATGCGACTAATGAACATTAATCCAAAAATGTTCTTCTAATACCGGTACATTTGCATCTAAAAACATTGCAGCGAAAACCGTAGGCCAAAACGGCCTAAAGTATTTTTTTCTCACAACAAAATCGAATAAAATACATTTAACCTAAATTAATTTTCATCTAAAATTTATCTTAAAGTGGCTGAATATATAATTATTTTGTTTTGTCCCCCGGATGGCGCCACTACAGTAGCTATACATGTACACTGTATGTTCCATATGAGGTCTCTTCCCCACACCAGCGGTTTTGAGAAAATTTATATTTTTCAGAAAGTTTTAGAAACTCAAATAGCTGGTGATAATGCTAAAAAAAATGTTCATGATGATATCTTTATAAATAATTTTTTTTGTGAAAGTTTCAAAAAGGCGAAAATAGTTTTTATGAAATATCAATGGAAAAATCTAAAAACGGGTTCTGTTCAAACTGTTATAAAATGCTTACTTTTTAAGATATTGCCATGCAAAATCTTCCACCATTCTATTTGCGAAAACAATTTAAATTTTTTCGTTGTAGTGTTTCTAAAAAAAAGTTCACTTGACTTTTTTGTCAACCTAACATTCGAGGGGACAAAAACAAAATAAATATTTATTCAGCCACCTTAAACCATTTTATTTAAACAAGATTTGTCTAAAACTTTAGATAGAAAAGACCACGGATCATTTTTTTCTTGGATTTTGTTACAGGTACCTAATATCCCTAGGCGATAATTCATCAAAACAAGCACAACATCTTTGTCCATAAAATGTTCTGCACCATAAAGTAATGTAGAACCAGCATTAAATCCTTCACCAGAAATGTAAACCATCACAGGCAATTTTCGATTGTCTGATCTGTTCATCTTGAAAATAAATTACAAAAAATAAGTAAGCTTATTTACATATGATAAAATCAATAAGCTGAAAAACAAAAATTCAAACACAATCATACTTTTGGTCTAAAAACGTTAAGAGTAAGGCAATTTTCATCACCAATAACCATCTTTAATGATGACTGATATTGAGGACACGCTGTTAGATTTATAACTGCCATAAAGGAACTATCAATAAATTGATCCGCAGGCTCTGGAGCCTAAAATAAAAATGAATGAATTTTATTTAGAAAATTCTCTTAAGAGGCTTATGGAATTATTGTTTAAAAAACGATATGTATGCCTTACTAAGTTTTAAAACTTAACTGTAAAACGTTTTACAACTTTTCCATATGGTATACCGAGAAATGATTCAAAGTCTCTTCCTTTTGTGGACTTCTGGTAAGAACCGACTAGTTTTCCTTGTTTAACTTTAGCAACAGGAGCAGGAGATTCCAATGCAAAACTATTGAAGATGCAATAAAACACAGAAGTAAATAAAAATACAATGTACAACTTCATGATATGTATGTATATATGCCAAGTAAAATGCACCAGCTACAATTTACAAAATCACTATTTGACATTTCAGTTTTGACAGTCTATTTAAATACTCATCATGTTTCCTACAAGAACAGGATAAATATGTTCGTATTGTTGAATGAACAATAAGCATATATAACAATGTAAGTTATAATCTATTTAAGTGACTTGTCAAACAATATCAAAATTTAGTAACATTTCATGTTGTGCCTGGTGATCCACAGGTAAACTTTTGTGATTCTTTTTCCATTTTTAAATTAAATATTTACAGGAAGTCTCGAAATCGTAACATTCAATTAGGTTCGGCATTCCCATACAAAAAATATACACTCTTTCCACGAAGTTTTTTTAATATTATGAATTTTTTTATAGTCATATTAATTCATTTCCAAGTTTCAAACTTACTAGAAATATAAACTTTACGATCAAAACATTATCTGTTTAGCATTATAGACTTGCAAAGTTACAATTCTATGATATAAATATATAGTTACCAAAAATTGATAAACAAAATGAAAATTAGTAATTACTATACAGTATTAGTATGGCGAAAAAATTATGCTGTCTTTCATCCAAAGAATCTAGTGAGACGTTGCAAGAAGAAACTAACTGAATGTTCACTCTACCTTTTAATTAGTTTCTTTCATTTAAAAAAAATATTTGTTTGCCTTTGTGATTAGCGTAATGTTATGAAGTTGTTATTTCCATTATTGAATTATAATTATTGGTATATGTATGTGAAAATAGAAATTGATGCAATTATGAAAATCAAACTAGATTCAAAAAGCAAAAGAATTAAAATAGAAGTATTTTTATGTAAACAAACATGTTTAAGTATGTTCAAATTTTTATACAAAATTATTTCCCCGGTTCTTAAAGGTTGTATTTCACTAATTGTGAGATAATTTTAAAAAGGGTTCGTGCAAAAAATAAAAAAATAGGCAAAGTTAGTCCACATTGTTGTCATTTTCTCAACAAAATCTTTATCATCTTTCAAATATTTGAGATTCAGACGTTTCGTATTAAAAAAAAGGTGAATCACTTGCATGATAAACATCTCTAAAATACCTTACAGTTTTGAACTGTTAAAAAGAATTGTTTATTCTACTAATGTGACACCCTGTAGAAACAGAAGGTGAAACACTTTAGTCAAAATTCAGTCTTGACAATATGGCACCCCTTGGTGCACAGATGTTCAGACTTGGGTGGCCCGAATTCTAGAGAATTCGTGGAACCAAGTCCGACCGTGAGAAAATTGGGAATAAGTCCCAAAAATACTTCTCCTTATAATTTAGTATCCCCGGCCCAGGGCAATGATTGGCCCAATTGGTCAATCATTAAGCCCTGAGGTGACAGTTGCCCCTCCCAGGAGACCGGACAAGTGAGCTTGAGACTTGAGTGTGAGGACAGTCAGTCTTGAGAATTCAAAAAGTAAACTTGAACCAGAGTCAGAGTAGAGAGGTCAAACTAGTAAGTTGGAACTACTCAGAGTTCTAGAGAATTAAGCCTGACATAGAGTAAAACAATAATGTAAAGAGTGTTAACAATAATGTAACAAAGAGCTAGTAAAGAGTCATATTTTATTATACATAAACCTGTGTAAGTGTTGTGTATTTGAACTACATTGGGTTTCTGTACTCCTAAAATAGAGGAGTATCCAGCAGAAGGCACTCAGACACAGCCTGAGTTCCTCTGCCTGGAGCCTCCAGCAACTCAACGAAAAGGACTAGAGTGACTTCGGCATCGTCAAGCCCTATATCCAAAGATCCAAAGGAAAGACGGTCTTTTTGTGGGCCGTTACCAGGCAAGGCAAGTAAATGTCGCGCCCGGTGAAATCAACCCCCCAGAGGAACAACAGAGGCTGGCCCGCAGCAGTCGACAACAGAGTCGACCCCGGCACCACCGGTTCGTCAACAACGTCAAAGAAGTTCGAGAAACGGCGGCGCCAAAGGACCAGCAACGTCACACTAATAAATAAATACCTGGTTCACTGTATTGTTTATTTAAAATTTAAAAAGGAAGTCTCGAAACCATTATATTTAATTTTGTTTGACATTCATATGCAAAAAAGACATGTATACCAGGTTATTAAAACGATATATTATTTTCATACCATCGTATTAATTTGTTTTTAAGTTTTGAATTTACTCCAAATATAATATAAATTCTTACTCAAATGAGTCAATTAATAATCATAATTGTATCAATGGAAATTCAAAAAGAAAATAAACACTGTATAGAAACAGACAAAAATATTTTTGGTTGATATAATGGATTTTAAAAATTTAAAACGATTAAAAGTATAAAGTATTTAATAAGGAAATAAAATCATACCATTCATCATTCAAAAAAACAAACTCGGGGCTTAAAGTTTGCGGAACTCTTAAGTTAACTAAAGAATAACTTTGAGAAAACTTTCCAAAAAAACAAAATTTTATTTGCCTTAGTAATTAGTGAATAATGAGTATTAATGACATAAAGCTATTATTTACAACATTTAATTTTTGAATTTTTAATGCAAGCAGCCAAGAAAGACGGTGGCAGAAGGGCATAAATAAGTCCAGTGTGTTCTGTAGGTGACAATTGTAATTCCTGTAATGCATTTATGAAAATAATTCCAAATACTGTATCAATTTATGGCAAGGCGCAAGAATTGAATTCCATTTATTCCTAATTTAAGTTATAAGAAAAAGAAAAAAACAGTGTACAAGGTGGTCCAAATAGAAAGCTCCGACCAGACATCAACATTTCATGAAATTTACTTTACGATTTCAGACGATTAAGAAACGATAGACTTTGCTGAAATCTTTCATAATATTCTTACTAAAGCTGTAATATTTGTCAAACAAATCAATTTCTAATTTTAAATTATAACAAGCAGAAGATCGAACTAATTGAATAAAAAAAGTTTATTTGTAAAAAAAAAAACATTTCTATTCTCAATAGTAGACTCTATGCTAATTGATATTCTATAAAGGCTTTAATCAATTTAGTGGAAATTGCCATTCTTTCAGGTATATAATTATCATCCATTCTCATCTCCCTTCCAATTCTTAGAAACTGATTTCCATTTGGAGAAGTCGGATCCCACATGACAGAGCCATCGGGTGTCGGATCACTTGTATAAAACATACAAAAACATTCAAATTCTACATTGTCACTTTAATTTTAAGATAATCTCACCCGAGTTCTGCAAATTTAGTCCACATTGTTAAGAGAGAATTTATAAATTTTAGATCCTCGTCGGAATAATCAAGGTGTAATCCGGTCGGTTCAAAAATATACTTTAATTCAGATGCATGCATCACATCTACAAATTGAAATATAATATGTTAGCAACAATTTGAAATGATTTAATTTAAATAAATCGAATTTCCAAATTCAATCACAATATCAACCTGGTTTTCCAGTATATGTCGTTACTTCGGTAACATTGCTAACGTATTCAAACACATAGGAAAACACTGGAATGTCGTGAGCTGTCAATAACTTGATAGTGATGTCTGTACAACCATTGAACATAATGTCACTAGTCATCTTTGGAATTATATAATTAAAATAAATTAATTTATAAACCGATATGAAAAGCCTCGTTGGCACCTACCTCCATAGCTTCAGGATAAGCAGCAGAAGGCTCTTTAATGTCCTTGTAATAAATATCAACAATTTCATTGTATAAAGTGGTGTTAAGAAAATGTCCTTCAATGAAGCCCTCGTCAAAAAAATATCCCAATGTCTTTTTTAGTCCGTGTGCAAAGAATTCCTCTTTTGTGCTGTTGAAATATTGTTTAATATCTATAGAAATGTAAAAGTGACAATTTTAATAAATAATGATATTATATTAATAACAATAATTATAACAACATGAAATTTGTTCTTCAAGTATATAATATAATTATACGTGAAAAGCCCAAATTCAAGGGGAAAAAAACTATCACCTGAACCCTTTGGACAAGGTTCTAACACAGAAAAATTGTTTTATTTAGTATTTTTAGCGGCTTATTTATTTTTGAATTTGATTCTTAGAACCAAGTTTTTTCATTAACATTTTATGAAAAACTATTTTCGCCTTTTTTAAACTGTCATAAAAATTTTATTTTTAAAGATATTATCATGAAACATCTTAGCATTAGAGCCAACTATTCTAGTTTCTAAAATACTTTGTATTTTTTTGCAATATTCCTTCTGAAAAAACGTCGTTCACTTAAAACATAAATTTTCTCAAAATAGCAGGTGTGGGGAAGAAACCTCCTATAGAAAATATAACCACTGCATTTGCGCCATCTGGGAGATAACAACAAACTAAATATCTATTCGGGCCAGTTATGCCAAGTTTTCTCCTTAAACTTGGGCGTATACACTTCAATATATTATGCTATTTACGAGAGGCTTTTTTTCTAGTTTCTGAATTTGTCATTGTACCGCTCATTCAAATAGCTTTGCAAATAAGTTTAAATGTCTGGTTAACTTTTTTTTGTTCAATAACTAAAATTTACCTGAAACTTACATGAATAAAAAAAAGCGCCTTCATCCAACACAACACCAATAATCACTGGTACTTTGTTAAATTTTCCATCTTGAAACATTTTATAAGGATGTTCTGGTACGAACTTCTCATTGCTTCCAACTTCGATGACAGGCGCTAATTTGTACTAATTAAAAATAATAATAACAAATAAGGTTCTAAGGCTGGTTTCACACGAACCAATATGTGGTGTCACAACCAATATTTGTATTCAGCAGACCACTGATTACATAAGAGGTGTTCATAAAAGCTACCACCAGCGTTTTTCCTGCACCACAGTAGCAAAAAGTGGTTGAGCCAAGTCATAAGTAGCAACCACCATGCACGTTTTTTGTCGGCGGTGATCAACGTCATCACACAAACAACAGGGCATGGTTTTAAACGACTTTCTTCATAAGAACCACTGAGTGGTTCATGTGAAGCCAGCTTCAATCTGACTTTATTTAGAAAATCTAAAAGGAAAAAAATTGAAAATTTAATGAAACTTACATTAGAAATATTTTCGCCTAAGGTAATATCCTCGGCATCTTTTTTTCGCAAGCATTCCACAACTTCGTGCGTATCCTCAGAGGGACAGTTTAACCGTTTAGCCATAGAAAATGCATGTTCCACATCATGTCTATCTAAAGCCCAGGGACAAATAGCTGAACCACTTTGAACGATGGCACCATGAAATAAACCTAATTATAACAAATTTAGATAATTAAACAACAAAATCAAAACTTTATGATGGGGGGTCACATTACTCATTAAATTGTGGTACAGTGCTGTGAAACCTGTGTTGTAAGGTCCACCTCACACACAAGACACATTTGCATCATCGACTTTGAAGGTCATCTTTCTTATTGGTTGCAACAATTTTGCTCCATAAAAATAGAACTATGTCCTATTCTTTACAACACATAAACATGTTGCAAGCAGTGTTTTATGAAGTTGCATTAGACTTTAGACTAATGTGACACCCATATATATTTACAATACAAAAGTGAAGGAAACATTTTTCAACTTTTACCTGCAGACATTGGTGAAAGTAAGTGGTAAATGACTGAAGCCCCTCCAGCACTTTCTCCAAAAATTGTAACCTTGTTCTTATCTCCACCAAATACCTGAATGTTCTCTTGCACCCATTGGAGAGCTAACTGCTGATCCCAAAGTCCAAAGTTTCCTTGTGCAGCATCATCTCCAGTACTTAGAAAACCTGAAATATGTTTCAGAATGTTAAAAAACATTTTTCTTAAATAGATTTCATCATCAAATGATGACTACCAAAAAATCCAACGCGATAATTCATGATGACCAGTACAACGTCCTTGTCCATCAAATGTTGCGCGCCATATAGAGCAGGATGGTTAAAACCAACAAGAAAACCTCCACCAAAAATGTATACCATCACTGGAAAAAGAGCATCATCCAAGGACTTCGGAATCTATATTTTAGATGCAAAATTTTATTTAATTTCATTACATTTAGTTTTATTAAATTCCGTTACGCTGCTTTGCACAATAGTTTATTTGTGATAGTCTTAAGACGTTTTATAAATGCCAAATGAGTTTCTATATTAAGAAGATTTAGAAAAAATTACACTAAATGAATCACTTAAAAGATGTTTGTACCTTAATATCTTTAAAAGTTTAGTTTTTTCACGAAACTATAATGGGGGTTTTCCAGTTACTCTAGAAAACAATTAAAGTATTTTAGTAACTAGACGCTAAAATTTCTAAAATACTTGAAGTTCCTTTCAAAACGCAATGGCAAGATCAAACTAGAGCTCAAGAATTTTTTTCTGAAATGTTGGTTTTTAAGCTGGTAGTCAGTAGTCTTAATGATTAAAAAGTGGAAGCTAGAGATAAACTCATCTACTTTTGCATGAAATGTCCTATCAAAAGTTCGTAAGTTTAAAAGAGGGCCATAATTCTTTCAGTGCAAAGGACCATATTTAGATTTTTTATTCCTATATCTGCTGGTTTTCTATGCATAATTATGTGAACGTTCCTTAAGAGCTTTGTTTTTCTGAAAAGGTGAATTTTAGAATGTATTTCAAAAGCTAGTTAGTTGAACTCTAGTTAGTTCCAGAGGATTTTTTTAACTTACAAAATCACATAATTTTTTAGTAAATAAAAATATATATAAAAAAATTAAAAGAATGATACGAAATGAATAAATTTGTTATAAAATGACTCAAAAATGACTTACATGAGGTGTGTAAACATTAAGGGACAAACAGTCTTCGGTGCCGATGACTTCGCGCACTATAAATGGCTCATACTGGTAGCACATATGTCGAAATTTATTTCCAGTTGCCATTAGATTACCAGTCCAGGGATCGGCCTTTTGTGGAACCTGATAAAAACCATTAATAGTATAAAAGAATTGCAATATTTTTTTATAAGTTTTGACAGTTAATGATGAATGATTTTATTTTAATGCTAACATCAAAACGTTTTACGACTTTGCCATACGGAATTCCAATGAAGGCATTGAAGTTTCGTCCTGAAGTGGAAGACATCGTAACACCTATAATCTTTCCCTGGCTAACATCAACCGAAGGTGGAGAACCATCTTTCGCAAAAATATTTGAAAAAATACAACAAAAAACTAAAATTTCAAATAGAAACATGTTGACAGCTTTTATAAAATGTGTTAATGTCATCATACTTGATATGGTTGCTTTGCAAATACACAGCGATCTTTAAATAGCATTTTGTTTTCTAAAATAACAAACAAATTTTTTTTTATAAAAAATTATATTATTTGTCATCCGGAAACGTATGTAAAGAAGTTATTTTTTTCATCACTGTAACATTCTACCTTAAATAATAATCTATGGTATCAGCATCCTCTTGAAATAAATGATCTCAGTGATACTCAAGAGGATATTATATTATTGTATGAACTAATATATATTTTCTGATTTTCAAATTCTATTCCTGAAATTATTAGCAAAACAGAACATTATCATCATTATTATGAAGCACAAAACATACCAATAACGAAATACTTTCGTGTGGTTTGTGGTCCTGTAAAAACTAATTGTATTCAAGAGATAAGTTTGACCTTGGGAACAAATAAAAAAAATTGTTAGAATTGTTGTTGTTTGTTCCAAGCTCTTCTGGTTTTAAAATATAAACGCAATCGCCTTCAAAAATTGAAAGTTTTATACAGGCATTTAGAAATCGGGACGAACTTCAGTTGGCTCCGCCCTTTTATGACGACCGGCAACTTCTAATTGGTTTGTTGTGTAGTTCGACGTTAAAAAGGGCGGAGTATGTGACGTCAGACTACATAACCAACCAATTAGAAGTTGCGTTCGTCATAAAACGGGCGGAACCAACTGAAGTTCGTCCCGATTTCTAAATGCCTGTGAGTTTTTATACCTTGTACACACATGAGTTAAATGAATTCAAATTAAATGTGTTTAGGTGAATCATACGGAATCCAGTTAAGGACATAAACACCAAATAAAAATTGACTTTATTATTAATATTTTAAATTGAAATACTAAATCAATATTTTGTCAATAGTTAATAGATTATATTTAAGTATTAATTCAATATTTTCAGATTATTAACTGAATAAATTGAATTCGACGTATTGTTTGTTTGCCCTTCACAGAGCTCTGTGAAACACGTTTATTATTTAAATACAGATATTTAATAAGAAAATATTTAAAGAAAAGTTTAAAATCAAATTAATATCAATGTTTTTATTTTCTAAAAAAAATCAACATAATAACTAACAGTGTGTTTATGGTTTTGACAACATTTTAACAAAAACATCATTATGCTAATTGGTATTCTAAGTATGCCTTATTCAACTTAGTGCTAACATTTATTCGTTCAGGTATATAATTTTCATCCATCCACATCTCTTTTCCAATTCTCAAAAATTGACTTCCATTTTTAGTAGTCGGATCCCACGAGACCGAGACGGAGCCATTGAGAGACGGGTCACTAAATTAAAACATACGAAAACAATATTATTTTACATTGTCTTCTTTATTTTGAGCTTATCTCACCCGTGATCTGCAAAGTTAGTCCACATTGTTACGAGCGAATTTATAAATTCCAAATGCTCATCAGAATATTTCAAATGTAATGCGGTGCGATCAAAAATGTACTTTAATTCAGCTGCATGAGGCACATCTATAAATTAAAATATATATTGTCAACTCTAGAAATGGAAACATAAATTGACAGCCAATCACAACATCACCTGGTTTTCCAGTAAAAGTCGTAATGCTGGTAATATTGCTACTATATTCAAACACATAAGAAAACACAGGAATGTCTTGAGCTGTCAATAATTTAATGGTGATGTCTGCGCAGGCGTTGAAAAATATGTCACCAACCATCTTTCGAATCATATAATTTTAAAATGATTAAATTCATTAATAAACCGTTGAAATTCCTCATTGGCACCTACCTCAATTCCTTCGACAACAGCAGAAGAAGGCTCTTCAATGTCCTTGTAATAGACATCAACAATTTCATTGAATAAAGTCGTGTTACTTAAAGGTCCTTCACTAAAGTCATCATCGTAAAACATTCCAATTGCTTTCTTTAGCCCTTGTTCAACAAATTTTTCTTTTGTGTCGTGGAAATGCCGTTGACCAACTTAAAAAAATGTAACAATGTTTGTATCTCTTACATTTTTTTATAAATCAATCTTAGCAGTGATCAATTTTTTAAATAATTAATCAAAGAATAAATACAATAAAAACAAAATAATAATTAATAATTTAAATCAAAGCAGTTGTGTTAATGCATTTTTATTAATGCACACTTGAAAAGACTCTATGTGCCTTAGCATACATCCCACTTATGAGAAATGGAGTTCAGGATGCAATGTATTGCTATGAAAAGTCGCAGGACATTTGCACATGAGCCACACATCGACTTCATTTTGCAGTCAAACACTACCACTCACAAGTGGTCCATGTGCCAAGTCTCTAATTAAAGTAAAGCTTGGGTCAGGTTACATATACCATTCTGTAGCAGACAACGACATTTTGCAAGATTTACAACTACAATAGACCTAAATAGTTTCTTTTTTTCTTGCAAACGATCTTGCTGTTAAATTGACAACCAGTAGTATCATGCTTCCACTTAAATCTTACCTGGATAGAAATGAACACCTTCGTCTAAAACAACACCGATAATCACTGGAACTTTAGTAAATTCTCCATTTCGAAACATCAAGTAAGGGTGATCAGGTATAAACTTTATATTGTTACCGACTTCAACCACAGGTCCTATTTTAAACTAATGCAAAACATAAGTTTATGCAAGTATATGAAAATCTTAATTAAAAAAATACAGTTAAAAGATCGTTGACAAAAGTAATATCCTTGGGATCTTTAGTTCGCAAACATTCCACAAGATCATACGTGTTTTCAAAAGAACAGTTCAACTGTTTCGCAAGAAAAATTGCATTGTCCAGAGGATGTTCATCTAAAGCCCACGAACAAAGAGCTGAACCACTTTGAATAATGGCACCATGAAACAATCCTAATTTGTGGTAATTATGAAGCATTACTTTACAAACTAACATAAGCAAGAATCTAAGACTTCTAACCTGTAGACATTGGTGAAAGCAAATGAAAAGTTACAGCAGCAGCTCCAGCACTTTCTCCAAAAATGGTGACTCTGTCCTTATCGCCACCAAACACAAAGATATTGTCTTGTACCCATTGTAGTGCTAAACGCTGATCCCAAAGTCCAGCGTTTCCTTGTGCAGCATCATCTCCAGTACTTAGAAAACCTGAAATACCATTCGAAATACCACCTTAGTATGTTTTGTTATTTAGTATAGATTGCAAATAAAATGATGGACACCTAAAAATCCAGTACGATAATTCATAATGACAAGTACAATGTCCTTGTCCATAAAATGTTGTGGGCCGTGCTTTAGTGGAAGATTAAAACCAACAATAAAAGATCCACCGTAGATGTAAACCATCACTGGAAGAAGGACATCATCTGAAGATCTTGGAATCTAGTTAGAAAATTGTATTGTATTTTAAGTTGATTTTAAAGTGTAAACACCTCTCAGATGCGGATATTCTGCCTTTAGAAAGAAAATTCCGGTTTACATTAAAAAAAATACGTGCTTTAGACTAGAATAGTTGGTGACATTGTTAAAAGTATTTTCATTGTAATATTTTTCAAAATAAACTTTTTATCGCAGTTGGAAAAAGTCGAAAATAATTTTCGTGAGATGTTAATGCAAAAAAAAAACCTGAAAAGGGATTATTTTCAAATTACTATAAATTGTTTATTTTTGAAGATATTGCCTTCAGAACACGTTAAGCATAATCTTTTACCATTCTAGTTTTGTAACAAAAAAGCGTGATTACCTTAAGCATGATTTCATGTTAATATATTTTAAAATAAACTTTTTATTTCAGTTTGCAAATGACCCAACTTTCTGCCAGTGACATTTTATTTTTGCCAATAAAAGTTTATTTTGAAATATATCAACATGAATCTAACTTTCAATTTCTCTCTGAAACGCAGAATATTAGTTCGAAAATTAGCTCATCATGAATTATCATCAAATTACACTTGTAAAATCTTCTTTAGAGTCGTAACAGAAGATTAATATAAATGACTTACACGAGGAGTATAAACATTAAGGTTAAGGCAGTCTTCGGTGCCAATAACGTCGTTATGTATATGGTATTCATACTGGTAACAAATATGTGTAAAGTCGCTTGCAGTTGCATTGAGGTCACCAGTCCATGGCTCAGCTGGTTGAGGCACCTAAAAAGAATCATTAATGGAACTAAAATATTTAATATTGAATTAATGTATATTCTACTGACATCAAAGCGTCTTGTGACTTGGCCGTACGGAATACCAAAAAATGCACTAAAGTTTCTTCCAAACGTGGACTGCATTGTGACACCAATTATTTTCCCCTGACTAACTTCAACCGAAGGCAGAGAGTCATTTTGAGCAAAAACATTAGAAAAAATAAAACAATAAACTAGAAGTGCAAATCGAAACATGGCAACAACTGCCATGATATTATTTAATTAGTTTGCTTGCTTTTCTTATAATGTGCTTTTTTAAAAAAATTGTTCTTTATGAGCAATTTAATTATTATTATAACAGGAAAGACGTTTAAACATGTTATTTTTAGGCCGGAAATTTATATAAAAATATAATAATTCTAATAAAAAATAATCTATGATCACAGCATCCTCTTTTTGAAATTCCTTGAAATAAATTGTATACTGTATGTATGGCCTATTTTCAACCTCAAATTATGTGCCACATCCTGACCTTTCGCATTGAACTTGAAGGGGAAATGAGAATAATAGTGTTTAAAGAACCGTCCACACAGGTGGAGACAGTTCTACCTTCAAATGTTTCTGCAACAAAGTTTATAACTAGTTGACACAACATGTTTATAGATGTTTCTGTTGCTAGTCTTCTAATGTTCCCGCTTTTTACATGATTCTATTTTGAGAAGTAAAAATTTAATGATAAAAGCGGCAATAAACGTCGCTATGTGGAGACTACCTCCGGATTTTTTCCTGATGTGAACGGATTGAAAAGATCTACAAACGTTTGTTGCCGCTATGTCGACACTAGTTTTATGAGACAAAGTGCAACTAGTTACTCTGAATGTTTTGTGACCACAACATGTTTCCCTTGTCTGGACACAAATACGAGCGTGTTTTCTCTTGTTAACGTTGTATGTGTCTTACATGTTTATATGAAACACCCCGGTTTTTTATTTGTTTTTTTTTAAAAATGGGATCAATATCAATGGTACTCTAAGCTTGATCCCACATTTTTAAAACAACATAAGAGCAGAAACAATTCAACATAAACTAGAAATAAATTAATAAAACTTCACAGTAATGCAATAGATTGTTAAAACTTTATTATCTTAATAAGTAGGCCTTATACGCATTATGCTAATTGATAATCCATGTAAGCTTTATTGAATTTAGAGCTAACGTTCAATCTTTCAGGTATATAATTTTCATCCATTCTCATATCTCTTCCTATTCTCAGGAATTGATTTCCGTTTCGAGAAATCGGCATCCACGAGACCGAACCATCGGGTGTTGGGTCACTAAGATTAAAAAAATACCAGCAATTTTTTTTCTACACTGCCTCTTCGTCATTTAAAATAATCTCACCCGAGTTCAGCAAACTTAGTCCACATTGTCACTAAAGAACTTATGAATTCCAAATCCTCAACAGTATAGTTTATCTGAAATACAGTTGGATTAAACAAGTACTTCAATTCAGATGTATGAAACACATCTATAATAAATTAAAATAAAATGTCAGGCGATAAATTAAATTCAAATGATCGGTTGGGATAAATCGATATTCATTCACCTAGCTTTCCAGTGTAGTTTGTTCCTATAGGAAGATTGCTGATGTATTCAAACACATAGGAAAACACGGGAATGTCGTGAGCCGTTAACAACGTGATGGTGGTATTCGCACAACCATTGAAACAAATGTCACCAACCATCTTTTTAAAACATAGAATTATTCATTAATGTGGTTTTTAAAATGCAAACGACCCTCGAATGCTGGTTATTCTGTCATATCAGGAGCAACATTAAAAAAACAACTCAAAAGTGAATTAGAAACTAGAAGGGTAGTTCAATCACTTAAAAGTATTTTTATGTTGATATATTTTTAAAATGAAAATTTGAAGTCAGTTTGGTCTATAAAAGGTTTATTTTTTTAAATATCAGTGCTGCTACTGAAACACAGGATAACCAGAGTTCGAAAAACCTTAAAAATGTGATGAATTTCTGATTTGTCACCTCTATTCCTTCAATAAAGGCATCAGCAGGTTGTTCCATGTTTTTGTAATAAACATCAACAATCTCATTATATACACTCATATCACCCAGATAAAATTCGGTAAAGTCATCATCCGAAAAGTATTTCAATGCCTTCTTTAGTCCATGTTTGAGAAACTCATCTTTTGTGCAGTTGAAATATTGTTTAACATCTATGGAAAGTAAATCATATATTTTTTAAAAATATTATTTTAGGTATTTGAAATAGTTTTAAATACTAATCAACAAAATCACATCACATTTTGACTTCAAAATATATGGATACCGATGCTTAAAATTGAATACTTTAGAAACCTACATCAGTTGAATGTTAGCAACACATCAAAATTTAGTTATACAAAAAATGAAACAAATTTGTATAAAATTGCAAAAGTTTTTGAAACTTAAAAACTAAAGCTTAAATTTAATTTTTTTCAAAGGGAAATGATTTCTTACCTTCTTTTAAATTCAATAAATTTGTTAATTCTTTACTAATTTATTTCAGTTATGATATAATTAATTTTAAACAACAGCCTGTGTCACCCAAGTAGACTTTTATAATACACTAGGTTCGGGGACATATTGTATAAAATGACTGGATAATTGTTATGCAAAATTTTTCAGAAACAACAAAAAGTTAAAATTCAATTTGTTTTAAAAACTAGAATAGATGATGATGCTTAACAAAATAATAATATTCAAAATTGATATCTTTAAAAATAAACTTTTTATGACAGTTTGAAAATGATACATTTTGCATGTTTTTTTCCTTAACATTTTATGATAAAAATATTCTCCCATTATTCAAAAAAGCAAAAAATATTTTGTTAAAGTTTAAATTTTAAAACACATTTTTTAAAAGTTTAACATGAAAGACATGAAAGATATCTTTTAAAATTTAAAAAAGTATCATCATGAGAAAAAAAATATTAACATCGTTACTATTTTAGTTTCTACTTAAACATTTCTAAGCACACATATAAGCTAATAAATATTTAACATAACATGACATAATAAAAAAATGACAAAAATGTAACAGAAATAATCATGGCCACTTACACTTAAAAAAAGCGGCACCTTCATCTAACACAACTCCAATGATCACTGGCACTTTGTTAAATTTTCCATGTTGCAACATTACATAAGGGTGATCGGGTAAAAACTTTGGTTTGCTTCCAAGTTCTACAACAGGACCAACTTTAAACTAAATAAAATATATATAAGAATTTCTAAAAAAAAATTCTAAAATTCAGAAACCTACATTCAAAAGTGCATTGACATTCAAAATATCCTCTGAATCTTTCGTTCGTAAGCACTCAACTAGATCGTGTGTACTTTGAGTGGAACAATTCAACTTGTTTGCAAGAAAAATTGCATTGTCCAAAGGTTGTTCAACTAAAGCCCAGGAACAAAGAGCTGAACCACTTTGAATAATGGCTCCATGAAACAATCCTTAATACGATACAAATTCTGTTAAAAAACAACAAAAAGCAGAGCAAGCTAGAAATCATAAAGCAGAGCAAAAAACGTGAATTTTTACCTGCAGATTGTGGTGAAAGCAGGTGGTAAGTGACTGAAGCCGCTCCGGCACTTTCTCCAAAAATTGTAACTCGGTTCTTATCCCCACCAAATACTACAATGTTCTCTTGCACCCATTGTAGAGCTAAGCGCTGATCCCAAAGTCCGGCGTTTCCTTGCGCAGCATCATCTCCAGTGCTTAGAAAACCTGAAATACCATTCAGTATCTTAGCAATGGTTTTAGTTAAATAGATAACGCAAAAAATATGATAGCCACCTAAAAATCCAATACGATAATTCATGAGGACCAGTACAACGTCCTTGTCCATGAGGTGTTGCGGACCATACACAAGTGGAAGGTTAAAACCAGTCACAAACGCTCCACCATAAATGTATACCATCACTGGTAACATTTCATCATCCGAAGACTTCGGAAGCTAGTTTAAAAAATAAAACAATCAATTCTTTATCATAATATGGGGTAATTATAAGGACTTACATTAGGTGTATAGACATTAAGTTTCAGACAGTCTTCGGTGCCAATAATATCTTTAATTATGAATGGCTCATACTGATAACAAATTTGACTAATTTTAATTCCTGTTGCTTTGAGATTACCAGTCCATGGCCTAGCTGGTTGAGGGACCTGAAAAATATTAATAGTCACAAAAATATTTATCATAGACATTCTGACAACTCCAACTAAAATCTTTGAATTGTGTTGCTTGACCATTTAGAAATTTGTTGAAAAAAATAATTACGAAATTACTAGATTCCTCAGATACCACCCGAATTTTTTTATTGCAAATTTTACCATAAAGTCCAAAACTTTGCTCCATAGAAGTTTGGTGCTTTTGTATAAAATGACTCAAGAACCAAAAGCATTAGGTTTTATCTCAGAAACTCCTTGATATAGAATAATAATTGAAAATTCAAATTAATTGTCTTGAAACTAGTAAAAAATAATGTTAAAATTGCATGTTTCAAAAATCTTGATATTTAGTTGACCAAATTACTCAATGAAATCACAACATATGGTTGTATCCAACTGGGACGATTCTAACTGGAACGTTGGAGGTGCAGGCTAACAGTCCTGTGCAGGTTGCAAAAAAAGTATAAACAAATGAGCAGTTAAATAACTAAAAGCATATGGAATTTGCAGCAGGGGAAGGGAGCACAAAAGTAGTTTACAAATGGAGCAGTAAGATGAAAACACTGCTAATTTATCTCAAAAGTGTTAAAATAAACTATTTAAATTTAAATCCATTCTTTACAATTTGTAAATTATTTGTAAATTCCCCGCTACCTCCACGTCGATCACTACTAGCCTCCACCTCTAACACTTGGCATCGTCACAGCTGGAACACGCCGGTACTTTTCATAGTCAAGCAACTCCATGAGTTAGCTCACTTTGATAATTTTTTTTCTTTATGAAAACATACTGACATCAAAACGTTTTGTGACTTCACCATATGGGATTCCCATAAACGCAGCATAGTCCCTTCCTAAAGTGGATTGCAATATGACACCGGTTATCTTTCCTTGGCTAACTGTTACTGAGGGTGGAGAATCATCTGTAGCAACAATGTTAGAAAAAACAGAACAACAAATTAGAATGGTAAATAGGTACATGTTGATTGCCTTCATCGTATGATTGACTATCAGCTACTCAACATGCATGTATTGCCAATAAAAAAGTTCCGTATATACTGGTAGTTTTTCCTTAGGAAATTCAGAACAACTTTCATTATTATGACGAGCATCTTTTTAATGATATCTTTTCATCCGGAAATTTATAATAAAAAATGTAATTTATGTGATCAGTATCCATAATATTTCAAAAGATATTGTATGAACATCCTCTTGTTGAAATTAACAATATAAGTTAATTTATTAATGTAAATAAAATATAATGCAATATGCAATGAAAGGAACAAACCATAATTTCAATCTTTATTTTTATGAGAGTAATAATGAAAAAAAAAGTCTTAATATTTTTTTATAGAAAACACAGAATAAAGCAGTAATTTGAATGAGGCATAAATCACTCATTTCCAATTTAGATGGCAACTAGATCTGAAAAACATTCTTAACATGTCTTTTAAAAAATATAGATCCACAATATTACTGGTATTCCAATCTTATACCATTATATATTACGATAAAAATAACGTTTCAATATTTCTGAAGGTGCGGTTTAATCAATACAAATTACATCTCAAATGCCTCAGTTGTCAAATATAACTTATTCAGTCCATTTTTAAAGTAGATTGTTTGTTAAAAGCAACTTTGCAAAAAAGATTACATATGAATATTTTTGTCAGCTACTTATGAAATAATTCTAATGTTCAGGAACTAAAGGATAAGGAACCTAAGGTATAAGAATCTTCATTTTGGTTGTAAGTTTTAGCTGGCGAAATAGTAAAATGGTATTTTATTTTTAAATATTTAAAAACACAATAACATGACAATTATTTGAAAATAAAATTTGACAATAGACAAATAAAAAAAAAACAAATTTTGAACTTAATGTTACAGATTTTAAAAAAACATGACAGTAGTTAAACTTGTAATCATGTCAATATAAATATATTTCAAAACTCTCCGCGTGATCAATTATAATATATTGTTTAAGTAAATAATCAATTTTGACTGCATTCGTTACTATATTGATTTAAACACTTTACTGACTTAGTTTCGACACAAATGCATACAACATTAAATAGCATAATTATTAGTTGTATGCAGGCAATGTAACCTTTTTTTTCTTCCTTAACCCATAGATTAATTCTGAAATAATTGCACAAGCTGGTTATTCCAGAATTGCATTCTTTGTGTTGCAAAGTTGTCGCTCATACTAGGAGTGCAGGTTATATTCAGGTACGAATTTGCACCCGAAGTAGTTGGTGTCCACTGTACATCACCAGTTGGAGTCGGGTTTCTGCATAAAGAACAAATATAAAAAAAAAATTTTTACCAGTAAACTTAAACAAATGTATTAAAAAAGGCTACTTCAGAATATCAGTTTCAAAATGAGCCAACTTTAAGCAGTCAATATTTTTTAATTTTGTCAATAAAAAGTTTATTTTGAAAAATATCAACATGAAAATACTATTATGAGATTGATCTACTGCTCTAGTTTCTAACTCAGTTTCAATTTCTTTGTAACGCTACTCCTGAAATGCAGAATAATCAAAGTTCAAAAGAGTTAAGCAACATTTTAAAATATTCCCATAAATTATTTTATAACAGTTTGAAAATGGCCTACAACTTTCAATTTTGAATTTTCCCTTATTCGTTTATAAAACACATTTTATTTACTAACTATTCTAGTTTCTAACCAGCATAATTTTTTCTACTGCCAATAAACTGTCTTTACACACCTCGAAATACATGCCTCAAAATGAAAACAAAAACTATTAATAAATTATTACCCAGATGCTGCAAAGTTTGTCCACATTGTTGTAAATTCTTGAATAAATTGGAAATCCTCCGGTGTGTATTCAATTTCACCAAACAAGGAAATATTGAACAGATAAAGCACTTCACTAGAACTGGGAATATCTACATAATTATATATATAAAAAAAATCGTTACGATGACTATGTTTCAAATTATAATCACATCACATCTTCTATCGAGAAGAAACTACACAAACCTGGCTGTCCAGAAAAGTTGGTCGTGGTCATATTGTCGGAAGAATAATCAAAAATATAAAAATATACAGCAGGAGAACTTTGGGTCAAAAGATTGATGGTCAGTTCACTACAAGCGTTCACCAGAACATCGGACAGTAACTAAAAACGACAGTAAGTTCGTTTATAAAAGATGCTCTAAATGAATTATTAATAATATTGCTTTTGTCTTTTTTTTACCGCAACTCCGGCCTCGTTGACTTCGACAGAGTTGTTGAATTGAACATTTTTAAAGTATTGGTTATCGATACCCTCCAAGAGGCGAGTGTCGTTGTAAGGAAAATCTGTCATCACGGCCAGTAAAAGTGGCAACATCTGATCTTCGAATGTTTGTTCGGTCACATTAAATAATGGCTGTGCAACTGGATGATTATGAAAAAGAATATCGTTTCATTCTCATTTTCAGACACATGGTGGAGAAAACCACGAAAACGTATTTTATAAACAATATTTGAAAAAATTCAAAATTTACGTGAAACTTGCAGAGTTAACTACAGTAAAGTGATTATTTTTATGATGTTATCTTTGAAAATAAACTTTTTATGACTATTTCAAACTGTTTTTCTTTAAATTATACCAATAAAAATATAATTTAAAAGACATCAAGAAAATTTAGTATTTTTTTTCTAGTTTCAAGTAAATTTTGAAATTTCTTTATTTAAATTTCTTCAAATAAAAGTGGTCTCATTGTTTTTGCACAATTTTGAATTCAGATTTATTAGAAAAGCCTTTAAGCATTTAGGATTGTGTCAAATTCAACTGCAATAGTAAGTAGAATTAAAACATACTACTGTATACAAATGCTCCTTCATCCGCATCAAATCCCATGATGACTGGAACTTTCTGAATCTGTCCACTTTTCAGAAGAGCATACGGTTGCTGAGTCAGAAACAGTCCAGTTTTGGAATCTTCAACAACAGGCAAAGCCAGATGCCGAGGAACGTTAAGTGCCTGTAACAAATAACCCATTTTTTATCATGTTTCCACAAACATTGTAAGCAATGGGTTGACAGACAACTGAAACTAACCATCTTAACGTAGGCCTTCAATAATATGAGGGGTGGTACCTGGCGCAAGCATTCTGTAAGTGTAGCTGTGTTGCCTAAAGGACAGCCTAATCTTTGTCCCAAAGTAGCTGAAACATCTAATGGATTTTGTTGCAAAGTAAATGGACACAATGGAGATCCACCTTGTGCAATAATTCCATGAAATAATCCTGTGTCGACAACAAAATTAAAATTTTCTAATTAAAACGCTGAAACTTAATTATATAAAATGAATTCATTAAATAAATCTTTTTTTATTTTCTACGTTTTATCATATGTTT
This sequence comes from Brachycybe producta, assembly GCA_036925085.1. NCBI lineage: Eukaryota > Metazoa > Arthropoda > Diplopoda > Playtdesmida > Andrognathidae > Brachycybe > Brachycybe producta. The sequence continues at coordinate 3,407,902 of JAUPFP010000016.1, read as the reverse complement.
GAAAATTATATCACATTTTTAAAACTGTTAGATCATTTTAAAAAGTATGTGCTTTGACAAGCTACGAAATCTATTCAAGCCGAAACTAGCCTCTGAATAGCAAAGTTTCTGCACTTATGTTCAAACAGAGAACTACATGTAAGGTAAAAAAATCTAGAATTTTAAAAATGCTACTAATTATCATTTACTTTCCAAAAATAAATCCAATAGTGGCATAGATAGAATTTATGACACCCAGAGCAAGTTGTCAAAGAGACAGGGCAAAACCGTCAATTAGGCGATGTCTGTTGTCTTGTTGTTATGACTGTTTCCTTGGGTGCTCATCCCTTTTTCCCCACCCCTCACTATGCCACTCATCTCATCATAAGTATGAAGTAATCTTTTGTTGACATAGAAAATCTTAAATATTGAGACATTATTTTCCAGATAGTCATTAAAAGAAATTAAAAGTCGTAGATGAAAAAAGGCCATGACCATATTATTTTTCAATAAAAAGAAAAATAAGATAATAATAATGATGCAGAGTAAAAAAAAGTAATATGCAACACCAATTATACAGTTTATATACAATAATATATCCGTTGTGTAATTAAATATGGCATTGAGAAAAGTTCCTGTTGGCAATGTAATAGTAACAATTAATTAATTCTTGACTCACCGGCAGAAGCAGGTGACAACAAGTGATAAATGGCCGAAGCACCTCCAGCTTCATCTCCGAAGATGGTCACTCTAGTTTTGTCTCCTCCAAATGCTGCAATATTTTCTTGCACCCATTGAAGAGCCATTACTTGATCCAAAAGCCCGTAATTGCCAGACATTGACGAATCACCAGTACTCAAAAATCCTTTAAAAATAAACGAATTCATGGATTCCGTACATACCCATGCTTAAAAATTAATTTGCCAAATAAACATACCAAAAGGTCCCACCCGATAATTGATCACAACCAAAACAATATCATTGTTCATAAGAAATTCAGGACCATAAAACTGAGAGTTGGCCGTGCTCATCTGAAAGCTACCACCAGAAATGTAGACCATTACTGGTAAAGGTTGATTCGACGTATTTCCAGAACACTAAATTATTTGATAATGTACAAAAATTATTTCTTGAGTGCAGGTTTTTTACATAATGCAAAGAATGCAAAGTAAACTTTTAAACTAAAAAAATAATATTCTATGGTAAATTGTACCACAACAAAATATACTGTTTTTCCTAATTACTATCACGAAAATTCCCAAACGTGATACTCCCCTCAAAATCTACATTAATTATTGTCTTTCATAAGCAAAATGAATAGTTTGAAAATGAACTACTGCAGTAACTCAATTTTGGCCTCAAAGTTGTCAAAAAACAAAACGTCAAATTTGGAATTTATCAAACCTAAAACGTTAATTTTAAATGGTATGCAAATTACTCTTCGTTATTCTTCTAGATTCTAACTAACTATTAATTTCTATTAAGATCACCTCTAATTAATAATAAAATAAAGTGAATCTTTTTAAAAAAAATTTCTGAATTTCTAGCGATAGATATATTGCATTTAGTAAATATACACACATTTGGAGTGAAGACATTTAAATTGAGACATTCTTCTTCTCCAAAGAAACCAAAGTTGAATATGAAATCAAACTGCATGCAAGAAGGAGTATCATTAACAGCATCCAATACACCTGACCACGATTTTGCCGGTTGAGGTGCCTAAAAAAGTTAGAAATAAAAAAAAATATTCCTATAATTACAAATTTGTACAATGTAACCTGACCAAAATTATTGTCATTTTATAGAGAAAAAAAGTATCACACACCGTAAAACGTTCAGAAATATAGCCATAAGGGATTCCTTTAAATGCATAAAATGGCTTCCCCATACTAGAATTCATTTCAGAACCCAGAATTTGTCCATTAGTGATTTGAACCACAGGAGATACATCTTGCGAAACACAGAGGTAGAAACAGAAGAACAAAACGAAAAGTCGGGTTGTTACGAATAAAAACGCCATGTTTGGTATATATACTTATGATACTAGCACGAACGTCTTGCAAAAAGTGAAGGCTGAGAAAAACTTTAAGTTGCTTATATATTAGGGGCTTGTGATAAAATTTTGGCAGTGATAACATATGAAATTAAAATCTGTCTATTTCTTAATGAGACACACACCATCATGAGATCACCACGTACATACATTCATACACACAACCAACATACAGTAAATATAGGCACCTGGCACCTATTTGAAAAGAACCTATAGAAATATATATATTTTTTATATTCATTCATGCGAGTCTGTATGTTTTTTTTTTAAATTTAAGTTTCATCAACATAATTAACTTTGCTATATAAAGGAAATTACAAAAGTTTCAAGAACTAATTAGGCCCCACAATACCGGGTAATTCATTTTATGAAAAATTGAACATCTCGAAGGTGCGAATGCTGAAACAATAAGACGAGGTTATAGCGCTAACAAGCAATATATTAAATCATTAGGGCTTAATTATGGCTATCATGATTATCGGATTTATAATTTTTAAGAAAAATAAATTGCTGTTATAAACTATAAGAGATAAACAATAAAAAAGCAAAAAAAAATTGCGTGGCGATATGTTTCAAAATAAACTTTTTGTGGCAGTTTGAAAAACATCAAATTTTACGAACATTACTGAACAAAAAATGGAAAAACGCCGTAGGCAATTTTAAAACTAAGAAACATGTTTATTTCGAAATATATTGTCATGAAATTATTTTTAATATATGTAATTTTTCCCTGTTTTTTCATCTTTACTTTTCTAGTTTCTAACAAAAGTTTCTTAACTTTTTTTTTTATAATAAACGATTTCTTCTTTATTTTTAGCCATATTATACAAGGTGTCCAATAAAAAAATATAATCTAGTCCAATGTTTCTCAAACTTTTACCAATGGCGGAACACTAGATAAGTTGTCGAAGCACATGCGAATTACCCACCTTAAAAAGGCCTACTTGAGCCAGTAATGGGTCACACTCAGTTCACCTCATATTATAACACTAGTGGGGTAACCCGTCATAAATGACGGGAGCAAAATTCAAAGGCAATTGTGCCCAGCATTAGAATTTCTTTTCCTCCGCCCTTTTATGACGTCAGACCAAGTAACAAACCAATTAGAAATTGATGATGTTCATAAAAGGGCAGAGGAAAAGAAATTCTAATGCTGGGCACAATTGCCCGGGATAAACTGTAGTTTAATTTTGCTACTATTATGAGTTTTTCATTTTCTCTGGTGTGCGCATGCGCGTCATTTGTTCCTTTTTTACTCCTTTCATTTCAATTTCAGTCACCCCTCCCACTTTTCTCCCTCCACGTCTCTCTCTCTCCCCCCTTTCTACACTTTCCAACCTTTTCCTCTCTCCAATTTAATATCATGGGGTTCTTGGATGGGGAGTGTGCAACATGTAGTTGACCTTGAGAAAAAAAGCGGTTCATTTATTCATTTAAATTTATATAAAGTCCGACGTGCTTCAAGGTTTTTGTCCTTGTTTGTACAGAATTAATCACACACACACACACACACAGACCTGGCTTAATATATACATATAACCTTTTTTTGTTACCATTTGTCTCCTTTTTTGGCAACAAACAAAAATGCAAAAAAAGACATGGTGCAAAATATGATGAGATGCAAACTGTTATATGTTTAAAATCAGCTATGATAAAATTAATTATACGATGCTGACATCATCTTTTCATCAAAAATGTTCATCACATTTTGAAACTTCCTTTTAAAAAATCTCTTTTGATAACAAATTTAGTGAAAATGATGTCAATGACAAAACATATTTGTAATTTATTAGAAAAATAAATTACAGGTGGCAAAACTTTTTATAATACAATGTAGAGACCTTCAATTATAAATAAATTTAAATGTAAATAAGAAAAGGTTTTTATTGTTTGTGTATGGACCTGACAAACACTTCCACTTTCATTTCTTTTGTGATCGAGTGAACATGACTATGCAGCGATGGGGGAGGTTGAGAGTAAAGAAAGGTAGGTCAACGGCCAGGTAGTTATGCTTTAATCGAGCCCTGGAGGAGTGGGTGAACCACTCATGTGTTCACGTGAACAAAATACTAAAATATATTATAAAAAAAATTCTACGTGGCATTTAGCCCACATCAATTCAGTGTTTTAATTTAAAAGCATTACTTATTAAAGTTGAATGATACAAGGCAGTTCGCAATGTCATCAAACTCATCACATACTGTAATTTTAGTTGTAATTACCTGCGTTGTTCTTCTTCATACAACGTGCTGTCAACCAAACACCACGGTCAAAGTGCGTCAAGGTGTACTGCAAGGAATAGAAATACTGTCAGAAAAAGGAAACTCTTATATAGCATCTAAAGGAATACCATATGCTAAAGCGCCCACTGATAAGGTCAGATTTAAGGTGAGTGCCAATGAAAAATACATGAACAAACTTGGTCTTTAAGGCTCATCTCAATCATGATTTCAGGCCCCACAGCCACCAGATGAGTGGGTGGGTACGAGGAAAGCGGACAAGGATGGTTCCATGTGTCTACAGATTGATCCTGAAACAAAACAATATATTTGGTGATGAAGACTGCCTTTTTCTAATTATTATTACATGTATACATAAAAAAATGATACCAGACACCTTGTGGAAGTGTGTCTTCGAAATTTTTTTTGGCTAAAAACATACTAAAATAAGCAAAACGCCTTTTCTTAATGTAATTTTTAAAAGAATTTCAAGATTTATTTGAAACTAGAAGGCTAAAGAACGGCGCATAGATAAATTCACAGATTTATTTAACGGTAGCTTCAACAAAAGCATTCTATCCATTTTGCTACAATATAATGTATGTTTTAGTATGTTTGGGGTATAACTCTTATCTAAGTACATTTAAATTTGTCGAGTTGTTTTTAAAATAGAACATTTTTTTTATTTTAGACCATTGATAAAAATCAAATGCAAAGTAGCCAGTATTAATATTAATTCACGGAGGAGGATTTCAAAGTGGTTCAGGATCAGCGAAATTAACGATCCAAGAGCTTTCACGGATCGTGATATAATTGTAGTTACCTGAAATTATCGTCTTGGAGTTTTAGGCACAGTACACTACAAAATGCAAACTTGTACATTTTTTAAAAAATCTTCCTTATTACTAAAAAAAAAAGGGTTTCTCAGTACAAGTGATGATAATGCTCCTGGTAATTATGGACTTTTGGATCAACTCGAAGCATTGCGTTGGATTCAGCAGAATATCAGACAATTACAAGGCGATGTCAACCAAGTTACTCTATTGGGCCATGATGCTGGAGCTGCCTCTGCTCTTTTACACTTGGTTTCTCCACTTTCAAAAGGTTTGAAACTTTAAATAAAGGCCATAACTAGCTAACTTTGCATTCGATGCAAAAATAAAACAGCCCCCTCCCCCTTAGTATTACCATTCTAGTTATTTTCCGTCCCTGTGCTTTGTGCCCGGGAGCAGATGCCTCCATCACTTTGTCCTAGTTACAGCTATGGCTTAAATGTTTATTTATCTTTGAATGATTACACAAAAGAAAGTTAAAGTTGATTTGAAAGTAGAAGTTGATATACATGTACAAGTTTTAAAATAACCAATTGCACTTTGACAACTAATTGTCCAACTTAAAGCACAAGCCAAAGTAAAACTTAAACAATACTAAACTTAAAAACTCTTGGTAGACTTGCTATATAGAGTTTTATCTTGCTATGAAGAGTTTTTAAGGTTTGTTTTAATTTTCATTTTAAATCACATTTTTAAACTGCCAATAATCTTTATTTTTAAAAATCTACTAAAAATACTATCACCAAGGACCACCATAATCTATAGAACTTCTCTTACAATCTTAATTCTATACTTTTTAAAAACCACATTCTACAAATGTATTAATAATGCTTTTTTAAAAAAAATCTCTTAATGATTGTATTTAATTAATAATTTGTTGTTTTAAAGAATATTTCATCAGATCATAGCTTTAAGTGGACCACCCACATGCGATAACTACGTTCAAAAAATCCGAGACAATGGGCAGCAAAACTGGGAACCGAACTAGATTGTTTTGTGGCTGATACACAGATATTATTCAATTGTTTGCAGAAAAGTACGGTAGAAAATCTGCTTTTAAAAGCCAGCACAATGCAAGTAAGTATCACAAAAAATATATAATAAATTTTTATTTAAAAAAAATGACTAATTTTCACAGGAGGTTTCAAACTATCCCGTTATTTTCGTGACAGTAGTCGAAACAGTTCACTTAGAAAATGGAGATTTCTTGCCAGACACATCGGTTAATTTACTTAATGAAGGAAAAGTGAACCGAGCTCCAGTCATTTTGGGAGTTTCCAGAACTGAAGGAGAAATCTTTCACCAAGGTAAAACAATAACTATCATGAAATTGTTTGTCATTACAATATTTAATATCTAAATAACAAAAATGAAAAACGTTGCTTTGTTATTATAGAAATGAGTCAACATCATCTTAACAAAGACACGGACACAGAGTTCTTTGAGGAATCTTTGCCAAAATCTTAGAGTTAGCTACATCTTACAAGCAAATTTGAAAGCTATTAATCTGGCCATAAAGAAAGAATATTTTACTAGAATCGATCTCATTAACGACAAGGACAATTTTGACAATACAACAGTTGTGGTGATGTACAAATTATTTTATAATGTTTAATATTAGCAAAAAAGACACGCGGTACTGAAAGTCATGAAATTTGTCCATTATAGAAATTCAAATTACAGAGTTGGAGGAAATCAGTAGGTGTATATGTTGAGTCACAGTCACTTGATCGTGCATTTAAGAACCCGTGGTCTACTCTACAGTTACGGTCCAAACATTTACCACACAATTTAGTGATGTTTCAATAGTCGACTATATACTGACTATCGATGAAACCTTAATGAACTAATCATTTGAAAACGACTACTGTTAAGTCGAAAATAGTATAAAATAATGAAAATTAGTGTGTGGCCGGGCGTGAGTGTATCGGAGGCTATTATTTTACCTAACATAGTTTGTTTTTTCATTCTGCAAAATTACTAGACGTTCTGAAAAAACAAGCATAATTTTTCTTTTCTTTTTTTTTTTGCTATTCAATTTTCTTCTATTTGCATTATTTTCTTTTTGTAAAATCTACAAGCGTAAAATAAAAATCATTTGTATAATGTGTGAAATTAAGTGAAAACTAACTCAAATATAACGCGGCCTAGAATTTAACGTTAAAATGGATTTATAATAATAAAAAGTAGGGATTACTGTGTGAATATTTTAATAATATTATTTGGGCCACCTCACAACAATTTGTAACAATGTGGTAAAGAAGTTATCGTAATTTTCAGTCTGCGCCGTCTTTTTAAACGACAATTGTTTTTTCGGCTTTTTTTGAACTGCATATTACAGGGTAATCTGTTAATAAAAAATATGCAGTTTATACAGCTGATACAACAACCCTCCCCCCCCCATGCAGATTACAGCATAAATCTACGTAACAACTATTATTATTATTTTTTCGCTGTTACAACAACTTGAGAATTTGTTTAAATGGAGTTGTTATAGAATGAAAGTTGTAACAATTTTAGGGTGGTGCAAAATCCCTAATAGGCCATCGATTTTAGGTAATCTAATACATGTATTTCACAAAAAACTATTTAGTACCCATAGTGAAACGACTATTTTTTTCTACTGTCGCATATCACTACAACAGATAAATAATGTATAATTAATATGCACGCATTATATTATCATTAGATGTTTGCAGACATGTTAATACGAAGGTGTAACGACATTACTGCGAAACACTTGTCAAATGCAGGGGATGGCCCACTTACATGTACATAATCGAAGGACTAAATCAGCAAAATCCTTCAAATATGGTCCACAATGGTAAAAACTAAAAACTTTTTTTTTCAATGTGAAAAACAAATAATTAAAATAATATTAATTATAAAAATCTTAAATAACAAAACATTTCTTTTTGTTTTTAACATATTTTGCATTATTATTTATAAAGGAAGGAATCAATATTCAGGCACTCATTTTAAATTATTTCATGTTTCAAGCGTATAATAATTGCTAAATATTAATATATCAAACTTGTTTTCAGATCTCAAGTATTTGGATGAACTTAAGTATGTCTTTCGAACAAACGAACAAGAGAACAACAACAAATTCTCAAAAAACAAAATACAAATCCAGAATATCCTTATTTATTTATGGGTAAACTTCATAAAAACAAGGTGTTTTTTTTTCTTACTTAAGGTAATTTTACATCACACACCCTCCAAACAATGTTCCAACATAGGAACAAAATGCAATAAAAAGTATTGTTCTTCACGTGCTCGATTTATATAATTTTTGAAAAGATCCTTCTATTTTAAAACAAGGTTCAATATCGTTCGTTTTTTAACCCCATGTTAAATCCCATTAGATCAAAAGCCGTCCCACAAACATTTGAAAAACTCTCGTTAAAAACGATTTAGAAGAATAACAAAGTAATTAGCATATACTTTCATGTAATGATTTCACAATGTTTCCTTTTTATAAATTTTGAAAAGGTCCTTCTATTTTTTTAATAACGTTTAAAATCTTACGTTTTTTTAACTCCATGTTAAGTCCCATAGGAGCAAAACACCGTCCCACACACGTTAGAAGAACTCTCATTAAAATGATTTAGAACAACCAAAAGAAATTAGCACGTACTTACACGTGTTTATTGCCTTCACGATGATTCTTTTTTCGAAATTCTGAAAGGTCCTTCTATTTTTAAACAAGGTTCAAAATCGATCGTTTTTTAACTCCCTGTTAAATCCCATAGGACCAAAAAACCGTCCCCCCAAACCGTCCAACCCAACATTTGAAGAACTCCCATTAAAACGACTTAGAATAATCACATAAAAATTAACACGTGCATTAATCTATTAGCTTCACGATGTTTCCTTTTTACAAGCTTAGCACGCGAAATTATTTTTCTATTAATAATTATGTGACTTCGAACCGGGAGAAAAAGCGTTAAAAAACCGTTTCTCAATCAAAAACGATCGCAGTGCCCTACATTCAGAGAAATTTTGAACTAAACGCTGTATCTAGGCTCTTAAGGCCACACATGACACTGCAACTTTAACTTCAGAAACTTCTTAGCCTGGACACAGGTGCACAGGCGTTTGTGGTGTCACATTGCTGACTCTACGAAGTGTAAACACACTATATAAACAATAACACTTGTTATCATCATTGCGAATTCTAAAAAAAAAAAATGTGTTTTTCAGATTTGTCTAGCACCCACCTGTCCATGTCTCCACCTCCCAATAAACCCCATTCTCAAGCAGGTTGGCTCGTTTTGTTTTGAAAGCCGAATCTCAGCCAATCTGTTCCCAATGTACTGCTAGGTTGAGAATATGAGAAAAATGACGGCAAAATGGGACTAAGAAGAGTCTTTTCTCAGTCCCATTTTGATAGTCATTTCCTCATATTCTCAACCAAACCTTTGGCCAATTAAACCTTGGCGAGGTTGGGTATTATTCCTTTATCTTCCATGAGATAATGTATAATTAAGTCTTCGTGAAGGCCAACCAGCTAAGCTACAAACAAATTATCTACAGCTTAAGTCAGTTTTATAAATTGCAAAATTTTCAAGTGCCTGTTAGTTAAAAAACAAAAAAAAACAAGTAAAAATGAAGCTCGACAACAACCTTGCATTCACCATAATATCGTTGCTGGTGACTTTATATCAAGATAGTAATAATGTCCATTGTGAAAATGGAAATCTAGTTATAACCATAAACACAGGAAAAATCAAAGGTGCTGTGTTAGTGAGTACTGAAGGAAAAAAATACAATGCGTTTACAGGAATTCCATTTGCAAAACCACCAGTGAAAGAACTCAGATTTAAGGTATGTACATTATATGAAACAGAATTTATGTAGATTCTTTCCATCGCTTCCGTACTTCCGTAGAAATGTTTATAATTATAAGTTAGTTTAAAGTTTGCTAGAAACTCATAGATTTAGAGAAATTGCACACAACTAATTTCATAGTAATATCTTTCAAAATAAACATTTTTTTGTTAATTTGAAAATAAACGAATTATTTTTAGTAAGCCAGAAGAAAGCATTTATTTTAAAATATATATCGGCCATGAAATTACTTTACAAGATTCCATTATACTTAGAGTTTCTGACACATTTTGAATCTCTTTTAAAATTAATAATTTCTAAAGTTACTTGCAAAGTTTTAAATTGACCTTCAAGTTATCAAGTGGTTCTAAATGTCAGTTTCAAATGCGGATATTGTAAAAAAAATTGTTTTTTTTTTTGTTTTCATTGTAGCCTCCTCAACCCTTAGAACCTTGGGATGGAATATATGATGCCACACAGAATGGCGAAGTGTGTCCACAATTACAATTATTTTCAACTAATTTCCACGGAAATGAAAACTGTCTCTTTCTAAATGTCTACACTCCAGAGGTATTGAAATATTTAGGCAGGTTTCTAGTGGTTTAGGCAATATGTACAATGCCTAAATAAAAGCTAATCTACCTATTTGCATTTAAAATATTGTGTAATGGGGTTATTGGTGTAAACGTGCTGCACAACGCCAAACATGCCAGTCAATGTGTAAATTTACTATCGGCTATTGGCTAAAATTAAAAGTAAAAATAAATAACTGATAATTGATTTTTCCTTTTAGACGCTCCAAAAATCTAAACTAAGGTCTAATTTTATTGTCTCTCTTATTTTAATTTTTAGAACTATGTTGGAAAAAGTTATCCAGTATTATTCTATATACATGGTGGAGGATACGTCATGGGCGGTAGCGCTTTCAAAGCTCTAGGACCTGAAAAGTATATGAACTTGGGGGACGTCGTCATTGTGACTATAAACTACAGGCTTGGAGTGCTGGGTATAGTAATACAATAGACTTGGTATATGTATTATCATTACACAATGAAAAATTTTTATTTTTATATATATATATATATAATATCCCAGATCTGTGTGTGTGTGTGTGTGTGGAGTAACAAAACCATTGAAGCACGTCGGAATTTATATAAATTTGAACAAATGAACCGTTTTTTTTTCTCAAGGTCAACTATATGTTGAACTCTTCTTTTGGAAAGTGTAGAAGGGGGGAGAGAGAGAAAAGTGGGAGGGGGTGAGGGGAAAAGGTTGGAAAGTGTAGAAGGGGAGAGAGAGAGAGAAAAGTGGGAGGGGGTGAGGGGAAGAGGTTGGAAAGTGTAGAAGGGGGGAGAGAGAAAAAAGTGGGAGGGGTGAGGGGAAAAGATTGGAAAGTGTAGAAGGGGAGAGAGAGAGGAAAGTGGGAGGGGGTGACTAAAATTGAAATGAAAGGAGTAAAAAAAGGAAAAAACGTCGCGCATGCGCACAATTGCCTGTGAATTTGGCTCCCGTCATTTATGACGGGTTACCCCTCTAGTATTAATATGTTTTATCAACAGCTCATTTTAGAACTCTTTCATTAGAAAATTAAGAAAAACTAGAAAGTATTTTAGAAACTAGAAACTTAACTTAGACACTATAGAGTACTTTCATGTTGATGCCTTTCAAAATAAACTTTTTATAAATAAAATTTAAAAAATATCGTCTGCTAATTAAGCGTTATCTGATTAAAGTAGGTCATTTTCAAACTCACATAAAAAAGCTTATTTAAAAATATATCAACAAGAAAATAACCTTTAAGTGATTAAGCTTCCCTTCTACTTTCCAAAATACATTCAAATTTCTTTTCATTTTGTATCTGAAAGGCATAATCAGAGTGCAAGAGGCGTTTACACTTTAAAACTATCGTAATATGAAAACAATTTTTTAGGTTTCGTCAGTACTGGAGATGAAAATGCTCCTGGTAACTATGGCATGTTGGATCAAGTTCTTGCTTTAAAATGGGTTCAAGAAAATATTGGAAACTTTGGCGGAGATCCAGCAAAGGTTACCATTTTCGGAATGAGTGCCGGAGGATCATCAGTGGCACTTTTGGTAATGTCACCTCTAACGAAAGGTAAAGGGAATCCTTCTGGATGTAACCAAAAGTAAATTTTGTTTTATTGCTTAAGACAAAACACAGCTTAAATAAAGCTATACTTAAAATTTTTTTAATTTTTTTTTTACTTTTGAGTTTCACCAGCTTATTTTTTATTTCAAGCGATGTTTTAAAATCGGAAAACTAATAAATGATAACTTGTGGATGGAATAGGTTTATTTCACGCAGCTATTGCTCAAAGTGGAACAACAATGGGATCTTGGTGTGTTCAAAGGAAACCATTGTACTGGGCCATGAAGATTGCAGAAAAACTTAACTGCCCAACTGTTAACACGAAAGAAATGATAGAATGTTTCAAAGAGGCTTCTGTTGAAACACTTGTGAAAGCTGAAGCGGATTTACACGTAGGTTGACGTAAACTAAAATTAATAATATGAAAAGCCATCAACATTTTTGCCCAAATTCAAGAAGAAAACTTTTTTGGCCCTTGAACTTCAATCTAAACCCTTCGAACAAGACTCCAACAAAAACCTCCTGTTTCATTACAAAAAATAAACGGCTATATCCAGCGGGGATAATTCTATCTTGGAGGACGCCGCGGGTTGGAGGTGGAGACTAACAGTGACATGCACTTAGCGAAAAAAGGATAAACAAATGAGTGGTTAAATAGCAAAGGTCAAATAGAGCGGTGAGATGAAAACACTGCTTATAATTTACCTCAAAGTATTTTTGCATTGTTAAAATAAACTACAGTATTTCAATTTAAATCTGTTCTTTTTTTGCACTCCAATCCGCTCCAAATTCCTATCATTTAATTATGCTACTTAACCGCTCGTTTGTTTATTCTTTTTTAGTACCTTCACGTCACTGATAGCCTCCACCTCCAACCATCAGTGTAGTCCGAGTTCTAATCGTCCCAGATAGAATACACCAAATAAACAAGTTGCTTATTTTGAAACCCTGATCACAGGGTTCAAATTGAAGTTTGCTAGCAGTTTTTAAAAATTGTTTTTTTATGTTGAAACCCAGCTCGAAGGGTTCAAGTTAAAGTTCACCAACCAAGTTTTTTTTTTTTGACAATGAGCCATGAACTTTTAAAAAAATCAGATACTGTTAAATCTGTTCAAATATCTTTTTAATATTGCAGTTGTCACCAATGTTTCCAATATACATGGCACCTGTTATAGAATCTTCAGGAGGTGAAGGATTTCTAACAGAAGATCCTATGGTCTCACTAAAAGAGGGAAGGATTCCAAATAAAATTCCATATATAACTGGCATCACTCAAGATGAGGGAGACATATTCATGTTTTGTAAAAAAAAATATTTCTCAGAGAAGTTAAAAATTCCACTCCTGAAAAAATAATTTTATCAATTTTAACTTAATTTACTATAGTAGGAAAGATGGCTTTCAAGACGAACGGACAAGAATTTTTTGACAACGAATTTCCATCAGAGTTGTTGACATTTTACGTTCCTCAAGTGGAGGACTACGGAACGAAAGAGATTGCAAAAGCCATTCAAAAAGAGTATTTCGGTAACGAAGATGTAAATGACCAACAAGTATTTGAAAAAGGATTTACTACAGTAAGTCACAACTCATAAAATAACTTCATTGATCTTAAATATCCACAACATTTGTCAACTCGAGATTACTGGTTGGGTTATTTAAATGAGGAGCCCGTTTTCTGCTAGTTGTATGCTAGTGTTAATTTCAAGACAGTCATGTGGCGCCAGTTTTATTCTTGCCTCAGGCGGAAAAGCTCAGAGGCGCAGAAATAGGTCCGCAAAATAACTAGAATGATAATACATGACGTGTACTAAGGAGGCGGCAGTTTTTCTCTAGCCTCGGGCACAAAATTAGCTAGTTATGGCTCTTATGTGCTAATAGGGTTAAATATACTCTGTTTGAATCTACTGCTAAAATTTACATTAAATGAAACAACATTTCATGTGGTTAGAAAGTGTAAATGTCTTTGAACTTTTATTAATCGGTTTTCATGATATTCTGTATGCTGTTTTCAAAATTAATAAAAACATGAAAGTATTTTAGAAACTAGAAGGGTAGTTCAATCTTTTGAGGTTATTTAATGTTAATATGCTAGTGTCTTTTAAAACAAGCTTTCATAAACATTTCGAAGATGATTTTTTGAATATAAAAAGTTTATTTTGAAATAAATGAACATGAAAATAATATTAAGTGCTACCATTTTATTTTTTAACACATTCAATTTCTCTTTAATAATTAATCATTTTGATTGTAGTACTGACGTCGTTTAATTTTTTGTTGTTGCTATTTTTAAACGTTTTATAATAGTTTATTATGCAAATTTGAACATGTAAATTTTAAAAACAATTAAAATGAAATTTCAAATATCCCCAATTCTGAAACTACATTAACACGTATGTTCTTTAAAGTTTGTTGCAGATTCCATGTTTGTTGTGGGAGCTCAAGTGACATTGGATTTGATGACAAAAGCCGGAGTGCCAACTTATGCCTACATTTATAAATATCATAGTAAACCCCTGGCGTCATTAATGCAAACCGTCCTAAAAGCAAATCCTGGTTTCTTGAATTAATTTCTAACAGTCAATTGCAAAATTGAGATATTAATCTAAAATAATCGTATTTATTTTCAAAGATAAAATACACCATGGTTCTGAAGGATATATTCAGTTCAGAATGAATCCAACTCGTGAAATGGAGATCGAAACATCTGAAGACGACAACATTTTTAGCAAAATAATTAACACCGTTTGGAAGAATTTCGCTGACAGAAAGTACGTAATGGCTTAATGCCTTCAATGTATTTTTTGATGATGACTTGGTTTTTAAATATTGTTTTTGAATTAATTTTCTTAATAGAAAGCCGTCTTTCGAGGGAACTTCAATTGAAAACGAATCACTGGATTGGCCTCTTTATTCTACTGAAAAACCATACCACATGGAAATCAATATAAATCCTAAACTAAATGTAGGATATTTTACGAACAGAACGAAATTTTGGACCGAAGTCATTCCGAAACTTGCTCAGAACCAAAAAGACGAATTATAATTGCATGTCTTCATTATATGTGTTAGAATTTAATATGGAATTACTGTCTAAATTTTTATCACATTTGAATGTATACTCGTAAATAAAAAAAATAATTATGTTATACAATATTTTTCACAAAATAAAAACAAAATAATCTCAAATATTCTTCCTAATTAGGAACTGCCAAAAGGTTTTTATTCATCTAGAAAACATATTCATTTGCCATCGTTGAAATGCTAACGAACGTTACTTAAGCGAAATAAGATGAATGATGATCGATGACATTGAAATTTCACTGTGCATTATACAAAAATTACTAAAAGATATTCAATCACTTCCTTGAATTAAAAAAAATCTTCAACTAATTCACGTTCAACAGTGTTGGGTAAGTTTTCGTTACGAAGCAATTTTAAAAATTGCCTTCTAACTATCTGAATAATTTAAACTAGTTGCATAACGTGTGGTAATCACATGTTATTTCCAGTTAATATAAATCAGTTGCTTTTGACGTTTACGTTAGGATGAAAATCCAGAAATACACAATATGAATTTCATAGTGCTTGTGTTTATCACAGAACTTGACAATCTATCATTTGACAACAATTACAACTTACAAAGCAGAATAACAAAAAGGGGAGGGGGTACCCATGAATAAGATCATAGAAAAGTCATAGTTACTTTTTCAAGCACCACTCTGGTAACGTTTTCATCTATCCTCGTATATATTGGGTTGTTTCATAAGTTCATGCAGTTGTTTAACACTTTAAAATAATTTATTTTTCACATAAATAACATGGCCACGACCCATCTCATTGACCAACTCCTAAGTTGTTTGACGGGGATCTGCATGGATTAAAGCATTCAGACGATCTTAGCCAACGCCGGATGGCCTCCAGGAGTGGGGAGTGTCACTCATGTCAAATTACCCTCTTTGAAGCGTCTAAAACATTTTTGGGCTTTTCTTTCTGCAATAAAATCGCCTCTGCAGACGGCAGAAACGTTTCGGGTGGCCTTTGCAGCTTTAGAGCCTCGACTGAGCTTGTAAAGAAGAAGGTGTCGGAAATGGTCGTTTTTGTCGACTTGACACGATATTCTTGATCTAAAAATTTTGTACAATTAGCTAAAATCGAAAAACCCCAAAGTGGTTCTGTTAAAGGAAAACGAAAGCTATAAAATATGGTATATATCACATAGCCAACAGGCAATTCTTTTTGAGACAAATCCATGATAAAAAAAACACATGAACTTACGGAACAACATAATACTGTATATGCACATCACAAAGAGCATGGAACAAATGAGAATAACTTTAATTAATGGCCCTCGTTATTAGTCGTTAATAATAAAAGTAATAGACAATTTCTTTTTATATAAAAAGGTAAATATGTGATTTAGTTACCCAATTCAATTCAAAATTGTTTCCAATTCCAATAAACATTTCAGACTCTGAAGAAGACTAGAACATGACTAACGAAATTAATGATCGAAAAACGTTTAAAAAAAAGTTACAAAGTTACTTTATGGTGTATGATGGCACTTACATCCGGAACTTCAACTTCGAATGGGAATCGTGCGACACAAACAACCCAAATTACTTCGATCTCAATACGACACCGTAAATGAAACTAAGACAGATTAGTAGTTGAACATACTTCTTCTGTCAGAAACCATACCGAAACGAATATACGAGTAGTCTACTCGTATAGATCTACTCGGAGTAGATCTATACAACGGTCAACCCCTCACTTTTTAATATATAGAAAATAGCCAGGGTTGTATCAGTTTTTTTAAAACAATTATTAAGTGCGTCATCCCCTTTGAAAAATGTTAGTCCCGTTTCACTTAGGCCACTTTGTGTCACAACAATGTAGCACCACATGGGCATCCACTGGCATAACCTTGATCACCATTGAAAAACTGTCGGTGTTTGCCACTCATGGCTGAACTCGAACGTTCAAACACTTGCAAACACCTTCTATGTTTATGCAATCAATAGTCTGCTAAAAACGAACACTTTTTATGGCGACACAAAGTGGTCCATGTGAAGCGGACCTAAATTTATAAAGGCATCTTTGAAAATAAATTTTATATGACAGTTTGAAAATGATGAAAATTTGTGTTTTTTGACAACTTGACCAACAACTATATAATATAATTAAACTTCTTAATCTTATTAAAAAAATTATATATTGTCGTGAAAATTATATATAAAAATTATATTATTCTTTTCTTATCTAAAATAAATTTTAAATTTCTTGTGAAACTTGCTTCTAATCTAAATTTCACTCAAAAGTGTCTTTAAAACATTCATGTTGTTGCATACTAATCACTACCGGTACATTTATATTTTATATTTATTATTTGTATTTTTACCAAAAAAAAAATGAAAATTATAGATCAAGTAATGAAATATGCATGCCAAATACATATTAAAAAACTTCCTTTGTGTTCTGAGAAAATGTTTTTTCTTGTTTTTTTCCTTGATATATTATTTTATCTTTACTTAATTAGTATTTGTATTCGCTAATGTACTGCGTGAAATAAAAAAAAAGCTTAAAATAGACTACAATTGACTTTCAAGTCTCTTTCAGAAGTTTTTCTAAAAATTCAAAAGTTGTCTCTGAGTCCACAGGCTATGTAGCTACACCTAGTAACTGCTTTTTGTTTACAAAAACTACTGTATAATATTTAATTAATGACAATTAATGTGATTTAAAGATATTACTGTGATTCAAATTTGCAATTGAAAACCCATTGCAAATTTCATTAATTTATTATAGAAATTAATTAATTCCATTGTGACAATTTTAATCCAGTTCTGGTTCCTGTTGATAACAAAAGTTGACGATAAGAATTAAAAAAAAAGTGTCATTATAGAAACGTTAAAATCCAATCAGCCAAATAGTAACAACATGTTTTGTCATTTATAATAATTGACAGATAATTAGCTTATCAAACAATTTAATTTTTCAAGGTAAAAGAGAAAGAAGCTTTGGAGGTTTCCATGGCAAATGCTTCACTAAACTTCTCAAGGGCAAATTAATTTGTTGCTTTTATCCCCAAAAACTTCATGAGTCACTTTTTAGCCTCTTTTATCAGCAAACAAGTTTTCGAAGCACAGGGGATTACTGTGCAAATTTATTTAATTTTCTATACTATTACATAGTTCTATACACGGTTTGGACTTTGGAAATTGTCATAAATACAGAAGCAACGCAAAAAATCAATGCCAAAAATTGAAAATGTTAGAAATACAGTCAGTCATTTTGAATTTAATATTAACAATATTTCTTACTGGTGCCGTTGAAGCACACGGCCCTGTAATTACTATTCAAAATGGAACCTTGCGTGGAACGGTTCTTCAAAATACAGACGGAAAGTCTTTCAATGCATTTCGAGGAATTCCATATGCAAAATCAACAAATGGCCAACTGCGATTTGAAGTAAGCATATGCCACACAAAACGTGAAGAAGTGTCAAACTCGAAAGTTGTGGTAGCTTGCCAAAGTGTAAACTGTCTGAAATCCATTCAAACGACAAGCTGAACAGCCTGGACTTTGCACAGTTTACAAATTGTCACTTAAATTCATTCAATAACACAAAATACTTTCAAGTGTTTAATCGTTATTTTAATGTATTTGTAGCCTCCTCAATCAACGGGAAAATGGGAAGGTGTATTCGATGCCACCAAAGATGGAAATGAATGTTCACAAGTTTCGTATTTGACGGGAGAAGTGGTAGGAGACGAAGACTGTCTCGTACTCAATGTTTACACTCCGCAAGTACGATCTACTATAAACGATTAAAAGTATTCGGAATGCTAGGATTTTGATCTCCATTTTCAGAATTATAGTGGCAAAATTCTGCCAGTCTTGGTATTCATTCATGGAGGTGGTTTTTCAATGGGTACTGGAAATTCGTATGTTCAAGGTCCAGAAAAACTCATGAACTTAGATATTGTACTTGTAACTTTCAATTATCGGTTAGGAATACTTGGTAATATTGTGTTTTAAGTATTTATCAACAAAAATGTATATTATGAGTCAAGAAAATCTACATTGCAAGAATTTTTTTTTATAAAAAGGATTCCTTAGTACCGAAGATGACAATGCCCCAGGAAATTACGGTATGTTGGATCAAGTGCAAGCCTTACGCTGGGTGAAAGAAAATATTAAAAACTTTGGTGGAGATCCTACTAAAGTAATCATTTTTGGACCGAGCGCTGGTGGAGGATCTGTTGCATACCTGATGCTCTCACCACTAGCAAAGGGTATAAAATAATTAGCAGTAAACTACCAAAAAGAAATTGTTACGAGAATTCAACTTTGAATGGTTTTATAATACTGATTAACTATTCTATTTTAAGGTTTATTTCATGGAGCAATTGCACAAAGTGGAACAGCTTGGGCTACATGGGCCTTGCAAAAAAACCCATTAGTTTTTGCCAAACAAACTGCAGAAAAACTCAACTGTAGCACTGAAGATACGAAGAAGATGGTGGAATGTTTTAAGGCAGCAACAGTCGACGATCTTCTAATTCAATCGTTTGCCTTGCCTGTTAGTGTTAACATTTTCTAAACAATATAAGGCAGTAGCTCTTAGATATTCATTATTTAATGTACAGAAATCGAACATACTTCGAGTGTTCTTTCTGCCAGTAAAGGAATCGCCTGGAAGTGGTCGCTTCATTACCGAGGAACCGCAGGTGCTACTCAAGAAAGGACACATTGCAAATAAAGTGCCATTCATAACTGGCGTTGTAAAGGATGAAGGCTATCTAGCTCTCCTCAGTGAGTATAAATTACAACATATTTTGTTTTGATCAAAATAACAAAAAACCTTCTTTAAGTGACGGAGAAAAGTTTAGCCATAAACATAACAGGTGAAGAGTTCTTCCAGAATGAATTTGTTGAAGACAATCTGCATTATCTGGCTGACGTGGATCCTAAAATTACGAGCATAGGACCTGTTGTTATGAAAGAATATTACCGAAATCGAGATGTCAATAACCGCAAGATGTTTCTTGATGGTTATGAAGAGGTAAAACCTACTGACATAAGCTGATAGTTGAAACACCATTGAATAATTAAAACATTTGAAATGCCAGATTATGGCAGATACAATGTTTAATGTTGCGGCCGATATGACATTAAAGTTTATGGCAAGGGCTGGAGTGCCGACATATGCTTATCGTTACGTATGTCAAACTAAAAATGATACAAACATACCTGGTTTAGGATATTTTCCAAGTAAGTTATTTGATAATTATTATATTCAACAAATGGAATTCACATGAATTCAACTGTACTCTTTCAGTATTGTTAATACTAATATTGAAAATATGTTTTGCAAATTCTTAGGTGACAAAGTTACACACGGAGCCGAAAACGCAATCCTCTTCAATGCGAATTTCTTTCCGAGTCAAAAACAAGAACAGGAATCAGATATTGCTCAATTCATGACGAGAACACTTACAACAGTTTGGAAAAACTTTGCAGAAACAGCGTCTGTTTGCAATATATTTCACTTATTTTCAATACATGTTACTTCACAGAAGTATTTTTTACCATTCTAGAATACCTTTATTTACAAATACTCCGTTTGAAAACCAATCTGTGGTGTGGAAACAATACGACGAAAATAATCCGAACTATTTGGAAATCAGTGCGACACTTGCAATGAGAGAAGGAGTTCTTTGCAATAAAACACAATTCTGGACACAAACTATTCCAGAGCTTGTAAAATCATATAATATTCCACATAATAGTGAGCTGTAAAATTTGTATTTTTTTTAATAAACAAAAATCGAGTTATCAAGTGTTTCTCTAAATGTGCAAACGCAAAACATGATGGGTTGATGGTTCATTACCCAAAAAGTACCTTAATGCTGTTTGACTGCAATTCTTGCATAGATTTTTTGCAAAAAAAAAGTTCAATCAAACTTATTTTTATTTATATAAAAAGCTGAATCGCACACATTTCTCATTTACGTCGAGAAGTTCGATCATACTTTTTTGTAATTTTGTGAAAAATTCCAGCAAAAACCGGACTTTTCGTTCTGTGTCAATCTGATGTAATAAACACTTAAATCAATTTTAAGTCAGAGATCAACTGTCCATCTTTTATATTGTGACATTTAACTAATCTTTAACTTACCTTTTGATTGACAGATTTGTAAATGTTTAATAAAGCTTACAATATCGTGACTTGAGCAAGTTTTATCTATAAAAAAATATTATTATTCTGTGTATGTTGAAAAATATAGTTAAGTTTTTTTTCTTCTCAATATGCCCAACAGCACAAAAAATTGCTTTCAACGTTGTTGCTGACCTTCAACAAAACAGAAAAAAAATATGTTATGCATTCAATGTCTAGTCCAACGTACAATCCACTTTCGGCTAACTAGAACTGGAGAAATAGAATAGAGTCACGTTTAACTATAAAAATTAAATTCGAAAAAAAAAAGTTTGTCCTTCACAACTAGAAATATATTATAGCTACTGCATGTAATTACTAGATGCTCATACAATGAACTTACATTACACGTATTAGCAGCAAATGCTGTTTGTGCAACGAACAACAAGCACTTATATGCTTGATATCAACCAATACATCACAACAGTCACACAATGAATTACGACAAACAGGTCGTGTTTTGCGTTATCGTCATATTTAGCATTGTAGTCAGTGTCGAAAATGAAACTGTCGATCCGGTTGTGAATATAGAATCTGGAAAAGTACGAGGAACTATTCTACAAAGTCATAGTGGTAAACAATATTATGCGTTCCGAGGAATCCGTTATGCTAAAGCTCCTGTCGATGAACTGCGCTTTCAAGTATGTAAATTTCACTAAATTACCAAAAAGAGATCTAGGTCTATAACTGCACTACTAACCTATTTACTATTTATAGTGTTATAGTTTCCTGCAGGTTTTAATTTTTAAAACAACTGCAGATTTACTACAAACATCAAACTGTTAAAAGAAAAGATCATGTCAAATTTACAAAAATTGTATGAATATTTTATAAATGAATATCTGCGGATTTGTGAACGTAAAACAAAGGGTGATTGACATTAAGGTAGCTCAAGAGTAAGTTAATTATTTTACATTTAAGGTGATTTTAAAGTGTAAATGCAAAATTCAGAAGTGTTTTAGAAACTAGAAGGGTAGCTCAAATCACTTAAGAGTATTTCACGTTGATATCTAGCTTTCAAAATCAGCTTTTTATGTGAGTTTGAAAACGACTCATCTTTAAGCGGACCTTTTTTTAATTTTTTGTCTTTAAAAACTTTATATTAAAAGATTTCAACCTAAAAATACACTTGCCTTAAGTGACTGAGCTACTCTTCTAGTTTATAAAAGCCTATATAATTTTTCGTAATTTTGCTCTATAGACAGAATAACCAAAGTTCGAAAATGAATTTTTCATAAATAATCTTAAGTAGGTAAGATAAATGTTTTTCAGAAGTAAAATCAAGAACAAATTCGAAATGTATTAGAAGCCACAACAGTAGACACATCATAAAAATATTTAAAGGGAAATTTCCATTTAAATATTTTTATGGTGTATTTTAAAATTAGCTTTTTTATGATTAAATCTTATAGATTTTTTTTCTGCATCAGAAATTCGAAAAAAGTTATCTTTTAAGAGGTTTTATGAACTGCTGATTTTCGAACTCTGGTTATTCTGCATTTTAGGAACAAAATTAAGAAATCGTTGAACTTGTCTTAGAAACTAGAACTTTAGCTTAATCACTCAAGTAGAATTTTCACGTTGGATGTAATTCGAAATAAACTTTTTATAGAAAAAAACTTTAAAATATCCAATCTGCTTACAGACTTCAGTTACTTCATTTTCAAACTGACATCAGAAGATTATTTAAAAAAAAAGCCATTGCAAGATAGAGCTATGATTCTAAATGAATATAATGAAAACTTTCAATTTTTCCATATTGTTTGTTGCTTATGAAACACCAAATAATCTGAAGTTCAGCTGTTTTTACACTTTAAAAACACCTTAAGGAAGGCATAAAAAGTTTAGTTTAAAAAACATATGGTCATGAGTCATACCAACATTTTAACATATTCACCCGCAGGGTAAGTGCCAGGATATTTGGCGTAGCATGCAAACATGCTATCAGCCTGGCGACTGCCAAAATTAATATTTACCGTATTCGTTTAGAAACCTACTTATTATTAAAAAATTATGACTATTATTTATTCAACCTTTTTCAAAATATGACTGCCCTAAAGTAAATTAAAATAAAATGTACATGTATAGTTAAATTATTATTTTGCATGCGTTAATACTCGATATCGCATATCAAAATTGTAAATCTAACAAGAAAATGATAACATAAGATAAAAGTGTTTTTATTTCTATCTACAACCGGTTTTTTTTATCAGTTTTCAAAAAAATTATATTTCAGATTTATTTTTTGCGATTCTGTGAACTAAATTTTAGCGCCCTAGGCAGCCGCCTAGTTCGCCTAGTGGTGAAACCTGGTCTATTCGCTCACTAATCTAATAATCTAATTTCTGAGAAAGAGTTAAAATATTTTAATAACAACTGCTGATATTCGAAAACTGGTTATTCTGAATTTCAGGAACAACACTAAGAAAGTGAAAATGTGTTAAAAACTAGAACAATATCTGAATCATTAAATAGTATTATCATGTTTATTTATTTCAAAATTAACTTTCATAAAAAAAATTAAAGTTGGGTCATTTTCAAACTGTCATAAAAAAATCTTATTTTAATACATGAAAACATCCTTAAGTGATTGAGCAGCTATATTTCTAGTTTCTAAAACACTGTCAAATTTCTCGTAATATTGCTTCTAAAAGACTCAATAACCAGAGTTCGAGGAGCGTTTACACTTTAAATTAAACTTTTACTAGGCTAGATATTTGTTTTGGAGGGCGCATAAATGTTAAACTTATTCAAGAACAAACATTATGATAAAATTAAAAACTAAGAAAACATTTAATACTCGTTTTGGAGTTTTTCCATTGACATTCCATAAAATAAAACTATTTTCACCTTTTTCAAGCTGCCAGAAGAAAGTTTATTTTAAAAAACATCGTCGTGTTAAAATTTTTAGCATTATCAACAATTATTCTAGTTTATAAAACAGTGATTTTTTAAACTATAAATTTTCTCAAAGCCGCTGGTGAAAAGAAAGAGACCTCTTATAGAAATATAATAGCCACTGCAGTGGGGCCATTGTAGGGAGACGAAAATAAAATAAATATCTATTCAGCCACCATAATGTATTATTAAGGTTACGTAAATGCGAAATCTACAAAAAATCTTGTTTCTAAACTGTGTTAACAAATTTAATCAATAATCATACTAACAAGATGAATGTTTATTAAATTACTAATTAAAATACATTTAACTAGGAAAAAATACAACTAAATTAACTAATTTATTAAAATGTGCATTATAAAATTTTGTAGCCTCCACAACCGGTTGATCCCTGGCCAGATGTCCTTGATGCAACAGAGAGCCACACACAATGTCCTCAATATACTTTTATGTTAAGAGAAGTACAAGGAGAAGAGGATTGTTTACTAGTTAACATATACACACCTCAGGTAAAATAGCAAAAAATAGCAACAAAAAAATGTATGTAGGTTGTCCACTGTAGGAGTTTGTAGCAAAGTCTTAACCCACTTTCATCAACGACCAACCGACCGAGCGGACCGACCGGCCTCTACTCATGAAATTCTTACAAAATATAATTTATTACTTAATTATATTCAACAATTGATAGATCCAACTGAGGAATAAGCAGAAACGTTTGCCAGTATTATTTTTCATCCACGGGGGTGGATTTTTATTGGGCACTGGAGCATTCATGTTTTATGGAGCCTCTAGATTTATGGACAAAGACATTGTGTTGGTTACATTTAATTACCGCATAGGAGTATTGGGTACAGTACTTTTTGAATGTAACCGTAATTAAAATAAAATAATTTTAAGATGTTTGTCAACTTAAGTTTGCTGTTTGAGTATTTAAATTAGGAGGTTTATTTCCTGTAAGGTGTATCCTGCAGTGAACACAATGTGTAGGGCAAAATAATAAAAAAACATCTGGCTTGACAAGGAACCAAGGAAGACATACAGAAACATAGATATAATGTTGAAGTGCTTTTCAGTCATTTCCAGTGAAATAAATTGAATGTCATTGCCTCTACCATAGAAAATATTTTATTTAAAGATAATAGTTAATGTTCTTGCTCAAAAATTTGTTATATTGTTAAAAATTAAAAAAAACTTTTTTTGTATTTTTTGTTTAACTGTATTATTTATGTATCGTTATTAATGGGCTGTTATATTACAGATGAATTAAACTAAACTAAATATTATTGCCCTGCCCTATTCCAACCCGATCTGCTCTAACCCATCCTGCCCTATTTCATTCTGAACTGGCCTATTCCATTCTGCCCAGCTCTAGTCCATCAGACTCCATCTTGCTCTGCCCTGTCGGACTTTTGATGGGTTTTCATGTTTTTATTTAAAAATAAACTTTAATTGTTAGATGTTAAATCAGTTAGCAATAATTTATGCAACTTATTTTAAATAATCCAAAAAGTAATCTTGTGTTGACAACTCTATACATAAAGTCTATGTACTAAGCTTATATAGAGCGGCCCAAAAGTAGCGCCCCATACAAGTATAAAGCATTATAATAATAAAAATACGACCTGAGTGTGATATTTTACTGTGGGTATGTTGCAGCACGTTCAAGCCTGTATTCTATTCCGTTGCTTGTAAACATAAAAGAAGATTAATTCAACAGCAACCCATATAAGGAGCGACTTTTGGGCCACTCTGTCTCATTCTATTATAAATAATTTTTTAATACTTTATTTTGTAGGTTTCCTAAGTACAGGAGACGAAAACTTATCAGGAAATTATGGAATGTTAGATCAAATAGAAGCCTTAAAATGGGTGCAAAAGAATATAGCTCAATTTGGAGGTGATCCCAATAGGGTGACCATATTTGGAGAAAGTGCAGGGGGCGTCTCCGTCACGCACCTTATGTTGTCACCTCTTGCAAAAGGTTTACATGTATACTAATTATAAGTACTATCATCTAATTATCATTTATAAAATATAAAAAAAGCATTTACAAAGAAACCGCCTGAATAGGTCTTTTTCATGGAGCCATTGCTCAAAGTGGATCATCTCTCTGTAACTGGTCAGTACAGAGAAATCCAATGGCTTGGGCAAAAAGAATCGCAAGAAAAATGGAATGTCCAACAAATAATACAATAAAAATGATAGATTGTTTTAAAAATACTTCCTATATGGACCTGGTAGGAAAAACACAACATTTTCAAGTGAGTTTCACCAAATAACAAAACCAAGGCTGTGTTCACACGGACCACTTTCTGGAGCCACAAAAAGTGGTTGTTTTTAGCAAACCATTGATTAAACATAAATATCATATATTGAATCACAGTGAGTCAGTGACAATTACTGCTTGACACCTGCCACAAGTGGTACCCATGCTACTGTTTTAAATGGTGGTCTGTTTGAAGCAAGCGGCATCATCCACTTCGTAGCACCACCAAGTAGCGCCATGCAGTAGTCCGTGTGAAGTAGGCCCAAGCCACGAATTCCACATGCATGAAAATAAACAAGAAATAAAAAATCAGAATAAAGTTTCAGCTAAATTTCTGCTTTCCTTCGCGTTCAATTTAGATAAATTATTTTTTCAGTCGCATTTTTATCTGCATTTGGAATCTTGGTCTAAAAATAAATTGAAAGCATTGTAGAAACTAAACGAGTAAATGAATGATATCTTTTAAAATAAACTTTTATAATTTCAATTTCAAATTCTCATTACATTTGTTTTCCACTTCAAATTTGATCAAAATTTTTAAAAAAACGGAAAATTTGTTCATTTTAAAATAGCCATAAAAATGTATTTAAAAAAAATTACCATGTCCCCATAAGTGGTTCAGCTACTCTTCTAGTTTCTAAAACATTTTAACATTTTTTTCTTAATGTTATTATGAGCACGAAAGGAGTATCCAGAGTTTTAACAACGTTTTAATTATTAAAAACACTAATGTGCAATTATTTTCTATTTTTAAGACTTCCAGCATGTTTCCATTGTTTCTATTGCCAGTCATCGACAAAAACTTTCTACACGAATCACCACTTAGTCTGATGGAAAAAGGTCAAATAGCAAGCAAAGTGCCATTCATAATAGGAATAAACAAAGAAGAAGGATATGCATTCCATAACGGTTAATTAATTAATTAATTAGGTTTTTAAATAATCAAAATCTAATTTGTGAACACATTAGATTTTATTCGCAGCATCAGAAGTAGAGGCGAAAAATATTTCAACGGTGAATTTTTGACAACTTTAGCAAAATTAATGCAAATTAAACAACAAAAATTGAAGAAGATCATCAAATACATTCAAAAAGAATACAACATTAAAGACTTGTCCAATGAGACAAATGTTGAAAGTGGAATCATTAATGTAAGATTTTTTTGTAGTCAAAAATCAAAGTGGCTGATTTATTTTAAAATATAATCGATTTATTTGATTTGAATCGGATTTTTTTAAAGTGGTTTTTAAGAGAAATTAGATAGTGTTTTAGAAACTAAAAGGGTAGCTCAGTCACTTAAGATTAATTTCATGTTGATGATTTTTGAAAGATAACAGCATGAAAATAATACTAAGTGATTCAGTTACCTTTCCAGTTTCTAACATATTTTTAATTTCTCCTTGTTAACAAGAAATGTAAGAAAAGTAATGTAAACAAAAACAAACATCTTAGTTTTTGTTTAGATGAAATTTCTCCATTTTTTTTAATAAATTTTTAATTTTATTTTGCACGAATTTCAACAAAATCTATAACTATCGCATAATATATTAATTATATTATGTTTCCATTTCAAATTAAGTAATAAAAAGTATGAAACGCCTAAGTGAAATTTTCAGAAAAAAAAAATCACTTGACATTTTAACTAAAATTTAACAAAATAAGTGTCAAAAAACGAACAAAAATTGAAAATTGTTTAAAAAAATAAGATGAAAAAGAAAATCACTGCTACTCTGACATAAAAAAGTGATATTTGCAAGACGTCCATCCGAAAACAACAAACTGATTGTGTGATGGCGTTACATTTTGCAGATTCTTTCAGATCAAATGTTTGCTCACTGTGTCCATCAAATGGCAGACCTAATGGCTAAAGGTGGAGTTCCTACATATGCTTATCAATATTCCTTCATCGGAAAACACAGTTTTGCTGAAGTGTACGGTGGAGATCCCGGTAAAAACAATAAAATCATTGTGTTTCAGTTTTTTTAATGTAAAAGACAATGCTGCTGATATTAAAGCGACTTGTAAGAAAATTATATTTATAAGATAATTTTGTATAATTGTATTTTTTAAAAATAAACATTTTATGGCAGTTTGAAAATTTTTCAACAATTTTGTTGGTCGAAAACGAAAAAAAAAAACTTTTTCAAACTCCCATAAAAGTTTATTTTTAAACATATGCTCGGATTATTATAAAATTATTTAAACACCTTCATTTATTCTTCTAGACTGAAATAAATAAAGGGTCAAAAAGGTCAAAAAGGTGGGGGGATGAAAAATAACATATGCACGAAAAACATATTGTTTTATCTTATGAGCTGCACCATAACAAGTTGGAACTATTTTGGGGTTTGTAAATTATAGTTTTGACAATGCATTTCCTATGCTGCACTTGGACTTTTGTCCCTTTTCCAACAGTCCTTGATGGCTGCTTGCAGAGTAAATTTTCAAATTCAAATTTAAAATATTTAAAGCATTGTTTAGACTCAGAATCATGAGTCTAAGTGGAAACGAACCTTTAGAATGCATTCTTGTGATTTTTGTGCACCATAAACACAGTATAATATGCCACGTTTATAGTCGACAATGCACTACCAAGTCTTTTCTCTGAACTGTGTACAGTTTCATTACAAATTCAGGAGAACGTTACCGTGAAATGCAAACTATAAACGCAACATAAATCTACATCTTAAACTTTTTATCCCAATCTAGGTAAATACGTTACACATGCTGACGAACTCTTCATCCAATTTGACTTTTTCTTTGCACAACTGGATACAATCCACCCAGACGACCAAATGATGTCATCGATATTAAATACACTTTGGGTGAATTTTGCAACTCAGAAGTAAGTCCATTGTTTCACAAGCAACTATCTCGATTATTTATAAATGATTTTCTTAACTTTTTTTTTAAAACAAAAGGAAGCCATCATTTGTTGGAACTCCAGTTGAGAACTATATAGTAGAATGGGAAAGTTACAATGGCACAAATAAGAAATTCATGGAATTAGATCTGACACCATCTACAAAAACTGGAATGTTGTGTCCAAAAAAAGACTTCTGGGTTAAAGTAGTTCCAAAACTTCTTCGACAACAACGGGAAAAAGATGAATTATAAATTAAAATCACTAATTTACTTTAACAACAACAACATCAAAAAACTAATTAAAACTTCCAACATTAATTGATGTTGAATAAACCAACAAACGTTTGTTTTTAAATGAAACAAAACAATTTGAATGACATAATGTACAGTATGTTGGCACTTTGAAAACTGTCTAAAGCCGGGTCCAGACTAAAACAGAACAACGAACCGAACACTTTTCGCGAACAGTATGGACGATTTTCCGAACATTTCTCTGTAACCAAATTTGTTCGCTGTTCTGTTTGGCTAGATCCACAAATTGTCGGTTTTTGCACGTCACATCGAAAGATGTCTTGTGTTCGGCCAGGAGTAGTTTGGATGTCTCAGCGAACATTTCCCCGTACATTCGGCTAGCTAGATGGATAAAATTATGAGGTTACCAACCTGGGAACAATTTGCGTACATGTCTGCAAAAATGTTCTGTTCAAGTTTGGATACTCCGGCCACAGCGAACAGAACAACGAACATGGTCTTTGAAAATGTTTGCGAACATGTTCTGTTCGGTGTTCTATTCTAGTCTGAACCCGGCTTAACAATAGTTCATTGGAAATGTAAATAATTTCGTGTAATTAAATTATTGAAATTTTTAATTTCATATCTGGATGAATGTTTGTCGCAGAACCAAAGCAACACTCTAGTATCAAAGTGTACTAGGGTGCCACAATCGATTCTTTAAAATTGAATGTAACACATTGAAAGTTACACATTTAAAACTTAAGAAGGTTGTTAACAACATATCAAAACGTCATTTTACAAAAAAATAAAATAAATGGGTAGAGAACTAATAAAGTTACTACATTTTCAAAAAATAAGGTTTAAAAAGTCGTTTCCCCTATGTCTTACTATGTCCACAAAGATCATATTCCACAACTCGAGAAACAGTGTGTCCACACAGGAGGAACATGTTGTTGCTCCTATTATCCATGACTGAGGTCTCTCAAACCTAGTGTCTATACCTGCTATTCCCAACTAGGATTCTGTGAGCCCGTGTCTTGGGTTTTGCGAGTAAATCTAAATAGACAATAAACACTCTTGTAATATTTTATAAAAAAAAGTATGAGTGAATAAACCTACTGCTTTACACGTCTATTTTGTAATTTACCTCTGTCAATTACCTAATATATGTCAGCCAGGTAGGGGCTCCCCGAGATTTTACGAAATATTTCAAAGATTCCTACAAACAAAAAAGTTTGGGGATCAGTGATCCCCAAACTTTTTTGTTTGTCTATACATATAGGGCCAAATTCTGACAACAAATGTGTGTCAATCTGTTCAAAGGCCAAAGAAACCATCCAAACTAAAGAAATATACAGGGACGGTTTTCACATGGTGTCACTTGCTGCCATTTTATCTTTGAAGTTTACTGCTCTAAAAAAACATAAGAAACATTTAAAATTTAAACCTCAGTAACCTTTTTTTTAATTTCTGACAAATTTGTTTCATTTTCTATAGACATAAATTCAATTCCATTCATTTCGTGCAGTAATTGATTAAAATAAATGACCTTCTGTGATGACTTTGGCGATTATGATCATCTAATGAATAATTTGGTTGAACCGACCGTCCGACCAGTAACCCTATATCTAACACTGTGATTGGCTACTGCGGGAATACGTCATGCGCGATAGCGAAATAAAATTCAATTTTCTAGACGTTATCATCAAGTGCCGTTTACTGATTGGTTTTATATATTGCTAGGTTCTCGAACTTTGTACAGGCGTTATTCTAGTATACAAATAAAGCTCGAGGCAAGTAGTGTGTGTGTGTGTCCGTGTCAAGTTCAACTTGTTGAACAGAGATAAACAAGTTTTTATTCCCTCTTGACAAAAAAATTTACAGACATCATAGGTAAAAAAAAACATGCCGTTTGGTCAAAACTTATTCAGCATCCTTGCCATTTCAGCAGTCGCTATTTATGGAAGTTATTACTATGTATACAACAACAATATAGAACAAGATGAAAACATAATAGTAGACACAAAACTGGGAAAAATTCGTGGAAGTGTAATTTACGGCGATGATGGCAAGAAAATATATTCATTTCGAGGAATTCCATATGCAGAACCACCACTAGGTTATCAAAGGTTTCGTGTAAGTTTCATTGCATGAATTAATTGATGGACTACAAATTAAAACAAAAATTTATCATTTACTTTAAGTCTCCCTTGCCTAAACTTCCTTGGATAGACACCTGGGATGCTACAAAAGATGGAGAAATTTGCATTCAATATATCGAAAACGAAAATAAAGTTTTTGGAGATGAAAACTGTCTCTTTCTCAATGTTTATACACCAAAGGTAATTTACTACCGTACTTACAGTAAAGTAGTTTTAAGAGGCCACGTTATCATCCTGCGACTACACCAAGTAGGAACATGACGTCATGTAAACGTCTAATTTTGGTCAAAGTCATAGTAATAACGTCAAGTCTGACATACTGAAGTCAATAATTCGATCAAGACGTTATCCTGACGTTGTAGATATGACGTGAATAATACGTTTATATCTTGTCTTTGCATGACGTACGGTAAAGGCCTATATTTGACTTAGTTTTTACAATTACAATGCATATATGATGCAATTTTAAAAATGAAGTTTCTTGCATTTTCTTGCATGTATATGTGATGTGTAATGCAAGAAATCATCGGGAGAGGCATACAAATATCAATAGAAATTACCAAAGTAAATTAATTTGCGTTAAGCAACTTAATCTTTTAATTCTTTGGTATTGTCATCTTTTTAAAAAGAAACTTTTAAATTATCAAATTATCCGTTTTCGTTTTTCACTTCAAATTCGATCAAATAAAAAAAAATATATAAAAAAAATTTTGGTAATTTTCAATTTAGTAAGTGACTATAATTTACTCTTCTAGTTTCTAAACCACTTTCAATGTTTGATCAAAGTTTTTTTTTTAAGAATGACGAGCAATGAAGAGCTTTATAGTCCTTCTGACGTAAAATGTTATCTTTACGACAAATATATAACGAAGCGCATGTGGCATTACAGAATAGTGACGTCAAAACGACGCCACAGCCGGCACCTTGTAAACATATAACACATTTTTATAGCGAATTACTAATTATTTGAAAAAAGTAATTTAATTTCAGTAATTCGTTACTTTTGGCAATTGACTTCACAATCACAACGCCAAATAGATCGTTTTTTTATATCCTAGAAATCGTCCACTCTGATATAACTTGAAAACTTCAACACTTGTTAGGTTAAATTGTAATAAATACCAAAATTACTACTATAGGTAATTCGATGATGTTAAATGTGTAAATAAACATATTATGTCAGGAATGGACATCCGTTATCCAACAGAAAAATAAAATCGAATACCCGTTGTCTGTGGATGGTAAAATTCACTATTCGCGGAATCACTAAAATATTTAAAATGGTACACAATCATTTATACGCTAATAAAAGTCATATATGCATTACTTTTATAGCTACCAAATGCCAACTTGAACCTAAACTATCCAGTAATGGTCTTCATTCATGGAGGAGCATTTACCGAAGGTTCCGGATCGTCTTACCATTATGGTCCACATAGACTAGTGGGTCGTGATGTAATGCTTGTTACTATGAACTATCGTCTAGGAATTTTAGGTCTGTTATTTACAAACTTTAACAGCTAATCAATTTGATGAACATAATTAAATCGATGATCAACATAAGGTGAGCATACACGGTCCGATTTGACACAAAATTGTTCCGTGTGAAGCAGCCGTTAAGGATAAATTGAAAGTGTATTAGAAATTACAACAGTAGCTGAATCACTTAATAGTATTTTCATGTTGATTTCTTTCAAAATAAACTTTTTAAAGACAGGAATTTTTAATTTAGGTCGTTTTCAAACTTGCATGATAAGCTCACCGCCGTTACCGGGTATTTTAAAAGTTATCAACTTCAAAACAACCTTAAGTCATTGAGCCAACTGTTAGTTTCTAAAACATTTCTTTTTCGTTTTGCTCCTGAAAGACAGAATAACAAAATTTCGAGGGCATTTACACTTTCAAAACACCTTATACTTTTATAAGAAAATAATTTTCGTTATAACGCAACTTCTGAAACTTACACTTCACGTAAAACAACATAATACTCAAGGGTTTCTAAGCACGGAAGATGAAGTCATCCCAGGAAATATTGGTTTAAAAGATCAGATTCAGGCTCTTAGATGGATTCAGGAAAACATTAACAACTTTGGAGGTGACCAAAGACGAGTGACCATTTTTGGAGAAAGTGCCGGAGGTTTTTCAGTATTTTCACACATGACATCACCGCTTGGAAAAGGCAGGACAAAAAGCTTGAAACTCAATCTAATCCAATCCAATGAGTATAACAATTGGCCACTTGAGTTGCAGGTCTTTTCCATGGTGTAATTGCTCAAAGTGGTGGTCTAACGTGTGACTGGACACTGTCTTCCAATCCAAAATTAAACGCCATACTTTTAGGAAAATTACTCGAATGTCCGGTAAATAATTCAAAGGTACTAGCGGAATGTCTTCGAAATACATCGGCTAGCGACCTGGCCGTTAAAACCTATGAAATCACTGTAAGTACCACTGAAAATATGATTTCGTACCACTACTGTGACATAAGTTTCGTTTAATAAAATCTCTAGGACGTTAGTAACAACAAAAAAGTAATAAAATTTCGGCCAACATTGGAAAAACCTATTACAAATGAAACTCATATTCCTGAATTGCCTTGGATTCAAATCCAACGAGGAGATATTACCAAAGTCCCTATCCTAATTGGCGTTAACAAAGATGAAGGTTTTCGATTTTACAAATGTAATTGTTGCCATACTTTTAACAATTGAAGACATGAATGGATGACATTTCTTATGTTACAAAATTAAAGTTTTAACTAAATTAAAGTCGACGTTTTTTTATGTAATTATTTTCAGTTTAGGTCTACCTATTCATCCATTGATAAATCTTCAAGAAAGTTCGCATTGGGCGAACTTAGGCGGTCGCCTAGGGCACAAAAGTCCAGCGGCACATTTTAACAAAATGGTAATAAGTTTTTAAACAAAATTGTAACATAACATCTTCACCCACTCATGTCTTCAATTTGTTTCTTTCTTGTTATCAACAAAAAATTAATACATAATGTAAAACTAGACTAATTACTTTCATTTTTTTCATAGTGCTGCAAAAAATCATAAAAAATTACAATATGACAACTAAAATATTTCTGCCCACATTCTTAATGCGTTACCTACCAAAACTGAATGAAAGTGAACAACGCATTATTTATAATGATATTTTAAAGGAGTACTTCTCAGGAAATGAAACGACCGAGGAAGAATTTCAAGAAAATGCATATAAAGTACGTAAGATATTGAGAAGGTAAACAAAAATTACGCTTTTTTCCAATCAAAAAATACTGAATAAAGCCTAGAGTTGTCTAGTCTGAATTTATTTAACGTCTCCATCAAAATCATATATAAAATTGTGAATACAATGTAATATTAAACACAAATCAATTTTAAATCAAAGCACTTTCAATCCAAGTCAATGCATTACAAATTTAAAAACAACACACACGCCAATAGGCTATAAGTCAAAAATCGAACCAAGAACTTCTCTAGTTGACTGTTGTTAGTTTTGCTAGTGACTAGAAAATTTTAGCATATAACCAGTCTTTTTAACTTGAAAAAAAAAACATTAGTTTGTTCTAAGAATCACATACTAAAAAACAAAACAAAACAAATAAATCGGATTCATTTACTCTTTTTTGGTTGAAATTTAATTAACGATTTACAATTTAAATT
The DNA here is from genome assembly GCA_036925085.1 of Brachycybe producta. Taxonomy (NCBI): domain Eukaryota; kingdom Metazoa; phylum Arthropoda; class Diplopoda; order Playtdesmida; family Andrognathidae; genus Brachycybe; species Brachycybe producta. Next base: position 3,372,558 of record JAUPFP010000016.1, on the reverse strand, counting down.
AAATCTGATTTATTTATTTCAAAAAGTTGCAATTATTGTTTTGAAAAATTTAAAATATACCATTTTAAACTTAATCGGTATCAATTTTAATTTAGAATTTATAAACCATTTTTTAAAAAATAAACCACTCAGTCAAAAGGTTTATTTTACAATTGTATTAAAAATACACCACATGATTGAAATTTCTGATCTGAATAAAATTTTGAACTTTCTAATTTGTTTTCTAAAAAAAAATACCAAAAAAAAAAACTTAAGATATTTCCATTAAAATGGTGTGACATACTAGGGCCTATATATAACCTAACTTTGTTAAATATTAATATTTCTACAAATTAATGACGTTATTTTTAGGTTATAGGAGACGTGGCGTATATCAGCACCTCCGATAAAGCCATAAGCTTGTTGACGGCCAACGGAGTACCGACCTATGCTTACAAATTGACATACTTCAATGAAACTAACAAAAGAGGTATGGTACCATTTATAACTACTAACAAGTCAGATATGCATTTTAATTTACAGTGCTAATTTTTGGCTCAGGCGCCCCGAAATTCTGTACCGCCTAGGCGTCTCAACAGAACGATATAAACGCGCCACTGCTAATGTGCAAAATATGCCATTTGCTCACAAAATAGTAAGATTTTGCAAAATGCAAAAAAAAAAAAAAAAATAGCACACCCACAATATTAATAGGCATAGGGACATTTCATTTGCGTCTTTACAAAAACAAACTTTGACACAACATTAAATGTTTCCATCGTTTCTACCTGAAAACACTACAGAAAAGTCCCAGAAAAATCGCAACAGTCATTTAAAAAAAAAACGCAAAACCCACCGCCTTCTTACGTTTTCATTAAAAAAATGAACACACGTCATTATTTCATTAAAGAAAAAAGAATAAAGCACAGGCTGGGGTTTCCTTTGTATTATATAGGTGAACCATTATTGCGTCTAAACACTGTGCATAATTATAGTGTTAGACGCTATGTATATATGTCACTTAATTGCTTCAAAATCTTACCTCCTTCTACATGCATTCACTATAGTATGTACGTTCGTATAGCAAGCAATACTACGTTCTCTACAGTAGTCCTTGCCTATAACCCAGTATACAACTATTGTCTCTTTCCTTTCGTGCAAGTTGCACGACAGGTTTACTAGTTAGATTGAATAAATCTCATGGAATGGATAAATTTCTATACAAAATAATTTTAAATATACACACCAATAACCAACAGCAAATCATCTAACGTGTTTGTATTTTGATTAAAAGGAATTGTAGATCATACGGATGAATTACAATATCTGTTTCGAACGTATTTCCATCCTAACAACTATATTCTTCAAGGAGATGACATAATTATTTCTGACTATATGGTCACACTATGGACTAATTTTGCAAAAACTAAGTAAATAAACTTGCGAAATTCTAATAAAACTTGTTACAATTGATTAATGATATTTATTTTCTTTCTAGGGTTCCATCATTATCGAATATCAATTCGCAAACTATTGAAATTTTGCCTTCAAAAGTAGGACAACCGAAATACTTAAACATCAACAAGAAGCTTTCTATGATAGATGGCTACCTTTCGGAAAAAGCAAAATTTTGGAATGAAAAGGAACTTCTATTTTAATTACGTTAACATAATTAAGTCTCTTTGTTATTAAAATATATACAATATATACATTATATTGTGCAAAATAGCCTTAAATACCATTTACTATTCAAAACAGTCAATCAAAATTACGTTACTAAGGCAGAAACAGTGAGAAAAAAAAGCAGCAGTTGCTAAAGAGTTCTGTGTTTGGATGATTTATTTTGAAAGTTTAACAAATAAATGTGTCAAACATACATACAGTATATAATGTAGCTGGTAATACAAAATCTGCTAAACTTTGATATTAAACTTGCCATTTTACTTAAAAAAAAACAAGCTCAATTTTCAATTATCTAATTTTGTTTGTTTTATTCATAAAAAAATCAATAAAATAATTTCGTAAGAACTATTTAAAAAAAATTAAATCATAAAAAGGTAAAATAGGAATTTGTGTTAATTTACATGACAATGAAAATAGTAAAGAAATTTTTCATGCAATTTGTGAGCGCGACGACGATTTGACTTTATTTTGGGTAGCTCGTGTCTTCCCTGATCGTGTGGTAGTCGCATTTTTGGTGGCGCTGATCAAGCGCCAAATTGAACAAGCGCCAAATTGAACAAGCGCCAAATTGAACTAACGCCAAACTGAATAAACGCCAAACTGAATAAACGCCAAATGGAACAAACGCCAAATGGAACAAACGCCAAACTGAATAAAAGCCAAATGAAACAAACGTCAAACTGAATAAGCGCCAAATGGAACAAACGCCAAACTGAACAAGCGCCAAACTGAATAACCGCCAAAATGTGATAAACACATTGTTAGGTTAGGTTTGGTTAAGTTAGGTTAGGTTAGGATTGGTTAGGATTGGTTAGGTTAGGTTAGGTTAGGATTGGTTAGGTTAGGTTAGCATGTTCTGTTTGTAAATCTGCACAGTCTGACGTCTATAAAAGCTCACAATATTTGGACCATCAGAATTTACAAAAAACCTGAATAACCGTCAAACTGAATAAGCGCCAAATGGAACAAACGCCAAACTGAATAAGCGCCAAACTGAATAAAAGCCAAAAATTTGGCGGTTATTCAGTTTGGCATTTGTTCCATTTGGCGCTTATTCAGTTTGGCATTTGTTCAATTTGGCGCTTATTCAGTCGCCCCCATTTTTTCTATCTCAATCTATTGTATAGGGGAGCCAAATAAACCGATAATGTGAATAGTTAAAACGGCTTTTGCACTTGAAAAGCTCAGCAAAGTAAGCCATCTGAATCTGCTCTTAACTTTAAACTCATTTTGCCAAAAAAAGTTTTTTAGTTGTGCCACTCTTCCAGCCGAGGTGCGTTATGGCAGGCTGACATTCAAGTGGTATGTGGTTTTGCTGTTCAATGTTCATGACGTCACACACATCCCACCCTTTTTTAAAATTCCCAATGATACTTGTGGAATACAGTACCTTTTGGGCGTGGCCAACTTTGAATTGTTATAAGTTATAATTGTGATAAGTTAATTCATCTAAAATGTTACTAACACAAAGTAAATTTTAATTTCACATAGGTGCAAAAATTCCAATTAGAAGCAACTTTTAAAAGAATAACAACATTTTTATGGAAATAGAAAAGTAGGCATAACGGCATATATAGCTTTCGTGATAGTTTGATAATAAAAAAAAAGCCAAACGTTTTTATTTGTTTTCTGATAATCTAATGTGAAAAACAAAACTGGACAGTCTATCATAAAAAAAGTTTATTTTTAAAAATATCAAGATAAAAGTATAGACTACTTAATTGGCTGCTCTATTGTTAAAATGTGTTATTAACAAAGCTTTGTCCTTGCATCACGAGTAGCCCTAGGTATAATGGTATCGAATTATTTAGCTATACTGGTACCAGTGGACAAATGGCAACATACTTTGGATGCTACAGAAGATGGCCATGCATGCATTCAATTTTTATGTGTTTCGCAATAACTTGATTACAGGCGATGACGACTATTTATTCTTGAATGTTTATACTAAACAGGTATAACACATTTTTCAATGACACAACCTCACACAAACCTCCCAAAAAAACTCCTTCCAACATGTTATTATTCTTTAGTTGACAACAAGTAAATTACGACCTGTCATGGTTTTTATCCATGGTGGAGGGTTCAATTGTGGACAAGGCTCTTCAGATTTATATGGTCCAGAACGGCTCCTTGACAAAGACACTGTTTTAGTAACATTTAATTACAGATTGTCAGCGCTTGGTGAGGATCAAAACATTAAAATTTATTACTTTTCACAACCTGCATTCACGTAGAGGGATTATTAAAATAGGAAACTCTCTTGAGATAACAAAAATTTCTAAATATAGGGAATTAAAATGCATTAGAACAGTGATTCTTAAGGCTAGTACACACTTGGATATACAAAGTCGCGCGACAATAGTTTCTGGCCGCCTTGTCTATAGCGACTGTCGAGATACAGTTGCTAGACTGTCTATAGACAATGTTCCAAAGTCTCGAGACTGTTGCGAGACAAAATTAACATGACTTTTATATCCCACCCAAAATGGAAAACATGATACAATGTTGTATACGATAAGAAACTCGCCACACCATCACTGCACTCAAACACACACCTTGTTTAGCAATCAAATGAACATGCAATTAGAAAACGGGATAAACAGACGTTGGCTTCGTCCTTTTTATGACGACCGGCAACTTCTAATTGGTTGGTTATGTAGTTTTGACGTCACATGCTCCGCCCTTTTCAACGTCGAACCCCACAACAAACCAATTAGAAGTTGCTTTTCGTCATAAAAAGGACGGAGCCAGCTTCTTCTGTTCATCGTGTTTTCTAATTGCCTGTAACTAAATTACAGTATAAATGTACACATGAAAACTTACTTTCTACTCACGGACGTGTTCTCAGAACCAGCCTTGATACAGTATAACTAACTGTCCTTGAAAATAATGTCTACAACACTAAATAAGCAACTCCGAAAAATATGGCACAAATTTAAGAAAGAAAATTGAACACTTGACCTCCAACTTGAACTCTCTAAAAAAAAAAAAGATTTCGACGTAGAAAAATCCTACTTTATTCTACAAGTAACCTTGAAGAGGATGTTTACATTTGAACTTTTCTCAGAAGGTTGAAATTCTAAGTTCAAAAGAAATGTTTCCTTCTTGAATTTGGTTCCGAAAACGTTATCTATAATTTAACATTCACCATCAGCAAAGCCACTAGAATACATTCAAAACAAAAGAGAAAGCAGCACGCAAAATTTAGAAGGAAAAAAAATCATGGCTGTAAAGAAAGTACCATACAATTTCATGGTGATTACAGCAATTCTACTTGTGTGCATTTTAAATTACATCCAAGGTGATCCAGTTGTGGAGACGAAATTAGGAAAAGTTCGAGGAACCACTCTAACCAGTGATAATGGCCAACCTTTCTTTGCATTCCGTGGAATACCTTTTGCCAAACCGCCAGTAAAACAGTTAAGATTTAAGGTAAGTTAAGTTAGTTCAACTAAAGTGTTGCTAATACAAAGTAAATTTTACTTTTAACATAGGTGCAAAAATTCCAATTAGAAGCAACTTTTAAAAGAATAACAAAGTTTTTGTGGAAATAGAAAAGTAGTAGTTCAACTAAAATTTTGCTAATACAAAGTAAATTAGACAGAAATTCTAATTAGAAGCAACATTTAAAAGAATTTCAAAGTTTAGTTAACGAATAAATGATAGGCCTATGCACAAAAAGTTTAATTTCAACGATGTAGACATGAAAATATGGACTACTCATATTATTATTTTACTTTTGAAACTTTAATAAAAGAAACATTTAACTTGTTTACAAAAAACCAGCTTCTATTTGTGTATAATCGTGATTATCGTGTATATTGTGTATAAGAGGGCAATGTCGCTAGGGGGGCGTGAGAGTTGGGGCGCAGGGCTAAGTGGAGGAGGAGGTTAAGGTAAAGGGGTGCAATGTTTTAAGCAGTTGGGGGCGCAACCAAAGCAAGCTACGCGCTTGGTGGGTGCAGAAAAACGATTGAAAGTCCAGTCTAAAAGAGTAAACAAAGGTTACAATACAAATTCCACAATAATACTTTAAGAGGCTAGATACATCGTTTAGTTCAAAATTTCTCCGAATGTAGGCGCTGCGATCGTTGTTGACTGAAAAACGGTTTTTTAACGTTTTTTCTCCCGGTTCGAAGTCACATAATAATTAATAGAAAAATAATTTCGCGTGCTAACCTTCTAAAAAGAAAACATTGTGAAGCCAGTAGATTAATGCACGTAATAATTATTTTGTTATTGTTATGAGTTGTTTTAACGGGAGTTCTTCAAATGTTTGGGTGACGGTTTTTTGGTCCTATGGGACTTAACATGGAGTTAAAAAAACGTAAGATTTTAATTGTTATTTAAAAATAGAAAGCCCTTTTAAAATTTAGAAAAAGGAATAATCCTGAAGGCAATAAACACGTGTAAGTACGTGCTAATTTTTCTGATTGCTCTAAATCATTTTTAATCAGAGTTCTCTTATCTTTTGTTGGACGGTGTTTTAGTCCTATGGGACTTAACATGGAGTTAAAAAACGTACGATTTTAAACGTTATTAAAAAATAGAAGGACCTTTTCAAAATTTATAAAAAGGAAACATCGTGAAGCCAATACATGAATGTATGTGCTAATTATTTTGTTATTGTTCTAAATCAGTTTTAACGAGAGTTTTTCAAATGTTTGTGGGACGGTTTTTGATCCAATGGGATTTAACATGGGGTTAAAAAAACGAACGACTTTGAACCTTGTTTAAAAATAGAAGGACCTTTTCAAAAATTATATAAATCGAACACTGAAAGAACAATACTTTTTATTGCATTTTGCGCTTTACTGTATTTGAATTGAGCGATTGTGAGGCGATTTCTTGCAGTTTTAGTAACACTATATAAGAACACTCATTTGTCTCGTTGTCGTCTGCTCAAAACAACAAGATGGACGTGGATCTAGGCTCTTAAAAATAAACGTTTTGTGGTAGTTTGAAAATGATCAAAGTTTACATTCGTTCTAGATTAAAAATCGAGAAAAAATGGTGAACACTTTAAAAAAAATCCTATAAAAAGGTTGACTTTTTAAAAGAAATCATCATAAAAAATAGCATTGCAACCAGATATAAGCCATAGCGAGATAATGGGATTTTGGAACTTTTCACAACAAAGCTTTTTTCAATAATTATAAAATGCTTCATTTTCAGCAATGACTCATTACTATTAATGACTTTGTATCCCATTATTTAGCCACCGGTACCAGTGGACAAATGGCAAGATACTTTGGATGCTACAGAAAATGGCCATTCTTGCATTCAACTCGATGTGTTACGTCATAACTTAATTACTGGAGACGAAGACTGTTTATTCTTGAATGTTTATACTAAACAGGTACAGCATATTTTTTTTCAATGACACCACAGAAACATCAAGCACTTCAAATTATTATCCTTTAGTTGACGACAAGTAACTTACGACCTGTCATGGTTTTTATCCATGGGGGTGGGTTCACTGCTGGAGAAGGATCTTCCCATTTATATGGTCCAGAACGACTTCTTGACAAAGACATTGTTTTAGTAACAATCAATTATAGATTGTCAGCTCTTGGTGAGGAACAACACAGAAAACTTCGTCAATTGTCCACAATTGCATTCATGGGCAAAACTTTTACGTAACACAACAGGTTTCTTGAGTACGGAAGATGCAGAATCTCCTGGAAATTACGGTTTACTAGATCAAGTGGAAGCTCTAAAATGGGTCCAGAATCATGTGGAAAACTTTGGAGGAGATCCAAAAAGTGTGACCATTTTTGGTGAAAGTGCTGGTAGTGCATCAGTCACCTACCATCTTATTTCTCCTCTTTCCAAAGGTAACCCAAAATGAATTTCTACTACAATAGGAACCGTTTAACACGAAATAGAAGGGACTAGAACATTTCTTTATGTTCAACGAATTTTGTTTTAAGCGAAAAAAAAACTTGGGGTGTAGTTTCAAATTGACCATATGTCAAGATATGTCGCTACAAATAAGCCATTTTGTAGCCGTTAGTCAAAAACGATACAAAACATAGAATGGGAACATTTTTTTAAAATTAAAACTTCGGATGTATTTTAACATGTTGCACAGGACTTTTCCATGGCGCTATAGCTCAAAGTGGATCAGCAACAAGCCCATGGGCATTGCAACGTGAACCACTGAACCAAGCAAAACAACTAGCCGAATCTCTTAATTGTCCGACAGACAACAATGCAAATTTGGTCAGTTGTTTGCGAAAAAGGGCTGCACTTGATGTCATGATCAAGAGTTCTTTTATAGAATTCAGTAATCCAATGGTATGTTTCCAAATATTATTGACAAACAATGTGATAAAATACTAATTATACAAATTACTCGAACTTACTTGAAATTGTAGATTACCAATCCAAGGATTCCACAGTTTCAACCAGTAGTTGATAAAGGCCTTGGTGCTTCGGTTGAATTTCTTCCAGAAGATCCGAAATCCTTATTAAAAAACCACCAGATCAACAAAGTTCCTGTCATAATTGGGAATGTAAAAGATGAAGGCTATATATTTATTCTAAGTAATAATTGTGTAGTTCAATCTTTTCAAAATTCTGAAACTGAAACTTCCTTTTAATGTCAAACTTTTAGTGGTGGCAATTAGAAGTGGACCAGATAACCTCGAAAAAGAACAAATATTTAAACTATTACAGACACTTAATGAAGGGTATGATAGTGACACCTTGGAAAAGTTGTCAGCAGGATATTTTACTAATGTGGACGAATCAGATGTTCATCAAAAAATTAAAACATTTTCAGATGTATAAAATCTTTTCCCACTCCACAAGCTACATTATAAAATGAATAGTGTCAATCTCAATTTTGAACTTTATGCTTTGTTTAATTTTGTAGATGGTTGGGGATGTAATCATGAATGCTGATGTGGACATTACAGTAAATGCAATTGCTGCTAGTGGAGTTCCAACCTACGCCTATCAACTAACGTACTCGGGAGAAAACAGTATTAGTAGTTTTATGGGATCATTTCTTAAGGAAGGTAAAGTTTTGAGCAGCAACCAACGGAAACGTCCAAAATGAACACAAGATATACTTTTTAATAATGTAATTTCAGATTATGCTAAAACTCTTAAACTTGTTCCGCACGCTGATGACCTCCAATATCTCTTTCGTCTCAGCTTAATTCAGAACAATTTGAACGAACAGGACAAACTAATCGCAGATAAAATGGTCACATTGTGGACAAACTTTGCCAAAAACAAGTTTGACATTTTGAATTTTTTTTTTAGAATTGATGAGTTTCTATTTTCAATCATTGATTTTAATGGTTTTAATTATTTTTTTTTTATCAAGAGTTCCATCATTGGACGGTGGTAATGTCGACGACGAATCATTCGAATGGAATCCTGTAGAGCCGAATCAAGAGACGCAATATCTGAACATTGGTGATAAACTTCGCATGGAGGAAGGAGCTTTGTCTGCAAGACCCGATTTATGGAAAGAACATCTAATGAAAGACGAATTGTGAAATGTTAACCTACGAGCGTTGTTTGAAGTTCGAGCTCGTATGTTCCAGAACCAACATTCAAGAGTGGCACAGCTAATTTGTTTGCAATTAAATGATTGAAAAACTATAAATAATTACATAATTAAAACTTCAGTTGATTGTTAGCAACATGTCATTATTTTTGATCCCAATTGCCACACATGAAATACCATATGAAAAACAAAACTTTGGTATTTTCAAAATTTTTTTATAAAACAAAGATGTGAGAAAATTGAATAACAGCCTAACTTAGCACTCATAAACAACTACATTATAGCATAGCAATAGTATAATAATAATGTTTGGAAGGGTTATATAATAAAATAAAAAATTAAATTCAAAAGGCATTTCCTGTGTCACCGTTTTTATGTGTTCATACTTGTACTGTGTCGTTATGCTTACAAAATATTTGTAATTGTATGACTCAACAGCATCTTGATATGCGCTCAGTATTCAAAAATAATTTTGTCTGGAAAAAAACGAAAGTTTGTAACATATTAATGAAGACATTTCTTCATTAGGTATGTGGGATATGTCCCCGAATAATAAAAATAATCAAAAAAATTACTCGCGGCACAGCATTTAAAAAAAAATATAGTCTGCTTAAAGTTGGGTCATTTTCAAACTCACATAAAAGATTATTTTGAAAGATATCAACATAAACATAGCGTGAAGTGAATGAGCTACCCTTCTAGTTTTTAAAACACTTAAAACGTTCTTCTTTTTGCACGGGAAAGACAGAATAATTAGAGTTTGATATACAAGACGAATAAATTAGACGTAATGTAGACGTTTAAATTATAAAATGACCTTGTTTATCAGTTTCAACAATTTGATTAAATTTTAGAGCAATTTATTTTTTTCCCATTCACTTCATCAGTTTCGGCAAACTCAAGACGACACATAAATTATATATATCAGTATTATAATCTTCTGTATATAATATTTTGGATTAAACCAGTGGTAGCCTTGAAATGCACTGTCTAGTAAATGCAAGGCAATTTGCCTTTATCTACAATGTTCAATGTTCAAGAGTTCAGATACGAAACGAGTATAAATTGCAATACAAGTAAAATACATCGCCTCTTAAGAAAACAACTAACACAGCTAAGATACAAGAAAAATCATGGGTGAAATCAGAACTTCATACAATTTCATATGGATTGCAATAACCCTACTTGTATGTATCTTGAATGGACTCAAGGCTGATCCAATCGTGGGTACGAAACTAGGAAACGTTCGAGGAACCATTCTAACAAGCGACAACGGCAAACCTTTCTATGCATTCCGTGGAATCCCTTATGCAAAACCACCAGTAAAGCAATTAAGGTTTAAGGTCAGTCGTCCATTTAATAACCTAAACCTAATTAAGTATACAAATATCAGTAATAAACTGCAAAAGTATTTATAATTCACAAAAACCTGGAAAAAGTCTCAATTTAAAATTGTCTAAATATTCTTTCTTACTTTCACTTAAATTATATAATATTTCACACAGATTTTATACTGAACGAAGCAACACAAAATTTTTATTAATAGAAGAGGAACTAGAAGAAATTTTAAACTTTTTTCGTTTGCTATGTTTACAGAACAGAAGATGATGAAGCATGTATTTCAAAGCTTCAGTGTGGTTCTGTGCTGCGCAATTAAACTTAATATTATTGTATTTTGACCCTAAAAAAAGTGGTCGAAACCATCTATGAGGTCCGCTTAACACAAAAAGTGTTCGTTTTTAGCAGACCATTCATTCCTATGGGAGGTCACGGGCATGCAGGAAGCAGTTTGCTCCCGGCGCCGGTCTCCAAAAGGACACCTTCAGATTTAATTTTAATTTTCAAGATTTTATTTCTAAAGCCTAGTCCAGACTAGGAAACTTTGTTTGTAAACTTTGTTTGCGAACTGTATGTAATTTGTTGCTTTCTGTTGACAAACAATTTAAAACTTTGTTTGTAAATGTTTCAAGGTTTCAGTCAATTTAGGTGCCGCTTCACACGAGACACTTTGGTGTCGCCACGAAAAGTGTTAGATTTAGCAGACTATTCACACAAGACACAGCCAACGTTTTTGGCACCATCGTGGCCATGAGTGTTCATGTTCAGCAACGCTTGTCGACAACACCCTGTTTGTCAATGGTGATCAACATCATAAAAGTGAAATGCACTAACAGCATTCCATTGTTTTCAGTGCTGGTCTGCATGAAGCAAACCACGTCTAACACTGCATGGCGACACAAAGTGTCCCGTTAATTAATCACATTGTATCTCATTATTTAGCCACCAGTACCAGTATCCGAATGGCAAGATACTTTGGACGCTACAGAAAATGGCGCCGCATGCATTCAATTAGATGTAACTCGTAAAGGCTTTATTACTGGAGATGAAGATTGCTTATTCTTGAATGTTTATACTAAACAGGTACAATACCTTTGTCTATAACCCCACAAACCCCCACCACCCCCCTAAGAAAATCTGAACATGTTATTAAATTACTCTTTAGTTCACAACAAGTAACTTACGACCTGTCATGGTTTTTATCCATGGTGGAGGTTTCAATTGTGGAGAAGGATCTTCAGACTTGTATGGTCCTGAAAGACTGCTTGACAAAGATATTGTTCTAGTAACAATTAACTACAGATTGTCAGCTCTTGGTGAGAATAAATTAAGAAAATCTAATACTTGTCACATTTTTCCAACATCTGTAACATACTAAATTACTACAATAGGTTTTTTGAGTACGGAAGATGTAGAATCTCCTGGAAATTACGGTTTATTAGATCAAGTGGAAGCTCTGAAATGGATTCAAAATCATGTGGAAAATTTTGGAGGAGATCCAAAAAGTGTAACCATTTTTGGTGAAAGTGCCGGGGGTGCAGCAGTGATCTACCACCTCATTTCGCCTCTTTCAAAAGGCAAACAAAGCCTTTTTGTCGATCTCAAATAAGTTATATTTAATTCCAATACATTCACCTTACAGGACTCTTTCATGGCGTCATAGCTCAAAGTGGAACAGCCATACATACATGGGCACTGCAAACTGAACCACTGAAAAAAGCAGAAGAACTTGGAGTAGCCCTGAATTGCCCAACAGATAATACTAAAAATTTGGTCAACTGTCTACGAAAAAGACCTGCTCTTGACATTATGATGCGGAGTGCATTGGTCAACTTTCATAATGATATGGTTTGTTGATAATTATTAACAGTCAGAAGGGACAATTGTAACTCTTGAAAATTAACAATTACCAATCCAGGTAATACATTATGAACCAGTAGTTGATAAAGGTTTTGGTGGATCGGTTGAATTCCTTCAGGAACGTCCTATGTCACTGTTAACAAACCAGAAGATCAACAAAGTCCCTGTTATGATTGGAAATGTTAAAGATGAAGCCTATCCATTTTTATTAAGTGTGGTCTAATAATTATAATAATTGTTATTTTAAAATTATCAAAATTGCAATTCCTTTTAATATCATACTTTTAGTGTTTTCGATGGAACATGGAGGACCAGAAAACTTTGAAAAAGAGCATCTTTATTCTAAATTAAACAAGATGTTTGATAGAGACATGTTAGAGAAGTTTGTAAAAGGTTATTTCAACAACGCTGACTTATCAGATCCTCATCAAAAAATAAAAACGTATTCCGAAGTACGAAATCGAAACGTGACAACTGAAAAAACTCTTTATTTTTTATATTATTAATCTTATTTTTTTCTGGTTTAACTGGTAGTTGCTTAGCGACCTTGTGATGAACGCCGACATCGACGTTGCCATCAATTCATTGGTTGCTAGCGGAATACCCACTTACGCCTATAGTGTAACGTACTCTGGAGAATACAGTTATGCTGATGCAGAGTCTTCAGTTCTGCATGAAGGTAAGTTCAGAGCAGTAACAATAAAACGGATCAAAATCAGGACAACAACATTTTTTTTAAAAATAATACTGATACGTAATTTTAGATTATTCTAAAACTATGAAAATGGTTTCTCACCTTGATGAACTTCAATATCTCTTTCGTCTTGGCATCTTTCAAAATGATTTAAACGAAAAAGACAAACAGACAGCAGAGAAAATGATAACATTGTGGACAAACTTTGCCAAAAACAAGTTCGCCATTGCAATTTCAGTCATTGGACTCATTTCAGTTTTAATAATAATTATTGATTCAAACGTTTTAATTTTTTTTATTAAAAGAGTTCCATCATTGGACGGTTGTGACGTTGACAACAAGCCACTCGAATGGAATCCTGTACAACCAAATCAAGAAACACAATATCTGAACATAGGCGAAGAACTTCGTATGGAAACGGGTACTTTCTGTTCAAGACCTGATCTATGGAAGGAATATCGAGCAAAAGATGAATTGTAAATTCATACCATGTCAATAATTCTATTTTTTTTAATAAAACAACCTTGGTTTAATGAATGTAATTAATCTGTTTTGAAATTGAACAAAAATAAAACAGAAAAAAATATGTATTAATAACATTTGCAGTTGTATGACTCAACAGAATTAAACATTTTCTGGATAATCGATCGAGGATATTTCGTAAATGCTGCAACCTTAAACAACTTTAAACAAAAAAAGTTGACAGTTTATACAAAAAAAAAATCATTTCTTCAATTCATGAAGAAATGACACAGGCCTTCTTATTTAATAAAATAATGGGCGATAAATGAATCCATTCTGCCAAGAATGATTTATTAGGCCAGTATTAGTCACTTGTTGATACTTGCCCTCTTATCCCTATAGATGTTCGTAACAATGCAACTTTGAAAAATTCACTACAGGTGAACCGGAAGTGACAATGTGAATGTTTGGTGCAATACATTCCCAGTACTGAGTTCTGCAAGACAGGAGTGTCTTCATTCCCATGAATAACGTTGCGATTCAAACGTTACGTCATTTCAGAGTGAGCGTGGTTGACATGTGTCTGTAGATAATCATGACAATGCAACTTCGAAAATTCATTGAACATGAACCTGAAGATTGACAATGGAAATTTTGGGTGTAAACAAGCGGCCCATCTGTAAAATACCCAATTGCAAGACAAGAATTCGATGAACACGATACTTTTTGTATCGGTGTTTAGGTGGGCTTATGTTAAATTAAGCTTGTTGCAGGGGGTTGATTTGATTTAAAAATTGGATAAATAGTCCTGCACCCATGTGAGTACAGTGTTTAATGAGAGTGCAATTCTATATGCATTCTGTTTCAGGTTTTAGAGTTACCCCACACTGTGTATCTGTTCGTCCATTAATTCATCTGTTCATTTTATCCTGACCCAAAATTTGATATTTATTTTTATTGCTTCATATACTAATGTAGTATTGTTTTTATACCTTCATTCTTGGATTCTAGTTTCAAACATACAATATCTTAAGATTTTTTATCAAGTTGTTTTTAAAATAACATTCAGTCCTTTTTTCTGAATCGTAAACGTGGAAATTCTGAAGTGCAATTCTTCTTAAATTAAAAAAAAATCAACTTCCAAAAGGGGAGAGGCATATTCCTCCTTGCCCTCCCTCCTGACGTCCATGAGATATACATATTCAAAGGTACATCTTGGCTTAAACTAGTGCCAACCTTCAAATATAATGTCGAGTAAATGGCCGGCAATTAAATTTTGCTCAACCAATAAGATATTTTATCTACAATTAAGAAACGAGTATAAATACGATCATTACAAGTAAAAGACATTTTAACTCTTTAAAAACAACTAACACAGCTAAGATACAGAAAAAAAATAATGTGTGAAATCCAAATTTCATACACTTTCATATGGATTACAACGATTCTACTTGTATGCAACTTGAATGGAATCAAAGCTGATCCAATTGTGGCTACAAAATTAGGAAAAGTTCGAGGAACCGTTCTAACCAGCGATAATGGCAAACCTTTCTATGCATTCCGTGGAATCCCTTATGCAAAACCGCCAGTAAAACAGTTAAGGTTTAAGGTCAGTCTATCATTTAAAAATCTAATTAAATTAGAAAAAAATATCAGTAATAAACTGCAAAAAATATGTATAATTCACAAAACTGTGAATTATAGCCATTGTCTGTCAGTCTGCAGGGGGTATTCAATAAAACACAAGCAATGCTTAAGCATAAAAATCAACCTTATATAAAGCCAAAATGAAATTCAATATTTTTTTGCTCAGCATCAAAGCATTAAAACTTAAAAAACTTAATTCACTATCACCATGTACAAATGTTAAGAAAAGTCAAACTAGCTTTATCTTTTACTTAAGTCTACTTTCAATTAAGTTAGTGCCATCTAACATAGGGCCTGTGGAAGACAATACTCTCACTTCAGCTTACATAAAAGTCCTTTTTTTATCCAGTTTACAAGTAAAATGATTGCTGACATTGTTGATATTTATTAAATGAAGGGAGATCTTTATAGTAAAATAAAACAATTTATTTTGATCTAGCTATTCCGATTTTTCACATGAACTCAGTTTTCGGACAACAAAATGGCACCTCAAAATTCATTTCATTTGCTTACCGTGTGTTAAGTAAATAGGATGCATGTGATGGTAACAGAAGAGCCTTCCTCTGACGTCACATACATTAAACGTGGTGTTAAATAGTTCTGCACTGTTGAGCGAATCAAAAAGATAAAAAGGCTTAACTATTTCTTAAGCAAGTTTTATTTGAATACCCCCTCCTGTTAGTATAATTAAAAAATTCGAACGAAATTATACCAAGAACCAGTCGATAAAGTCGACAATAATAAAATATTATTGGGCCTATTATTAATATGGTAATTATACCTTATCGTGGAGTGTTTAGTTAATTATTTATATTGTAACAAGGTTCTCGCCAACCTTGAGAAATCTAGAATTATCATTTAATTTTAAATTTGGTTAAATTTAAAATTTAAACTCAGAAAAATCTAGAAAATAAAAATTAATTTAAAATTGGCTATAAATACATTATTTTATTTTCACTGAATTATATGATATTTTTAAAAATGCGCTTTTCATAATGAGTAAATCTTTAAGCAAGCCAACATTTTTGTTAGAATGGTGCTGGGCTGTGCAATTAAACTTGAATATCACTGTATTTTCATTCTGGAAAAGCAGGTGAGAAACCTGTATAACACATTTATTTGGAATCACTTTCCCTAAAGAGAAAAGTTCAAAAAGTTTTTCAAAAAAGTTACTCAGACTAATTTTTGTGGTTCACTGTGTGTGATATTCCAAAATCCAACTTTGATATTCCTGAATATTTATTTCACTTAGGGGTTAATTGATATTTTAAGTGCATAGCGATTAGGTTTTCCATGTTTTTTATTTTCAACTTGATTCACAAGCATATTTAGATGCAGTTTTTATTAAAATCCATGCGATATAAACAATAAAACAATAAATAAGTATAGATATTTCACTTAAAAAAGCATAATGAAATAAAAATAATAAATCACATTTTAATATTTGTTTTTAAAAAAATGAGAAAGTCAGTCACCAAAATGTTCAGCTAATTAGATACAATACAGTTGCCACTATTCTTTGCTACTTGCAGTAAAAAATGTTCACATCATTGATTAATTGCTTTAAACAAAACATTCCCATTATATGAGCTCGTATCTCAATATTTAGCCACCAGTACCAGTAACCGAATGGCAAGATACTTTGGACGCTACAGAAAATGGCGCCGCATGTATTCAATTAGATGTGTTTTTTCATCAAGGCATTACTGGAGATGAAGACTGCTTATTCTTGAATGTTTATACTAAACAGGTAAAACACCTTTTGATATGAATCACAGACACCCCCCCCCCCCCCCCAAAAAAAAAAAAATTCTAACATGTTATTATCCTTTAGTTGACAACAAGTAACTTACGACCTGTCATGGTTTTTATCTCTGGGGGAGGCTTCAATTGTGGACAAGGCTCTTCAGAATTGTATGGTCCAGAACGACTCCTTGACAAAGACATTGTTTTAGTAACATTCAACTATAGAGTCTCAGCTCTTGGTAAAGATCAATGCAGATTGTCTACAATTGCATTCATGCGCAAAACTTTTATGTAACACAATAGGTTTCTTGAGTACGGAAGATCCAGAATCTCCTGGAAATTACGGTTTACTAGATCAAGTGGAAGCTCTAAAGTGGGTCCAGAATCACGTGGAAAACTTCGGAGGAGATCCAAAAAGCGTGACCATTTTTGGTGAAAGTGCCGGCAGTGCATCAGTTACCTACCACATCATTTCGCCACTTTCCAAAGGCAAACAAAAATGTTTAACAACCTCAAATAATTTATAATTAGTAAACCTGACATGCAACTTGCATGAAATGAAAATGGACACAAATAATTTCAATCTCTCATTATAAGCGATAATGTGTGAAATTTTAAAGCAAATGAGTGTACGCTTATATCGTCATCACTATATACTATGTAAATGTACGGGAAAAGTTTTTATTTTACGTTTTTAATGACCTTAGTAATTTTTCCTAGGGCTTTTGTGGAATTTTTTCAGATGGTACATTTGAAAATATTTAATTTATGTATATTATGTGGAAGTCTGTTTTTATATACAGTAGACGTAAATGAAACCCCCCTACGCCTATTAATATAGTAGATTTAATTCTATTACATTTTCTGAACAGGACTATTTCACGGTGCCATAGCTCAAAGTGGAACAGCAGTACATACATGGGCACTGCAACCTGAACCACTGAAAAAAGCAAAAGAACTTGGAGTAGCCCTGAATTGCCCAACAGATAATACTAAAAATCTGGTCAAATGTCTACGAAAAAGACCTGCTCTTGATGTTATGATGAAGAGTTCATTGTTCAACTTTAGTAATGATATGGTTTGTTTATAATTAGTATAGACAGAAAGGACAATTGTAACTCTTGAAAATTCACAATTACCAATCCAGTTATTAAACTACCAACCAGTAGTTGATAAAGATTTTGGTGGATCGGTTATATTCCTTCCAGAACTTCCTATATCACTGTTAACAAACCAAAAGATCAACAAAGTCCCTGTTATGATTGGAAATGTTAAAGATGAAGCCTATTCATTTTTCCTAAGTACGGTCTAATAATTCCAATAATGGATATTTTATCAAAATACTTATCAAAGTACTTCATACTTTTAGTGTTTTCGATGAAAGTTGGAGGACCAGAAAACTTTGAAAAAGAGCACCTCTATTCTAAATTAAACAGGTCCTTCGATAATGACACTATAGAGAAGTTCGTAAGAGGTTATTTCAACAACGCTGACTTATCAAGTCCTCGTCAAAGGATTAAAACGTATTCAGATGTACGAAATCCAAACATGAGAGCTAAAAAAAAACTCCTATTTTTAATTTCATTCATTTTTTGGTCTTGCTGGTAGTTCTTCAGCGACCTAATGATGAACGCCGACATGGACGTTGCGCTCAATGCAATGGCTGCAAGCGGAAATCCCACCTACGTCTATAGTGTAACATACTCTGGAGAATACAGTTATTCTGATGCATTGTCTTCAGGTCTGCATGAAGGTAAGTTCTGAGCAGTGACAATAAAACAATCAAAATCAGGACAGCCACATTTGTTTAAAAAAATAATACTGATACATATTAATTTTAGATTATGCCAAAACTTTGAAACTTGTTTCTCATCTTGATGACCTTCAATATCTCTTTCGTACCGGCTTCATTCAAAACGATTTGAACAAAAAGGACAAACAGACAGCAGAGAAAATGATAACATTGTGGACAAACTTTGCAAAAAACAAGTTCGACATTACAATTTCTGACATTTGACTCATTTCAGGTTTTAGAATTTATTTAAACGTTTAAATTATTTTTTATTAAGAGTTCCATCACTGGACGGTTGTGACGTTGACAACGAGCCACTTGAATGGAAACCTGTACAACCAAATCAAGAAACACAATATCTGAACATTGGCGAAGAACTTCGTATGGAAACGGGTACTTTCTGTTCAAGGCCCGACCTATGGAAAGCATATCGAGCAAAAGATGAATTGTAAATTTCATACCATCTCAATAATACTAATTTTTTTTAATAAAACAACCTTGATTTAATGATTGTAACTAATTTGTTTGGAAATCTAACAAAAATAAAACAGAAAAAAGTCATATTTATTAATAACATAAGCAGTTGTATGACTCAACAGAATCAAACATTTTTTCTTCAAGATATTTCATAACTGAAACCTTATATATTGAAGAAATTAGTCGACAGTTTAGGTCTATATATAAAAAAATAATTTCTTCAATTCATGAATTATTCAACAAAATAATGAGCGATAAATGAATAGGGTGATGTAATGTGATGTATTTGGCAAATATACCCATTTATTACTTACTGATATAAGCATACTAGTCGTCTGGTGGCCACTTGTACAACATTTTCTGTCGGGAGTTGGTAAATAAGACACAAATCACGGACGTCACCAATCCTGGTCCGGTACCATGATTCAATGCCTTGGCACACAAACCGCTTTAGAGTGGTTGAGTTCAACTGCAAAATGAAGTTAGCATGTGACTCGTACGCAAAACTGTGGCGTGTTGGGTTAAGGTTAGGTTACAAAGCTATGTAGTTTCCGAATCATAACTAGGGCAAGGCGAGTATGTGAGGCTCAAGCACAAAGCTCATGAGCACAAAAAACTAAAATGATAATATACTAAGAGGCGCCAGTGATCAGTTCTTGACTCGGGCACAAAGCTCAGGGGTGCAGAAATAGGGGTGTAAAGTAACTAGAGTGATGATACTAAGAGGGAGCCAGTTATCTACTAAAATGGCTCCGCAATGGGCTCATCCAAGGCGGTGCCGCAATGTTGGTATGGGCCGCCCCATTTCCTGCTATATGTTAGATGCCCAGGTACTTACCCACTACTGCTCCCACTCCCGTGTCCCACGTTGGTCTGGGTGAACTTTTAAAGCGTGAATACAATAAAAAAGGAGCAGAAAGAATGTGCTAGGGTCGAGGCCCGGCCAAATAATTTGGATCCGGGCCGCCCTGCACTAAAAAAACTTTTAACTCTTGTATGATTAAATAACTAAATAGGATAGGACTTATGATCACATGACTTTTTTTTTACTCAGAATGACCTCTTTAAATTTCTTTTACACTCATTATGATTCACCGTGTATATCTTTTTTCTTATTTAAAAACAAAAAACAAAATGAAGTTCTATCGGAACACATTATAATAAATAGTATTGAAAAAACAATGTTGCAATCGACGCCATAAAATGCAACAATTTGATAAAAAAAAGTAGGGCAAACCGAAACATCAGCATTAATGGACATGTAGCAGTTGTCATTGAAAAATAATTACTGTCTACATATAGCGAAATTTAAGAATTATCAATAGATTCCATCAGGCACTTGAATTTATAAATTATTATCAATTAAAGGACTTTAAACATAAAATACAAGGCATAAGAAAAAAAACATGGAGGAACTCAAAATCTCTTGCAATTTCACGTGGATTACAGTAATTTTACTTTTGTGCATTTTGAATTTGATCAAAGCCGATCCGATCGTTGATACGAAACTAGGAAAAGTTCGAGGAATCATTCTAACCAGCGATAACGGCAAACCTTTCTATGCATTTCGTGGAATACCTTATGCAAAACCACCAATAAAACACTTAAGGTTTATGGTCAGTTTACTATTTAATAAATTAAAGACTGTTTCACTATTCAAAAATATTCCACAGTCTAGTAATCGTTACAGTATTAAATGAAAACTTTATTGAATTTTATTTTTTTAGCCACCACAACCAATAGAAAAATGGCAAAATACAATGGATGCTACTAAAGACCGTCATGCTTGCATCCAATTCGATCTCTCTCATAACTTGATTACAGGAGACGAAGACTGTCTATACTTGAATGTATATACGAAACAGGTACAACATGCTTCGATTTGCTTTGATAAATTGATTACACTTCAAGCAGCCAAAAAGGCCTGTTATACAGTGGCAATGTTCGGTCTAGGCGCAATAGACACGCGCCCAATTTTTAGAGCATACTAAGTCAAAACTATTAAACTATATGCATACAAAAATTGTTAAACACTAGAGACCTCAAAACCCTATAGCGCCCAGGGCCTTCAATAAATATAAAGGCGCTACTCCCATAATGCATAAGAAGCCTGCAATAAATTTTAAACGATTGTCCTTTAGTTGACAGAAGGAAGTTTACGGCCTGTCATGGTTTTCATAAAAAATGGAGGGTTTAATTCTGAAGACGGATCGGCCCAATTGTACAACCCAGAACTACTAGTAGATAAAGACGTTGTGCTAGTAACGTTCAACTACAGATTATCAGCTCTTGGTAACGATCAATACAGAAAATATTGTCAAAATTGCACATAATTGAAATTTCTATAAAAAGCTCTTTTAAGTATGGACAACGCAGAATCTACTGGAAATTGTGGTTTACTAGATCAAGTGGAAGTTCTGAAATGGGTCCAGAATCACGTTAAAAGCTTTGGAGGCGATCCAAATAGTGTGACTATTTTTGGTGAAAGTACCGGCAGTGCATCAGTGGTCTACAACCTTATTTCTCCTCTTTCCAAAGGTAATTGAAAATTTGAAATAATTCATACTATTGCAATATTTACTCTAAGTGGACAATTTCATTAAGTTTGCATTTAATTTATACCAACATGTAGGACTTTTTCATGCAGCCATAATTCAAAGTGGAACAACAACAAAAGTCATATCTAAACTGCAACCTGAACCACAGAAACATACAAAACCACTCGCAGAATCACTTAATTGTCCAACAGACAACAGTGAAAATTTGTTTAACTGTATGCGAAAGAGATCTGCTCTTGACATAATGATAAAAAGTTCAATGTTGGAATTAATTAATCCAATGGTTTGTTAATAAATTACTAAAACACGTAAAAAAATATACGAAAGATGTAACAGACAATTGAAATTTACAGATTTCCAATCCAAAGTTACTACAATTTCAACCAGATATTGACAACGGCTTTGATGGATCAGCAGAACTTTTTTCGCAACATCTTAGGTCACTGCTCAAGAAACAACATTTCAATAAAGTTCCCATTTTGTTTGGAAATGTCAAGAATGAAGATAATCTACTTCTCCTTTGTATACTGTTTTTCAACCTCATATTTTTAAATATATAAATAACTAATTATATTGTCCCATTTAAGTGTTTTCAATGATGGTTACAGGAGTAGACCAATTTCACGCAGAGCATATCTTAAAAACATTTTCCGAATTTAATGAACATTATGAAAAAGTAATTATATTAATGAGGTTGGGGTCAGAGGAATTAACGAAAAACTGACGATTGTGTCATTTTTGTCTAATAAAAAAGGGTAATAACAAATATTTGAGACAATTTAAACAAAAGGCTTCTTGCAAAGTTTTTTGTTAATACTCCTTTTTCAGATGAAAATCACACAATCGTAAATTTGTTGTGAATCCCTATGACATCACAAGCTTCATCTAAGGGTGATTCAAGTGTACAAACTTAAAATTTAATTATTTTGGTAGGTGTTTGGAAACTTATTGATCAACGCTGAAATGGATGCAGCTGTCAAAGCATTAACCGATAGTGGAGTTCCCATTTATACATATCAATTGGCATACACTGATGAAAACAGCATTACTAGTCAGTTTTCACCATTTATTAATGAAGGTTCGTTGCGAGAAATAATGTAATTTTGAAAAAGAACTGTGGACAACTAATAGGCTAATTTGTCATCAACTAATGTATCGACATTATGATTTTCAGATTACTCAAAAATTCGTAAACTTGTTTCTCGCATCGACGACTTCCAATATCTCTTTCCAAAAGACTTGATAGAAAACGACAAACGAAAATCGAAAAAAATGATAACATTGTGGACAAACTTTGCTAAGAACAAGTTAGGACTTTCAAATTCCTATTATAAGTAAATATTTATTATTTATGGTAATTAAAATGTCTTATTCCACTTTAGAATTCCATCACTGGAAGGTGAAAATGTTGACAACGAGTCATTGATATGGAATCCAGTACAACGGCCAAATAAACAACCACAATATCACAATGTAGGATATGAACTTCATAGAGAGAAAGAAAATTTCTATTCAAGACCTCATTTATGGAAGAAATTTCAAGAAAAGGACAAATTGTAATGTTACGAGCGTATCTATTTCTTCATTCATTAAAGTTATAAATGTCATTTAAAAAATGCTTTATAAAAGTAATTAATATTAGGAGGTCAGATTTTTAATGTAATAGCAAGCAAATGTTTACCAATCTGTGGCCCTAGAGCCAATCCTATTTTGATAAAAAACTGGTTAGAGGCTAGAACTCTAGTTGACAACTGATAGTAAAAAATATCTAGCCTCTAACCAGCCATTTTTGATTAGAAAAAGCATAATTGCAGTTGTTCTAATGATGATTACTTCACAATTAGTACTTGGGCCACAAATTGAGAAACATAATTGCTTGTTATTGCATAAAAATGCTAGCACTAGTACAAAATACTCCTTAGTAAGAAGAAGAAGACTAAAAACTATCATTGTTTCCAATCAGTGTTAACTGACACAGTCCTGAACTTCAAAAATTCCTTAAAAACATTTTTGTTAAAAAAATATATACAAAACTTATAAACTATACAAAAGAAAAATAGTAGGTGAACTTCTAAAAAGTATTCTGAAACAAAATCTTTTGAAGTACACCTGAAAAAGTTTATTTTTACATACGTCAACTTGTCAAGTAGTATAAACATTTGTTATTACCGCTAAATATGACAGTTTCCAACATACGCAACATTCCTAACGTACAAAGTAAATGACTTAGAAACAATTAAGTCACTGAAAACAGCAAGACAATTTTTCCGTTCAGAACTTAAACACACATCTACAATATCACATTTGTGAACAGATTGCTTGAGAAAATCAAAAGGCGATAAAATAATATGTAAACATGTCCACATAGATTATCAGTGTTAAACACTGATAATGTGCAATATTACATATTAAGCCTATGATAACAAAATAATAGTTATATCAAATTCACATCATTGTTTCAAATGAATTTGCAACAATACATCTTTTAAAACACACGAAGTACTGAATCAACAATGTCACAACTATTCCTCATACTGTCTTTTATAATTATTAGTGTTGTCAATGGAAATGAAACCCCAATTGTGAAAACTAAATTGGGTTTAGTAAGAGGAAGTAATATGACAACCGACTATGGCAAATCTTTCTATGCATTTCGAGCAGTTCCTTTTGCAAAACCTCCAGTCAACAATCTACGATTTATGGTGAAATACATTCTTAGACATTCTAGGGGGGAAAATGTGTAATAACAATTGTTTTTGTTAAGCCACCGGAGCCGACAGATTCATGGGAAGGAATATTTGATGCAACCGAAGATGGAAATAATTGCCTGCAGTTCGACACAGTTATACAAAAAATTATAGGAGAAGAAGATTGCCTTCATTTAAACATCTATTCAGCAGAAGTCAGTAACTTTCTTTAAATACAAAGCTAAATGGGGCAATTATCAAGCAATATGACCAATAATGCAATGTGCAATGAATTGCTTTAATATTTAAACATTACATGTTTTAGCTGACCAATAGCACACTACGACCAGTAATGGTATTCATTCATGGAGGAGCTTTCACTTTTGGATCCAGTACTTCAACGGCTTTCGGTCCAGAGCGATTATTGGATAAGGATATTGTGCTTGTCACAATAAATTATAGACTAGCAGCATTGGGTAACTAACAAAAACACTATTCAAACATATTAAGTACTACTAAGAGTATTGAACACTTTACAAACAACTTTAGGATTCCTGTGCACACAAGATGCCGTTTCTCCTGGAAATTATGGAATGTTAGACCAAGTGTTAGCACTAAAATGGATTCAAGAAAATATCGTAAATTTTGGAGGAGATCCCAATAGTGTAACGATATTTGGAGAAAGTGCAGGTGCAGCATCTGTTTCATTCCATGTGGTGTCACCACAATCAAAAGGTACAAGCAGCAGCATTAAAAGTTCAAACACATTGAAAATATTGTAAAGTGGCATTTGATATTTTACAAGGTCTTTTCCATGCTGCCATTCATGAAAGTGGCACTGCAACACAAGGTTGGGCACTACAATCTGCTCCTATAAACTTAACTGTCCAATTAGCAGAATCTCTTCAATGTTCAACTAATTCTTCAGTGGAAATAATCGAATGTTTGAGAAATCTAAAAGCAGTGGCCATTGTTAACGCTGCAAAGGTGAATCAATGCTAATAATTAATTAAAACTGACGCCTTAATAAAATTGTTGAATTTATTTTATTTGACACTTGCAGGGTCGACAGTTTGTTCCAGTGGTCGATGCTAGTTTCAGAACAGTGCCTTTTCTTCCAGACAATCCAACCGTTTTATTGCAAAACGACAAATTCAACAAAGTGCCGTCAATTATCGGAATCAACAGAAATGAAGGCTTCTTATTTTTGCTAAGTAAAATAACGTTAAACATTCAAATTATTTGTAATTACTATAACTTTGAAAGTTTGAATTGCTGAGAATGTTCCTTCTATTTTTTTAATTTATTAGCGACTGCTATTCAATATGGAACTCTAATTGACCAATTTACATTGGAAGAATTTATCAATTACACAATGATGGAAATGCCATTAAACAAAACAGCAGATATGTGGAGAACACTGGCAGAAGAGTATTTTACCAATTTCAACCTAACAAATGCTACTCAGTTAGTTGAAGTATACACAAATGTAAGCATATGAAACAAATTCATTGATATAGATCTAAAGGTTGTTTAAAAAATTTGACAATTAGGCCTGTATTAATAATGAAACATGGTAATTGTCAGCACTTTGGATACTTTCCTAAAGATATGCACAACTTGGGGGCAAAGCATATACTTAGTATACAAACACTGGTTTCTTAGTAAAAGCGCAACACTAAAGGGTACAGCAGTGTACGTTTGTTCTACGAGACTCTTCAAGAAGTGCTAGAAAATGTCATTCAATTTGTTTTAATTCGACTCCAGTTACACTCGTAGCGTTAGGGTAATATGATTTGAACAATAAAATTACTAGTTGGAGTATCAAACAATTGCTAGGGGTGATTGCAAGGGCGTAGGTATAGGGGTAGGGGAGGGGGGTTTGCGGGTTCAAACTCCCCTATTAAGAAACAAAT
Source organism: Brachycybe producta (assembly GCA_036925085.1). Lineage (NCBI taxonomy): Eukaryota > Metazoa > Arthropoda > Diplopoda > Playtdesmida > Andrognathidae > Brachycybe > Brachycybe producta. Next base: position 3,346,191 of record JAUPFP010000016.1, on the reverse strand, counting down.
TTACCCTAGATAAAATAATGTTTTCATTTCAACTATGTAAAATGGTAACATTATACAAAAAATATTGTAAAATAAAAAATTTTATCATCCAACTCGGCCAAGCTATAATACGTATTTCATGGATAGCGATTGTAATGCGCGTGCAGAACACAACCAGGAGCCTCTCGCCTAATTCAAACTTTTAGGTTAGTCGTGCGTCTTTGCAAAAAATGGAAGGCAAGCAGCGACGACCAAACTGCAATTGAAATATTCGAGAAATGTAATAAACAATTTTTCCGGCTTATTCACAAAGTTGTGCAAATTTTGGCCACGATTCCAGTATCTACTACAACTGCTGAACGTTCTTTTTCGACTTAGCGCTTAAAACATACCTAAGAAACGCTATAGTGCAAGAGCATCTAACTGGGCTAACCCTTCTCAGCATATATATAGAGATGTCGCTATTGAACCATCAGAAAATGTAAACAGGCTAGCACACCAAAGACATAAACTAAATTTACTTCTGTAGTTGTCAAGCAATTGTACTTTGTTCGGAAAAGGTCAGCGTGCCGTTTTTTTTACTTTCTCATATCTTTGTATGTTTTGTATCTTTGAACCCCCCCCCCATAGAAAATCTATACCTACGCCCTTGGTGATTGGAATTGCGTTTTGTTGTGATTGGCTAATTGAGCAGTTTCATTTTGTAAGTGTAGCTGCTGTCAAACCTGATGGTAACTACAAGGCTCCTTCCTATATGATGCAAGAAAAGCTAGGCGTTCTCAAAAACACAATACCTGTTGATTGTTAATATGCCTTTGCATTTATTTCGTTGATTTATGCTCTGACACTAGGTAGTTCTATAGTACAACTATTAATGGGCCCTAATCTGTTTTAGTTATTCAGTGACATCAACTTCAACTGCTTCACAGATCTCACAATAGAAATCATGTCTTCGAAAGGTGTTCCAGTGTATTCCTATGATGTTACATACCAAGGTGAACACAGTATAATAGATACAGTTCCACAAGGACCAGTTGGTATGTTTATCATAAAGTGAACATAATCTTTTAAATAACGGAAACAATATTAAACAAGTGCACTTCTTTGTATTTCAGACTATTTAAAACTACTTGGAATAGTGACACACACAGATGAGCAACCCTATCTTTTTCGAACTGGATCACCTAATCCTAATGTAACAACACTTAATGATGAAGACAGAAAAATATCGAACTTGATGCTTTCCTTATGGACTAACTTTGCTGCAAACAAGTAAATTGCATCGTATTTTACCTTGGAGTGTTTAAATTTCTAATGTGACACTGTGCATTTGCATTCTTTATTAGAGTTCCAACACTTTCGGAAAGTGGCACAGATGATCCAACGTTCCAATGGACACCAACGAATGCCACAAATCCAAGTTACCTTGACATTGATTCGACAAAACCTTTCATGAAAAATGGATACCTTTGCACGAGACCAGACTTGTGGAAAAGATTTATAAAGAACCAGTTTCTAGTATAATTACAAGTTACAACTTGAGAGTCGAAATATAAAAAATGCTTATAAATGTAAAAACGACAAAGACTTAAAAAATACTCTTAAAACTTCGAAACATACCACACTAACAATTGTTGTATGTTAATCAATAACTACTCGACTTTAAAAATATCGCAAGTTTTTTTTGATGATTAGTAAATTGGTAATTTAGTTGGTTATAAACAGAAATAGTTTGAAAACGCTCCAAAATCAACTCAGTAGATTATATATTAAAAAAATACTAATTCAAAACGTCTATAGTGACGACAAGTAATCAACAAAGAGTTTTTCAGATGTACCAAACTTTTACAAATGCAAAAGCAAATTCAACAAATTAAAAAATAATCGCTATTTAACTAATATTTAGATTGATGCAGTCTCACTTTGACTAAATGCATCAACTAGAATGAACAATTCAAAGCACTTAAAAAGTTGACTTGTTGTTAATTAGGGAAAAGTTGGCTCAGTCACCCAAATGACAAGCTTGTAAATTGATAACTGGCATGCCAAGATGACTGATGCCAACAGTTTTTGCATTTTAATTACGGTTGGACACAAGTTCTACATCTTATTGTGGTATTAATGTTCAATAATTTATCTGCAACAGACCTACCCTATTGCCTCGTTTTCACTACAAAAATTAACTGCAGTTAAAAAGTTAACCACAGTTAATTTTCTAGCGGAAACAAATGTGGTTACATTAACCGTAGTAAAATTTCAGAACAATGGAGTTAAATTAACTGCATTGACATAATGTGGTTAACCACATTATCGAATGGTTAGATTTGTCACTTCCTGCGTTCAAACAAGTTTAGCTTACAAACAACATGGCGGATAGAGCACGAGCACTCAATTTTTGACTAAATGGGTAAATATTACAAATAATTCCTAAACTGCTAAGCATTAAGTGACACAAAAAATCATTGAACCACAAGTAAGATATCTGTATGGGTACCTTGAAGAAAATAACCCATAGATTGCGCCAGCATCTCCATTAATACATATTTCATGTACTAGTCTATATAAGTAATCTGAGATTACGATGCTGCAATATCTGGTATTGCCGTGTGGTTCGTTTTCGCATTACATTCTTTCTTTTCACTCACAGTTATTACTCGCTCTTATTTAACTTCATAATTTGTTTGTTTGTCCACCACCTGAAACATTTGAAAATAAGTCACACTGCAAGGAATTGAACCCATGACCAACTTTACCACAGGCTGAGACAATAACCACTACACCAACAATACAAGAACAGATGATATATTTTTTTTAACTTTTTAGACCATTTTTTATAAAACATGTTCTTTTGTTTAATTTTCTTGTTTTTGAAATCTAATTTAAAGTGCAATAAGCACTCAAATACTGTGTACTGAGAATCCACTAATACTTCTGCAAAACCTAGTTATGGTTCTATTTTTAAAATAATTCTGTAAATAGCCTATGCGCTAATTTCCATAGAAACTATTTATTCCTCTATAGAAATTAGCATGTAGGCTGTTTTCAAACTTTCTTTAAAAACATGCAGAAGGAGTCATAACTAGATTTTGCAAAGGTATCAATGAACAAGGAATTCAAGGAACCCTATAGACCTTTGTTGCATCGTATTAGGGGGGAGGTTCAAAATATGATAGCTGATTTACGATCTCTTTTATTTTTTATTTAATTCAATTTGTTATTCTAGTTTTTAATTAATTAAGATTACTGTTCTAGTTTTTATTTAATTAAAATTTATTTGTCTATTTTTTATTAATTTTTTTATTTAACTCAATTTGCTATTCTAGTTTTAATTCATTAACATTAATGTTCAATTTGTTACAAAACTAGAATATTATACACACAAACAGCCTTTTTGCACGATCCTATAGTCCCTTTGTGCTCTGCTTTGCAGAGCAACAAAGGTCCAAAAAGGAACACACACCATGATAAACGGCTATATCAAATATTGCATCATACTTATTTTCTTCATACCGATAGCCTCTTAAAAATGGAACCACTGTAGTTAATTTTTGTAGTAAAAACGAGATATAACCCACCTAACCTAGTTTACCAAAGCTCTGCCATAAAACATACAGGCAAAAAATCTTTTTTTTTTCAAATGTCATAGACCTTCATTTAAATTCCCACTTTTGCCAGCGTTTTGCACATGATTGGTATTAGTGCCAAAAATATTTGCACATTCGTGCTCAGCTCGACAATATCTTTCCAACAAGCTCTAATGTAGTATATCGAAATTGGCAACGGTACGTATTTTAGAATTAGGCCAATACCTACTAATAATAAAAATAATAATAACGCCCTATTTTATTAAGTAACCTTGAAGAGGGTTTTGTCATAAAAAAAAAACTTTTCTTGAATTTAATCCTAATATAATTGTCTGTAAATTCTTATTTCGTCATCAGCTGGCAGATCAAAGCTATAGAATGAATTAAAAACTAAGATAAAAAACAAGTATAAACGAGCATACTACACCTACTTGTGTGCATTTTAAATTGCATCCATGTTGACCTGATTGTAAATACGAAACTAGGAACGGTTCCATGACAAGACCAAAGTATACCATTAACCATTTTATTTTAAATAAGTGTGTGACGTCGCAAACGTCGATAAAAGTTGCCAATGAACACCGTTTGACTTAAGAGCCCCAATATCTAAAAAGGCGGGCGCACGTATGCCATAATTGGGCCTTTGGAGCCGCCGTTTTTGGACCGGTGCGAAGTGCCTGGGCTATTAAATTTACATTGACAGCTCTGACAAAATTTACATTTTTCACGTTAACTTTTTTCAGGAGCAACATAAAGAAAAAAAAAGCAAAGTGTTTTAGAAACTAGAATAGTAGGTGATAATTTTGAAAATAGGTTTCATGACGATAACTTTAAAAATAATTTGTTTATATCTGATCATTTGAACACTAAAGCCATAAAACCTCATCGAAATTTGATGTTTGACATTTTGTCCCACAGAATCGCTTGAGTTTCACTCATCGTCTTCCATAGAGATGGTATTTACTATCCTTACAAAATATACACACACTCCTCACATTAAAGTCCGGTTAGCCAAAACTTAAAAACCTTCAGGAGCCTCTTAAAACAATTATTATAATTAAATATAATATTGATAAATGATAGCCATGCGAGATTCGTCATCAATTCACAAGAATATATATATACAGTATAGGCCTACCGGTTTTAAAATATACTAAGCACTGAAGCAACAATGTCTCAACTATTCCTCATACTGTGTTTTTTGATTATTAGTGTTGTCAACGGAATAGAAAGTCCAATTGTGGAAACTAAATTGGGTTTAGTAAAAGGAAGTATAATGACCACTGACTATGGTAAATCTTTCTATGCATTTCGAGCAGTTCCTTATGCGAAACCTCCAGTCAACAATCTACGATTTATGGTGGAATACATTCTTAGACATGCTAGAAAAAAATGTATAATAACAATTGTTTTTTTTTGTTAAGCCACCGGAGCCGTCAGATTCATGGAAGGAAACATTCGATGCAACTGAAGATGGAGAAAATTGCCTTCAGGTCGATATAGTTACACAAAAAATTATAGGAGAAGAAGACTGTCTTCATTTAAATATCTATTCAGCAGAAGTAAGTAACTTTCTTTACATACAAGTCTAAATAAGACAGCTTTCAAGCAATATGACCAACAATGCAATGTGCAATGAATTGCTATAATATTTAAACCTTACATGTTTTTAGCTGACCAATAGCACACTACGACCGGTAATGGTATTCATTCATGGAGGAGCTTTCATTTCTGGATCCAGTACTTCAACGGCTTTCGGTCCAGAGCGATTATTGGATAAGGATATTGTGCTTGTCACAATAAATTATAGACTAGCGGCATTGGGTAAATAAGATAAACACTATTCAAACATATTAAGTACTGCTAAGAGTATTGAACACTACCAAAAAAACTTTAGGATTCCTGTGCACACAAGATGCCGTTTCTCCTGGAAATTATGGAATGTTAGACCAAGTGTTAGCATTGAAATGGATTCAAGAAAATATTCTAAATTTTGGAGGAGATCCCAATAGTGTAACAATATTTGGAGAAAGTGCAGGTGCAGCATCTGTTTCATTCCATATATTGTCACCACAATCAAAAGGTACCAAAAAGCAGCAACATGTAAAGTTCAATAATATTGAAAATATTCTAAAGTGTCAATAATATTTCACAAGGTCTTTTCCATGCTGCCATTCATGAAAGTGGCACTGCAACACAAGGTTGGGCACTACAATCTGATCCTATGACTTTAACTGTCCGATTAGCAGAATCTCTTCAATGTTCAACTAATTCATCAGTGGAAATAGTCGAATGTTTGAGAAACGTAGAAGCAGTGGCCATTGTTAACGCTGCAAAAGTGAATCAATGCTCATAATTAATTAAAACTGACGCCTTAATAAAATTATTTAATGTGACACTTGCAGGATCGACTGTTTGTTCCAGTGGTCGATGCTAGTTTCAGAACAGTGCCTTTTCTTCCAGACAATCCAACCGTTTTATTGCAAAACGACAAATTCAACAAAGTGCCATCCATTATCGGAATTAACAGAAATGAAGGCTTCTTATATTTGCTAAGTAAAATAACACTAAACATTCAAATTATTTATTTGTAATTAATATAACTTTGAAAGTTGGAATTGCTGAGAATGTTCCTTCTATTGTTTAAACTTATTAGCGACTGCTATTCAATATGGAACTCTTATTGACCATTTTACATTGGAAGAATTTATTAATTACACAATGAAGGAAATGCCATTAAACAAAACAGCAGATATGTGGAAGACACTGGCAGAAGAGTATTTTACCAATTTCAACTTAAAAAATGCTACTCAGTTAGTGGAAGCATACACAAATGTAAGCATATGGAACGAATTCATTGATATAAAGGTTGTTAAAAATTGTTTTGACAATTAGGCCTCTATTAATAATGAAAACTTAAAATATGGTAATTGTCAGCACTTTGATATGAATGTACCAAGTATTAGTGGATACTTTCCTAAAGATATATGCACAAGTTGATGGCACAGCATATACTTAGCATATAAACATTGGTTTCTTAGTAGAAACGCACCACCAAGGGGAGTATTAGCGTACGTAGTACGCTCTACGAGACTGTTCAAGATGTGCTGGAAAATGACATTCAATTTGCTTTAATTCGACATATTACACACGTAATATTAGGGTAATATGAGCAGAATAATAATTGCGTTTCGTTGTGATTGGCTAATTGAGCATTTCGTGGATTTATTTTCGTGGCTCTGACACTAGTTAAGTTCTATAGTACAACTATTAATGGGCCCTAATCTGTTTTAGTTATTCAGTGACATCAACTTCAACTGCTTCACAGATCTCACAATAGAAATCATGTCTTCGAAAGGTGTTCCAGTGTATTCCTATGATTTTACATACCAAGGTGAACACAGTATAATAGATACAGTTCCACAAGGACCGGTTGGTATGTTTATCATAAAGTGAACATAATCTTTTAAATAACGGAAACAATATTAAACAAGTGCACTTCTTTGTATTTCAGACTATTTAAAACTACTCAGAATAGTGACACACACAGATGAACTACCATATCTTTTTCGAACTGGATCGCCTAATCCTAATGTAACAACACTTAATGATGACGACAGAAAAATTTCGAACTTGATGCTTTCCTTATGGACTAACTTTGCTGCAAACAAGTAAATTGCATCGTATTTTACCTTGGAGTGTTTAAATTTCTAATGTGACACTGTGCATTTGCATTCTTTATTAGAGTTCCAACACTTTCGGAAGGTGGCACAGATGATCCAACATTCCAATGGACACCAACGAATGCCACAAAGCTCAGTTACCTGGACATTGATTCGACAAAACCTTTCATGAAAAATGGATACCTTTGCACGAGACCAGACTTGTGGAAAAGATTTATAAAGAACGAGTTTCTAGTATAATTACAAGTTACAACTTGAGAGTCGAAATACATGTATAAAATGCCTATAAATGTAAAAATTACAAAGACTTAAAAAATACTCTAAAACTTCAAAACATAACACACTAACAATTGTTTTATCTTAATAAATCAATAATTACATTTCAACTTTGTGTTCATTTATTGATGAGCATCTTCATAATGCCATATTACTAGTATACAGTAAATATTTCTTTTCTCTACATAATGAATTGTTTTAAAATCAGCTATATTAATCAAAAGTTCACTACACGACTTTAAAAATATAGCAGGTTTTTGATGATTAATAAATTGGTAATTTAGTTGATTATAAACAGAAATAGTTTGAAAACGCCCCAAAATCAACTCAATAGATTTTATATTAAAAAAAATACTAATTCAAAACTTCTATAGTGACGACAAGTAATCAGCAAAGAGTTTTTCAGATGTGCCAAACTTTTACAAATGCAAATGCAAATTCAAAAAAATTAAAAATAATCGTTATTTAACTAATATTTAGATTGATGCAGTCTCACTTTGACTAAATACATCAACTAGAATGAACAATTCAAAGCACTTAAAAAGTTGATTACAGTAGTTGTTAATTAAAGAAACCATTACCTTCAGGAATTTCTTGTCAAAATATTGTCAAGAATTATTCAACGATTACCAAAACAATTTTGAAAATTTAAAACAAGTGTTTAATATAATTTAAAAAATAAAAAATCAGTTGACTTCATATAAATGAACTTTATCAGATAGATGCGCCACCAAACAACAGACATTGGCAACAAAACCCCCCAAAGTAAACTCCTCTACTCGAATCTACTTCACTTCACCTCACCTTACTTTCATTTCAAAGTACTATGGACTTAATATTTGAATTATTCCACATTGAGTTGAATATGAATAGGGAATAACTATATTTCATTAAGGAATTCTGGAAATGTGAGGTGACAACCTTTGACACAATTGGGAAGGGGGGGACTTTCATTTTGGGAAATTTAAAATGGCGTCGTTTGGTGACTCATGAGTCACTTCATTTTTAAGTTTTTTATGGTTTAATTGACTTATTTTAAAATTTAAAAATCGTTTTGACAATCGTTGGGTTAGTGTTGACAATACTTAGAAAAGAAATTTCTGGCGGTATTTGTCTCTTTAAGAAAAAGACAATGACAAGCTTGTAAATTGATAACTGGCATGCCAAGATGACTGACGCCAACAGTTTTTTGCATTTTAATTACAGATGGTATTAATATACAATAATACCTAAAGGTCCTTTATCTAGAAAGGCTGGCGCACGTGTGCGATAATGTGGCCTATGGAGCCAAATTTTTGGACCGGTGGCGAAGTGGCTTAGCTATTAGATTTACATTGACAGCTCTGACAAAATTTACACTTTTCACGTTGACTTTTTTCAGGGTCAACATAAAGAAAAAAATCAAAGTGTTTAGAAACTAGAATAGTAGGTGATAATTTTGAAAATAAGTTTCATGACGACAACTTTAAAAATAATTTCGTATGATCGTTTCAAATCACTAAAGCCATAAAACCTCATAGAATTTGACGTTTGACACCTTATCCCACAGAATCCCTTGAGTTTTATTCATCGTGTTCCATAGAGATGGTATTTACTATCTTTCCGAAATACTCACACTCCACACATTAAAGTCCGGTTAGCCAAAACTTAAAAACCTTCAGGAGCCTCTTAAAACAATTATTATAATTAAATATAATATTGATAAATGATAGCCATGCGAGATTCGTCATCAATTCACAAGAATATATATATACAGTATAGGCCTACCGGTTTTAAAATATACTAAGCACTGAAGCAACAATGTCTCAACTATTCTTCATACTGTGTTTTTTGATTATTAGTGTTGTCAACGGAATAGAAAGTCCAATTGTGGAAACTAAATTGGGTTTAGTAAAAGGAAGTATAATGACCACTGACTATGGTAAATCTTTCTATGCATTTCGAGCAGTTCCTTATGCAAAACCTCCAGTCAACAATCTACGATTTATGGTGGAATACATTCTTAGACAGGCTAGAAAAAAATGTATAATAACAATTGTTTTTTTGTTAAGCCACCGGAGCCGGCAGATTCCTGGGAGGGAACATTCGATGCAACTGAAGATGGAAATTATTGCCTGCAGTTCGACACAACTAACCAACTAGATTATGGAAATGAAGACTGTCTTTACCTAAATATTTATTCAGCAGAAGTCATCAACTATCCTTAAATATAAAGCTAAATAAGGCAACTTTCAAGCAATATGACCAACAAGAGACAATTTTTAATGAGAAATTATAATTTCGTTTATCGTGTTAAAAATAAGAGCTATTTTTTAATTCTTCAACAAAAGATACAAAAAGTTGAAAACAGATAAGAAAAATTGTCTATAGTGGCCTTGAAAACTACTTTAAAGTTGTCTTCTAAAGCCAGCGTGATACTTATGAATTGTTATAAGTTATAACATTCAAACATTGCCTACTGTATATGTCATTAGTTGAGCAACAGTACTCAAAGACCGGTAATGGTATTTATATATGGAGGAGGTTTCCAGTCCGGTTCAAGTTCTTCAATGCTGTTTGGTCCACAGCGGTTATTGGATAAGGATATTGTACTCGTCACCATAAATTATAGATTATCAGCGTTAGGTAATTAAGAATAACACCACTCAGGCATGTTAAGCAATGCTATCGAAAAAAATTAAATAATTTATGAATAAACATTTTAGGATTCCTATGCACACAAGATGCCGTTTCTCCTGGAAATTATGGAATGTTAGACCAGGTGTTAGCACTGAAATGGATTCAAGAAAATATCTTAAATTTTGGAGGAGATCCAAATAGTGTAACAATATTTGGAGAAAGTGCTGGTGCAGCATCTGTTTCACTTCATATGGTGTCACCCCAATCAAAAGGTATAAGCAGTAGCAGATCAATAAATCGTATCATGAATAGGTTAATGCCAAACTGGCATTTGATATTTTACAAGGCCTTTTCCATGCTGCCATACACGAAAGTGGCACTGCATTATGCGCTTGGGTACTACAACCAGATCCTGCAAATTTAACTGTGCAACTAGCAGAATCTCTTCAATGTCCAACTAATTCTTCAGTGGAAATTATTGAATGCTTGAGAAAGCTACAAGCAGCGGACATAATTACAGCTGCAAAAGTGGATTAAAGCCATCATTCATTATACATTGAAACTTCAATCAAATTGTTAATATTATTTTATTTGACATTTGCAGGATCAACTCTATGTACCAGTGGTTGATGGTGGTTTCAGAAAAGTACCATTTCTTCCAGACAATCCAACCATTTTATTTAAAAACGACAAATTCAACAAAGTGCCATCTATAATTGGAATCAACAGAAATGAAGGCTTCTTATTTTTTCTAAGTAAAATAACACTTAACATTCACATCATTTGTAATTAAGCTGGCTGAATAGATATTTATTTTGTTATTGTCCTCCACCCCCGATGGCGCTACTGCAGTGGCTAATGCTACGGTACACAGATGTTTCTCGAATATTTGGACTTGTTTGAGAAACAACTTTAGGAAAGAATTCAAATTGTTGTCAAAACTCGAATGGTAAAAGATAATATTAAGTTTTTTCGCCCTTTTCAAACTGTCATAAAAGGTTTATTTTTAAAGATATCATCATGAAAAAAAAGTTTAATATTATCACCAACTATGCTAGCTTCTAATGCTAGTTTAGCCTGAAAAACATCCTCAAAACCACGGGTTGGGGAAAAGACCTTCAATACAGAAGTTCAGAACCTACAGTGGAAAAATCCGAGAAGACAAAAACAAAATAAATATCTATTCAGCCACGTTAATATAACCACGTCAGTTTAAATAGAATCAAATAATTTTTATTGTGTTTTTTAAATATATTAGTCGCTGCTATTCAATACGGAACTCTTATTGACCATTTTACATTGGAAGAATTTATCCCTTACGTGATGAAGAAACTACCATTAAACAAAACAGCAGAAATGTGGAGAACACTGGCTGAAGAGTACTTTTCCAATTTCAACTTAAGAGGCTAGATACATCGTTTAGTTCAAAATTTCTCCGAATGTAGGCGCTGCGATCGTTGTTGACTGAAAAACGGTTTTTTAACGTTTTTTCTCCCGGTTCGAAGTCACATAATAATTAATAGAAAAATAATTTCGCGTGCTAACCTTCTAAAAAGAAAACATTGTGAAGCCAGTAGATTAATGCACGTAATAGTTATTTTGTTATTGTTCTGAGTTGTTTTAACGGGAGTTCTTCAAATGTTTGGGTGACGGTTTTTTGCTCCTATGGGACTTAACATGGAGTTAAAAAAACGTAAGATGTTTAATGTTATTTAAAAATAGAAAGCCCTTTTAAAATTTAGAAAAAGGAATAATCCTGAAGGCAATAAACACATGTAAGTACGTGCTAATTTTTCTGATTGCTCTAAATTATTTTTAATCAGAGTTCTCTTATCTTTTGTTGGACGGTGTTTTAGTCCTATGGGACTTAACATGGAGTTTAAAAACGTACGATTTTAAACGTTATTAAAAAATAGAAGGACCTTTTCAAAATTTATAAAAACGAAACATCGTGAAGCCAATACATGAATGTATGTGCTAATTATTTTGTTATTGTTCTAAATCAGTTTTAACGAGAGTTTTTCAAATGTTTGTGGGACGGTTTTTGATCCAATGGGATTTAACATGGGGTTAAAAAAACGAACGACTTTGAACCTTGTTTAAAAATAGAAGGACCTTTTCAAAAATTATATAAATCGAGCACGTGAAGAACAATACTTTTTATTGCATTTTGCGCTTTACTGTATTTGAATTGAGCGATTGTGAGGCGATTTCTTTCAGTTTTAGTAACACTATATAAGAACGCTCATTTGTCTCGTTGTCGTCTGCTCAAAACAACAAGATGGACGTGGATCTAGGCTCTTAACTAATGCTACACAGTTAGTAGAAGCATACACAAATGTAAGCAAGTGAAACGAAATCTTTGTAATATGCTTGTTAATATATTGTAAAAATTAAGTGCATATTAATATGGTGATAATCAGCACTTTGCTAGAATGTATTACGTATTCGTGGGTATTTGCTAATCATACACATGAGTTGAGAGGGGGAACACCATGTATTTATCGTGTAAACTCAATTGGGTGTTTTAGTTAATGCCTATGCTAGCTAATGCAAAAATGCATTTTATTAATATATTCTAATCTATTCAGTTAATCAGTGACATATACCTCAACTGCTTCACAGACGAAACAGTAGAAATCATATCTTCGAAAGGTGTTCCAGTATATTCCTACGATTTTACATACAAAGGTGAACACAGCATAATAGATATGTTTCCACAAGGACCGATTGGTATGTTTATCATAAAGTAGACATAATCTTTTCAATAACAAAAACACTCTTTTTTAAAAAAAATGCACTTTCTTGTATTTCAGACTATTTAAAACTACTCGGAATAGTGACACACACAGATGAACTACCATATCTTTTTCGAGTCGAAACACCTATATTTAACGTAACAACACTTGATGAGAAAGACAGAAAAATTTCGAACTTGATGCTTTCCTTATGGACTAATTTTGCTACAAATCAGTAACAGACATCTTATTCACAGGCAATTGTACCCAGCATTAGAATTTCTTTTGCTATGCCTTTTTATGAACGTCATCAATTTCTAATTGGTTTGTTACTTGGTCTGATGTCACATGCTCCGCCCTTTTCAATTTCTAATTGGTTTGTTTCTTGGTCTGACGTCAAAAAGGGCGGAGCAAAAGAAATTCTAATGCTGGGCACAATTGCCTGTTCTTATTCTAGCTTGGGATTTTTAAATTTCTAATATGACATTGTGTATTTGCATTTTTTTTACTAGAGTTCCAACACTTACAGGAAGTGGTATAGATGATCCAATGTTCCAATGGAAACAAGCGAATGCTACATATCCTAGTTACCTGGACATTTATTCTACAAAACCTTATATGAAAAATGGATACCTTTGCATGAGACCAGACTTGTGGAAAAAATTTATAATGAACGAGTTTTCAACATAATTACAAGTTACAAATTGAGAGTACATATACATGTAATGAAAATACATAAAAAGCACATTTATATATTTTGTTTTTAGGGAAAAAAATGAATAGAAATAGCAATTGTTTTTCTCCCTATTGTGTATATATATAACATAACCGCATAGAGCACTGCAGTGGTGTCCAAACTTTTTAGATCATTTAGTGTCCATGATCATGTAATTTGAAAAATACAAGTTAATATTTGTTATTTTTTACATAATTTCCTTATTTTTTTCTGTCAATATAAAAAGTTGTCTTAGAAAAAAACTTCAAGAAGAAAACATTAAATTTTCTTGGCGTACCCCCACGTATCGACTCACGTACCCCCTGGGGCACGCATACCCCACTTTGGAGACCACTGGCCTGCATCACCCTGCCATTTGCATTCCTATTTCTAGCAACGACTTGTTGGGAGGAAAAAAGCTTGGTTACCAGAAAACCTGTTAGTCTACAGAAAATCATCAGATTCCTCACCAACTACTAGGTGATGATTGTTTCCAAAACTCTGGCTTGTTGGACTCATCTGAAACTTTTGATGAGCTTGTTTCTAAGAAAGAAAAACATAGGGCTTGTACACACTACACCCTACACATCCTACTTCATATCCTTTTATTTTTTCATTCTAAACATACGGTAAACAAGTGGAATAATTGTTGCGAACTTCAAACCTTAAAACTTTACTCTAAGGGTAGAGTAATTGCTTTAAGTCCAAACTACATTCATTTGCAGTCAGTAACAATTCTGTGTGTATAGTATTGGAAGAATTAAAATTATCCCATACATATGAACTGAATTATGTGTGAATAAAATTAAATATTTTACACTTTTATTTTGCTCCTAACAGTTGCTTTGTAAATGACATTCAAATCATTTGTAACATGCATAGTAATATTTCTAGAGTTTAAATTGAATAAATTTACCCCTCTATTTTTAAACAAATTACTGGCTGTTGTTGACTTAAGAACTTCTGTATACCATTTTTCATTTGAACATTTTCTCACTTTCATGATGGATAAATTGGATAATACTCCAATAAACAATACCGCAGACATCTCTAAAAATCTGGCAAAAAAACATTTTACCATTTTGAAATGTATAGACATCAGGCGACTTTTTATGACTCCTATGATAAACCCTAGGCTGTTTTTTTAAACACGCACCTTCCCTCCATGAGGGAAATGAAGGAGAAAGATAAATTTTAACCGTGATGTGTCCACTTCCCTGTCATTTTTGTGTTATACGTTTGTATGCACAAATAAAATTATTATACATTGTTATTCATTATAAATTATTACATATATTTCCAACAACATCTATTGTATTAAAATTAGCAAAGGTGTTTTATTGTAAAATTAGGCCTATACCTAATAATAATAAAATAAAAAAATAATAATAACGCCCTATTTTATTCAGTAACCTTGAAGAATATTTTTCCATACTAGAACTTTTTTCACAGGACTGATTGATTTTGTACTTATTTTGGATTTGAATCTAATATTATTTATCAGTAACTTTAATTTCACACTACCAGTCGTCAGAATCGGTCAGATTAAAGCAATATAATAAATAAAATACTAAAAAGAAAGCAAAACGCATAATATACAAGAAAAAAAAAATCATGGCCGAAAAGAAAATACGCAATGTTATGTGGATCGCACCAATTCTACTTATGTACATTTTAAATTGCATCAACGCTGATCCGATCGTGAATACGAAACTAGGAAACGTTCGTGAAACCAATCTAACCAGTGATAACAGCAAGCCTTCATACTTTTTCCATGGAATGCCATGTGCCAAACCACCAATAAAACAGTTAAGTTTTACGGTCAATTAAGTTAGTTCGGGAAACGTTTCGCATAGTGTCTACATTAAAGGTATCTCCGCTTCAAATAAGCGATTTTAATAGCTCTGCCTCCGACGAGATAGGCTCGAGATCAATTCTTATTATACATTTTACTTTTTTTAATTTTTAGTAAATAATGTCAATCAATTCTTGTAAAATAACAAAATAATCAATGAAATAAACAATAAAAATTAATATTAACGTCTCTGTATTACCTAACACAAAAAACCTAATTAAACCTATCCTTTTCTTTTAAAATTAAATCAAGTGATTTTTTTTACAAAAATTGAAAAAGCTGCTCATTGCTGCTTTATGGCATCAAAACGTACACATTGAAATTACATTGAAATTAATTTACTCAGAATATTACTTTTCTCACTTATTCCTCTTGACTTCTAAGCCCCTCATGTAATGTATTTTCATAATATTATTAAACTTTATCAGTGTTAAAATACTTTTAATTGAATAGAATTAATGATTATTAGTGTTGTCAATGAAAATGAAAACCCAATTGTGGAAACTAAACTGGGTTTAGTAAGAGGAAGTAATATGACAACTGACTATGGCAATTCTTTCGCTGCATTTCGAGCAGTTCCTTATGCAAAACCTCCAGTCAACAATCTACGATTTATGGTGAAATACATTTTTAGACACTCTAGGGATAAATACGTAATAACAATTGCTTTTTGTTAAGCCGCCGGAGCCGGCAGATTCATGGGAAGGAATATTTGATGCAACCGAAGATGGAAATAATTGCCTGCAGTTCGATATAGTTACACAAAAAATTATAGGAGAAGAAGATTGTCTTCATTTAAACATCTATTCAGCAGAAGTCAGTAACTTTCTTTAAATACAAAGCTAAATAGGGCAACTTTCAAGCAATATGACCAACAATGCAATGTGCAATGAATTACTATAATATTTAAACATTACATGTTTTAGCTCACCAATAGCACACTACGACCGGTAATGGTATTCATTCATGGAGGAGCTTTCATTTCTGGATCCAGTACTTCAACGGCTTTCGGTCCACAGCGATTATTGGATAAGGATATTGTGCTTGTCACAATAAATTATAGACTAGCGGCATTGGGTAAATAAGATAAACACTATTCAAACATATTAAGTACTGCTAAGAGTATTGAACACTACAAAAAAAACTTTAGGATTCCTGTGCACACAAGATGCCGTGTCTCCTGGAAATTATGGAATGTTAGACCAAGTGTTAGCATTGAAATGGATTCAAGAAAATATCTTAAATTTTGGAGGAGATCCCAATAGTGTAACAATATTTGGAGAAAGTGCTGGTGCAGCATCTGTTTCACTTCATATGGTGTCACCCCAATCAAAAGGTCTAAACAGCAGCAGTTCAATAAATCGTATCATGAATAGGTTAATGCCAAACTCGCATTTGATATTTTACAAGGCCTTTTCCATGCTGCCATACACGAAAGTGGCACTGCATTAGGCGGTTGGGTACTACAACCAGATCCTGCAAACTTAACTGCCCAACTAGCAAAATCACTTCAATGTCCAACTAATTCTTCAGTGGAAATTGTTGAATGCTTGAGAAAGCTACAAGCAGTAGACATAGTTACAGCTGCAAAAGTGGATTAAAGCCATCATTCATTATACATTGAAACTTCAATCAAATTGTTAATATTATTTTATTTGACATTTGCAGGATCACTTTTATGTTCCAGTGGTTGATGGTAGTTTCAGAAAAAAACCATTTCTTCCAGACAATCCAACCATTTTATTTAAAAACGACAAATTCAACAAAGTACCATCTATAATTGGAATCAACAAAAATGAAGGCTTCTTATTTTTTCTACGTAAAAATAACATTTAACATTCAAATCAGTTGCAACTAATGTACAGTAACTTTTAAAGTTTAAATAGAAGCAAACGAATCGTTTATGTTTAAACATATTAGTGGCTGCTATTAAATTTGGAACTCTTATTGACCATTTTACACTGGAAGAATTTGTCACTGCCATAATGAAGGAAACGCCATTAAACAAAACAGCCGAAATGTGGGCAACATTTGCAAAAGAGTATTTTACCAATTTCAACTTAACAAACTCTACTCAGTTAGTGGAAGTATACACAAATGTAAGCAAATGAAACGTACTCTTTGAGTCTTTGTAATTAAGAATTACTAATTGTGACATTAAGGCTCATATTAATAATGAAAACTTAAAATATGGTGTTAGTCAGCACAATGCTAAAAATGTACTATGTATTAGTTGGTACTCTGCTAATGATACACATGAGTTGGGAGGGGGCACAGCATGTATTTATCGTGTAAACTCAATTGGGTTTTTCAGTGAGCGCCAATACTGTACTAGGTAATGCAAAAATTCAATTTATTAATGTACGAGCATATTCTAATCTATTCAGTTATTCGGTGATATATGGATCAACTGCTTCACAGACCAAACAATAGAAATCATATCTTCGAAAGGTGTTCCAGTGTATTCCTACGATTTTACATACAAAGGTGAACACAGCATAATAGATGCACTTCCACAAGGACCGATTGGTATGTTTATTATCATAAAGTAGACATAATCTTTTCAATAACAGAAACATTCTTAAAAATGTGCTTGTTTGTATTTCAGACTATTTAAAAATACTCCGAATAGTTACACACGCAGATGAACTATCGTATCTTTTTCGAATCGACACACCTAACCTTAACATAACAGCACTTAACGATGAAGATAGACAAATTTCAAACTTGATGCTTTCCTTATGGACAAATTTTGCTACAAACAAGTAAATGACATCCTATTCTAGCTTGGGATGTTTAAATTTCTAATATGACACTGTGTATGTGCTTTCTATGTGTATATCAGAGTTCCAACACTTACAGGATGTGGCATAGATGTTTCAACGTTCCAATGGACACCAGCGAATCCAACAAATCATAATTACTTGGACATTGATTCTACAAAACCTTACATGAAAAATGCATACTTCTGCACGAGACCAGACTTGTGGGAAAGCTCGCTCGTATAACGAACGATTTTTTTGTATAATTACAAGTTATTACTCGAGAGTCGAGATACAGAGGTATGTACGGTTAAATATAACCGCACTTAATCACGCATAAATATAACCCTTCACTAGGCTTCAACTGGGATTTTAAGTGTCCAGAAAAGTTTTACTTTCAATTTAATCTCAATTTGACACTTGAACAAAGTAAATACATTGTTCATACCAGTAAATATTTGTCAAAAAGACATCTTGTTTATTCTTAATTTTTATATTAATATTTTTCTTAACTATATATTTACACATTAATTAATTAATTGTAGTTGTATCTGTAGCTCTATATAGGCCTAACCTTATATATAAAGGTAAACTTAGAAAAAAACTTGGGTGTGGGTGAGGCTATGTGCTCACTCAGTACTTCAAACATTCGTATGTATCACTTTCTCAAAAATAGTGAAGTTATTAAAATATTCTGAATCAACAAAGTCGCAACTGTGTTTTTTTAAAATTCTGTATATGAGGGTTACTTGTTAAATGGTAAATATTTCTATGCATTTCAAGTAATTCCCTTTGCAAAACCAAAACCACCAATCAACAGTCTACGATTTATGGGGAATATATTAAAACATTTTATCTAATTAAATCATTTAAAGAGCTTGAAAAAAAATTATGCCACCTTAAGTAGAAATTTAAAGTTTAGCAGGTAAAATGGACAAATAAAAGAAATATAACTTCTAAATTACAAAAAAAACTAAAAGTTCTCTTTTATACGTTTTTCATAAATTAAAGCGCTTTTAACTTACATGAGTGTAAATTTTGAAACCATGAAAACGATAATATTGCCCATCCTGAATCTTGTATTTTTTAAAAGTAAAGCGCTGCGATTTGAAAATTTTACACTATGTGTAGGTAGGCATGTTTAATTCATTACTGTCTAATGAAATAAATCGAAAAACAATAATTTATTAAGCTAATAGAATAAATGAAATGACCCGCGTAAGTTGTTGCGCACAAATTTCGAATAAAAAATATTTAAGTGTAAATATTAAATGACAACATAAGAATCAGCTGAATTAACAGAAGTGATGACGAAAACGACAATCTAAGATTTCAATGGATTATACGTTGCAATTTGACATTTTTGCATTATGTCTATTTAATACATAACTTTGTAGTGAAATGACACGAAAACAATGAAGCTACCTAGTGAAAATAATGTCGCACAGATGTTGTTATGACCCAATTTTGAATAAACACTATTAAATTGTAAAGAATAAATGGCAAAAATACAATCAGCTGATTCACCAAAGGTGATGACAATATTACCTACCTTGATAGACAAAGAAATAACAATACTGATTATACCGTACCGTAAAAAAATAATAGTAAAAAAGCAGGTTCAGACAATATATACATTATCCTTTTTCCAAATGAAGACAGCTTTTGAACATATACGAAGTCCACAATGTCGCAACTGTTCATTATTTTGTGTATTATGATAATACTTAGTAATACTAATGGAAATGAAAATCCAATTGTGGAAACTAAATTGGGTTTAGTGAGAGGAAGTAATATGACAACTGACTATGGCAAAATTGTCTATGCATTTCGTGGAATTCCTTTTGCAAAACCTCCAATCAACAACCTGCGATTTATGGTGAATATATTAATTCATTTTGTTAATATCTCATTAAATCATTTAAAAAAAATCCTGCTCTCTTCCTGAGGCAGTGGTGAATGGGGATAATTTTGTTTTGTGGGATTGACATTTGTATATTCATTTTGTTTTTATATATGTGCATGTATATGTACTTGACAATGCTTAATGCTGCATATGGACTTTTATGTAACTCTGCCATGGGCCTATTTGGTTGCTAGCAGAGTAATAATTGTAATTGCAAATGTAACAACAATCTTTTTTTTTTCTCAAGGCACCAGAGCCAGTAGAACAATAGGGAAGGAATCTATAATGCAACTCAGGATGGAAACGATTGTTTACAATACAATAAAACTTCAGGAAGGTATCAAGGAGCTGAAGATTGTCTTTATCTAAACGTCTTTTCAACAGAAGTAACTAAATCACTTTAAATAAACTGCTTAATGGAAGATATCAGATGTGAATGCATCAATAAGATGCTTAAATTATTTAATAGTTTTGTTACTGATAAATATATACCTACCTTAATTAAGTCAAAATAGGTACTGCCCGAATTCAAGCTATCCTAGATATTATCCATTTAAGCCAATACATTAATTAGTAACTAGGGTGGTCTTCTTAATAACTACTTAGAAAAAGGTAGAGCTAAACTCATCAACTTTTACATGACACTACCTATCTAAAGTTCATGAGTTTAGCTTAAAGTTTGGCTCAGCATTTATTAGGAATGCCACCCTTACTGCATCAATATTGAGAAATATTTTCCTTAGTTGTCCAACAGAACTCTAAGACCGGTAATGGTATTTATTCATGGAGGATATTTCGAGTTTGGTTCAGGATCCTCAAGGGCGTATGGTCCACAGCAGCTATTGGATAAGAATATTGTGCTTGTAGTAATAAATTACAGATTATCGACATTAGGTAACTAATAAACCACCATTCGAACGTGTAAGTACCGTTAGAACACGTTAAACAATTTAGAAACGAAAACGTTAGGATTCCTGTGCACTCAAGATGCCGTTTCTCCTGGAAATTATGGAATGTTAGACCAAGTGTTAGCACTCACATGGATTCAAGAAAACATTCTAAATTTTGGAGGAGATCCTGATGATGTGACACTATTTGGACAAAGTTCAGGGGCAGCATGTGTTTCCCTTCATATGGTTTCACCTCAATCAAAAGGTAAAAACAACAACATAATAAAAGTAAAAATTCAGTAACAGTACAGATATTGTATCTTTGATAGATTCATAAAACATACGCTTTACTTTCATTAGGTCTTTTTCATGCTGTCATTCAAGAAAGTGGCATTGCAACAGAACATTGGGTATTACAACCAGATTCTGCAAACCAAACGGTCCAATTAGCAGAATCTCTTCAATGTCCAACTAATTCTTCCATGGAAATAGTTGAATGCCTAAGAAAAGAACAAGCATTTGACATTGTAGCACAATCGCATTTAAAGTTGCATTGATAAATGATAACTAATTACGTGTAGTATGTCTCGTATTTTTAATCAATATTAGGCAAATAATTCTCAATTTTTGGCCCAAGTGCCAATGGTAAAGTAATCTTCATAATTAGACCAATTACAATTATGCTTTCTCTAATCAAAAAAGCTGTTTAGAGACTAGATAGAATGGTTACTATCAGTTGTCAACTAGAGTTCTAGCCTCTAACTAATGTTTTTGATTGAAAAATAAACCATAATTGTTGGTAATTGGTCTAAACGGGATTGTTACTTCACAATTGGTTCTTGGACCACAGATTGAGAAACACTTGCTTGATACTGCATAAATATCCGAGCCTTACTAATTTGTAACTATTAATTAAACTGAAACCATAAAAGTGTTAATATTGTGTCGTGTTAAACAAATGAAGAATCTGGAATTCAAACCAGTGATTGATGCTGCTTATAAAACATCAGCGTTTCTTCCAGACGACCCCTATAATTTATTTCAAAATGACAAATTCAACAAAGTGCCATCTATAATCGGAATCAACTCAAATGAAGGCTGCATATTTTACCTATGTAAATTAACAACTAACATACCGTACAAATAATTTCTAACGATTATACCTTCATATTTATTATTTTTCAATTCATATATTAGTGAACAGTATTAAAATTGGAATTCCTGTTGATAAGTATCAATTAAATCACTTTGCCGAGTTCTTAATGAAACAAGCACCTAGATTTAACAAAACAAAACAAAAGTGGCGTACATTGGGAAACGAATATTTTATTAATGTCACTAACACGCAACCTACACGACGAAGGAAAGCATTCATAGATGTAAAGTGCATAATCGAAGAAATCCATATCTTGTTTATACTGCAACTAGTTATCATTTTTTTAACCAGTAATCTTTCTTTAGTTATTTAGTGACAGCCTGTTCAATTGTTTAACCCAAGAAACAATACAAATCCTGTCTTCGAAAGATGTTCCAGTATATTTCTATAAATTTACATACCAAGGGGAATTCAGTGTGCTGGATACAATTCCACAATATTCAACTGGTAAGGTTTTCATAATTTGAAGTTGCTTAAGGTGACTAAACAGATATTTATTTTGCTTTCGTCTCCCGGATCGGACCGGATGGCGCCACTGCAGTGTTTATTATGTTCTATAAAAGGTCTCTCAAAAATGATGCATGTTTTTATGTACGTTAGATCATTTCAGGGCACTCACAAATGTAACACACGGGGATGAACTTCCATACTTTTTTCGAACAAGAATTAATAACAAAGAACTTAATGACGATGATAGGAAAATGTCCAACTTAATGATTTCCCTATGGACAAACTTTGCAACAAACAAGTATGTTTCATATTAACCAAACTACTGAGAATTTTAAGTTAAGATTTAACTAATTTCATGTTTGCATTTTAAAAAAATATAAAGAATTCCAACACTTGAAGGAAGTGGGCTAGATAACAGCACATTCCAATGGTCACCGGTGAATGCTACTAATCTGAGTTACCTGGTTATTGATTCTATAAAACCGCACATGGATTCCGAAAACTTATGCATTAAACCAGCGGCGTGGAGAAATAAAACCCTTTAAAATGTAATTAAATGTAAATACATTTTCATAAATAAATAAAAAAATGTTTTCAAACCTCGTATTATTAAATAAATCAATTTATTCCAATATTACATTTATGAACCGCAAAATGATGTTAGTTTAACCGTGTTTTCACGGGGTTAGTTTACTGTAGAAACTAGTGCTAGCAGATAGAGGTGCTAGAAGAGCTGGTGCTACGGACATTGGGGGTGAATCTCGTACGGTATGGCAAGCCATTTTAGTTTTTATCCGCGTTTTACTGGATTTTCTCATTTTAATTCTATTCTGGGAATCCATTAAAAAGCGGAAAAAAGAGTAAAATGACTTTCCATACGTACGTTCTACTGTGAATCTGGGTGAATCTTAGTGAATCTCATACATGATTTTTTAAAATGTCGGTTCTAAACTTACCAAATGAAAACAGCCTTGCTAGTACAGTAACTAGCCCGCATACCGGGATTTTTGTAAGTCAAGTTGAGACACTGGCTATTTTACTGTCTTGTTACCGGTCACGTGGTCTACTTCCCCCTTTCCAGTTACAACATGGAACGAAGCGACTGGCTCAGTTACTAGCTTGTAAAGTTTGTGTTGGCATGGCAACGAAGTGGAATACGGCGGATTCCAATAAAACTAATAAAAATAGCCCTAAAGTAAGCTACTTGCCACTGGATTTTACTAGCTCCGTCATAAATACAAACTTAACAGGTAAGTTCTTACCAGAAAAGTAGACAGTACTAGCAGCTTTTAAACTAGCCCCGTGAAAACCAGCCTTTTAAGGAAGAATCACACACCAATAATAAAACCCCACGGAATTTTACTTTGTAAGAAATTTAGCAGAAGCGTCATATACAAGTACAGTATGTTTCAATGCAAAAAGACCATAGAAATATTTTGTTTTTTAATTTCTACTTCTGGTTTCTGGTGGGTTTTCAGCATGTGTGAGATACTTCTTTTAATGGTATTTTCTAAAATAGTGACTGGCTGAAAAAAAATACAGGCGATTAGAAAACGGGATAAACAGACGTTGGTTTTTTTTTTATGACGAACGCAACTTCTAATTGGTAGGTTATGTAGTCTGACGTCACATGCTCCGCCCTTTTCAACGTCGAACCACACAACAAACCAATTAGAAGTTGCCGTTCGTCATAAAAAGGGCGGAGCCAACGTCTGTTTATCGCGTTTTCTAATTACCTGTAAAAAATTACTTGTTTATAAAATAATTATTATTATAAAATGTTGGTTTTTAATGACTGGTAGCAACTACCTAGCTAGCTATTATTATTCCTTAGATTTTTTTCTACCCAACACTTTACATGTTTCCTGAAAATTCTTCAAGCAAGTATTGACGTATGTATGGTATCATCGCATTTTACAACTTAATTACATGATAATTAAATCTCATTAAATATTAATATAGTATATAAATATAGTATAATATATATTTGTGTTAGCAGTGTTTTATTTCAATAGGCATACAACATAAACAAAACAATTGCATATATAAATATTAAAATAATTTCCGAAAGTAATTGTCACTGAAGTGTACTTTTAAAAAAATGCACATTTTGAATCTGTTCTCACAAGCAGAGTAGATACAAAATATACAGTACTTCTGTAATATTTAGAATTTTTATTGTCAGTTTTTTTTTCACATGTTTTTAAATGTTCTTTGAGAAAACAAAAATTGTCTATACTGTTTGTTTGGTTTGTAACTGTGAATTGTATTTAAAATAATAATAAAATTATTTAACTATTGTAGTTTATAATTAATAATAGTTATTAATATTAATTATTTTTTCTATCTTAGGCTGGCTTCACACGGATTACGTTGTGGCGCCACAGAACTTAATCGTTGTTAGCAGACCACTGATTACATAGGTGTTCAACTGCACACAAGCAATCGCCACCGGGTTTTTTTTTGCAAAAGAGTGGCGATGAAGGGTTGTCATGGCCACAAGAAGCAACGACAGTCTTGTTTGTCGGTGGTGATCAAAGTTATACTAAGTGGATCGCATCGACAGGGACAATAATTTTCTATGGCTTTCTTCACAAGAGCCACCCAGTAGTCCGTGTGAAGCAAGCAAGCCGCATCAACCACTTCATAGGGCTACTTTTTGCCGACACAAAGTCGTCCGTGTGAAGCCCGTTTTAGTAAAAACGTTGTACATAGGCCTACCATAATATTAGCTCATTCATTTCATTTGATATAGCATACAGCTGTGGAAAAATTAATACCAATCGCAGTATGCTCCGTTATCTTTATCCGCCTTATGCAGCGCATGTGGCGTTACAGAATATAGTGACGTAGGTGTTTCTGTGTTGCTGAAAATCAAGAATGTATACGTACTGCCAAAGAACAAGGTGCCGGCTGTGGCGTCATTTTGACGTCACTATAATGCCGCATGCGGTGCATTAGTTACATGAAGATAACGCGATCAATACAGCTAATTTTCATCAATTTACTGCATGTCAATATTTCATGGAAAAGTTTATTGAAATAAAAGTAACCATTCAAAAGACAATGAAAGGGTCATGAAAACAATCTCGGCATAAATTACGAGTTGATAAAAAAAATGATTGTTGCATATAATTTTAATCACACAATTAATTGAAAAAAATAAGTAAGACAAAATTAACAAATTTTTACATGAAAATGTTCTAAAACATAATATGTACTTTTCGATTTCAGTAAAACATTTCGGTGAAATATTAACATAAACTGCTAAAAATTTACCCGTAAAGTACAAAAAAGTATACAATTAATTACATTTTGGTTGATATTTCATTTTCCATAGCTGTATCTAAATTTAACTTTCATTTCTTCATTATTCATTGTTATCCAACAATCTTTGATATACAAGTATATGTTGTAAAGAATGTAGGTAATAGAGAAGTCAGTTATTTCATCCACTGCTAGCCTCATCCTCCAAGACAACGGTGATGTTGCAAAGAAAAACATTTTGAAGTGAAAGGCGTGTACACACAGGCTAGTCGTAGGCCAAATAGCTGATTCCTCCTCATATATATAGATACTATATTAGATACGGTACTGTGTTGTGTAATGTCATCAATCTCATCATATATTCGTGCTTCTATGGGCTGTTTCCACTAGGTCAAAATACGTGATGAAAATGAATTTTGATTGGAGCAATTTTTAAAACACGTCCGTAGGGTTACATGACAATTTTTTTTTAAATTCACCAAAACAAAATTCATATTGAGATTGTATTGTGAAATATATTTTTCATAGAATATTTTTCAATATTTTACAGTATTTTTAATCTAAAAGGAACTGGGCATTAGAAGCTAATACTAACATTAGGCATTAAGTAAACATGATATAAAATAAATAATAATAGATACTAAAACAAGAAAATTAAACAAAAACATGTTTTTTGTACTACTTGCTTTTATAAAAAACCGTCTAAAAAGTAAGAAGAAAAAAAAGTTCTAATCTACTCTTGTCTTGTCGGTGTAGTGGTTAGTGTCTCAGCCTGTGGTTATGTTGGTGAACTTGATCATGGGTTCAATCCCCGCGTGCATTTTCAAATTTTCAGAAGGTGGTATTGGACAAATAAACAAATTATGAAATTAAATAAAAGCGAGTAAAAAACCACAACAAAATGTAATCTGTTTTTGTCTTGTTAGTGTCTCAGGCCGTGGTCATGGGTTCTGCAATCTCTTGCAGTGTCAATTATTTTCAATTATTTCAGGTGGTGGACAAACAAACAAATTATGAAGTTTAAATAAAAGCGAATAAAAAAGGTGGTGCCCACATACAATATGAGAAGCAAAAAATAAATTTAAACAAAAATCATTTTATAAAAAAAAAGGCCTAAAAAGTAAAACAATATGTAACCCCCCCTCTTGTCTTGTTTGTGTAGTGGTTAGTGTGTCATATTCTAACTAAGTCCATGGTAACGTTGTTGGTCATGGGTTCAAATCCGTGCTGTGTGGATTTATTTTCAAATATTTTAGAAGGTGGTGAACAAACAAACAAACAAACAAATTATGAAGTTAAATAAAAGCGAGTAAAAAATAATTTAAAAACACCATCTAAAAATATATCTTAAAATGCTAACTGTAAATGAACTAAAATTTGCACGAAAAAAAAATTTAGAAGACCATCTAAAAAAAATTATTATTACAATGCTAACTATAACCACAATAAAAATCTGTAAAAAAAAATAATCTGTCTGATTGGTCAAATTTTACTCAACAAACTTGTACCAGACATGACCAATAGCTGACTTGCTCAAATTGTCAGTACTACACACAATGTCAAAATATACTTCTAAGTACAGCAAACTACAAAAGAATAAAAAAAAACTTTATTCGAGAGGCAGTTTTGACCACTTTCCTTTGTTGAAATTAAAAATTGTAAAAATAGTATTGGCTCCTGAAGCAAAATGCACCTCCCAATGACAAGGGTAACGTGCCCAAACCCTAACAAAGGATGCACCATGAACCAACATGCGAAAGTAATTGATGGTTAGGATTTTCCAAAATTGCAATTAAATAATCAAATTTTGTGATTGACGTCAATACACCAAGGCCAATAGAGGCACATTTAAATTCGACTTTGATGATGGGAGGAAAAATCTATGTGATTTGTAGATTTTTCTGACAATGCTTCTTATCAACTGCATGAGGGCATAGTGAGTTTTTTTTGGCACTTTATTACTAGTTTTGACAATGCATTTTACATGCTGCATTTGGACTCTTGTAAGTGTGAAACAGGCCTCCATAACAGCTTGCAGAGTAATTTCTCAAATTAAAATTCAATATTAAGCTCCGCCCGCCAACAACACCACCAACTATATAAACCTTATAAAGTTATCATAATCCTTTCAACTTTTCACTTACATTTAACTATATTGAAGGTACAAACAATGAATTTGCTCGGAGTAATCGTTTTTTCTATTTTTACAAATGTAGCAATTGCTTCTGAAGAGAAATCACAAAATCCAATAGTAGAAACAAAGAAGGGAACAATCAAAGGAGTCGTCTTGAAAACAGACAAAGGAAAATTGTTTTCAGCTTTTCGTAATATTCCTTATGCTAAACCACCCATTGAAAATCTCAGATTTAGTGTAAATTACATTGTTTTAAGTTATTTATTGAGGTGTTATCTTTCTTTTTTTTTAAATATTTTTTGTACAAATAGCCTCCAGAAGATATTGACGTTTTGGATGGTATTTATGATGCAACAAAAGACGGTAAAGCTTGCATACAATTTGACCAATACACAAACAAAATCACAGGACAAGAAGATTGTTTATACCTCAATGTCTACACTCAAATCGCAAGAAAAGTACGAACTAAATACGAAGTAATTTCGTTCTTAGTAGTTAAACTGTTTTAATAAGACACCAGTATAGTTACCTATCATATCTAGTTAATGATTGAAACATGCAAAAATACACGCAAACTATAAGAAAAGTGTAAACTGTATTTATATAAAGTAATTTGTTTCTAAGTAGTTAAAATACTGTAATAAACCAGCAACAGAATAGTTAGCTAATGATTGATACATGAAAAAAATTACAAAGTTACTTCATTGTACTTCAATAAATCATAATCAACTTCTTATAACAATCATCTAATGAGATATTAATCACTTTTGGTTTCAATTGAAATGATCTGTGTAACATTTTTAACCATTTCTTTTAGAATTTTGCATTTTACTTTGATTCTATTTCCATTTATTTTTCACTTGAACATTAAGATGAACTCAAATCAAAGTCAACTTCCAGTGATGGTTTTTATCCATGGAGGTGGTTTTACATCCGGTTCTGGAACATCATCTCTTTATGGACCACAAAGACTAATGGACAAGGACATTGTATTGGTCACCTTCAATTATAGGCTAGCAGCATTTGGTATTGTATAACATTCATCAAAGAAAAAGAAACTTCCACTTACATCAATACCAATACATGAACATTTCAGGATTTCTATGCACTGAAGATCAAGTTTCTCCTGGAAATTACGGACTTTTGGATCAATTACAAGTCCTGCATTGGATACAAGAAAATATTGGCTATTTTGGAGGCAACTCCAATAGTGTGACTATATTTGGAGAAAGTGCTGGAGGTGTGTCTGTTACTCTTCACTTGGTATCCCCATTGTCAAAAGGTAAAGTTACTAAAATGTCTTTGTCCAAATATGCTTTATTTAGACAAAAAAAAGTAATGCTTAATTTGCATATGTATCTGCAGGTCTATTCCATGCTGCAATTATTCAAAGTGGTACAGCTATCTGTGATTGGGCACTTCAAAACAAACCATTGAAACAATCACAGCAATTAGCAGAAAGTTTAGAATGTCCAATTGAGAATAACACCATAATGATACAATGTTTGAAACAAAAGTCAGCATTGGACATTGTTGTCAAAAGTTCACGACTTCATCTTACAAAGAACCTCGAAGTCTCCGAATTTGACAGAAAACCTCCGATACACTTTAAACCAGTGATCAATACAAATACCCACAAATTTCTTCCAGAACATCCCATTATACTCATTAACAAATCGCAATTTAACAGGGTTCCAGTTATAATTGGTACTGTAAATGACGAAGGATTATTGGTACTAGTCAGTTACGTAATAGCAGTACGTTACCTAATCGTATTAACAACGTAATAATAATATTTGTTCATGCTGAATAAGCAGTGTCAGCAAGAGAAATTGGAGGTTTAAAGAAGTTCACCGTGCATCAGCTTCATCGTCTCATTTCCATACTCCTACCAGGGCAAAAAGTAGAAGAACATGACAGAAACCGACTGATAAACATGTTAACAGAAGAATACATGTTAGGCAGTAACATGTCCAACACGGAACAACGTGTCACGGCATTTAGCAAAGTAAGTGTACCATGTGCACCTAGTTTTTGAATATAATTTGGTAAAAGTAACAACTATTACCCAATGATTGTGTCAAAACATTTTTTTAAATTTAAAATAAGTCAATAAAACCATAAAAAAACTTAAAAATGAAGTGTCTTTTCCCGAGTCATCAAACGACGCCATTTTATACAGTATTTCCAAAAATAAAAGTTTCCCCCCCCCCCATTTTTGTGGCAAAGGTTATCACCTCACATTTCCCATAATTCCTTAATAAAATACATGTACTCCCTATTCATATTCAACTCAATACAACCTTCCATGTGGAATAATTCAAATATTAAATCCATGGTTCATTCAAACAAAAACAATGTGAGGTGACAATACATGAGAATTCGAGTAGAGGAGTAGACTTTGGGGGGTTTTGTTGCCAATGTCTGTTGTTTGGTGGTGCATCTATATGATAAAATTCATTTACATGAAGTCAACTGATTTTTAATTTTTTTTAAATTATAATAATCACTTATTTTAAATTTTAAAAATTGTTGAATAATTCTTGACAATATTTTGACAAGAAATTTCTGGAGGTAATGGTCTCTTTAATAGGGCCTATGTATAATTGTAACTAATTCGTATTTCACTGATGTAATCAGTTATTAAATTTGAAAAGTAATTTGTCCCAAGTCTGCATTTATCATACCATAATGTCCAAATCCTTTAAGATATTTAGTGACATTGTATTGACATCCTATATGGACATCACTGCCAAATTACTAGCAAAAATGGGAACACCAACATATGTCTTTAAATTAACTCACAAAGGTCGTCTCTCAACTATTGAC
Source organism: Brachycybe producta (assembly GCA_036925085.1). Taxonomy (NCBI): domain Eukaryota; kingdom Metazoa; phylum Arthropoda; class Diplopoda; order Playtdesmida; family Andrognathidae; genus Brachycybe; species Brachycybe producta. The sequence continues at coordinate 3,315,348 of JAUPFP010000016.1, read as the reverse complement.
AGTTCTTGTCAAATTAAAGACTGTCAACTTTTGTCTCGTGAGTATTATGGGTCTGCAAGTTGTCACCTAAATTTTACTTGGTTGGATTGTTTCAATTTTGTGCCTGTTTTATTCAATTATAGCATGCATGACAACAGAAATAAAAGGGGCAAGTCTCCCAGGTAGCTGTTGGAAAACCGACGTTGTTCGCAAATTACCAATATGAAGACAGTGATTTGGCTCTTGTAAATAATCCAATCAGTAATCTTGAGTTGACAAATAACGATATGTTTTCATTTGTAATCATCATCCCCATTCAAATTTCATCCATTTAGGATTGGGAGTTGTGGCTCACATGGATGATCTACAGTATATGTTTCATAGTGGTTACTTCAATTCTTCTAATTTGACACCAGAGGATCAGGAAATAGCAGACACAATGTTAACTTTATGGACCAACTTTGCAAAAACAAAGTATGTAAATCTCTTCACAATTACTTTACCTCGATCATAATTAAAGCATTTTTCTCGATTTAACAAGAATCCCATCACTCGTTGACAAAACAAATGAGGAACCTTTCATTTGGATTCCAGCTCTGCCTGATCAACCATGGTACTTAAACATCTCTTTAACACCACACATGATAAACAACTATTTGTCGGTTAATCCCGATATCAAACAAGTAGCTATGAAAACTATAGCCATTAAAGATGAATTATAAATTTAGTAGTCACCCACATGGTCATGGTTATATTAGCAATATCAACAATCCATTAGATTTATATATAGTTTATAATGGAATTCAGTGTAAATGGGTGTAGCACAGTTTGTTGAAATAATATTAAGGATATATATTCTACTAATACAAGAAACGAAAACATAATCTCACATTCAGGGGCATCATTGCAGAAAACATCATAAGATTGTGACAATCCTTTTAGTATTACTTTATGACGTCACTGTTAATGATCTATCATTTTATTAGTCACGTTATTTTGTACATCAGTCAAGGGGAGTCATTAAGATATCATACTTAAATGACAGTATTTTGTTATAATGTTTTGTAATATGCTTTGTTGTGATTGTTACTAGGTTATGAGCTATATATGACAAGTTACTATCATATATCACCTACTGTAATGAGCTACCAGCCGCATATACATTATACAGTATGTATACAGCAGGTACAGAAGAAATAATGTTGTCATATTGCAAAATAAAAACAACTTTGTAATACAAATTTGATATAATTCAGTAATAAATCTTTTTTTAAACAAGGGACTCCTTGTAACCTATATATTCCGCCCTTTGATCTCAATTTAAAACGTGACATAACTTCAAATACATATTCACGACTATGTAAATATTCGTAATAATGCAAACTTTTAGAAGAAAGAAAAAAGCAGCCGCCTTTATTCTTCTAACCGGATATTTTCTTGTAATACATATTATATCGCCCACAAGTTCAATAAACTAAAAAAAACGTATAAAGTATAATGTATTTTACAAATTTCACTAGCACTCTTGCAGCATAGAATTATTACTTTTATGTCTCCCTCGTCGTAAAAAGAAGCTTGTGACGTCAGAGGGGTTGACGTAAAGTTTCGAATTGTGTTATTTAGTCTAATAGAAAAAAATTATATCAAATGTTCTCAATAGTTTAAAGAAATTAGTTCTTATTACCTCTTTTTATTAGACAAAAATACACAAGCCTCAATTTTTCGTCAGCCCCTCTGACTCCATAAGCTTCTTTTTACAATAAGGCAGTTAGAAATAGGAGAGAACTTCAATTGGCTCCGCCCTTGTTATGACGACCGGCAACTTCTAATTGGTTTGTTGTGTGGTTCGACGTTGAAAAGGGCGGAGCATGTGACATCAGACTACATAACCAACCAATTAGAAGTTACCGGTCGTCATAACAAGGGCGGAGCCAATTGAAGTTCTCTCCTATTTCTAACTGCCTGTGGTATACACCTACAATGGACTGGAAGAAAAAAGGCAAAGGCATGCATGCTACCTCACAATTTTAAAAATGTAAGCGTAATTTGTACTGACTTTCAGCGAGCTTCGCTAGTAAATAAAACTGTGTGGATTTCATTTTTTTTTTTCAAATTTTCTTCTGTCAAAAACATTTTCTTGTGTAATTTTTAAACTTTTATTACGTTTTATCATAAAATTTTCGGCTCTCAAACTAAGCTGCCCATCGGAAAAAATGCTCGATAGTCAGCATTGCAGGATTAATCCAAAAAGCACCTCTTTAAGCATTTCGGTGCTTGGGCCCCCTTCACCAAATGGTCAACAAAATGTCAATAATTTGAATACTTTTTTAACTTTTGCACGGGCCCCAAAGAGCTCCGGGCATCAAGGCTTCGGCCTACTTAGCCTAATGGATAATCCGGCACTGACTGCCCGATAGGCCAGTCTGCTCATAGAACAATTAATTCATTTATTTTAAGTTATGCCTTAGACAACAGAAACGTTTACACCCAAACTGCCTAAAATTTAAATTAGCACAACACCAAATCTAACATTTTCTCAAAAGGTTTTCTTAAAAAGTTGATAATGTAACTGTGAAAGATTTTTACAATTAACTGTTGACATACAGTAAACATTCAAACCGGACAAAATAGAACTTTGACCATGAACATAATTGAAGAATAAAAAAAAATTTGAAATTAGGGCATTATCAGCATCAATCAATGAAAATTTCTTACATCACATTAATAATATATCCCCACCCAAATATCGCCATGGTGAAAGTTTCTCAATGAATTTTATTACACTTCATGTAAATACACCCACTTTTTAATATACATTACAACAACTTAATATTCTAAGCACAGACACACACACATTGGTTAGTGACCGAATGCACCATCAAACACAACTCATAAACCACATTCAACTAAATCAGTTACAATCATCACAATATTTAAAAAGTGAAATTATGTACAAGACATGGAATGCTATAATCATATTCATAATGGGAAGTCTTTGGAGTCAATTTCATCTTTGTTCATCAGGCAATGAACAATTATTTAGGACTGCAATTCAACAAGGAACAATCTCAGGAATAACATCCTTTACCGAAAGAGGATCGAGATATTATTCTTTTCTAGGAATACCATATGCAGTTCCACCAATCAATGAACTGCGATTTAAAGTATGTTAATCTGTTTTTTTTGTTATTGTTAATAATTAATAATTAATAAGTTAGTTATGTCTAAAATTAAAAGTTTTATTACATAATAAAAAGGATCCGATTCCATATCCTAGCTGGGAAGGTGAACTGCTCGCTAATAACTATGGTTCACCATGTCCTCAGTGGGATGAAGCTACTTCCAGTGTTATTGGACAAGAAGACTGCCTCACACTGAATGTTTATACACCACAGGTAGCAGTAATATCTATATTTGCCTGAAGTTTAAAATGAATTTTGTCTTTAAAAAGAAAAAATAAGAGAAACTTGATAATGCTTTTAAAATCCAGAAGGGTAGCTCAATCATTTAAGAGCCTAAATATAGCGTTTATTTCAAAATTTCTCCAAATGTAGGCGCTGCGATCGTTGTTGATTGAAAAACGGTTTTTTAATGTTTTTTCTCCCGGTTCGAAGTCACATAATAATTAATAGAAAAATAATTTCGCGTGCTAACCTTCTAAAAATGAAACATCGTGAAGCTAATAGATTAATGCACGTGTTAATTTTTATGTGATTGTTCTAAGTCGTTTTAATGGGAGTTCTTCAAATGTTTGTTGGACGGTTTTTTGCTCCTATGGGAATTAACATGGAGTTAAAAAACGTAAGATTTTAAATGTTATTTAAAAATAGAAAGCCTTTTTAAAATTTAGAAAAAGGAATAATCCTGAAGGCAATAAACACGTGTAAGTACGTGCTAATTTTTCTGATTGCTCTAAATCATTTTTAATGAGAGTTCTCTTAACTTTTGTTGGACGGTGTTTTAGTCCTATGGGACTTAACATGGAGTTAAAAAAAACGTACGATTTTAAACGTTATTAAAAAATAGAAGGACCTTTTCAAAATTTATAAAAAAAGAAACATCCTGAAACCAATACATGAATGTATGTGCTAATTATTTTGTTATTGTTCTAAATTGTTTAGTTGTGGGACGGTTTCGGGGCCAATGGGATTTAACATGGGGTTGAAAAAACGAACGACTTTGGACCTTGTTTAAAAATAGAAGGACCTTTTCAAAAATTATATAAATCGAGCACGTGAAGAACAATACTTTTTATTGCATTTTGCGCTTTACTGTATTTGAATTGAGCGATTGTGAGGCGATTTCTTGCAGTTTTAGTAACACCACCATATAAGAACACTCATTTGTCTCGTTGTCGTCTGCTCAAAACAACAAGATGGACAACGTGGATCTAGGCTCTTAAGGGTATTTTCATGTTGATATTTTTTTAAATAATCTTTTTATGTCAGTTTGAGCATGACCTAAATTTAAGCAGATAATATCTTTTTAAATTTGTGTCTATTAAAAGTTTATTTTGAAAGATATCAATATGAAAATACTCTTTAGGTGATTGAGCTATACCCTCCTAGTTTTTAAAACACTTTCTAGTTTGTTTGTTTTTAATTTTACTCCTAAAGACAGAATAATTGAGTTTCGAAAATCAGCTATTTGTAAACCATCTTAAACTAGAAACTGTGAGATGATAAGTAATTCAATTAAGAAAATTAGTCTTCCATAACGTAAGTCATTTATTATTTACTTTCTAAAGCCCCTTAAAATTTGGGTTTCTTTCCACAGTTGCCAACTAACTACCGATTCACACCCTCTCCCGTAATGGTATTCATTCATGGAGGGGCATTTATGACAGGCAGTTCCCATGTTTATGGAGCAGCAAAATTGTTGACACAAGATATTGTACTTGTCACTGTCAATTACAGGCTTGGAGTGTTTGGTATAATTAAAACAAAAGTTAATTATATAAATAAACTTCAGTTATATACCCTGAAAATGTTCTCTTAACTATTAATCTAGGATTTCTCAGTACAGAAGATGAGTTCTCACCGGGAAACTATGGCATGCTAGATCTTGTTTTGGCATTGCAATGGGTGCGAGAAAACATAGTAAGCTTTGGAGGAGATTACCAAAGAGTCACAATTTTTGGCGAAAATTCTGGAGCTGCAGCTGTGTCTCATCTCATCCTATCACCTCTCGCAAGAGGCAAATATACATAAATGTAGAAGACATATTAGCTCTCTAAAATGCAGCTGGATTCGCTTGGATTTCTAGAGGCATAAACTAAACTTTTATTTTCGAGATTTGAGATTGAACTTTTTAATGCCCGCTACAGCTACTGAAATAACATTCTATGTCCTATGACTGCCACCTGAGAAGTTAATAATTAGGTTACTGGTGTACAAAGCGAATCTAGCTGCAATTCTGGAGAACTCAATTTTCTACGACATACTCCTGTATATGAGAAATAATTTAAGAAATTGACTTAATATTTGTTTGATATTTTTGGTAAATTACTTTGTAACAAGTCTTGCAACTACTATGCCATAAGATCAAATCTTAGTTGATAAACTGCAAGTCTACATAAGCAATATTATTTTAAAAAATCTCAATGTATATTTTTCAAGGATTATTCTGGATGGGTATTACACAAAGTGGATCTGCATTATGTGATTGGGCAGTCGAAGAAAACCCTTTAGGATATGCCACCTTGTTGGCCTCCTCTTTTGGCTGCAGTGTGGAAACTAGTGGAAGTATTATGAATTGCTTGCGACGTAAACCGGTAAACGACTTAGTAAGAGCTCAACAGGGCAGTCTAGTAAGTTATTTTAAAGAATACATTGTATGTTATTGTTAAGTAGATTATGTGAAGTTCTGACACCCAATTACACACTTTCATGAAGATGTTGTTTATTTTTGCTGCAAGATTTAAGAAACTTTAGACTTTTGGAAACTAGATTAAGGGGGTAAATGATCTCTATTTCCGCTTTTCACTATAAGTTGAACCAACATGTAATAAAATCAACAAATGTCCAAAAATCGAAATTTTGACAATTTTAATTATTTTAAAAAATACCAAAATGAAAATCCTCTCAAGAGATTTATTTACTCTTTTGGTTTCTAAAATAAATACTGAACCAGTGTAATGCAGACTTAATTGCATACTAAAAGAAAATTCTTGCACATTTATATGTACACAAAGAAATGAGTACACATGTTCAACTAATGAGATTACACACATTAATGTTATAGAATTGTATCTATCGTGAGAATATTAAGTAAACGAAGAAAATAATGTCATTCATGTCAATCAACGCTTTATCATATGCTACTCATAGAACATGCAAACGAACTTATCTGTTAGTTAGTAAGTAACTCCCACCACATGAAATGAACAACTTCAAACTACACTGCATCTTTAAGTTGTTATGAAACAATTTGTCTAAAGAGCCGTCCACACAGATGCAACAATTGGAAGCATTTCGGTATCAAGACACTTCACCTACAGTTGTTCACTCAAAAGACATTTCATCTAAACAATTACGCCTAAACTTTTTCACCTAATGAACATTAAATTAGAGGAAGTTCTTCTAATACATTTTTATCTAAAAACATTTAACCTAATACTATTTTACCCCAATTTGTTCACCTAAAGCATATTTCACCACAAACATTTTCACCTAAAGCATGTTTATGAAATGTTTTAGATGAAACTTGTATTAGAAGAACTTCCCCTAGGTTTAATGTTCATTAGATGAAAAGGTTTAGAGTGTAGTGTCAATTTGTCATTTAGGTGACCAAAAAAACAAGAGTATTTGGTTTATATGTAATTATTTAGGTGAACTGTTTTTAGATGAACAACTTTAGGCGAATGGTCCTAGAACCAACTTTTCAACCTATAATGGGTTTCTGCAGTAAAGCAACACTTGTTGACACAAGTGGCGAGTCTGGCGACATGAAGTACATAGATGTCCTTTATTGTTTCTCTAATATGGACAATCTCCTCTAGACTTATCTCGTTGACTGTTTCATTTGGGTATTTGTATTTGAGCAGATGAACAAACATGACGGTAACACTTTTCTCCTGCATGAACACAATGTTTCCTTTTGAAAACATTTGTTGGCATATTGCAACAAAAATGTTTGCACTTGTTACATCTGTGTGGGCACACCTAAAACGTCACAAACTATTTTAAAACTTATGGCACTTTAAAAAAAACCCACATGATAACATTAAATTTTATCTTTTAGAGGTTTAGCTACTTCCCACTTCGAACTGCCCCAGTGGTGGACAAAGGTTTTCGAAGCACACCGTTTCTACCAGACAGTCCTGAAAGGCTACTAGAAAGTGGAAACTTCTCCAAAATTCCAATAATATCTGGCGTTGTCGAAAACGAAGGGCTACTATTTGTTTTACGTACGACCGTCGATGTTCATATATAATTTAAGATTAACTTCTGTTTAAACTGTCATTTTTTTCTATTTTTTTTTTTTGCAAGAAATCCTACTGAGATATGCCGAACAAATTACGTACGATGTCACCTTTTTCGAGAATGTCGTTCTACCTCAATCCATCGATTCAATGACAGATGCGTGGTACACCGCCAATAAAGTTAACCAGATTAAAAATTTCTATTTCAAAAATGTTAACTTTGGAAACATGACGGAAGTAATAGCACCATTTGTTGACGTAAGCATGAATTTGAAACAATCACCTTAAAATGCTAATGTGATAGAAGGTGAGGTAAAGTGATAAAAATGAAAGGTATCTTTAAATAATGCAGGTGACGTCAGACCTAACAGTCAATTCATGCAATGACAAAATGGTAAAGTTGCATTCGAAATTTGCTCCAGTTTACATGTACGTATTCAGTCATCGTGGATTACGATCATACAGCGACACATTAATATATGCCATCCAAAAAGCTTACCTAAACTCACCTATTCTTCAGACAGGTTTGTTACTTTGATATTGTAATTGTTAAAATAACATTAAAAAATAGCAACAGTTATTATATGAACGGCATTTAGCCGTTTCGAACAACGTGCCTTTGCTTAAGTTTGTATGTGAAATCAAAATGCAATTTGAGAGGCATTTGCTATAGGTTATGCAAGAAAAGAAAATCTTGTGACGTACGGTATGTAGGTTTTTGTATCACTTATTTACTTCTGTGCTTTTGTTTTCCCTTCTACTATCAATTGCTTAGGCATTGAAAGCAATGAATGAAGAACATAGTAAAAAAACAAGGGATTCAAGGAACCCTATAGACCTACAATGCTTTAATATACGTTTTCATATATCAAACAACCAATCTTCTTTCATTGCTAGATGCGTATGCACGTGGTACACGCATGCGTGCAATGTGTACACACATGTACACGCGTGCACGCATGTGTACGAACATGTAGGGCACACATTTTTGACGAATGTTCGCCACATTTTTTACGTATGTTCGCCTCGTTTTTGACGAATATTCGCCACGTTTTTGACGAATGTTCGCCACGTTTTTGAGAAATGTTCGCCACGTTTTTGACGAATGTTCGCCAAGTTTTTGACGAATGTTCGCCACGTTTTTGACGAAAGTTCGCCACATTTTTGACGAATGTTCGCCACATTTTTGACGAATGTTCGACACATTTTTGACGAATGTTCGACACATTTTTGACGAATGTTCGACACATTTTTGACGAATGTTCGCCACATTTTTGACGAATGTTCTAATTGCTCTAAAGAGAAATGGAGATCAAAAAGGAGGCTCCGTGTAATTGGTGAATTTGGATTTGACGTCACTTCTTAATATTTTTTATTCTTGCAAGACCTATAACAGGCATTATATAACAGGTCTGTAAGCGGAAGTTCAAAAAAACTTTATGTTTTCTTAGAGTTGTCAGACCAGTCCATGTATACAGCTTTATACAGTGTATTAGCAGCCAGTCTGGGACAAGACCCCACTAATATTTTTTTAAGAATGTTAAGCCCTATGAACTGCTAACAAGTCCCAATCAAATTCTTTGAGAATTTGTCATACTCTCTAAGCACCATTGCAAAAGGTCCAATATACGTGACCTCTGTGCTGCATGCACTAGGTGTGCATCGTCGTACTTAGGATGCACATTTTACAATCTCATTTCCGCTTACAGACCTGTTGTAAAATGACTCTGCCTACAGCTATATATGATTACTCACATGCCACAATCAGCAAAAAAATCTATTTTAAAGGTGTTTCACATGGTGACGATCTGTTGTACCAGTTTAATCTTCCCAACATGGTACCAAATGAAACACCGGAAGATCAACGCATACAAGAATATATGACCATACTGTGGACAACGTTTGCACGCAAAGGGTATGTGTAGTACGGTGTTTTTTAGTACATTTCGAACAATTACTATTTAAAATGTACAATTATCGTGTGATCTCATCCATATAGGACACCAAATGTGCAACCAACATCCATAAATGGCCAACCTCAAATGGGATTTACATTTTGGAATAGCTTTCAAGAAGTTAATCCTATTTACTTCAATATAACACTCTATCCACATGTGGATCAAGATTATCGACAATTTGAACTTTCCATTTTGAACTATATTAATTCATTAGCACCCATTCCAGAAAAATACACAAATCCTAGAGAACCGTACTTTACAGTTACATGGGTTTTAACCGGTGTTGCCATATTTTTATTTATTATTTGTATTGTTCTTGCGACACTACTTGTCATCAAATCTCGAACAGGAAGTTACTCGACTGATTCGTTATCAAATTAACAGCTCATCAACAAATCAATAATAAAATATATGTAATTTATAAATTAAAAAAAATGAAATTGTAACATACCATTATTGAAATACGTGATTCACCGGAAAGTTATCTAAAAATAAAAACAAAATATCATGAATTTAAAATTCGTTTTATTATAGACATTTTAATTTATAATATTTTTTGGTCAATTTACAAATGCTGCCATAGCAACTCGACAGACAGTTCAATTACTCATAAATTTCACCAAACAGCAGTGACATGCTGTTCTCTAATTACTTTCAGTTTACATTAACTGCCATATTACAAATTGAAGGGGGTCCATGCATAAGTGTTCGGTAACATTTTTTTGGCATTTTGAGATACTTAAAAGTAAATTTGGCAATTTGTTATGACAACAGTAATGGCTTGTTTCCATTGGAGTGAAATTTTGAACTTTTTGAAAATTTCAATTTGTGAAGAATATAAAGACACGTGTGGCCCCCGGTTTATTCACTGTCATAGGCGTGGGGTACGTTTTTTCAGTTTTTCACCAGCTGAAACTTCCAAAAAGTTCAAATTTTCCCCGCAATGGAAACGAGGCCTAACAGTTGCAAGCATATTAATGTAAATTTTATGAAGAATTTATGGAGAACAAGAGGAGATTAGAGTTTACAGATTGTAGTAGTGGATAGATAAGCAGTTAATATCTTTCTTGCATGAAGCTACCTTAAAATCATAAAAAATGTAACGTACGTAATACCTTCATTCATGGACCCACTTCAATTGGCAATTTATGTAGTACTAGTGGGGTAACCCGTCATAAATGACGGGAGCAAAATTCACAGGCAATTGTGCCCAGCATTAGAATTTCTTTTCCTCTGCCCTTTTATGACGTCAGACCAAGTAACAAACAAATTAGAAATTGATGACGTTTATAAAAGGGCGGAGCAAAAGAAATTCTAATGCTGGGCACAATTGCCTGTGATAAACTGTAGTTTAATTTTGCTACTATTATCCCCTCCCCTTTTTTATATTTGAAAGAGAAAATGAGTTTTTCATTTTCTCTGGTGTGCGCATGCGCGTCGTTTTTTCCTTTCTTTACTCTTCATTTCAATTTCAGTCACCACTCTTCCACTTTTCTCTCTCTCCCCTTCTACACTTTCCAACCTTTTCCCCTCACCCCTCCCACTTTTCTCTCTCCCCCTTCTACACTTTCCAAACTTTTCCCCTCACCCCCCCCCCCTTCTACACTTTCCAAAGGAAGAGTTCAACATATAGTTGACCTTGAAGAAAAAAACAGGTTCATTTATTCAAATTTATATAAATTCCGACGTGCTTCAATGATTTTTGTTACTCCACACACACACACACAGACCTGGGATATTATATATATAATAATACCTACTTTGTAGAAAAGAATGTTTCAATATTTGTTTCTGTGTTGATTATCATGGTCAAAAGTTTGCATCAAAATGCACAAAATGAATTAAACGTGATTCTAACCCATTTTGGGTACAATATGATCAATATGATAACACATACACGTACAGTGTAATTACCATATGTGCGATTTATAATAAATCAGATTAATTAATTCAAAATAAAAAAGCATAAAACACAAATCTTTGAAAATGTGCATAAAATTGTATAATTATAGTTATTTCTTTACAAAAAAAATCTTTGTTTGCAAGAAATTTTTTCAAACCGTTTTAATTTTGAAATTATTGTTATTGCTTTTAATTATTACCGCTTTAATTGGTTCAGCTATTTAATTAATTGTGTTTTCCTTATACACCTGTATGACACAAATTTTTATTTGCATAAAACGAACAATTCTCTTGAATATTTTGCATTATCAGTTCGCTTTGTACACTCGTGTTTGCATAAAACGCGCCATTTTTAAAATAATTTGCACTTTTTAATGTTTATAAAAGTTTTGGCTTTACTGATTCATTATTTATAAATTCCACAATTTTTTAAAGAAAAGGTTTGTACAGTTATTTAACTCATATTATTGTCAATTTAATTTTTCTTTAACCTACAGTGAACAAGGATCCACTAGAAAACGTTTAGCTTGCTAAAACTAAAAAGCTAATTCAAGACTTTTAGCAACATTTACGTGCATGTTACATAATTTTATCACCAGTTAATATTTAAAGCGTATATTCATACTTTTACATCTGAAGACATCCTGATTAATTATTTATTACGTATAGCTAAACGTTTAGTAGGTAATTCTGTAACTGTAAACGTGGCAATAAAACACATTCTTAAAATAACTGTACACAACAGTAATGTCTTAGAAACAAAATTCGTAGTTTCAGATATTATTGTAAAAAACATACATTTGCCCTTGACTAAATACTTCATTATCAAATAAATGCATGTTTACACTTTAAATCTGTGTGTCTCTCAGTTTGTTCACCAGAAATAACTGATTAAATTCATTACTTTCTTTTACATATCAGCAACAAAAAAAAAAACAGTTCCAAAAAAAAAACTTAAGCATTAAAATCATTTTTCAAAGTGTGTACTTATATTTACAGAGATGATTTTATTATTTCTTCTTGATGAGATTATCGATATATTTTCTTAGCTATCACAACAACAACAACAACATGATACGATGATAACTTAAAAATGAGATTAAAAAAGAATAACTTATTTTTAAAAAAATATAGAAATTCGTTTGTTCTAGCAACTTAAAACTCCAATCTTGAATCTTTTCATTTTCACAAAGTAGAAAAACTGAATTTGTCTAATCTGTCATATACCCATATAAGGATTAATAAACCGAAGCAATGAGCAACGAAAATGTTGTATATTTTCAAAAGTACTCCGCGAACAGCCAAGAAGGCCTGTGTCAGAGGAGAAAAGAGTCCAATTGCAGCATGCAAAACGCAATGTCAAAATGCGAAGATATAAAAATCACAAAACAATTGCGATAGGTTCTGGTGCAGCTGGACTAAGACTAATGTACTGTCAGAAAATTAGAAGCCCCATAAATCACAGGCAGTTAGAAATAGGAGAGAACTTCAATTGGATCCGCCCTTGTTATGACGACTGGCAACTTCTAATTGGTTTGTTGTGTGGTTCGACGTTGAAAAGGGCGGAGCATATGACATCAGATTACATAACCAACCAATTAGAAGTTGTCGATCGTCATAACAAGGGTGGAGCCAATTGAAGTTCTCTCCTATTTCTAACTGCCTGTCATAATACTAATTAATTTTTATGCAAAAACAAATCCTCTGCAAATGAGCTCCATTGTTAATCACCTTAAGAACAAGGCTAAATACAGGTTCATATGAGTAGACCAGGGTGTAAACATGACATCTTCATATGTACAAATTCTTGACATTCTGATCTTCACAATGAAGGTCAGAATGTCAGAACACAAAAGTTGTTTGCAAATGCCATTTCTCTGGAGTTTTTTTACGGATAATAGCTTTTTCTTTAGTTTCTGATTGTCTTATTAAATTTGTCCTAAATCTGTAGTTCCTTTTATTTAAATGCGTGATTAAAATCAAAACGCAATCCTTTTGCACTTCTAAAATGGTATTGAGCCCTACAGTGACAACTATATGTGCAAAACCCTAGTCAGTATTCTTGCCACGCTAAAAGATGAAGCTTGTGAACGTCAGATGAGGCGACAAAAAATTAATAACAAAAGAATGGATGAATTTTGTTTTAAATGTTGAGACACAATCGTAAATTTTTGTCAATCACTCCGATGTCATCTTACAGTGAGGCAACTATACATGCATTGATACAATTGACGCACATTTCAATTGCAATACACTTAGTGCATTTGAATCAATTCTAACATAATTTTACAACTATTGTTGTCATTCACCAATAATCATACATGTCATATCACAAAATGTATCAAATATTTCAAGGTTCCCACACACACATGCACATATTGACGTACAATATACAGCATGTCTCAGAACCAATGCTTCAATCTATTACCAAACTATTAATCATAATGTATAGCAGGCTAGTTTTTTTTTTACTTTTTACCCTTCAAACACCACCCACTCCTTGTTATTTGTATGTAATTAAATTCATTTTTTGTATAACTATAACTATATAATTATATGTAAAAGTTCATGAGTTTAGATGTAGCTTTGGCTTAGGCATCATTAAGATTACGATCCTAATTGTTTCTGTCTGAGCCATTCAATTTAAAACAGACTGTGTCACACAATGAGGTGTTTATTCTTTGACATACTGTATAATCTAATCATTACAAAGCAAAAAAAAAATATCAGAACAAATTCACACTTACAACAAGAATAAAACTAACATATATAGATTAGGATTCTATTTGGAAAAGAAATTGTTAAGATAATAATTTCACATGTTTTAAACTCGCAAAAAGCATGGTCAGTCGTTAAGGGCATTTGAAAAAGCAAAAAGAATATTCTGAATTTTTTGTATATCACGCCCAATTCAAATGATGAATCAATCACTCAGAATACAGAAAACAATACGAAACATAGATTTAAATAAAAACAAAAAAACAGCTTCAGTTGTCTGATAGTTTGCGCAATGTACTCGATATCCTCTATCTCTATGTATATGTTAAAGTATAAATAGTTGAAACACTTCCTAAAAAATATTCACTGTTCAGTTGAAAGTGATAGAGATGGCTGAGAAGAGAGCAGTTAAGTTGTTTTGTTTGGTTTTGTTGGTTCAGATTGCACTTTTTGCAAATGTTTGTGCCAACAGTGAAAATGCAACAGTTGTAGACTGTCATCCAGACAAAAATGCCAATGAAGATGACTGCAAATCACGAGGGTATTTAATTTTGAAAATCTTAATGATCCATTAATATCATTCAATTTTAGCAAAGTTGAAGGTTTTAAAATAGTCATTAAAGACAATAAATTAGATTTTTTTAAATTTTAAGTCAAATCAGACAATATAGTCACTAATAATAATGCTAATTTTAAAATAAACCATTCAGACAATGTTATACTTTGTAATTATAATGAGAAGAATTTCAAAATTATTTTTGCAAAATTATTCAAACATGATTATTTTATAAAATAATATTTTTTTTAAAATAAACTATGAACTATATTTATTACTACATGTATATAATTTTAGAAAATTTAATAATAAAAAAACTTGATCAAAATAAAAACAAAATCCCATTTGTCAATATAAAAAAATCATAAATTGAACTTTTTATACAAAAAGTTATATGAATGATTCAATGAAATATTTATAGTTTTAAAATAAACCATTTACACAACGATTTATTTTAAAAGTATAGTTTAAAAAATGATACTCAAATTTAAATTCCATAAATTATTTAATTGAAATAACGGCTATGCTACTTGTTAATTAATTCGTTGATCTCTTTTAAAATGATAAACTTTCCATTTACTCAAAAAAAAAAGTCAGAAAAAACTTGTAAAGATTTTATTATAAAAGTCATAACGATTTTTAAATCTTTATCCGATACGCTAAAATGCGACCAAAGTTTATTTAAAATCCTGGTTAAGGGTCATTCCGTTAATGTAAATTAAGGTAAGATCACTCTCTACTGCGCATGTCCAGACAGGAGTCTCAAAAAGTATCGCCTGCTTCGGTTTATGCTTTTAAACTTTGCAAATGCGCAGCATAAAGCGACCTTACCTTAACCTACATTAACCACATGGTATGAACCAGTCCTGAAAATAATGTTACTAACTCCTGCAGTAAAAATGCAGTTTCTTCACTGGTGACGTTAGGTCTACTAATTTCTACGACTATAGGGTAGGTTTATACTCCAAACTTTGCTAAGATTTGCAAGCTTTGAAGTTCTGTAAAATTAGCTCCCCAAAGCTTAGCTTGTTCACACATACATGTGGTCTTGCAAAGTTTACCCTATTTTATGACCTTTATATCCTATAAAACAGATACACAAAACAATAGAACCCTTCCCCTTCTCGAAGAAAAAAGGCGTGACTTATTCACCCCTTTTGTCTATCCGTTTCCTGATTGGTGCTTTGAGTTGCTAAGCTTTGAAAAGTTGAACAATTTCAAAGCTAGCTTCGTGCTCTGGCGAAGGCAAAAACCTGAAGCTCTGACGTCATTTTTGAAGCTTCGCAGGCTGCTTTGCCGCTTAGCAAGGGAGTATAAACCAACCCTAAGGTCACATTCTGTTGTTTCTTATCACTATAGATGCATTTGGGCCGAAAGCGATGTGCCGGGAGCTCCCTACTGCACATTTCCATCTGGTTATGGCTATGAAGTTATCACTAAAGAATTTCCCACAGACTTTGGCTTCATAAGCTACGTGAAACGCAAAGATGGACAAAAGTCACTATTTGGAAACGACATCGTCGATGTATATCTAAATGTTGAATATTGGAGTGAAAATATTTTGCGACTCAAGGTTCGAACATCGTAAAATACATTTTTTTTTTTTGAAAGTATGTGTAAACATAAACAAACTACTTCATATATTATTTATATTATTTTATTCAGCTCTACGACCCCAACAATAACCGATATCAAGTTCCAATTCCACTGAATACTCCATCGTCTCGACCAGGCAATTTGAACTATCAAGTGACCGTAACAAGTGACCCTCAATTTGGAATTGTAATCACAAGAAATTCAACCAATACTGAAATGTAAAAGTATAGAAAATGCAGAAATTTCATAGAATGTCCTACAGCTGACTCTAAAATAATATTTTCTTTAAAAATATATTTCTATAGTTTTAACACAAATGTTCCCGGATTCGTTTTCTCCGATCAATTTCTTCAAATAACTACACAACTAAGCTCGAATAACATCTACGGATTTGGAGAACAACGTCACAAAAGTTACGGCCACGATTTGAATTGGAAAACATGGGCAGCATTTGCTCGAGACAAGGAACCAGCTGTAATCTAAACATATTGAAAGTGTTTTAAAAAATATAATGATAACTGAATCACATAATAGTAGGCCTATTTTAAAGTTGATATTTTTTTAAAAAATAAACATTTTATATGAAAAAATTAAAAAATATCGATTATTTAAAGTTAGGTCATTTTCAAATTCTCATAAAAACCTTATTTTAAAAGACATCAACATGAAAATACCAATGTTATGTGATTGAACTGCCCTTCTAGTTTGTAAAACACTTTCAATTTTCTATTCAGTTTGCTTCTGAAAAACAAAATAACCACAATTCGAGAATTCTTTACACCTTAAAATTACCTTAACAGTTCTAGAAATGTTTCTTTTGATACGACATTGTAAATTAATTACACTGTTCAATCTTTTCCTTTCTTTTCATTCCTTTCTTTCACTCATAAATGAATAATTAATTGACAGAGTGACGACAACCTTTATGGAGTTCAACCTTTCTATGTTAACCTGGAAAATGACGGAAATGCAAACGGTGTTTTTCTTCTTAATAGTAACGCAATGGGTGAGTTTCACGTTGGAAGTATATTAGAAATTAATAACTAAAATGCTAATTATATAATTGTAGAAATAACACTTCAACCTTCACCTGCGATAACATATCGAACAATTGGTGGAATTTTGGACTTCTTTGTCTTTCTCGGACCAACACCAGAAAATGTAGTGGAACAATATACCTCGGTAAAATGCAAACACTTTTTACTATAATTTCCATTTTCCATTTTTAAAAGCAATAATAGTCAAGTTTTTAGAAGGTAAAATAGTTTTTAATAAATACGTACGATATTTTCATAATGATGTCTTTAAAAAAATTATTTAACAGCTAATGAAAATTGATATTTTAAAAATACACACCATAAAAAGTTTGATTTTTAAAAATGGGTTTAAAGCTGCTTCAAAAAGGGGGACGTCACACTTTTCATTAATAAATATAACAACTGAAACATTACAAACTTACTAGACCTAAAAACGTTATTAAGAGCCTAGATCCACGTCCATCTTGTTGTTTTGAGCAGACGACAACGAGACAAATGAGCGTTCTTATATGGTGTTACTAAAACTGAAAGAAATCGCCTCACAATCGCTCAATTCAAATACAGTAAAGCGCAAAATGCAATAAAAAGTATTGTTCTTCACGTGCTCGATTTATATAATTTTTGAAAAGGTCCTTCTATTTTTAAACAAGGTTCAAAGTCGTTCGTTTTTTTAACCCCATGTTAAATCCCATTGGATCAAAAACCGTCCCACAAACATTTGAAAAACTCTCGTTAAAACTGATTTAGAACAATAACAAAATAATTAGCACATACATTCATGTATTGGCTTCACGATGTTTCGTTTTTATAAATTTTGAAAAGGTCCTTCTATTTTTTAATAACGTTTAAAATCGTACGTTTTTAAACTCCATGTTAAGTCCCATAGGACTAAAACACCGTCCAACAAAAGATAAGAGAACTCTGATTAAAAATAATTTAGAGCAATCAGAAAAATTAGCACGTACTTACATGTGTTTATTGCCTTCAGGATTATTCCTTTTTCTAAATTTTAAAAGGGCTTTCTATTTTTAAATAACATTAAACATCTTACGTTTTTTTAACTCCATGTTAAGTCCCATAGGAGCAAAAAACCGTCACCCAAACATTTGAAGAACTCCCGTTAAAACAACTCAGAACAATAACAAAATAACTATTACGTGCATTAATCTACTGGCTTCACAATGTTTTCTTTTTAGAAGGTTAGCACGCGAAATTATTTTTCTATTAATTATTATGTGACTTCGAACCAGGAGAAAAAACGTTAAAAAACCGTTTTTCAGTCAACAACGATCGCAGCGCCTACATTCGGAGAAATTTTGAACTAAACGATGTATCTAGCCTCTTAACTAAAATGCTACTATTATTGATGCAGGTTGTTGGTCGTCCATTGATGCCTCCTTACTGGGGACTCGGTTTCCAACTCAGCCGCTGGGGTTACGAAAACACATCTGCAATTCGTGCCGTTGTTGAGAGGCAGAGAGCTGCTGGAATTCCTCACGTTTGTTGGACATTTTACAGAAATAAAAGATAAAATCTAAAATCGTTTAAAATTGAATTTCCAATGCCATTATGCAGGATGTCCAATATAGTGACATTGACTACATGGATAACTATCGTGATTTTTCCTTATCGAAAACCAGTTTTGCTGATCTACCAGATCTCATTGAGGATATCCATGAACACGGACAGAGATACGTTGTCATTCTCGTATGTCTTGTATTACAAATAACACTGAAGCGTTGTATCCTATCAACTAAATTTCTAAAAAAAATCTAGGATGCTGGTGTTGCTGATGATCCAGACGACTTTGCATACCAAGAAGGAATCAAAGACGATATCTTTGTGAAATTCGAAAATGGAACTATACTAGAAGGACACGTAAGTGAATCATGTACAAGTATAAAATCGGAAGCCATAAAAAATCCAGCTTATCTATTCGATTGATTTTAAAGGTGTGGCCTGGACCAGCTGTTTACCCAGACTTTTCTCATGCAAATACGCAAAGTTACTGGTCCAGAATGTGCAGACATTTGTACGAGAATCAAAGTGTCAAATATGACGGTCTTTGGACAGTAAGACAGACACGAATGAATACGAGCAGAAACATTGTTTAGAAATACATCTGCAAGTGCTTATTTTATTTCAGGACATGAATGAACCTTCAAATTTTGATGAAGGTTCTGTCAACGGTTGTGAAAGAAATAACTACAACTATCCACCATATGCTCCTCGTAACAAACTGAAAAATATGATCACAATGCTTAGAAGCAGTATCTAAACATAACTTATTATTTCAAAACAGATATCCTTGGTGCAGAAATTGATGGAAGATTATTTGATAAAACCATTTGCATGGATGCTGTACACCAAGCTGGTCGTCATTATGATGTTCACAGTTTATCTGGCTACTTTATGACAAAACGTACCTTTAAGTAAGTATAAAAAACACTAAAATCTTGCTTGTATTCGATACTTTACGAATAGAATGTAAAAAAACATATTTTAGCTGTTGCAGTTTTGTACAACATCAGTATGTATTATTTCTCCAATTTATTACAGAGCTCTTCAAGAAGTGTTTCCTTCACGTCGTCCAGTTATAGTTACTAGGTCCCAGTATGCAGGATCTGGCAGGTACGCTTCACATTGGTTAGGTGACAATGCAAGCACCTGGCAAGCAATAAAGGATGCCATCATAGGTATGCCCAAATACATTATACTCTTTTGTTGTCAACTATTTTATTTTAATAAAACATGTTTTTTTCAGGAATACTTGAATACAATATTTTTGGAATGCCATATGTAAATATAAAATGCATTTTCCTTGAAGAAGCAACTTTTTATTAAGGTAGTAATAATTGTAACAAAGGTCGGAGCTGATATTTGTGGTTTCCAAGCTACGACTACCGAAGAACTTTGCACGAGATGGATGCAAGTTGGTGCATTCTATCCTTTCAGTCGTAACCACAATACACTAGGAGTACCGGTAATCTTTTATAAGCTAATTATGCTAATACTATTTGAGGTGCTTTTATCAAAATGTAAAACAAATCGTTTTTTCGCGTTTCATGAAAAAAGCACCCCATTTGTCAATTTAAGATTTGGCCTTCTGGTTTTATTTAAATGAACCCTATTATTAATGGCCATAACGTTTATCAATTGTTTTAATTCATCAATGGATCATGTTTGATGAGCTACTACCTCCTTGTTATAGAATTGCTTCTTTTTTTCTGTTTTTCAAGTAATCTTGACTCCGTGAAACAACTTTCAGAACAAAAAACTTGTCATTTAATTAATAAAATCAGTAATCAGATCGAAACAGTATTGGGCATATGACACATATTGCCTGCAGTTCGGAAAGTCACTTTCTATGATTCTAATATCCTTTAATAGGAACAAGATCCAGCTGTGTTAGGACAACAAGTGATCAATGCTTCAATCAGGGCTTTAACGGAACGTTATCGTCTTCTCCCATTCCTCTACACCCTACTTCAGAATGCTCACGATCATGGTTCAACTGTGGCCCGACCTCTTCTTCACGAGTAAGTTTTAATGGACTACAAACATGTACTTTGTGTAAGATCTTCAATATGACAAAAAATAAATTCACAGATTTCCTACGGATTCGAACACATGGAACATAAGCAGTCAATTCTTATGGGGATCGTCACTCCTCATTTCACCTGTTTTAGATGAGGGAGCCGTAGAAGTTGATGCTTACTTTCCAGAAGCTCGATGGTTCGATTACTACACGGTATATCATTCATACCACTTTATGCAGTTTGTGTAACTACTAACATCAGCATGTCCTTCGTAAACACAGGGAGCAGAATTGACGACAGTTGGAACTTATGTCACGCTAAATGCACCTCTAGATGGTAACATTCAATTACACGTCCGTGGTGGCAGTATTCTACCAACACAGAAGCCTGGATTAACAACTGTCTCAAGGTACAGTAGGTCTAAGAATTACTTGCAGTCGTAATATATATCCACAATCACATTACGAACTTGTATATTTAAATTTGAAAGCCGTAACAATTCCATGGGATTACTGGTTGCGTTGGATGAGAACAATTCCGCTACTGGTTCACTTTACTGGGATGATGGTGTTTCACCGGACACAAGAGTGACTGGCCACTATAACGAGTTTTACTTTTCAGCATCAACAGAAAATAATAAGGTTATTAGTAATTAATTATTACTAATTATAACCGAACTAATTTTTGATTATTTCTAATTATTTACAATTAGACATCGATTTACATAATAACGGTTAATGATGGAATAGGAAACATGACAACTCCGCTGAACACCATTAAAATTTACGCTTTACACCAAAGGCCTTCTAGCATTAAAGTGGATGATGCAGAAGTGGATCCCAGTCAAATATCATATGATACTTCAACAAATGTAAGTCATTACAGTTTTTAACAATGTAACTTTTTACACCAATCGTTATTTTTTTGTATTTTAATAGGCATTGGAGTTATCAAATCTAAATTTACAACTTCCACGGTACCACTCAGTTGATTTGTCTTGATTTATACTAATTTAAAAGTATGGTTTATGGTTTTCAAAGCTTGTTCTAATGATTGTTTTAGTAATTTGTAAACTTCAACAACTATATGAAATCTTGATATTGTCAAACGTAACATGTGTGCCAAAAATTTAAATAAACACGACTAAGTTCACAGAAACAAACTGGTGATGACTGCTACTTCTAGGCTAAATGTAAATTACATGTTACGCTTGTATGTGCGCATGAGCGTCGTTTGTTCCTTTTTTACTCCTTTCATTTCAATTTCAGTCACCCCCTCACACTTTTACCCCCTCCACGTTTCTTTCTCTCCCCCCTTCTACACTTTCCAACCTTTTCCCCTCTCCAATTTAATATCATGGGGTTCTTGGATGGGGAGTGTGCAACATACAGTATAGTTGACCTTAAGAAAAAAAACGGTTCATTTATTCATTTAAATTTATATAAATTCCGACGTGGTTCAAGGTTTTTGTCCTTGTCGTACAGCGTTAGATCAGGAAACACAGAAAGACGGGGCTAAATATATATATATACTAGTTAAAGTAACAAAAAATGTAGACATCAAACAAAATAAACATAGACAGTTGCTAAATATTTACAAACCTTGTAGACGTCGAGAAACAAATAATTTTGATTATAAATTATGCATATATTCAGATGACAAGGCCAAGTATTTCCTACTTCAAATGGGCTTCATATGAACCACTTTGTAGCGCCACAAAGTGGTTGACCAGGCTTTCTTCACACGGGCCACCATTAAAACAATGGCCTGGTCAACATGACAAACAGGCGTTGGTTGTTACTTGCGGCCAAACTCAACAATTCATCACCACTGTGGTGGCTGAAAACCCCATATGTAATATGTATATGCATAATAATACGACCACTTTCTGTGGTGCCAACATACGAGCTCGTATGGTCTATGTGAAGCATGCCTAAAACCTCATTGAAATATCAACACAGCAAATTTTTTATTATATTAACTGACAGCTGCAATAATTTGGATATTGTCACGGTGTCACCATACAGTACATTATATGCAATGCTGAATTTGTTGCAAAACACGTTATAAAGAACAATGGTTTGGATTCATTTTTCTGTATGTAAAACACAGCCCACATGACAAAAACACATCGAAAAGAATTGACTAATTACAATGTTTTTTTCCTGGCAGCACAGCTTACAGACCATTTGGAATCTTAAAGGTCATATCTTAGTGGATGTCATATTTGCATTGCTTTAACATATCGTTCGGTTTGCACAGGTGACAGGTGGCGCTGACATTGTAGAAATTTCACAACTGAAACTAAGACAATGCGTGACAAGTACAGTGAAAATAATATTAAATTTAATGCTGTCATAACATTAGAGAGACGCGTAAGGGCTCCTTTTTGCCATATATGGCAATTAATGTTAGTTCCAATATTACAAGACGCGTGTCACGTCTGAATAAAAATACACATTTCTATCAACATAAAATGAAATATTGAATAAATACTAAAGAGGAGCCGAATTACAATCGCAATTTTCTCTTGCAAGTTTTAATTTTTTTTTGTCAAAAACCTTGCTTAAAATAATGTTAACCATAAAGCATGTCACTTTGGCTTAAGAGGCTAGATACATCGTTTAGTTCAAAATTTCTCCTAATGTAGGCGCTGCGATCGTTGTTGACTGAAAAACGGTTTTTTAACGTTTTTTCTCCCGGTTCGAAGTCACATAATAATTAATAGAAAAATAATTTCGCGTGCTAACCTTCTAAAAAGAAAACATTGTGAAGCCAGTAGATTAATGCACGTAATAATTATTTTGTTATTGTTCTGAGTTGTTTTAACGGGAGTTCTTCAAATGTTTGGGTGACGGTTTTTTGGTCCTATGGGACTTAACATGGAGTTAAAAAAACGTAAGATTTTAATTGTTATTTAAAAATAGAAAACCCTTTTAAAATTTAGAAAAAGGAATAATCCTGAAGGCAATAAACACATGTAAGTACGTGCTAATTTTTCTGATTGCTCTAAATCATTTTTAATCAGAGTTCTTTTAACTTTTGTTGGACGGTGTTTTAGTCCTATGGGACTTAACATGGAGTTAAAAAACGTACGATTTTAAACGTTATTAAAAAATAGAAGGACCTTTTCAAAATTTATAAAAAGGAAACATCGTGAAGCCAATACATGAATGTATGTGCTAATTATTTTGTTATTGTTCTAAATCAGTTTTAACGAGAGTTTTTCAAATGTTTGTGGGACGGTTTTTGATCCAATGGGATTTAACATGGGGTTAAAAAAACGAACGACTTTGAACCTTGTTTAAAAATAGAAGGACCTTTTCAAAAATTATATAAATCGAACACTGAAAGAACAATACTTTTTATTGCATTTTGCGCTTTACTGTATTTGAATTGAGCGATTGTGAGGCGATTTCTTGCAGTTTTAGTAACACTATATAAGAACACTCATTTGTCTCGTTGTCGTCTGCTCAAAACAACAAGATGGACGTGGATCTAGGCTCTTAAGTAGCGTATACTACTTTATTCAGTAACCTTGAAGAATATTTTTCCATACTAGAACTTTTTTCACAGGACTGATTGATTTTGTACTTATTTTGGATTTGATTCTAATATAATTATCAGTAACTTAAATTTCACTACCAGTCGTCAGAATCGGTCAGATTAAAGCAATATAATAAATAAAATACTAAAAAGAAAGCAAAACGCATAATATACAAGAAAAAAAAATCATGGCCGAAAAGAAAATATGCTATTTTATGTGGATCGCACCAATTTTAATTATGTACATTTTAAATTGCATCAACGCTGATCCGATCGTGAATACGAAACTAGAAAACGTTCGTGAAACCAATCTAACCAGTGATAACAGCAAGCCTTCATACTTTTTCCATGGAATGCCATATGCCAAACCACCAGTAAAACAGTTAAGTTTTACGGTCAATTTAGTTATTTCGGAGAAAAGTTTCGCATAATGTCTACATTAAAGGTATCCCGCTTCAAATAAGTGATTTTTATAGCTCTGCATCCGACGAGATAGACTCGAGATAAATTCTTATTGTACATTTTACTTTTTTTATTTTTTAGTAAATAATGTCAATCAATTCTTTTAAAATAACAAAATAATCAATGAAATAAACAATAAAAATTAATATTAACGTCTCTGTAAAACCTAACCCAAAAAACCTAATTAAACATGTACTTTTATTTTTCAAAAATTTAAAAATTTATCAAAAATTGAAAAAGCTGCTCATTGCTGCTTTATGGCATCAAAACGTACACATTGAAATTACATTGAAATTAATTTACTCAGAATATTACTTTTCTCACTTATTCCTCTTGACTTCTAAAGCCCCTCATGTAATGTATTTTCATAATATTAAACATTACCAGTGTTAAAATACTTTTAATTGAATAGAATTAATATGATTATTAGTGTTGTCAATGGAAATGAAACCCCAATTGTGAAAACTAAATTGGGTTTAGTAAAAGGAAGTAACATGACAACCGACTATGGCAATTCTTTCTCTGCATTTCGAGCAGTTCCTTATGCAAAACCTCCAGTCAACAATCTACGATTTATGGTGAAATACATTTTTAGACATTCTAGGGACAAATAAGTAATAACAATTGCTTTTTTGTTAAGCCACCGGAGCCGGCAGATTCATGGGAAGGAATATTTGATGCAACTGAAGATGGAAATAATTGCCTGCAGTTCGATATACTTACACAAAAAATTATAGGAGAAGAAGATTGTCTTCATTTAAACATCTATTCAGCAGAAGTAAGTAACTTTCTTTAAATACAAGTCTAAATAAAGACAACTTTCAAGCAATATGACCAACAATGCAATGTGTAATGAATTGCTTTAATATTTAAACATTACATGTTTTAGCTGACCAATAGCACACTACGACCGGTAATGGTATTCATTCATGGAGGATCTTTCATTTCTGGATCCAGTACTTCAACGGCTTTCGGTCCACAGCGATTATTGGATAAGGATATTGTGCTTGTCACAATAAATTATAGACTAACGGCATTGGGTAAATAAGATAAACACTATTCAAACATATTAAGTACTGCTAAGAGTATTGAACACTACCAAAAAAAAACTTTAGGATTCCTGTGCACACAAGATGCCATTTCTCCTGGAAATTATGGAATGTTAGACCAAGTGTTAGCATTGAAATGGATTCAAAAAAATATCGTAAATTTTGGAGGAGATCCGAATAGTGTAACAATATTTGGAGAAAGTGCTGGTGCAGCATCTGTTTCACTTCATATGGTGTCACCCCAATCAAAAGGTATAAGCAGTAGCAGTTCAATAAATCGTATCATGAATAGGTTAATGCCAAAGTGGCATTTGATATTTTACAAGGCCTTTTCCATGCTGCCATACACGAAAGTGGCACTGCATTAGGCGGTTGGGTACTACAACCAGATCCTGCAAACTTAACTGCCCAACTAGCAAAATCACTTCAATGTCCAACTAATTCTTCAGTGGAAATTGTTGAATGCTTGAGAAAGCTACAAGCAGTAGACATAGTTACAGCTGCAAAAGTGGATTAAAGCCATCATTCATTATACATTGAAACTTCAATCAAATTGTTAATATTATTTTATTTGACATTTGCAGGATCACTTTTATGTTCCAGTGGTTGATGGTAGTTTCAGAAAAAAACCATTTCTTCCAGACAATCCAACCATTTTATTTAAAAACGACAAATTCAACAAAGTACCATCTATAATTGGAATCAACAAAAATGAAGGCTTCTTATTTTTTCTACGTAAAAATAACATTTAACATTCAAATCAGATGCAACTAATGTACAGTAACTTTTAAAGTTTAAATAGAAGCAAACGAATCGTTTATGTTTATACATATTAGTGGATGCTATTAAATTTGGAACTCTTATTGACCATTTTACACTGGAAGAATTTGTCACTGCCATAATGAAGGAAACGCCATTAAACAAAACAGCCGAAATGTGGGCAACATTTGCAAAAGAGTATTTTACCAATTTCAACTTAACAAACTCTACTCAGTTAGTGGAAGTATACACAAATGTAAGCAAATGAAACGTACTCTTTGAGTCTTTGTAATTAAGAATTACTAATTGTGACATTAAGGCTCATATTAATAATGAAAACTTAAAATATGGTGTTAGTCAGCACAATGCTAAAAATGTACTATGTATTAGTTGGTACTCTGCTAATGATACACATGAGTTGGGAGGGGGCACAGCATGTATTTATCGTGTAAACTCAATTGGGTTTTTCAGTGAGCGCCAATACTGTACTAGGTAATGCAAAAATTCAATTTATTAATGTACGAGCATATTCTAATCTATTCAGTTATTCGGTGATATATGGATCAACTGCTTCACAGACCAAACAATAGAAATCATATCTTCGAAAGGTGTTCCAGTGTATTCCTACGATTTTACATACAAAGGTGAACACAGCATAATAGATGCACTTCCACAAGGACCGATTGGTATGTTTATTATCATAAAGTAGACATAATCTTTTCAATAACAGAAACATTCTTAAAAATGTGCTTGTTTGTATTTCAGACTATTTAAAAATACTCCGAATAGTAACACACGCAGATGAACTATCGTATCTTTTTCGAATCGACACACCTAACCTTAACATAACAGCACTTAACGATGAAGATAGACAAATTTCAAACTTGATGCTTTCCTTATGGACAAATTTTGCTACAAACAAGTAAATGACATCCTATTCTAGCTTGGGATGTTTAAATTTCTAATATGACACTGTGTATGTGCTTTCTATGTGTATATCAGAGTTCCAACACTTACAGGATGTGGCATAGATGTTTCAACGTTCCAATGGACACCAGCGAATCCAACAAATCATAATTACTTGGACATTGATTCTACAAAACCTTACATGAAAAATGCATACTTCTGCACGAGACCAGACTTGTGGGAAAGCTCGCTCGTATAACGAACGATTTTTTTGTATAATTACAAGTTATTACTCGAGAGTCGAGATACAGAGGTATGTACGGTTAAATATAACCGCACTTAATCACGCATAAATATAACCCTTCACTAGGCTTCAACTGGGATTTTAAGTGTCCAGAAAAATTTTTCTTTGCTTAAAAATCTATAAGAATAACAAGCAATTTTTGGTTACCGAACAGTTGGTTCCCAAAACTACAGTCTTTAAAATGATTTTCATTCCCAAAATGAATACGAAGATATTTTTTTTAGAAAATCTGACGATTATTTGAAAGATTATTTGAAATAGTAGAAAAAATAACAGTTTTAAAAGAAAGATATTTTATGTTATTCTAAGGGAACTGGGTTTAAAATGTACTGCATAAATTCGTGTTTTACTTTCTACTTTTCTTGTTATTCATTTGCGTGTTAAATGGCTTTCAATTTAATCTCAATTTGACACTTGAACAAAGTAAATACATTGTTCATACCAGTAAATATTTGTCAAAAAGACAACTTGTTTATTCTTAATTTGTATATTATTTTTCTTAACTATGTATTTACACATTAATTAATTAATTGTAGTTGTAGCTGTAGCTCTATATAGGCCTAATTAGCCTTATATAGGGGGCCTATAAAGGTAAACTTAGAAAAAACTTGGGTGTGGGTGAGGCTCTGGGCTCACTCAGTACTTCTCAAACATTCGTATGTATCATTTTATGAAAAATAGTGAAGTTATTAAAATATTCTGAATCCACAAAGTCGCAACTGTTTTTTTTTTTTAATTCTGTATATGAGGGTTACTAGTTAAATGGTAAATATTTCTATGCATTTCAAGGAATTCCCTTTGCAAAACCACCAATCAACAGTCTATGATTTATGGAGAATATATTAAAACATTTTATCTAATTAAATCATTTAAAGAGCTTGAAAGTTTAGTAGGTAAAATGGACAAATAAAAGAAATATAACTTCTGTGGCAACCTGGTCTGCTCAAATTTTAATTTTTGAGTGAGCAGATGAATTTCTCTATGGTAGTCTGCCTGACAGCTACAGTAGGCTGTTAGGTCGGACGCCATTTTGGTGCCAGCAGACCTCTCACCATGAAGTCTATGGGTGAGAGGTCAGATGTGACCTCTGTCCCCTCCAGGTGGAGTTGCCTGGAGGTTTCCTGTGGCCTAGTCAACCACAGGATCGGGGCAGTGTGTTGTTGGCAGCTTCTGAGACTAGACCTGTGGGTGGAGGTCTGGGTGAACTCCACTGTCCGGCGTTTTTGGTCTGTTGGCTTTGCCTTTGGCCTTGTGGCCTTTTGTGTTTATATAATTCCCTTGGCTGGGTGAAGTTACCCAGCCAAGTTCTGTAAATATAATCATCACTACATCTGTCATCAAAGTGTAAATTAAACACTGTGTCATCGAATTTATACTTTGTGTCCGTGTCTATTTCTTTGGGGAGTTACCGTGAGGGGGTGGGTTTTCTGGTTTTGGGAAACTCCACCGTCTTTTACCGACTTGTTTCGGCCGGTACTTGTGTCGGCTCGCGGTAGAACAACGGTTCTACCGCGATATTCTCGGCGTGGTTTTCGTCCGTGTCCGTCGAGGGTGGCTCCTGGAGTCGACACGTCCCGAGGGGAACACCGTGTGGAGGCGGCTACGGGTACGGTCCCGTCCCCGTAAGGAGCCGGTAAGCGGTAAGTTTTACGTCTGTTTTGGGGGTGAATTTACCGGGGTATTGTAACGGTCCGGCGGGACGTTACACTTCTAAATTAAAAAAAACTAAAAGTTCTTTTTTATACGTTTTTCATACATTAAAGCGCTTTTAACGCAAATGAGTGTAATCTTTATTTGGAATTTTGAAACCATGAAAACCATGATATTGCCCATTTTGAATCTTGTATTTTTTAAACACAAAGAGCTGCAATTTGAAAATTTTACACTATGTGTAGGTAGACATGTTTAATTCATTACATTCTAATGAAATAAATCGAAAAACAATAATTTATTAAGCTAACAAAATAAATGAAACGAATTTTAATTAAAAAAATATCCAAGTGTAAATTTTAAATGACAACAAAAGAATCAGCTGAATTAACAGAAGTGATGACGAAAACGACAATCTAAGATTTCAAAGGGTTATTATACGTTACAATTTGACATTTTTGCATTATGTCTATTTAATACATAACTTTGTAGTGAAATGACACGAAAACAATGAAGCTACCTAGTGAAAATAATGTCACACAGATGTTGTTATGACCGAATTTTGAATAAACACTATTAAATTGTAAAGAATAAATGACACAAATACAATCAGCTGATTCACTAAAGGTGATAACAACATTACCTACCTTGATGGACAAAGAAATAATAATACCGATTATACCGTACTGTAAAAAAGCAGGTTCAGACAGTATCAGACATTATCCTTTTTCCAAATGAAGACAGCTTTTGAACATATACGAAGTCCACAATGACGCAACTGTTCATTATTCTGTGTATTATGATAATTCTTAGTAATACTAATGGAAATGAAAATCCAATTGTGGAAACTAAATTGGGTTTAGTGAGAGGAAGTAATATGACAACTGACTATGGCAAAATTGTCTATGCATTTCGTGGAATTCCTTTTTCAAAACCTCCAATCAACAACCTGCGATTTATGGTGAATATATTAATTCATTTTGTTAATATCTCATTAAATCATTTAAAAAAATCCTGCCTCAATAAATGTAACAACAATCTTTTTTTTTTCTCAAGGCACCAGAGCCAGTAGAACAATGGGAAGGAATCTATAATGCAACTCAGGATGGAAACGATTGTTTACAATACAATAAAACTTCAGGAAGGTATCAAGGAGCTGAAGATTGTCTTTATCTAAACGTCTTTTCAACAGAAGTAACTAAATCACTTTAAATAAACTGCTTAATGAAACATATCAGATGTGAATGCATCAATAAGATGCCTAAATTATTTAATAGTTTTGTTACTGATAAATATCCCTACGTCAAACGACTTAAGTCAAAATAGGTACTACCCCAATCCAAGCTACCCTAGATATTATCTATTTAAGCCAATACATTAATTAGTAACTAGGGTGGTCTTCTTAATAACTACTTAGAAAAAGGTAGAGCTAAACTCATCAACTTTTACATGACACTATATTATCAAATCTAAATTTACAACTTCCACGGTACCACTCAGTTGATTTGTCTTGATTTATACTAATTTAAAAGTATGGTTTATGGTTTTCAAAGCTTGTTCTAATGATTGTTTTAGTAATTTGTAAACTTCAACAACTATATGAAATCTTGATATTGTCAAACGTAACATGTGTGCCAAAAATTTAAATAAACAAGTTCACAAAAACAAACTGGTGACGACTGCTACTTCTACGCTAAATGTAAATTACATGCTACGCTTGTATGTGCGCATGCGCGTCGTTTGTTCCTTTTTTACTCCTTTCATTTCAATTTCAGTCACCCCCTCCCACTTTTTCCCCCTCCACGTTTCTTTCTCTCCCCCCTTCTACACTTTCCAACCTTTTCCCCTCTCCAATTTAATATCATGGGGTTCTTGGATGGGGAGTGAGCAACATACAGTATAGTTGACCTTGAGAAAAAAAGTGGTTCATTTATTCATTTAAATTTATATAAATTCCGACGTGGTTCAAGGTTTTTGTCCTTTTTGTACAGCGTTAGATCAGGAAACACAGAAAGACGGGGCTAAATATATATATAATAGTTATAGTTACAAAAAATGTAGACATCAAACAAAATAAACATAGACAGTTGCTAAATATTTATAAACCTTGTAGACGTCGAGAAACAAATAATTTTGATTATAAATTATGCATATATTCAGATGACAAGGCCAAGTATTTCCTACTTTCTAGTGGGCTTCATATGAACCACATTGTAGCGCCACAAAGTGGTTGACCAGGTTTTCTTCAGACGGGCCACCATTAAAACAATGGCCTGGTCAACATGACAAACAGGCGTTTGTTGTTACTTGCGGCCGAACTCAACAACTCATCACCACTGTGGTGGCTGAAAACCCCATATGTAATATGTAATAGGTATATGCATAATAATACGACCACTTTCTGTGGTGCCAACATACGAGCTCGTATGGTCTGTGTGAAGCATGCCTAAAACCTCATTGAAATATCAACACAGCAAATTTGGATTATATTAGTAAACTGACAGCTGCAATAATTTGGATATTGTCACGGTGTCACCATATATGTAATGCTGAGTTCGTTGCAAAACATGTTATAAAGAACAATGGTTGGATTTCGATTCATTTTTCTGTATGTAAAATACTGCCCACATGACAAAAACACATCGAAATGAATTGACTAATTACAATGTTTCTTGCCTGGCAGCACAACTTACAGACTATTTAGAATCTTAAAGGTCATATCTTAGTGGATGTCATATTTGCATTGCTTTAACATATCGTTCGGTTTGCACAGGTGACAGGTGGTGCTGACATTGTAGAAATTTCACAACTGAAACTAAGACAATGCGTGACAAATACAGTGAAAATAGTTTTAAATTTATTGCTGTCATAACATTAGAGAGACGCGTAAGGGCTCCTTATTGCCATATATGGCAATTAATGTTAGTTCCAATATTACAAGACGCGTGTCACGTCTGAATGACGTCAGAACAGACATCATATTACAATCCGTACCATTACTAACTTCACAAAAAATACATTTATATCAACATAAAATGAAATATTGAATAAATACTAAAGAGGAGCCGAATTACAATCGCAATTTTCTCTTGTAAGTTTTAATTTTTTTTGTCAAAAATCTTGCTTAAAATAATGTTAACCATAAAGCATGTCACTTTGGCTTAAGTAGCGTGTTAGGTGGAAAACGTATTGTTCAGTCCGCAACAGGTATAGTTTTTTTATTTTGTTAAGAAAACTTTATTTAAACGAAATCAATTGAAATTTTTGCCACTGCAACATTCTGCAACAGGAAACAACCATCGCTGGGGCCACCTATGGGTGGATAATCAATTATTTAATGGAGAATACATGCTATATATCATAAAGTGAATATTAAAAGTTGATTAGAAAACTAGATTTATAAAGTATTTTCATGTTGGCAGTTTTTAGAAATAATGAAATTGTACCATTTTGAATCAATATTTTTTTAAAAAAATTAGTTTAAAATAACCTTTTATGACATTGTACTTTCAACATGAATACTTAAAAGTTAGTATCCTAATTGCTAAATAGTATTGATTAATTATTTAACTTTTTTTCTTGAGTTGCTACTGAAATGAAAATATGCAACTGTGCCAAAAACGTAAAGTATTTTTCTGTATAATTATTATTTAATTTAAAAAGCACAAAAATAATTGGCATTTATTTCATAACGGCCATGGCAAATTGCAAATATAAATGTTTATGCCAAAAAGTCATTTCAGGGGAACCACTCTGCAAAACCTACAGGCATCTGTAGACAGCATCAGAATTTCTTTGGCTCCGCCCTTTTATGAGCGTCATACCAAATATCAACCAAATAGAAATAAAAAGGGCGGGGAATGTGACATCCGAGTCAGTAACAAACTAATTAGAAATTGATGACGCTCATAAAAGAACGGAGCCAAAGAAATTCTGAAGCTGTCTACAGATCGCGATGTCTGTGCAAAATCTTCCTTACACTTCATAGATGCATTCCTTTTAAAAACTTAAAAAAAGCTTACGCAATTCATGCTTTTATCATAATTTCATAAACATTCTGCCGTCCAAAATAACTATTGTTTTTGTACTAAGTAAAGCAATTCCATATTAGAAAAAACGCCAAAAGTGAGTGATGAATCGTCTGCTTTTTGAAGTTAGAAGGAAGACATCTTGCTTAAAATGTCATCCATTTTTTTTTCATATGTCCATTCATCCCTATCGTAATTTACTGAAAGATCTAAGTACAGTTTGCGCCATCTATTGACCACATACAGTTTTAGCACGAAATGCTCCATAGGAAAAGCTCATAGTTGATTTAGCTTTGTATATGTATTTTGATTAGTATCATGTTTACTAATTGTCCCCCCCCACACACATTGCGCACCTGCGTGGCTATAGGAGGACTCCCCCAACACGCAATTTTGAGAAAATTTAGATTTTTTATTTCAAGTGAACATTTTTCGGGAGAAACATTACGAAAAAATTTAAAGTGTTTTAGAAACTAGAATAGTTGGTGATAAATTGATAATGCTAAAAAAAATTTCATGATGATATCTTTCAAAATAAACTTTTTATGACAGTTTGAAAAAGGCAAAAATTTCAATGGAAAAACCAAAAACGGGGGGCATTTTCAAACTGAACAATAAAAATGTTTATTTTTTCAAGATAATGCCGTGAAAAAAACTTAAAACATAATCTTCTACCGTTCTAGTTTTGAGAACAATTTCAATTTTTTTTTTATAATGCAGTTTCTAAAAAAAACGTTCGCTTGACATTTTTGCGTCCGAATTTTATAAAAAAACGTCTATGGAGCATAGCATTGGCTTGTTCAGTGGCACCTTCCAAAGGAACAACAAACAAAATAAGTATCAACTCAGCCACATTAAGTTTTATGAGTTTCAGTTACCCGATAATGAAAAAAATGCCTGTTATCAAACGATTTCAATAATAAACAAAATGTTCCAAATTTGCAACAAAATTTAGTGTGATGTCATTAGTGTGAGTGTTGTGTATGTTGCACCTATTATCAGATTCTATTAATACTACAGTAATCACTGTATTCCCCCCCTCCCTATTTCGAGTGGAGTTTTTTTAAATCTCGTATTTGATTAAAAATACAAGTTTAATAAATACATGTCTTATCATCCAGTAGATTTCTGATCACGTGTTAATTAGTTTAGACTAGAAAAAGTATTTAAGAATTAAAACCTACTATAATTTTTTTTTATAGAAATAAACATGTTACGAAAACTACTAATTGTGGCATTAGTCGTATGTTCAATGAAACATGTGACTTTATTGGAACAACCGCCACAAAATGACCCAAATTCAAACATTCTTATTGACTGCCATCCTGATGGCAACGCCAATGAAGAAAACTGCAATGCAAGAGGGTAAGAAATATAAACAAAAATACTCAAAACATTGTCAAAACAGCTAAGTAAGAATTAGTAAGAAACGTTACTTAAAATTAAGTTGAACTTAAATTATGGCGCATGGCAAAACTCTCTATAGTAAGTCTAAGGAGAGTTAAATTTACAAGTTTAGACTGTTTAGTTTTCTTTAATTTTTCACTTTAGGCATGTTCTTTTCTGCACTTGTGGTCGAACCATTCATGACCATAATGGCGGGCCACTTACGGGTTCTAGCTCTCCACTCCTTTAGATTTTGTGCCAAACTCTCAGAGACCCCAAATGCCCTCATATCCCATTTTACCACCATGTTCAAAGAATATTTGGGCCTTCCTCTACAACTTTTAACCCCCACTCTCTGTCGAGCTCCCTATATTCCAGGTGCCAACCCTAAATTTTACACCCCCACTTCTATCTCCGATTCGTTGTCCTCATCCTCGTCCTCGCCCTAGCCATATCCGAAATAATATTAAGAATCGTCATCCATGTTTGGCAAATCTTTACGACCGGCTGCCAACCTGACATCGGCCGTCCCTTTTACACCCGGCTAGGAAGCGGCAATGGTGGGATTCGGTTTTGGTCTGTCCTGAGTATTTTACTTCCTCAGTACCCTCCATAACTGGCGAGCTTTCCTCTATCCGCCATCTGGGGAGGCACCCGATGGGGGACCAGCAACCCAGCACGGGTATATAAATTAACAACAACGCTAATGTAAAACATTTTTGTTAGTTGTGATTGGGTGCCCGGAATAAATGATGGTCGTCCATGGTGCATTTTCCCATCCGGTTACGGCTACGAAGTAGTGAGTCAGAGTGACACGGAAAATGGATTTCAGGTGGATCTTCAGAGAAAAAGTAACCAAACATCGTTGTTTGGAAATGATGCTAACGCTGTACGACTCAGTGTTGAATGCTGGAACGAAAACGTTCTCAGACTGAAGGTATGTAACGAACCAATACAGCAAAACCACAAAAATAATGGAATACAGACATTTGCCCTAAAGATACTCTTCCTAAATCCATTTACCTTATTGCTAATTGCCATAAAGAGGTGATTGTCCTAAAACCATTTGCCCTCATTTTTTTGTCCTAAAGGGACACTTTCTTTAAATTCAATTGTCTTAAAAAAGACATTTGCCCTAAATACACTTACCCTAAAGGAACATTTGCGATAAAATCAGTTGTCCTAAAGGAATCTTTGCCTCAACCCCATTTGCCCTAAAGAGCCCTAAACAAATTTAGACAAAGCTCCCTTTAATAAAAAAATGGTTTTATGGCAAATCGTTTTAGGGCAAATGTCACACCTCCCCCCAAAAAAGCCTAGTGATAATTCACAAATAACAATTAACAAATCATTTCTAGTTTTATGATCCAAGCAAACAAAAGTATGAAGTGCCACTGCGCCTAGAAAAAAGATCTAATGCCAACACTATGCTCAAATCGGCAAACTACAAAGTTGAAGTGATTGAAAGCCCTCAGTTTGGAATCAATGTCATCCGTACTGCCACAGGAACCTCAATGTAAATAATTTACAAAAAAAAACTCTCTTCATTAGCGTTTGTACAGTTTTTAATCATCTAGAAATGTACAAAATTGTTCAGTTTCAACACCAATGTCACAGGATTCACTTTTTCTGACCAATTCCTGCAAATAACGACTCTATTGCCATCACCGTATGTTTACGGCTATGGAGAACAAAGGCAACAACGGTACCTACATGACCTTAATTGGAAATCATGGACAATGTTTGGTAGAGACCACCCACCGAGTGTAAGTTACAATTTTAAATTTATGAGAAAATTAAAAGGTTATTTTAGAAACTAGAATGGCAAATGTAATGTCACTTCCATGACGTCTTCATAAAAAATATTTAACACAAATAATCGGATAACATGAAATATATTTTCGGTTTGGTAGCTTAAAATAACATTAAAATTCTTGCTTTTAAGGTGGTTGAATAGATACTCATTTGTTTTTGTCCCTCCATATGCATGGCTATTATGTTTTATAGGTGATCTCTTCCCCAGACCCGCGGTTTGGAGAAAATGTATCGTTTTCAAGCGAATGTTTTTCAAGAGAAATATTACAAAAAAATTCAAAATGCTTTAGAAACTAGAATAATTCGTCATGATGCTAAAAGTTTTTTCATGATGATAAGTTTAAAAATAAACCTTTTATGACAATTTAAAAAATATGAAAATGGTTTTTACAAAATTTCAATCAGAAAATCAAAAAAAACGGATTATGTTAAAAAAAACTATAAAATGTTTATTTTTTAAGATATTGCCATGAAAATTATTTTAGCATAATCTTTTTTAATCTTTAATTAATCTTTTCATTGCTAAAAATATAAAGCTACTTTAACACACACAAAAAAACATTCGTGGCAATTCCATTTCAAGTTTAAACGATTTATACTGTAGGTAGGCCCTATAATTACTTACGAAGATTTTAAAAATCGTTGTAAACGTTTTGTGTTCAAAACTAGAGACTTACATTGAGTAAAAATTTAAAGCCCAGCCCAGCCCATGGGACTTTATGCTGGGCCCAGCCCACCAGGCCCACGGAGCTCATCAGGCCCACCATGCCCACCAGGCCTTTAACATAAATATGCCGATCCAAGCCCAGCCCAGCCCAAAAGCCTACCATCCCATGGGCTTTGTGTTGGTCTCTAATTTCCACAGAAAATGGTTCACAGGTTCACATGCTTATCAAGAAAAGAAACTGCCCCATTAATGGCTTTAATATGTTTATTTTATTGATTAGTCAGTGAGGAATATGTTATACTTTTATCAATGTGTGAAATAATATATGTGGTTCAGTTCTATACATTTGTAAAGAACCCCATGAGAGAAATGATGAAACGCCTTCCAAACCCGTGATGCCCACAAAGGCCACAAAGCCCACCAGGCCCATGAAGCCCACCAGGCCCATGGGCCTTTATGTAGGTCTCTATTCAAAACAAAGTTGATGTATTCTTTGCAATCTTGAAGTAAAAAAGAATAATTCATATTTATAAACTGCAATAAAACATTTAAAGTACGTTGACAATAATATATTATAGGCCTATATATATATATATATTAAGCCAGGTCTGTGTGCGTGTGTGTGTGTGGGTGTCCGTCTGTGATAACGCTGTACACACCTTGAAACACGTCGGAATTTATATAAATTTAAATGAATATAAATGAACCCCTTTTTTTTTTTCTCAAGGTCAACTATATGTTGCACCCTTCCCATCCAAGAACCCCATGATATTAAATTGAAGAGGGGAAAAAGGTTGGAAAGTGTAGAGGTGGAGAGAGGGAAACGTTGAGGGGAAAAAAGGGGTAGGGGGTGACCAAAATTGAAATGAAAGGAGTAAAAAAAGAAAAAAACGACGCGCAAGCGCACAATTGCCTGTGAATTTTGCTCCCGTCATTTATGACGGGTTACCCCACTAGTTATTATATATTTCTAACGTAAGCTACATTTATTTCATCATAAACTTGCATCTCAAAAACTGACAAACTAACTTAAGTTTAGTCAAATTCATTGTTTAGCCTTCATATTAAATCAGCCAAATGATAAAAGTGATAACATATTATTTAATTATTAAATAATTATACAGGATGACTTCAATTTGTATGGAGTTCAACCGTTTCATATAAACGTTGAAGAAGATGGAAATGCAAACGGAGTTTTCCTATTCAATAGCAACGCTATGGGTAAAACAGTAGTCATTCAATTCCAATGTTACATTTAAAAAAAAAAAAATTACTGTTATTTTCATGCAGAAGTTGTACTGCAACCAGCTCCCGCCATTACATTCCGTTCTATTGGCGGGATTTTGGATTTCTACATTTATTTCGGACCAACACCGGAAGAAGTTGCTCAACAACATCATAATGTGAGGATTTACAGTCTGTTAATTTACGTTTTCACCCACTTGTCAGACTCAAAAATATAGATTCAGGAATCTGTGTGGCAATAATGCTTAAAGTGTCACTGCCACCATTCTATTAATGTTATCTATAGTTAATCGGACTTCCTCAAATACCATCTTACTGGTTTCTTGGATATCAACTGTGTCGTTTTGGCTACACCAGTACCGATGACATTCGTAAAGTGATCGACCGAATGCTCGTAGCTAATGTTCCGTATGTAAGTATACTATTTCGTATTTTCGACAAAACATGCTAGTAAGTTATAGAATTAACTAATTGGCATCCAAACAGGATGTACAGATGACGGACATTGACACGTTGGATAGTACGAGAGACTTCACTGTAAATCCAAATAACTTTGCAGACATGGCTGAATTGGTCCAAGAAATTCACAACAATGGACAGAAATACATACCAATTGTGGTAAAATGGTTTGAGGAATATATGGAATTTTAATTTTATGCAAACGACATTATTTTTAATTAATATACATTATATTTATTTAAAACAAATTACTTTATAAAGTTTTGAATAGTAAAAAAACCAATATTTGCAATATGCAAAACGCCATTATTCAAATTAAATGGAATAAAATTACGCAAAAGATTAGGCAATAGACTAAAATGAATAGAAACTACTCTCAGTTTCATTACAAAATTTAATAATGAACTTTATTATAAACTAATAAAGTCCAATGTAATTTATTGTAAACATTTAGAAAATAATTTGGTTTAATTCGCTGATTTAAAACAAACAACTTTGAATTTAATATATTAAATCGGGTACAGACTAGCTCAACGAAACGGTCGGAACGACGAAGCGAACAACGAGCCATACAAATTACAATGAAACACTGGCCGGTGGTAGAGTCGAATGCAGCCTCAGAACAGTGCCTATACAGCCGTGCTTTGCTTAACATTGCCTTTAAGAAAGATATCTCACAATGACGTAGTTGACCAAACTATTAGTTCTCTACAGAATTGCATTTACATTTGCATTGACTTCTTTAACGGCATAATTATTAGGAACGCATCCCTATCGTCAAGCGAAGTTTGACTGAATTAAGAATGTAATGTAGTATATTCATCTCGCAGCGAAGAGCAAATTAAACGAACAGTATAGCGCCTCGATAAACACGGGGAACACGTTACAACGTATTGCAACGTGCTTGCGCAAGTGACCTTTGTCACTTTACAGGTTTGCTGGAATATTGCACTACTATTCTCGCTTTGCCGTTTAGGTCGCCCTTGTATTGCACTGGTCTGTACCAGGGATGGGTAAATGTCACAAAAGTAATGTTTTATATATTGGCGTATAATACATGACGTATTATACTGTATAAAACGTGTATAAAAATGTATAAAACATAAAAATTGTTATAAAATCACAAATTAAACGCCTATAAAATATTAAACCCACACTCTTTGTATCAAGTTTGTTTTTATTTAACGTGAATCAAGTTAAATGAAAACAATAAAATTAAACAAAAAACATGTTTTTTTTTTTGTGATAGCCTAATCGCTTTTATAAAAAAAAAAAAAAGGTCTAAAAGTAAAATAAACCCAAATCCCTCTTGTCTTGTTGGTCCAGTGGTTAGTGTCCCATTTGTAATGTTGGTCATGGGTGCAATCCCCGTGCAGGGTGAATTATTTTCAAATATTTCAGAAGGTGGTAGTGGACAAACACACAAATTATGAAGTTAAATATAAGCGAATCTTAACAAACTTTATAAAATGAGTGAGAGCTGGCAGAAAAAAATTACTAAGCATCCACAGACAGCTATGCTGGAAAGTCTGTTTTGGAACTGGTGTTATGTTCATTCTGCAATAAGGAATAGGCTCTCTCCAGAGAAAACAAAAAAGTCTTTGCATTTATCACGTTCTTAACGTGCAAGATAAACAGCATTCTGATGAGTAGTACTAATAATATTTCAAATAATAGTGGGGTAACCCGTCATAAATGACGGGAGCGAAATTCACAGGCAATTGTGCGCATGCGCGTCGTTTGTTCCTTTTTTACTCCTTTCATTTCAATTTCAGTCACCCCCTCCCCTTTTTCCTTCCTCCACGTTTCTCTCTCTCCCCCTCTACACTTTGCAACCTTTTCCCCTCTCCAATTTAATATCACGGGGTTCTTGGATGGGGAGTGTGCAACATATACAGTAGCTGACCTTGAGAAAAAAAGCCGTTCATTTATTCAAATTTATATAAATTCCGACGTGCTTCAATGGTTGTACAGCGTTACTTCAGAGACAGATAGATAGATAGATAGATAGATAGCCACACAGACCTGAGATATTATATATATAATAAAATTAATAATATATACAGTGCGTTTCATATATATAGACGCACCCCAAAAATTGGTTATAACTCGAGTTATAGTCAATGGATTCACCTGAAATTTTCAGCATAAAGAGATCATCTTATATTCTAAACTTTCTGCTAGGCAGAAATTTTTTTCTTTAAAAGGTAAAAATTAAAAAAATTAAAAACTGGAAAATGACCGTTTCATAATTATAGACGCACTAATGAACTTTTCACTTTTATTAATTATTGTGACAAAATAACATGCTGAATCATTAAAAATAGTAAGGTATACGACTGTTATGATGTTTCAAAACTTAAAACATTCTTTTTTACAGAATTAAACAATATTTATAAGCAAATTTACCGAAATTCTACTGAAAAGGAGCTAAAATGGCAATTTTCAGCTTTGATATTGTATTATCATGATGGCAATCTGCTTAATCATCATGTACAATGATGTCCCAAACGTTTTCATCAGGATTTAAGTCCGGGAGACACGCCGGCCATTCGAGAGTGGTGATATTTTGGTTCCGTAACCATTCCTTCGTTAGGTTATTGGAGGAAACTGGGCCATTTTCTTGCTGGAATACTAAGCAAATGCTATAGAAGCGATGTAATATGGCAGTACATACCCTCGTAACATTGTCTGATAATCACTGATATTTATTTGGGTTGAAATAAATGCTAAGCTCGCGTTTCAAAAACTAAGCTGCTCGTTCGAAAGGCACTAAATGTTCCCCATAATATTAGGCTCCCCCACTGCCGAAATTTTGTTTAGGAAAATATTGTGCTTTTCTCATAACATCCTTCCAATATGAAGAAATAAAAAAAAACCGTCAGAATCATCGAGATTGAATTTTTTCATGCACTCAGATATGTCGGTGGTGGTGGCCTAACAATATGCGAAGTATTTAGCGCATTTGAACCAACCAAAAAATAATGTTTATTATCAGACAATATTATGATAGTGTTTACTGACCTGCCAAAGTCGATTTCCTAGCGTTAGCTTAGCATTCGAGCAAGAAAATGCACCAGTTCGCTCCAGTAATCTAAGGAATCAATGGTTA
This sequence comes from Brachycybe producta, assembly GCA_036925085.1. NCBI lineage: Eukaryota > Metazoa > Arthropoda > Diplopoda > Playtdesmida > Andrognathidae > Brachycybe > Brachycybe producta. The sequence continues at coordinate 3,273,252 of JAUPFP010000016.1, read as the reverse complement.
CGAAACCAGAATATCACCACTCTCGAATGGCCAGGGTGTCCCCGGACTTAAATCTTACAGAGAACTTTCGGGACAACATCATACAATAATGATTTACAGATTGCTATGATTATACTACAATAGCAGAGTTGAAAAGTCCCATTTTAGCTGTTTCGGGGTAGAATTTCTGCAAATTTGCTTATAAATATTGTTTAATTCTGTAAAAAAGAATGTTTTAAGTTTTGAAACATCATAACAGTTGTATACCTTACTATTTTTAATGATTCAGCATGTTATTTTGTCACAATAATTAATAAAAGTGAAAAGTTCATTAGTGCGTCTATAATTATGAAACGGTCATTTTCCAGTTTTTAATTTTTTTAATTTTTACCTTTTAAAGAAAAAAATTTCTGCCTAGCAGAAAGTTTAGAATATAAGATGATCTCTTTATGCTGAAAATTTCAGGTGAATCCATTGACTATAACTCGAGTTATAACCAATTTTTGGGGTGCGTCTATTTATATGAAACGCACTGTATTGCAAATTTGCAATTGTTTTTTAATAAAAAAAAAACTTTGTTATGAATATTTAAAAAAATCTTGTAATTATGTTTAAATTTTTTGTATTTCTTTAGTTTTATACGTATACAAAATAACAGTTTTATACGTCACGTATTATACGGTATAATATACGATATAAAACCACCGTTAACCACGTATAATAAGTAACGATGACTTACCTACCCACCCATGCCTGTACACGCCTTTATAATGTTCATGAAAATACAATTTTTTTTTTTTTTTGAAAAAAAGGATGCAGCAATAGGAAGTGACCCATCCTTGATAGGAAATTACACTCCTTTGGATGACGGGCTCGCATTGGGAATTTTCGTTAAATATGAAAATGGTACAATTCTAAATGGCCAGGTATATTGAGAGGGGGAGAGGAGTAAACGTATACAAATGCAACCTCCACAACCATTATGTCCATTATTCTGATCATAAAAAATCTTTTTTCTTTTGCTTTATGGCTAGGTGTGGCCCGGTTTAACACACTTTCCAGACTTTTCACATGACAATGCTCAAGAATACTGGACTAAACAACACCGACATTACTACGATGATCTACAAATTAAATTCGATGGCATATGGATTGTAATTTACAAATAATTAATTGCTTCTCCCACTTGATTACAAATCTGAACCTATAATTAAATATTTCTTATACAATTTATATAATATTTAATTTATTTAATATTTCTTATACAAAATAGACGATTTATTTTTCTTTTAACAGGACATGAACGAACCATCAAACTTTGTTTCAGGATCTGTGAATGGATGCAACGCAAATAACTACAACTATCCACCTTACACAGCCCGTAAGTAAACAAAATATTTTCTAACTAATGATTATACACAGTGGGAACCGTTTAACACGAAATATATGGGAACCTACATGTTTTTTTCATATAAAAAGAAGCATTTAAAACGCACGCTGTGACGTATTTGTGGAATCACAATATCGTAATAAGTATACATTTCAAAAAATAGTGGAAATCGTATAACACAAAATGGGGCGAGGCCAGAATATTTTTTGTGTTAAACGAATTTCGTGTTTTAAAACGACAGAAAATAAGAGCGTATATTCCGTATATCCAATTTTTTGTGTTAACCGTTTTCATATTTAAAGGTTTCCACTGTATACAGTAGAACATCGATTATCGGAACTAATGTCGGACATGCATAGTTCCGATAATCAAAAGTTAATATCCCGGTAATCAAACTCCCATTAAAGAAGTGGAGAAAAGTAAAAAAAAAAAACGATTGCAAAGAAATTGTTTTACTTCCAATAATCGACGGTTCCGATAACCGACGATCCGATAATCGACGCCCTACTGTACCATTCTTTATAAGTGGATATGAACATTTGCCCTAACTGTATGAAACCGCCAAAATGTATTAAACGTAACATGTTTCCTAAGATATACTTGGATCATACGATGGCAAAATTACAGAGCAAACAATATGTATGGACACCGTACAGCAGATTGGCCTCCACTATGATGTTCACAACTTATATGCTTACTTCATGGCAATGCGGACATACAAGTATGTGGCCATCTCAACCGTTCTAGACTTATTTCCAAGAAATTCATAAAAACAGTAAATAATTATATCGTCATTAAGCACTCTTCGAGAAATATTAGTAACAAAACGTGGCAACGTTTTATCGAGATCACAATATGCTGGATCTGGAAAATATGCTAATCATTGGCTAGGAGACAACTATAGCACTTGGAGCTCTCTCAGAGATTCCATTCCAGGTAAACCGTAAAGCAAAAATGACTAAATTCCTTGCATGTAGGTGACTTAACAAACATGCTTTCATACGAAAACCTTTTCAGGCATTCTGCAATACAACATCTTTGGCATTCCAGTGGTATAATAGGTTTCAAGTTGTTTTATGAACAGCTGATTCTCAAATTCTGGTTATTCTGCGTTACAGAAGAGCAACACTAAGGAGAACATGAAAGTGTGTTGTAAACTAGAACGGTAGCCGAATTACTTAAAGGTATTTTCGTGTTGTTATACATGTATTTCAAAATAAACTTAGTAAACTTTAAGCTGCGCCATTTTCAAACTGCCATAAAAAGTTTATTTTGAAAAATATCAACATGAAAATACCCGTAAGTGCTTGAGCAACCCTACTAGTTTCTAAAACACTAATGTTTCTTTTCATTTTTTTAACCTGAAGGACAAAATAATCAAGAGTTCAAGATGCGTTTCACTTTAAAATCAGTTTATATTTTCATATTGATACTTTCAAAATGAACTTTTTATAAAAAAACATTTAAGAAAAAAACACCTGTTGCTTTAAGTTTAGTCAGTTTAAAACTTACATCGAAACTTATCAGCACACAAGATATTACTGTTGCATGAAATTACCTGTGATTGATTGAGCTGCCCAATTTGCTCTTAATTTTGCTTCTGAAAGACAGAATCACCAGAGTTCGAGGGGGAGCTCACACTTTAAAACCAGCTTTCTTCAAAATTAAGGTTGGTGCTGATATTTGTGGCTTTCAATTAAACACAACACTCGAAATATGCATCAGGTGGACACAGCTTGGAGCCTTTTACCCGTACTGTCGCAACCACAACATTATAGACGCAATAGTAAGTTACCTCAAACTCAACTTCAAAGCACACCCTCATTTTTTAATTCACTGCAAACAACAGCCTCAGGATCCACCGGCTCTCGGAACAGAAATGGTGAATGCAGCCATTCGAGTATTATACGAGAGATATCGTTTGTTACCCTACCTGTACACGCTTCTTCACGAAGCTAACACTAAAGGAGGAACTGTTGCACGGCCACTAGTTCACGAGTATACAATACCTGTTAAAGGCTTAAATATGGTACAACCCAAACAGCGACTGATTTCAATTGTTGTATTTCATAGATTCCCACAAGATACGAATGTTCGAAGCGTTGAGTTTCAATACCTTTGGGGAGCCGCACTTTACATTTCACCCGTTGTCTACGAAGGCAGCACAACAGTCGACATTTATTTCCCTATTACCAAGTGGTACGACTATTACACGGTAAAAACTCCTGGAACCCTTCTCAATTGTAATCAATTGAATGAGAATCAGTAGTTCTGAATTTTATTTTAGGGTAAAGAGGTAACCGACACTGGTAGTGTCATTACAGTGGATGCACCATTAGATGGAGACATTCCGTTGCATCTTAGAGGTGGATATATTCTTCCGACACAACAACCGTCCGTCACAACAACCAAGAGGTAACTCAGGATCTTTTTAATGTCGATAAAAATTAACTGATATGTAAAGTACCTGATAACTGAAATTTTCTTTTCATGAAGTAACTTGACTTTCTTTTGTAATAATAATTTTTGCCTATAGATTCTTCTGTAACTTTAGTGCTGAAACTAGAAGCTTTTTGTGTTTATTTTTGACTAATTTTGAGAAGTAACCCGCTATAATTTGGCTTTTTGTGTTTATTTTTGACTAATTTTGAGAAGTAACCCGCTATAATTTGGCTTTTTTGACGTAACTTTTGCTAAGCTCAGAAAAGCAAAGAAAGCAACAGAGCTACATTGCTTTCATGAAGTTAACTTTATTTGTTTTTGAAACAATTAAAACTCATTTAGAAATTAGAAGTTCTCCTTTACATAAACTTAATCATGGCTGTTCATGTTTGGTGTTAGTTCTGATTTGATTAATTTTTCCTTTCAACAGTCGACAGAATCCTTACGGTTTAACCGTAGCACCCGATGAGAACGGTAATGCGAATGGAAACCTATTCTGGGATGATGGAGAAACCTATGGCACATTTGAAAGTGGCAATTACAACCAATTAAATTTCGTATTGAACAAGGTTTGCATTTTTACAACTAATAAGATAATTCAGACAGAAACTATATTAATTCACACTTGATGTTGATGTGTTTAGTCCACGGATGGCCATACGCTCTATATAAACGTCGTAAACGACGGATTCAATAATATGACCGCGCCGTTAGACACGATCAAGATCTACGGCATTTCAAACAACCCAACAACTGTCACACTTGATGAAGAATTGTTAGATGTAAACTTATATTCTTATGACTCCGACAATAAGGTGAGAATCTTCGTCACAATTCTGGCTTTTATGTTTGCGTTTGCGGTTGTCTTACAAATTCGTCGCTCTAGACAGCAGTTCACTTCAAATACCAATTTCATTCCCCCCCCCCCCCCGAGTTTTTCTAAGGTTTCCAGTGTAAAAAATTGGGATTTCCCTGAATGGGAAAAAAAACCAGAAAAATCCCAGTTAGTTTAAAAAAAAAGTGTAAAATATTCTTCTCATTAGGGGCTTACTCTTTTATTAATAAACTATGTCAAGCTATAAAAAATTAAAAACTTCTACTGATTCCCCTTATAAATTATGGCAAGGAAACAATTTATCCTGGTTAATAATTAAAAAAAAAACACTATTTATAAATGTTACAATGAAAATAAGATAAAAGTTTAGTAAATTTTAATTTCCCGCAGTTTTTAAAGTTTTTCTTGTTTATACAAAATTTCTTCATAAATTTCAAATATTCCTAACGAAATTAAGATTTTGTGTTTTTTGTAGTTTTTTTTTATCAAAATGTGTTTTTTCTAGTTTTTTTTTTTATCACAATGAATTTCAGATTTTTCTTATTTTTACAGAAACTCCATGAATTTCAAATTTTTCTTATTTTTACAGAAATTTCATGAATTTCAGATTTTTCTTATTTTTACAAAAATTCCTTGAGAATTTCAGATTTTTCTTATTTTTACAAAAATTCCTTGAGAATTTCAGATTTTTCTTATTTTTACAAAAAATCCTTGAGAATTTCAGATTTTTCTTGTTTTTAAAAAAAAATTCCTGATAATTCCACTGTTTTTTCATATTGGTTTGAACCCAGTTTGATTGCATGATAAACTTCGTATAAGTGAAATTTTAAGTTTATATCATACGTTTAGAATGAGTCTTTAATACGTCATCATAATTGTAATTTTTTACGCTAAAACCACCCGGGTGTAATCTTATGTATCGTTACAGGTGTTGCATTTTACCGATTTGGGCCTCAAATTACCAGCAAGCCATTCGATAAACTTCAATTAAGCAATAAAAAAAATCATACTTTTTCATAAAATTCTTGAATAAATAATAAAACATTCATTGTTTTTTTAAAACTTTTTTTGATGAAAATGTGTAAATTTGATGTCAATAAAGAGTTATGTGATTCACACAATGTATTTCATGTAAAAAAAAAAAAGGCGGGAATATTTGGTAGTAAAAATGGCGCACGAATGAGTGACCAAAAAAACAAACTACTTACTCAATTTTTTCAGCCTTTGACGATTCGGAAGTAGAAAAACAAATAAAAACTACGCGATACAAACAGTTCACTAGAAAAAAATACACACACAAAAGTTATTTTCGCGCACAAAACAATAAAAACACTATTTAAAACGCGCTAAAACGACAACAACAGACGACCGGAAAACAAACTCAACCGAAGTCTACTTGTCTAGCCTCTAACAACACCCCTTTAATTCATACAAATTTAGAAAAACAACAGAACTCATTTGTCCTTACGGGTCTGAAAAAAATATTTCATGTCCTGAACAGGGCTCCGTAGGTTCTAATTTCTAAATAAAATAGCGAAAGGTGCACGACACAAGATGTCAGCACAAAGCAAGTTATTTATAGTAAGGCGAATAAGGACATATGAAGTCATAGATTTGATGCTACTTTTTATCTAACAGATGCACTCTAATGGCGTGTTTTTTATATTTAAATGCATTGCTGAAACGTCATATTAGTACAACCTGATAACGTTCATTTTTTTTTGCTTCAAAAGTTTAACGTTAGAAAGTCTGTTAGTGCCGTCCAAATAATTTCAAAGCAAAATTTTCTCCTACTACGATTGTATTGTAATTAAATTACAATAGTAACATATAATTAATAGGTGGCGCTTTACTAATGAAAATATGGAAGATTCAGAGGTGATCACCTGTAGGTATGAATGATTATGTATTGTATTTGTTCAATAATCTAGTACTGATTTTCATTGAGTTCAATGAAACTTCATTTTTAAGCTCCACTAATGCTAAAGAAAGAGAATTCGATGAAATTGTTGGCCACATCGAAGACATTATCATAGGTTAATATGGAGCAGTGTTGCCAGATACTCTTTCATTTCTTAATGCAGTTTTTTTTCCTCGCTTTCAATTCATTAGGTGACAAGTTTGAAGTTTTACAAAAGGACTTTCTCAACAAATATTATCATCATTTCGAAGATAAAGAAGAAAATAAACTCGAATACACAACGATATTTCAGAAATATGTAAAGAGAAAATTGGAATTGTTAATATATATATTATGCATAATAATTGAATCTTATTTTTTTTTCTTCAGCAAGATGAAATTGAAAAATACATTGAAACAGAATTACAACAAAGAATTCCACAATTTTCAATAGACAGTTTTATTAAACAATTAATGTAAATCAATCATCTCATATTTAATCTTTGTACGAAAAGAAAAACTTACGAATGTCTTCATTTTTAGGTCAAGAAAAAATGACTTGGAAGGAGACGTTTTTGAAGTACTTTTCACGTTTTCTGATTTTCTGGAGTTTAAAAATCTCATGTTGGATTACAAGAAGGTTCTTTCAAGTGTCTAATTTTGTGTTTTCACACATTCTTTAAGTTTTGTTTCGTTTTAAAAGGACAAAGAAGGTTCAAATGATCTTTTATCAGCTGGGCTCGTCGTTACTTCTTTATCCAAAATGAATATTTAATATTATTTGTATTAGACTGTAATTGTTGTATACCTGATTTTATTTTTAATTTAATAAAATTTAAAATTTTCTACTTATTTATATTTGTTTGCTTTTATTTAGAATAAATGTTTGATTCATCAGAATCGACACAATTACTAATATGATGACACACTGATTAGTTTGCTCATTCAAATGATGCATAGAAAATAACGACTTAAGATTTTTATTTTAACTTACCTGTCTGATGCTAATCATGATGAAATACGCACTGCCGATTGAATCGATTAAATATGATGGATTCATTAAGGTTTTAATTGCAATATTCAAAGGGGTTTTTAATTTTATACTCTCTTTATCAATTTTAAAGGATATTGACCTAAACAAATCTCTATTTTGGTAACAATCTTTCTGTTCTTCATAAACATGTTTCGGCTTTTAAGAAAAAGTGCGTCTATTCATTAATACGATCTTCAGGAAACAAGGAATTTTCGTAACGCTGCAAATTACCTTTTTGTTGAGTCGCACAACTGACGACGTCTCATGACATGTGCAACTCTGCAGTGTTGAGAGATCTATCCAAAAATACGATCCATTTCGAACTAGCTATTATAATTTTCTGAGATAATTATTTTTCTGACAAAAAATGACATGCGACGTGCTTGCGAACGTCGAAGGAAGATCCTTCCTCTTACGCCACATGCAATGCTAAGCAAATTCCAAGATAAGAATGCTCACCTTTTTCTTAAGCATTTTTAATACATATACCCCCCTGGTCAACTTAAGTGCGAGATCGTGTGCCCGCCTTTGCACAGCTACAAGTGGTCCCCGGGTCATGAACTTACCACTTACGGCATGCCACAGATACAAACCTACGGAAGCAGTTTGCGTCTTCAGCTCGAAAATCAGCCCCATATTCACCACTAGCTTTGTATGGCTTCCGAGTTACATAGAACTTCGACTAAAGACGTTTCTTGAGAATGGTACTTGTTCGTAACCCGGGAAACGCCTGCGTTCATTAGCGCTCGATCTAATGCATAAATTACGTCGACTTCGTAATCACTTTCGCGATGTAATACTTAGTCAATCTTTATTACAAATATACACATATCATAATAATCATTTATTTGAAAGATAGAATTAAAAGAGAAGAAAGAAAAACTGGACACTAAAAACACGAACCGTTCTTACTGTTAATTTTAGCAAGTTCAATCTGTAGTTTCACGTCTTGTTCGATCTTAAACTTCTCGAGTTCCACTTCTTTGTCACGATTGTATTTTTCTTTCATGAACTGAAGTTCTTCTCGTTTAAATTCTTGCTCGAGTTCGAGTTTACGTTCTTCGAGATTCAGTTGCCGTTCTTTGAACTCCCTTTCGAGTTCCAACCTTTTCTGTTCTATGTTCAAACTCTGCACGTCACATTCAGTCATTTGAATCTCCTGTCTTTTACTTTGGATCGGAATCTCGTATTCGGACGGAGATTTCTTTCTTTTACCTTTGTCCGAAGACCAAGAAGACGTCGTGGAAGCTAGCATTACCGAAGACGGAGGGGATAACGAAGCCAGCGAATCACCGTTTACCGTCTCAACCGTCATTTCGTAACCACTGCAATCGACACCGACCGCCATATCGGTTTCTGTTTTGACAACGTCGAGTGCGATGGTGTCTCGGTCTTTAAACGAAATGTTACTCGACATTCGGTTGCTAAAGATTGCGTCGAGAGCATCGAAGTTCTTACAAAGATTCAAGACATACTCTATAAAAGAAAAATATAACATTAAGAATTCGTTTTCTGTGAAGATCGAAACGTAAACAACAAAAAAAAAGTAACCACCTCTGACTGTTGTTTCGTCTTGAATATCGTGCGACGACTCATCGAGCCATCTCACAGCTTCGTCGTAACATTTCTTGATACTACGAACTTTGTTGATCACTGAAATCGAGTTACAATTGGGCAATGGAATTTCTTTTAGCATTTCGCCGTAAAATGCACGAGCGTTCGGCTTCTGAGAAACGAAAAAAGGAAACAAAAAGATTAAATTTTTTAACAATGTGCAGTAAAAGAAAAGAAAAACGAGAACGTTTTCTGTGCAGCTACTACTTATTAAATACATTATTATTTAATTAAAACACGAATAAAACGACAATACCTTTAAAAAATAAACTTTTTATATCAGTTTGAAAATTCGAATTTGTTTTCTTCTACTTTCGAAAGAGTTTTATATAGATATTAAAAAAATTCACCATTTTATAAAGTGCCATTCAAGCGATATTATAAAAATTACCTATTGTATGTACACTCATTTACTGTGAACGACCCTCTAACTCCTCTGTTTATTCTGTTTTTGACGAGCAAAATTAAGAAAACTTGAAAATATTTTACAAACTAGAAGGGTACCGGGTCAGGATAAAAAGATGAACGAATGAACGGGATGGACATTGGGGTAACTCTAAAACCCGACACAGAATGCATATAGAATTAGATGAACACTATATCATGGATGAACACACATTTTAAAGCGATGAACAGAGAAATAAAAGGATGAACATTTTTGAAAGGGATGAACATGGTTTTAGTTTAGTTTAGGTTAGGTAGCCGAACCAAACCTAACCTAACCCCATAAAACCATGTTCATCCCCCTAAAACCATGTTCATCCCCTCTAAAACCATGTTCATCCCCTTAAACCCATGTTCATCCCTTTAAAGTATCTTCATCCTTTTATTTCTCTCTGTTCATCCCTTTAAAATGTGTGTTCATTAATTAAAATAATAGTGTTCATCTAATTCTATATGCATTCTGTGTCGGGTTTTAGAGTTACCTCAATGTTCATCCCGTTCATTCGTTCATCTTTTTATCCTGACCCAAGGGTACCTCACCCTTTACCCTTTTTTAAAAAAGGCTTTTTTATGGCAGTTTGAAAATGATTTGTTTTTAAGCAGGCAATATTTTTAATCAATGTCTATAAAATGTTTATTTTGAAAACTGTCAAACTAGAAAGGTACGATATTTCCATGTTGATATCTTAAAAAAATAAACTTTTTTACAGACCAAAACTTAAAATATATTCTTAAGCTAGGTCATTTTCAAATTTAAAGCTTATTTTAAAATATATCAACATGAAAACACCTTTAAGTGATTCAGCTACCCGTTCTAGTTTTTAACACACAATCACTGTATTCAGTGTTTGCTCGTGAAATGCTAAGGTTGATTTTACACGACGACACGTGTGTCACAATACATGTATGATAGATGTATACATGTATCAATTCGTGAATGCAGTGTATCAGGTATCGCGATACACGTATCATTCGTGCGAAACTAACTTAAAATAATTAAGAGCTCAAAAACCAGCTGTTAATAAGTTATTTCAATTACAAAAATTAACTAACTTTGGTCTTTAAATCCCTGAAAAACAATTACAATTATCAAACTGTACTTTGAAAACGATAGAAAACCTCAATTTCCTTGTCATTACGAATGACATCTCGTAAATAATCGACAACTTTATCGACTTCTTCGTCCGTCCAGATTCTACGATAGCTACGATTGTCTCCATCTGGATTCTTGGCTCGTTTTTTCACTTTAGACATGATTTTAATGTTAAAACCCACTTACAAACAGCAATACATATAAATACAATATACGCGGTAGCTGGCAACACCGTCAGGTAACATTAACAAAAAAAAAACACCAGCACTTAAAACAGCGGTAGTTGGCAACACTGACAAGTGCTTTCACAAAGGTCAATGACCTCAACAGTTGTACTTAATGACGCCACTGCATTGAGTAAAACGCCGTTTACGTCGCCGTCATCATGGCGTAATTGCTCATTTGGATCCCTCGCCATGATTAATTAGTCCATGTTTACATGATGACGATGTTAGATTGACCTTTAACCTCGACCACCCCCACCCACCGTACCCGCTCAAGTGCACAGCAATGGCGTCGCCATTGTGTTATATAGAAACGATCTAAATGTTAATTTCAACGCGAATAGAATCGCATTCCAACCGAATTATCACTAAATTTCACACGGCAGATTCATAAATGTCACTTTCAAAAACACAGATCATAAAATAATAACGAAAAAACGATGATATAAACCAAAAAACGTTCTCATAAAACGGTAATCCATAGAACGCAAAGCATTGTGGGTAAAATAATAATAAAAATATCCGCTAAAAGACGCCACAAGTCCCATAAGAAATAGTGTCGATCGTAGGGAAAAACTCCACTTGTATAAAAACAAACGCCTCGCGCATTAAATAATGTAACCGAGATTAATGTTAGCTTAGTTAAAAAAAAATAGACAATAGACAGTACAATAAAATTGAAACAATCAATACAATTTTATTCTTTTAGACATTTTTTTGTTGTTGATTATTTTAGGTAAAATGTGTATGATTACAAGACATAAACTAATATAAATATAATGCGGATATGTTAACTTGTAACACGGTTGCCACCGTTTCACAATCCCATAATGCATCAATATCGAAGGGAGGAGAGAAAAAACCGACGCAAGCGCAACTCTTATTTCCCGAAATCGAGAGAGAGAGTTTTTGCTCATTAGTAAAATGGCGTCAACTAAAACCTTAGAAGATATGCTGTCTTCTGAGGTGGACGAGTCAGCCGTCAGTGCCTTGGTTGGATCACTTGAGTCTCAGTTAGCCTCACCAACCATTCATGTACCTAGTCAAGATATTTCGGCCAGTTCAATAGCCGCCGTCAACCATGTGAATAGTACGCCAACAATCGGTTCTTCTTCGTCTTCTTCATCTACTTCTTCTGTTGTTGGAGGAGTTATTGGAGTTGGAATCGGAATCAGCGGCTCAACCACGACGACGGCGGCGGCTCCTACTACACTCATTGGTGGTGGTGGTGGTGGTGTTGGAGGAGACACGTTCCTCGCGAATAATAGACAGGGCAATGGACAACAGCAGCAGCAACAGAACCATAGAGTTTTATTGAATTCAACATCATCATTGTCGTCGTCTTCTTCGTCTCCTTCAGTGATAACGAGTACTGCGGAAGCGGCTACAAAGAGCGTCGTTCATCATCAGCAAATAACAGCTTCATCAACCGTTGTTACCAATAGTAATAATAACAATACTTTTGCCGTAAGTTTACCAGGAGCTTTACCAGCAAGTGGATACATAAACCAGGTAATTATGAAGATTCTTGAGGTTGATATGAAGGTAAGGGCCAATTGGGGCACGCCTCGAGAGAGAGAGAGAGAGCCCTTTTTTTTTTTTGAAGAGACCCTTAAAAAACGACCCAATATAGGGCCTCTCACCTCTCGTAATTGTTTCTTTTATGAACTCATTTCACTTGATAATTAATCGGTTGATGTTTTGTTTTTTTCATGGTTAATAAATGACCGGAAATAGATTTTAAAAAAAAACTGCTAAAGGAAATAAGTTGAAACTGACCGAATTTTCCCGCCCGCGTCGATAATTACTCCGAAAAGAAGGAAAATTCTTTGAAGATGAAATGAAGATGATGATGATGATGATGAATTCAGGAATGAAGATTGATAAAAAGTTTTTTTTTTTTGCCGCCAATTTTGACTTCAGTTAATATATTAAGAAACTACAAGTTAATATTCTTGTAAATTTCGGTTTTAACAATCAATAAATAAACAAAAACATAAAAAAGAGCAGAAAGAGAACCACTTTTTGTGTTTATGTGTGTAACAAGTGAACGGTTGACCTGCCCTCCTCGCATATAATAATAATAATAATAATAATAATAAAACCACGCATAAGAAATGAAACCAACACACAACAAAAAAATCCGTTTTTTGTTTCGCTTCCGGTATTATTTTTTTTTTTTTGCGAATTTTTGCACCCTTAATTTGCGAATTACTGCACCTTCATTATTCGCGAATAAATGAAGAAAAACAAGTGTTGTTTTAACGAACTATTTAACGAAAAAGTTTTATTTTTTAACGAATCTGATAACGGAAGTTTAAAAAAAATCAAATTTTTAACCAATGAAAAGTAACTTTTGAATGTGATGTTTATTACATCAGATTACAAGTCATCTTGATGATGACATTATCATCGCACCGCGGGTCTTTTGAAAAACAACGATCAGATCATTAGAAAGCTTTACTTCAGGGGTTAACTTGAGCCAAAAAAAAATGTATATTTTAATAACGTCCTTTAAAATAGAATAGAAATTAACTCAAATTTGGGGTATTCTTTTGATTAGTAGCTACATAAATATTGTAGCCTCTAATTTAAGGCTGTGGAGGTGTTATAATGTACATGGTGAAAAACAACACGATCTCTTGCATAAAGGCTACTAATCGAAAGAATAGCCAAAATTTGTTTTAATTCGAAGACTGTTTTTTAGGTTGAAATTATCCGTTTCGAGAGCTCAGCTCTCGAAGTTTTGAAAGTGCAGCTAAAAACTAAATTTCGATGATCTTTTCGGCATGTATTGGTCTATCAAGAAAAGAAAATATTTAGAAGTGACGTCAAAATTCATATTTTTCTCATCACAGAGAGGCTTTTTTTTTCGACTATGTTCGTTACCCATTGTTGTCGACGTCTTAGCATAAAAAAAAGGCTGAGTACAGAAATAAAAAAATGATAACCGTCGTATTTTCTTTTCTTGCAAGAGCTATAGTAGTCAGTTACTTGTGGGTCCTACTGTATTCCGCCAATCAGGTGGTGAATTTACGAGAGTTTGCAATGATATTAAAGACTAATATTTTACTTTTTTCCCCCGGGTGTTTTTTTGTTGTTCTAGTTTCAAACGGTGAGCGTCAATCCAAATGCACCCGGAATTCTACAAAGGACGACGAACATCCCAAACGGCAACGCCGGTACGACCGCAAACGCTCTTCTTGCCGCAACGGCTGCACAGAAAGCTCAGTTGTCGGGAGTACCGAAGCCGATGCAGACGGCAACTTCGACTAATCTGAACATCAGTCTGTCGGGAATCGGAGCCATGCAGAATTTAGCGACGGTAGCTGCAAGGCAGCCACCTTTAGTTATTCCGACGTCACAACAACAACAGCAGCAGACGATACAGGTGACAAATTCTAAAACGATAACAATTTCTTGTTTTTGTTAAATTTTGACTGCGAAGAATTTTTGAACGCTATTAGATTTTCTTTTACGTTTTTATTTTTCCGTTTATTTCTAACTGCATGTTTTTCTCGTCAGTCGTACGATCCGTATTCAAATCAGAGATCTGACAGTTATAATAGAGGTTTGCCGAGAGGAAACTCGGAGCCGTATTCCGAGAGGAATCGACATTGGTCGACCTTGGCTTCGTGTGCTTATCGGGTGTGTAAAAAAGAGAAGAGCACGTGAAGCACGCACACGCAGGAACGCACAGAAGCACTCTTATCCTCTCCTTTACGATCCGTTTCTATAGTGACGACGGTTGTCCGTCTACGTAACGAGCGTTTATCGTTAGTTAGGCGAACAACCGTCGCGTTTTTTTGACGAACAAACGGGGCCGAATCGAAAATGAAAAGAGCACATTTTGCACTGTCAGTGTCAGATAAATGTATTTTGTGTTGGTGGTGATGGGGTTAAAGATGGAAATCGTTTTATTAGTGATTTTATATGTGATTTATGAACGAACTTTAAGATTTGTTTCAAACTAGAAGAGCAAAAGAAGGTGGGTAGGTAATTTTATGACCATATCTTATAAAATAATTTTTATATTGCAGTTTGAAGAAAAAAGGCAAAAATTTACAGTTTTTTTACGACTAACTATCAGCAAAAATCGCTTTTTTTAAACAAACTTGGTAATATTTCTAAAATACATGTAAATTTTTTATTGTTCGTATGGGCCATATTGGCCAGCAGCAAAAATCGTTTTTTTAACTGATTTGAATTCATATCTTTTAAAATAACCTTTTTATTGATGTTTGGAAAGATAAAAAAGTCGAAAATTTGCATTTTTATGGGCTAATCGGAAATAGCAACAAAATAATCGCTTGATTTCAAATTTTGTTGGAATGTTTATTTGTAAAGAAATCGCAATGAACATTATCTGTGCCACCTTCATTTACTTTTCTTAAAAAAATCTAGTAATTCTCATAATTATTATTTTTTTTAAACCGTTCTCGTCGTTTTTTCTTCAAAAAAAAAATGAAAGAAAAATACAACGATTTCCGTCATAAATGTCTTAACTGATTAAAGCATTACATATTAAAGAACAAGTTATGGCTCCCTCTAAAGGGTCATCATCCGGCACAGACCGTAATAACGGTGGCGAAACCGGGACAACAACAAACATTAGTTCCAGCAACGCATGCAACATCTGCTGCGACAGGACAACCGGTAAACATGGTGACGCAGATGGTATCCAATCAACAGATCCTTCAGGGTGTTCAGATCGTCAACTTCAATCCTCAACCTCGAATGACTTCCTCGCCGTCGCCACACGGTCAGAAGACACTCGCTCCGAGGGTAGTTATCGGTAATCCCGTTCGCATCACAACGGGTCCTCAGGTCATCGGAACGAGACCTGGAACCCCGGGAACTCCTGGGGGCGTACCGGTTAAGTGCAGCAGTCGTATTTAAAGATTAAATATCAAAGTTTTTGTATTAAACAAAACTTTTGTATGCCTTTCAGAATACGATAACTTTGCAACCTGGGATGGTACGTGGTACGTTACTTGTGAAAACGGACAGTGGACAGTATCAATTGGTCAACGTGGGTCCTGCGCTAACACCATGTACTACGGCCGGTGCCATGCCTGGTACCACGACTTACCGATTACAATCGGTACCGGTAGGTTCTATATATTATTAAGTTAAAGGTTGAAATTAATCTGTCTTCTGGTGCAGAAAAATAACATCGTTTTTCTGCACCATGTCATAAAATGAAACTCAATTTGAAATCATATAAAACATTTTAAAGTTTAAGATTTTATTACATAACGAGAAAAGTAATTTTCCAGAGTCTGAGAGGCAAAGTGTGTTATCTTTCAAAATAAACGTTTGGGCAACCAAAATGATGATAATCAATTTGTGTTTTTATAATTTGTTGTTTTCGTTTTTTTTTTCTCTTTCTCTCGTACTCTCTGTTCAGTCTGGAACTCAGGCTCCAGTTCGAGCCTTAACTTCGCAGCAGGTAACCGTAGCCATGCCCGTTACTCATGCTAATCAACATATCAGAATGCATCAGGTGATAATTAGTGATACCCCTACCCTTAAAACCCCCAAACTATTTTCTTGTTTTTTTTTTTCCTTCCCGACTTTCTTCACTTTAGATATAAAGTAAAAATGCTTTGAAAAAACATTTGCACTTTTTATTACATTAAAAACCGTTTATCACGAAAATGAATATTTTGATTACTTCCATTTCGTGCTAAACGCGTTCAATTTTATCTTATTTTGAGACTATGGCAAAACAAAAGAAACGTCTCGTAACTTTTATATTTTCACTCTTTATTTTTCAGGCTCAGGCATCGCCTCAGGTGGTGCATGCTGTCCTTCAAGCTCATCAGTCGCAACCAACGGTCAACTTGGTCAGTGCCTCTGCTGTTTCGCACACGACGACTCACACGGTCGCTACACCTCCTGCCTCAGTTATGCAACACGTTAGCGTTAGGGTCAGTTTCCTCCTAGTTTATGGTACTACAGTGAAAAAACCGTTTAAAGCGAATTATTGGATAACACGAGATATATTTTTGATCCGATAATTCAGAATGTCATAAAATTCTTTTAACACGAAAAAAAAATATTCTGGCCTTATCCGTTTCGTGTTAAGTGGTTTTCTGTGTACACGTCGAGAAAGGCGGTGTTAGGAATAATAATGATTATTTTATTTGTTAGCCCGGTAATCCTGCAACGATCGTAGCCGTCCAGCCCTCGACGCAACCACAGACGATGTGTGTGGTAACCACTGCGAACACGGTGGCTCCGACTACGGCATCTGTTCCAACTGCGAATGCGACTGCAACCGCACAAAGCACGGCCGCTTCACAGGTTTTGGTCTTTCCCACTTTTGTTCTTGAATAAAGAAAACAAGAGTTAAGAGAGCAAAGTTTTAAACGTCTGAAAAACGTTTATAGATGTCACCCGATACGGCCAAAAAGAAATGCAAAAACTTCTTATCGACATTATTGAGATTAGCTAGTGATCAACCTGAACAAGTTGCGACGAATGTTAGAAACCTCATACAGGGTCTTATCGTGAGTTCGTTTGAAACATAACTTGAAAGAACGCTCATTTTAAAAAAATATTAAATGTTTTCGTAATTAAAGGATGGTGGAGTTCCTCCCGAAGATTTCACAAACCAACTTCAAAGAGAATTGAATTCATCGCCTCAACCCTGTCTTATTCCATTCCTTAAGGTGTCGTAATCAAGTCTTTAAACGTTATGTCTTTCTTGATTTCCTATCTTATTCTGCATGTTTGTATCGTACAGAAAAGTCTGCCGTATTTACGTCAGTCTCTAATCACAAGAGAACTCACCATAGAGGGAGTGAGAGCTCCACCACTCGAAGCAGCAACTCTACCACCGACACCAGCCATCATCCCACAGATCCAGATTGCATCTCGACCTCAAATGCATATAACGCAAACTGCACCTCACATAAGGCTCTTAGCCTCTACGCCAGGAGCAACATCCATTACATCGCAAATCCCTCAACAGACTAGTATTTCAGATTTGATCGCACAGAGGCACACGACCGTATGCGTAAAAAAAACCTAAGAAACAAGGACGTTAAGTGAGTTATTTAAACGCTTTCTATTTATTTTTTCCAGCCTGGTCACCGGTTTCAGTCTCCAATCATCTCGACTCAAGCCAGTCACATCTTAACCGGTGGTTCGATTAGGCCGATGGTAACGACACCGACGACTGTGTCTCACACAACCGTCACAACAGAGAAAAAACCTCATGCTGCTAGTTTAAGTAGGGCTGCAAAAGCTGCGGCCGCAAAGGCAGCTGCTGCTGCTGCAGCAGCAGCTGCGGCGGCGGCGGCTGCAGCCACGGCAACTACCGCCACAGCAGTAGCAGCAGCAACTATGGCATCCAAAGAGAAAGAAAAACGATCTTCGTCATCATATTCTTCTGCTCTAAAGTAAGGAAACGACTTCTTAATTGTTCTATCTTGGATTTTTATTAATTTTCAAGCATTTCGAATCATAGAGAAGACGACGACATCAATGACGTAGCTGCCATGGGTGGTGTTAACTTAATCGAAGAGAGTGCTCGAATAATGGCAGCAAATGCCGAGTTTGTAGGAACGCAGATCAGATCGTGTAAAGATGAGAATTTCTTATTTACGGGGCCTCTTCAGCGTAGGATACGAGCCATTGGTCTGCAAATTTGCATCAAATTTCACTGTTGCTTTCGTTTACTATATATTTGCATTTTAACAGCTGCAAGGTTTGGACTCGAAGAACCATCTGCGGAAGTTGCGGCTGTAGTGAGCCACGCTGCACAAGAAAGGTTAAAGGATATCGTAGAGAAGCTGGGAGTGATTGCGGAACATCGACTCGACATTGTTAAAGTACAATTTCAAGTTATCAAATAAGCCCATTTATGCGATTTAATGTTTTAATGCATTTGTTGTTGTTGTTGTTGTTTGCTGTTGTAGAGTGACCCACGACATGAAGTTAGTCAAGATGTCAAGGGACAGTTGAAATTTCTAGAAGAACTGGACAAATTAGAAAAGAAACGACACGAGGAGCAAGAAAGAGAGATTCTCATGAGAGCGGCAAAGAGTCGGTCGAAACTAGAAGATCCAGAACAGTTAAAACTTAAACAGAAGGCAAAAGAGGTATAAAAGTACATCAAATAATCTCATTACCCTTTTCCCATAACCATTTTCATTCAATTCCCTAACTAATTTTAGTTATATTTTTTTGCTTTGCTTAAAATTCCTTTTCTACAGCAATATACAGAGTGTTCCACAAAAACGTATACACGCTTTGGTTGTTTATAATTGCCATGTTTATTTTCTTAAATTTAATTAATTGACTTTATAATTAAGAGTAAAATGATATAATAAAGAGTAGATATAACAACATTGCATGTATTAGTGTTAAATGATGCATTATCTCAAGTTTTCAAAATGTCGCCCATTTGCATTGCTGACATCGGTGTGACAATTCTCTGATTTATTACTATAATTGTATAAATGGGAAGAAATTGAAGAAAATTATTCCACAATTGCAAGAAATATGTTAATTGATGTTTGCCGATCATCAGTTTCTTACCCATGTGAGCAATGCCAATGGGTGCATTTTGAAAACTTGGCATAATGCATCATTTAAACGACATTTACTCGTAATTCTAAAATTCTAAAGTAAAACTTAAGAAAATTAAACATGACAGTTATTAACAACCAAAGTGTGTATACATTGTTTTGAGATACTCTGTATACAAAGTTTATATTATAAAACAGAGATATTATCCTGAAAATATTGGACAAATTCAGAGATATTGAATTTAGTATTTTTTTTTAAGAAAAAACGCGGGCGTTTGTGTCATATGTGTTCTCAGTGTGGTTACGTGGTAAAATAAGACATGTATCTAATAATTTTGTCATGTTGTGACTATGACTTTCCTAATAAATTTTACATTTTTGTGCCCCTTATTTTATATTTTATTATAATTTTGATTTTTTACCCCTAACTTTCCAGGTCGGTATAATGTCCTGTGTTAAATTAATTTACTAAAATTTATTTTTGTAGATGCAAAGGGCCGAATTAGAGGAAATGCGACAGAGAGAGGCAAATATGACGGCGTTACTCGCAATTGGGCCGAGGAAAAAGTTCAAAGCAGACACGAACGCAGGAAACAACGGAGATAAGGCCAGCACAAGCTCACCTTCGCCCGGAAGTTTTAATGCGTCTTCTAGACCTCAAGTATACTATAAAAAATTTTATTTGTTTTATATTGAACAAAAGCGATGAGAACGTTTTATTCGAAGCAACTTCTTGAAAGGATTTCAAAATTGCAGTGTGACTAACGAAGGTGTGCAAACTGCTTTACAGAGTTTATTTACACCGAATTGGAAGGACCAGAATATTTTTTTTTATGTTAAGGTGGCTGAATAGATATTTATTTTGTTTTGTCCTTTTGGGTGGCGCCCCTCTGCAGTGGCTGTTATGTTCTAGAGGTCTCTTTTCCTCCACCCGCTGTTTTGAGAAAATTTCTATTTTTCAAGCAAACGTTTTTCAGGAGAAAAAATTCAAAGTGTTTTAGAAACTAGAATAGTTGGTGATAATGCTAAATGTTTTTCATGATGATATCTTTAAAAATAAACTTTTTATGACAGTTTGAAAAAAGTGAAAATAGTTTTTCATGAAATGTCAATTTTAAACCCCCAAAACGGGTCATTTTCAAACTGCTATAAAATGTTTATTTTTTTAACATTTTGCCATGAAAAAGCATAATCTTTTATCAGTCTAGTTTTTAAAACAATTTGATATTTTTATAATGTTATTTCTAAAAAAACATTCGCTTTATGTTTTTGCGTATAAATTTTACAAAAAACGTCTATAAGCATAGCATTAACCAATGCAGTGGCGCCGTCCAGGGAGACAAAAGGAAAATAAATACTTATTCAGCCACCTTAAACGAACTTCGCGTTAAAACTTACATTTTGACTTTCTCTTGTATCCCTGGACCATGTCCCACACAACGAGTAGGGTCAGTCAAATGATGAAAGATATGACAAATGAGTCGTATTTGGCAAAATGTGTTTTACTACTTCGCCTATTTTGTAAAAAAAAAACCAAATGATTTATGGGTTTTACAACTTGTGTACTTAGTGAATATATTTTTGTATTCTAGAAGCCAAGAAGACATTTCTTGTTAACCAATAATTTTCATGTTACACATTTCGTCTTAAACAAAATGAAATATATGGAGAGAAAAAAGAAGGGTTGGAAACCTTGCATATCCGATTTTCTACCATACTTGTTGCTTAAAAACGTTTTCACAGTTTTACTGCGCTGAAAATAGGATCCGGAGATGATACAAGCTTTGATTTCTTGCTTAGTGTAATCACGAAATCAAAAAAAAAAAGAATTATGCTTTTTTTGCTATCAAAGAAGCTTTTTAGGAGGTTAAGAGTTTTTTTGAGAATTAAAAATACAGCCAAATTAGATCTGTATGTTGACTAGCCTCCAAACCAGCCTTTTTGATTGCAAAAAGCATATTTTTTTTCCCCCTTAGTAATCACAAGTTCGACTGATTTAATTTGTTTCTTATTACCTAGGTTCTGCGGCCGAGAGTTAAAAGGGTCAATCTCAGGGATTTAGTATTTTTGATGGAACAAGAGAGACACACGAGCCATTCGGTGACTTTATACAAAGCGTTCTTGAAATAACGACAAGTGTGTGTCTCTCTCTTGTTAAGGTTGACCCTAGTTTTTTAATCGTCACTTCGATGAGCATAAAATGAAAAAAAAAATACGAGTATAGGAGAGGTTGAGAAGAGAAAAGCGAAACGGAAGCAGAAAAGAAAAGTCGGTGTGTTTGTGGTATGGTGATGCATTTTCACTTTTGCTCTCTCAATTGTCGTCTGAATTTTTCGGTTCGCTGTAACGCCTTTTCCTGCCATTAAAAAAAACTAGACAAAATCGTGCCTGGGACCATTTCTTTGTCCCCCTTTAAAAAAACAACAACGCGTGATTGAAGCCCGTTGCTAACGATCGACGATTATGTTCGGAAACAGAAAAAACAAAAACGATTTTGTGTTTTTTTTTTATCGCGAAACCGTCACTCGAGCGCGTACAACTATTACGGATGCGCTGTGCGCAGAACATTTATAAGTTACGGTCACCTGTGATACAACTTCAAGGGTGTTGGAGACGGTTTAATCGGTTTTTTTGTCATATATTTCGTATCGGTTCTTCTTCTTTCTTGCAAAAAACGTAATCATCGTATTCAAAAGTAGATGGCCACAGTGCTTTCAACGAGAGAGAGAGAGAGAGAGAGACAGAAACAGACACGAGAGAAACTAGAAAAAAAAAGACATATTAAAAATTAAAATCGAGACGTTAGAAATAGAAAATAATTTATCCAAAAAATCCCTTTCTGTGGACATGTAAATTTTTCCAGCTTTTTGTCTCATTACATCATTGTAAAAAAAAAGAGTTAACGAGACACCCTCTTCCCCCCCCCCCCCCCCCCCCCAATTATGATCATTGCTTTGAAAAGAAAAAAAAAAGTTTCTAATTTGTTGGTTGAAAGTGAAACGCAAAGTGTTTTAAATTGCAAGTTTGTTACATTTGTTAATACTATTATTATTATTATTATCAATCATTATTATTAATGAGTGAATTTTGAAGGGGGGGTTTTTTATTGTATGATGATTAAAAAAAAAAACCATAAGAAAGAATTTTCAATTTTTCTTTTTCTGCATTTTTAAGCTGCACTTGTTTATATTATTATTATTATAATTATTATTAATATTAAAAATTGATCTTCTTTGTAAATATTGTAATTACCAATTAAACTGTGTGCAGCTTAATATTTCATACAAATTATAAGATACAACAAAAACAAAAATTAAACATAAATATATAAATATATATTATCAAGAGGACAAAATAGTAGTTTTTTTTTTTTTAAGTTTTTTCATTTTTTACTAATTTTTTTTTTTTCTTCTTTCCATCAAACTCTGCAACAAAAAAGGAAACCAAACTTTTTATATGAATCTATATGTATAGCTCTTTATGGAATTTAATTTTGCATGAAGAAAACAAAAGATCATTCTTGTTATTATTAATTAGTATAATAGTATTATTGTTAAGTCATTTTATTCATTTTTTTTTTTTTTTTTTTTTCATATCGAAACAACAAAAAATTAATGAAGGAATTCTTCTGTAGAAAGAATTTTGTTCTATTTTCTAAACAGTCTTTTAAGTTAATTGATTTTTCGTATATTCTGAATAAGGCTGTCTGGTTACGATCGTAAGACAAAAGTCCGACGTAAACGTCAATACGGAATAGAAACATCAAAATGACGTCACATCAAACAATGTATTTAGATACAAGACATTGGATATGACGTCATTTTGACGTCACTGTTCCGTATTGCTATTTGCGCCGGTCTTAATGGTATAATAATAATTTTATTTCTGATAAACAACAAATTGTTACAGATGACCTATGTATGTGATCGTAACCCAGGCCTCATTTGGTTGTCACGTATTTAAGTGTAACCTATCTACTGTTATAGTTGTATAACTTTTAACAGTAGATAGAGGTTACACATAAAAATGACATTGCAGTGATAACGAGCAATTATGATAATAGATATTTACTGTTCTGTTATGCGAAATTTTCAGACGTTTTGAAATTATTGTTCAAATTTAACTTTTTTGTGTGGGTTTTTTTTAAAAAAAAAAAAACACCAAAAAAAATAAAAATAACTTTCATAATTTTATCTTTTTATGAACGGCTTATTTTGCGATTTCTGATTTTCAGGAGCAAAATGAAGAGAAACTAGAAGGGGTAGCTCTGAATCACTTAAGGGTATTTCTTCCATGTTTGATATCTTTTAAAATAAACTTTTTATGTGAGTTCGGAAAATGACCCCTATTTTCAGACAATGTTTTGTAATTTTTTTTTTACAAAGTTTATTTTGAAATATCTTTAACATGAAAATATCCTTATCATTTCTAAAACACTTTATAGTTTTTTCTTTATTTTGTTCGCGTTGCGTTTACACTTTAAAACCAATTAAAAGCAGTTTAAAATGAGTAAATTTTTTTTTTTCATTTAATTTTTGAAAGTGACCAAAAATAATTTGCTCGTTTCAATTCTTTATGTTGAAATCATGACATTCGGGTATTTTTTTTTTGATTAGCAGCCACGATATAGCCTCTAATCGAAAGCTGTTCAGGTGTTATACTGATTGCGCCAAAGATGCGAAATAAGGCGAAAACGTTACACAACCTCCTCCTGCATAGAGGTTAAGTGGCTGCTAAGCGAAAGAATTAACCTGACATTCAAAATAAGACAGGTTTTTTTTTTTTGTAAATTTTTTGTATGAGAACAAATTTAATAGATATGTTTTAATATAAATAAGTCTTCATTCATTTCATCATATTATATAGAACTAAATGTTCTGTGTTATTTTAAGTTTTATTAAGTTTTGAGTTTTCTTTTAGTTCAATTTTTTTTATATAAAAGTTGTTTTGGATTATGCAGAAATAATGATGTCAATTCTTATTGTTTGTAGTTTTTTTACTTGGCAAATTAAAATGAAAACAATTTCTGTTTTTTTTTATATACACAATGCAATTTCAAAAGGTTAAAAATCATTATTTCTGCAGATTTTCATATATGGAGTCAAATCAATATTAAAAAAAATTTTTTGCACAATTTTTTTTTCAGTATTTTTGTTGTACTTACATCATCATCACCAAGACGGTAACCACAAATATCTATACTCTTCTTATATGTACAAAGAATTTTTGCAGCCAGATGAGGTCAAAGGTCAATTTTAAAATAACTCTTGAATCTTATCACAAAATTTACTAAAAAATAAAAAAAATGCTTGTGATTTAAATTACGGTATTCAAATGAACTTACTTTTGTGTTGTCAAAAACGCAACGAAGAATTAAAGAAAATATAAAAGACTTGAGGGGGGGAAAAAAAATAATTCATAACTAGAAAAATAAAACTAATATAATAATTACAAAAGAAAGTATCGATAAATATCGGTATTGGCTTATTCTAACCCCCCCCCCCCCCCTTGATATTTTCGAGCACATTACCGCCATCTAGGGCCATAAAAAGAAAGTTTTTAATAGTCATGGACTCATGGACCATGGTCCTCATGGAATAACTGAATAGGCATTACTGAGTCATACTGACGCAATTTAGTTATGATTTCGATTCGAAATGGGTAGACACACATGGCGGCATTTACGTTTAGATTATGATAAAATCATGACGCCATATTGGATGACCCGTCCTGTTCGTTTTTTTATTAAATGTATGAATTACATTAAGTGCTTCAAGGCGGTTTCTTCTGACGTCACAAGCTACACTCTACATTGTAGTGACTATATTGTTCACCTTATACCGGGGGGGGGGGGGGCTTTTTTATTTGGTATAAAAAAAAAAACAATAACAAAAGAAGGCAAAAAAAAAACTTTTGTTTAAACTATTGGGAACGTTTGATGTCATCCCTTTTCTATCAGACAAAATGAAACCTAAATTTTACGTCAACCCCACTGATGTCAGATGCATCTTCTCAAGATGGGGAAATACATAAAGAATACTCGACACGCGTTTGTCGCCTGGCTAGACGGTTTAACCTTGTCAAGTACTAGCGTTAGCCCATTAGTATTAGCAGAGCGCATGCGTATTGCCATCTTATCGTTTTATATAGGATTTTATATAGGTTTCCTATGGGGAACGTCTCATCGGCAGTTTCCATTGGTGATCAATAGATGGCGCTGCTAACGCGAATCTGCAATCACTTTCTTATATAAAACAATAAGATGGCAATACGCTTGCGCTCTGCTAATACTAATGGGCCAACCTAACGCTGGTTAACAAGTTCAAAGATCAGCTGATTTAGCAACTGATCTTGTTGGAGTCACACACTCTTTTTGGGCACATTTCTCGTTTTTGTTGCTTGAATTTATAACAAATATGTCAGCTGATTTGGATTTATACTTTACTACAGTCGTGGATCTCACAAGAGAGGCTGGGGAGGTAAATTATATTGAAGAATTTCCTAATTAATTTGACACATATTTACCATCTCATCAAATGTTTGTCCACGCCCGGTGCGTGTTATTGGCCACGTGTTTCTGCTAAGTGTTTAGAGGGTACTATGTAATTTACATATAACTAAAAAAAAATGATTGACAGGTGATTAAGACCGCGTGGAAGGAAAAGAAGAACGTGGAAATAAAAGCCAGTCAGGTGGATTTGGTCACTGAAACTGACAAGGAGGTGGAGAAACTTCTCATTTCCAGCCTCAAGAAAAAGTTTCCAGAACACAGGTTTTAATATCAAAAATTCAAGAAGAAAACTTAATTGGCCCTTAGAACGTTCACAGATGGAGCCGCTTTTAGTGGTCGAGATGGGTTGTAAGAAGTGGTCGCATATGTGGCAGAAATCGATCACTCGAGTTGACTACCGTTTGGAATAGCAAAAAGTGGTCGACTAAAATCGAATTGAGTGGTCGGTTTTGGCCACACACCGACCACTTTTTGCAATGCTTTTCGACCACTAAATGTTGCTCGTCTGTGAACGCTTTTAAATTTCAACTTTGAATCCTTTCAACAAGGGTTCTAACATAGAAAAAATCCTTATTCACGACTACTCAAGGGTTTTTCTGTGTTTTAAAGTTTAAGTTCAAAGTGCAAGTGCAAAAGGAGGGTCAGGATAAAAAGATGAACGAATGAACGGGATGAACATTGGGGTAACTCTAAAACCCGACACAGAATGCATATAGAATAAAATGAACACTATATCATGGATGAACACACATTTTAAAGGGATGAACAGAGAAATAAAAGGATGAACATTCTTTAAAGGGATGAACATGGTTTTAGAGGGGATGAACATGGGTTAGTTTAGGTTAGGTTAGGTAACCGAACCGAACCTAACCCCATAAAACCATGTTCATCCCCTCTAAAACCATGTTCATCCCTTTAAAGTATGTTCATCCTTTTATTTCTCTCTGTTCATTCCGTTAAAATGTGTGTTCATTAATTAAAATAGGGTGTTCATCTAATTCTATATGCATTCTGTGTCGGGTTTTAGAGTTACCCCAATGTTCATCCCGTTCATTCGTTCATCTTTTTATCCTGACCCGTAAAAGGGTGAGAAACTTGAACGTGGTCTAGAAACTAGACATCACTTAACTGACTTGAGAATAATTTTCATGTTGATATCTTTCAAAATAAGCTTTTTATGTGACTTTGAAAATCACCCAATTTTAAACAGATATTTATTTTTTAATTTTTGTCTATAAAAATGTATATTTTGAAATTTATCAATATTAAAAATACTCTTAACTGGTTGAGCTACCCTTCTAGTTTCTGAAACACTTTTAGTTACTTTCAATTTTATTGTGAAAGACATAAATAATCAAGACTTAAAAAATCAGCTATTTCATAAAACAATTTAATTTTGATTTCTTATCCATTCATAAATGCAAGATTTATTGGTGAAGAATCGACAGCTGCCGGAATAAAGAGTGAATTAACGGATGTTCCAACATGGATCATCGATCCAGTGGACGGAACGATGAATTTTGTTCATGGGTTTGTATCTTCGATATCCCCGTTTTGTCTCATTCTTTTTCTGCATACAATACATTCTTCTTGAGTAGATTTCCGTATGTTGCAGTTTCCATAGCATTGGCTATCAATAAAGAGGTTGTTTAAATTGTAAAAAAAAATATACATCTTAATAGCGATCGATTATAAGGTTTCTCTTTTCTTTATTTCTTTTCAGATCGTGATTGGAATCGTTTACAATGCAATCTTGGACCAAATGTTTACTGCTCGTCTTGGACAAGGAGCGTTTTGTAACGAAACGAAACTTAACGTGTCAAACCAAGAAGGTTTTTTTACTTTTTAAAAGAAATTCTAACATCAATAAAATGTTTAATATTTTCACGTAATTGCAGATATTTCACAATCGCTGATATTTTTTGAAGCCGGAAACGCTCGTGATTCTGAAAAGATGGACAATGTTTTCACGAATTTCATGGCATTGTTGCCACTTTGTCACGGGTAAAATCAATAAAATTAAAACCTCAAAAAACTTGATTATTTTTGTTCTTCATCCGCAAAGAAAGTCCTAAAGCTTTTGTGTGCTAATTTCTTAGAAGCAGTGAAATTGAAGGTGCTGGAAACTAGAAGAGGTGAAAAAAAGGTGCTAAGAGTAATTTTACGTTGATATCTTTAAAAATAAACTTTTGAAAGCAGTTTGAAAATGATAATTATATTATCTCGTTACATCGTCTCCTATATTTATAATAAACTATGATAAGATGTTCATTTTGAAAGATGCTAACATGAACTATTAAGTGATTCAGCTGCCGTTCTAGTTTCTAACATATTTTCACTTTCTCTTTAGTCAAAAGATCAGCCGTTCATAAAACATTGTTATTTTTTTTAACACTTCTAGTTTCAAACACTTTCAACTTCACCTTATAAGTTGTTTCTTAAAAACTGGGAGGAATTAAAAAAAAAATTCTATCCCTTTGAAAAGTCTAAAGAAATTCTGTTAATCTGTTTTTAAGGGTACGTTCCATGGGTTCGGCCGCATTAAATATGTGCCACGTCGCTAGTGGAGCTGCGGACGCGTACTTTGAGTTTGGAGTTCACTGTTGGGACATTGCAGCTGGTGATCTGATCGTTCGCGAGGCCGGAGGAGTTGTTGTCGATCCCGATGGTAACCGAATGCTTAAGAGAGAAGCTCGTGAAAATGAAACTTGCTTAATATGTATTATACAAATTTCAAGGTGGACCACTTGATCTTATGTCACGTCGAATGCTTTGTGGCTCATCAAAACCACTCGTTGACTCTATTGGGAAACAGATTAAGAAGAATTTGACTTTGGAAAGAGACTAAACAGCCGAATTTCTAAATCTTTCAGTGTGAGTCTTTCGAGTAATTCCTTGTGAACGGGTTTCACTATTCAGGTTCTAGTTTCGTTTGTTATTATTATGATGGATATTATCGGTAAACGCCACAGTGGCCCGTGTAATTACAGAATTGTAATTGTAATGTGTCGTATATTTGTTTAATGTAGTATATTTACGAAGATTTGATTAAAAACAGCAACAGATAACTGGTTGTAAAGTACAAAAGCCCCTCGAATTAATTTTATTCTGTCTTTCGTTATTAAAGATTTTAGTATTAAAATTGTCATTATACGATTCTTTTACTATTTCAATTCTCTAAAATACTTTCAATCCACAATTTTAATTAATTCATTCCCTTTGTTTTTTACATTTAGCGGCCATTAACATCGTGTAACTTTTAAATTAACTCGAAGTAATATAGATTAAAACATTTTATTTCACTTCATTTTAAATCACTCGACCCAGTTCCATGGTAAACACATTTCACCGTCTTCCAGTACGGAGTAGAAATGTGTCACGTTGATACGAGTTCCCGTGAAAACGTCTCTAAGTTGCTCTTTCCGATTCAACAGCCTCTGCAAGCATTGAATCATTCTGTCGGGAGTTACATTGTCATCTTTATGAAGTACTTTTAAACCGAGCTCATTCATACAAAGATTGTGAAGAATTATTTCTTCTCTCTTATTTCTGAAACATAATAAAATCAAGTCAACATTATAAAAGTAAAGAAACCTCTTCCCAAAAAAGATGAAACTAGTTTACTGCTTGTATGAAAGAAGTCTTTGGTTCGCTTCAACCAAGTTTTCGGTGAAAAAATTTGCAATAAGTGAGGCTGGGCATGAGGCAGGAACAATGAATTGACCAGTTGGCGTCAACATCAAAGGACTAGCGTCGCTTCAGATAGCATACGAAAAAGACAAAAGAAAGAACTGTCATTAAATAAGTACATGAAAGTTCATTTCACTTTGGATACTGGTCATTTTGTATCTTGAAAAAACTTTTAAGATGTTTTATAAACAGCTGATTTTTCTAACTGGTTAATCTGTATTTTAGAAGAGCAATACTAAGGACCTTAAGTGATTGAAGTACCCTTCTAGTTTCTAAAAAAATACTTTCAACTTTTAATTTTGTTTCTGCAAGACAAAATAACCAGAGTTCAATAGCCGTTAACACATAAGAATAATAAGTGATTCATTTGGTCTACTTTCTAAAAATTGTCATTCTCTTCTTAAGTTACTTTCTAAAATGCAAAATATATTTCCATAAATTATATTCGAATTTGATTTTGAATGTTTTTGTATAATTTTGCAATGGTCACTACCATTCGACAACGAGTTGAAAAGAGTTTAGAGACTGTGGCCACGAGCGAGGATATCCATTTTTCACCCAGAAATCGGCAAGAGATGCCGAAAGCATTCGAAGACGACTTTCGTAAGTATTTGGTGCAATGGCAGGTTGAAACTTCCTGTGAACAACTGTAAGACTGTCATGAGAAACGACATGTGAATGAATCTGATGAGCTAATAAATTTTGCATACCTCTTATGTCTCTAAAAACACGAGAAACGGCTAACTCGACAGCCGGTATTCGTTGTCGTGTTATATCTTCCTGTTTTACACTCTTTATTAGCTCTAACCAGCTGTTACGAACATCGCTACTACTCAAAATGATATGTCCATCCAAGTTAACGCCCGTCATACTTCCGAAGACAACAGTTCGTCCTTAAAAAGTTCGTAGTTCAAATAGTTAAGTTTCACGACATTTTATGTTTTTGCTGAAGAAAAATGCAAACCGTGTAAATTTTTCAGGACTTCTGGATGATGCTGACGTAAAGAATCCAAGCTTTGAAGACATCCTTTAAAATGAGCAATTCCCCAGCCGCAACTCCAAAGAATTTCTTTAATTCCGACATGATGGCACAATTTGTATTGTAAGCGATCGGTTTCTTCTCTGATTGGTTTCGTTGCTTCGAGTTTTCGTCGAGCAATTTCGTTATTCTTTAACAACCAGGACCTAGAAAACCGGACCTTCGTTCAATATAATCACAGAACTCTTGTTTATTTTACGTTTTAGGAGCGACACTAAGGTCAAATTGAAAGTGTGTTAGAAACTAGAATAGTAGTTGAAGCAGTTAATAGTATTTTCATCTAGATATCTTACAAAATAAACTTTTCCTAGACAAAAATAAAAAGATATCCTCTGCTTAAAGTTGGATCATTTTCAACTGACAAAAGCTTATTTAAAAAGATATCAACTTGAACTACTCTTCTAATTTCTAAAACACTTTCAAGTTTCTCTTAAGTTTGCTCCCAAAAGTCCGAATAATCAGAGAGTTCAAAGATACTCAAGTTTACCCTAATGTTTCGATAGGTTTTCTATATATCTGACGTTCAACATCATCGACTCCAAAGTCTCTAACGTCCGCAGTCTCTTTAGCATAGAAATGGAACCGGCTCCAAACGACTCCGGATGACGATTGCTCCACTTTTGAAATGGAAACAGGTAGATTGTCTAAATAAGAGGTCGAAATATCACAGGATTTCAAAATGTGATGGACGGCTATCCTGATGTCGTGACTCGGAAGAGCGATGTCGACGGCCTTAAGGCCCTCTTCCTCTTCAGAAACAAACAAAAAAAAAAGAGTAAAAACTCGTTGTCTTTGGATTTCATTCTTGTTATTCAAATTTCCAAGTATTAATTATTCGTACACAGACCTACTAGAAGTGATTTTTTGACAGGTGTCGATGGCTGCCTCAGATAGAATTTAAACTTTGTCGGTCGAACGGCTCTTTTTTGTTGAACCATTTCTAAGTAAGCTGTCAGTTGTTTTAATGAGTTTTCGTTGATTGCCTAAAAACATTACGAGGTATTTAAATTGGATGCCGCATTGTAAATATCTAATTGTAATATCTAAACAAAAACTATAAAAGCAACACACTACAAGCTTATATAAGAAACTTTATGAAAAGTTGATTTTCGAATTATTCTGCGATTGAGACGAGTAACACTAAAGAGGTATTGAAAGTGTGTTAGAAACTAGAACGGTACCAGGATTCCCTTAATAGTAATGAGCTACACTCCTCTAGATTCTAAACCACTTTCATGTTTCTCTTAATTTTGCTTGAGAAAGACAAAATAACAAAGAGTTCGAGGGGCTTTTACACTTTAAAATCACTTTTAAGATGTTTTATGAACAGGTTATGTTTGTACTCTGGTTAGAACGAACCCAAAGATTTTCTCAATTAAGCTAAAAACAAGTCAAAACCATTTATCCATTTTTTTCTAAATGTAAAAACTGGAACCCTCGAAATAAATATATTGTTTGTTGTCTGATAAAATCAAGTTCAGAAAACCTCGATCTTGAGAAGTTGAGTTAAACTTTCTAGTAAACAAATTCAATTTCATTAACAGCTAATCGCACTCTTGACTGACAAAAATCCTGGAAAAATAATTATTATAATTAAAATGTGACTGAAATTAAATCCTCATTGAAAATTGCAGTTTCTAACACAACTGAGGTCAAATTAATTTGGGTTACAATCATTTAGCTACAGGGGCACGATGATAACAAAAATTTCATTCGGAGAATTTATGACTTTCCAAAAAAAAAAAAATTGTTGTTTTTGCTTTTTTCTCGTATTTCTACAGAAAAGTATGGAGAATTTTTTCCCCCAACAAAATTGTTCTTCTCGGAAGAACGAGATTGTTAACCCTGCAAGTTAACAAGAAGTTAATTTTATGTTGATTCGACTCAACTCTTTCTTTGGGATGTTTTCCAAATAGGTCCGGATGTACTGCAAAATAAAATGGACGTAAAGCTGTGGCCAACTGGTTCGAACTTAGGTTACGGCGGATGATACGATGCAAAATCGAACCACATTTCAATTGAGAACATTTCAACACCAGACACCTGAACAATAGAAACAAGATTTATTAATCAGAAATTTTTTTTTTTTTTCATTTTGTAGAAAACAAGTTCGTAGTTCGTATGAAGTAACGATGATGTTCATTGATTGGTTTTTTTTTTCTCGAATATACAGGAGGAGTAAATTTCAGCAGTAACGGGTAACTCCAATTTGTTACCATGTGTCAAAAGTGTCAAAGATACTTTTCTGAATTGAATTAACTGACATAGAAACAAGGCAAAATTGAATCTGACTGTAGTTAGAAAAAGAAAAAAAGGTGGTCGTGTGTCAAAATAAAAATGACCAATAATTAACTTATTTTATAAAATTAATGAGAAAAAAAAACAAAGTCAAGGTCGAAATAAGATCAGAAGATGAAAACTGACCAATCGTAAAAAAGACGACATAAAAATTGCAAAATTATTTGAATGTCTGGCAAAACAAAAAAAACTTTCACAAGAAAAGTGTTTTGTGTCAGATTTTGTAGTTTTAGTTATGCGTTTCGGGCTCATTGGAACCAAAGATGTACAAAATTATAGTTCAGTTTGAGATTTTCGAAGTAAACAACGCATAAATGAACCGACAGATATTATGCTAAAAAATTGCGTATGTAATTGTATCATATGTATGATTATGATATATATTGATGTTCATCTCGAAATAAAAGTTTATTAAAATTGATGATAAGTATCATAAAAAGTTGATAACAGTTTCCAGGCAACATCCATACTCTCAAAATATGACACAGAAAAAAACACTTAAGATGGTTTTAAAGTGTTAAAAACGCCTCTCCAACGCTGATTATTCTTTTAGGTGCAAAATGAAGCGAGAGAGAAACTTGAATGTGTTTTAGAAACTAGAAGGGTAGCTCTATCACTTAAATGTTTTTTTCATGTTTGATATCTTTTAAAATAAACTTTTTACGTGAGGTTGAAAATGGTGATTTTTTAACTTTTGGTCACAAAAAGGTTTATTTTGTAAATGGAAATATTCTTAAGTGATTCAGCTACCCTTCTAGTTTATAAAAACACCTTCGAGTTTCTCCTTATAG
The DNA here is from genome assembly GCA_036925085.1 of Brachycybe producta. Lineage (NCBI taxonomy): Eukaryota > Metazoa > Arthropoda > Diplopoda > Playtdesmida > Andrognathidae > Brachycybe > Brachycybe producta. Next base: position 3,239,429 of record JAUPFP010000016.1, on the reverse strand, counting down.
TGTTTACTTCTGAAATGAATAATCCGGTTTTCACAAAACATCTTACCTGGACCAACTGATATCAATTTTTTTTGTTCGATTATTGCTTATGATAAAATTACAAAATAAATATATATCAGTGAGTGATATTTAAACAGAACACAAGATACTTTTTTTTAAAGTTAAAACTTAAGCAAGAGAGTTGCTTTTAAATATAGTGTAAACCGTTTCACACGAAATGGAAAGAACGAAAATATTTTTCGTGTTAAACGAATTTCGTATTAAAAGATTTTTATGCCACATTCTAAGGAAACAAACTGAAAACTATATTTTGTGCTATCCGATTTTTCGTCTTATTTATTGTTGTATAAATCAGTTGGTTTCTCTTGTAAGTTGATTACTAGAGTAATTAAGCCTAGAGTCGAACTTCCATAAGTATAACTTTCAGTAACACAAACTTAAACAGTGTAACGATTTTAAGTTACATTCCACATAGAAATTTGCGTGTGTTTTAAGTCACTAATCCAAGTTACTTGAGTTGCATGCAAAATGTAACTAAGTCATAATTTTGTCAGGGGTTTACTCCCGGTTGGAGTAACTTTTTTTTTTACCGTTTCTCAATGTATAGCTACCGTGACCAGTTTTGACCACGGTGAGCCCACTTTTGCCCACGGCTGGCCGGAAATTTGCCCGGGGTTACCGACCGCGGGATCGATCGACGCTTTTTCGACCGTAAAATCGTGTAAGTTACTTTACTTGTAACCAATACGAATAACTGCAAGAGTTCAAAATGATAGTTACTCGTGGAGGTTATTTGCTAGTTGTATAAGTGCAGATTATAATTACATGTAGATTTTGTTTCCTAAAAGTTACTCAGTCATGTTGTTTAATGTCATTTGCACTTTTGCATTTACTATTTCTGAACAGTCTTGTGTACAGTTACAAACAAATGTCATATCTGGAGACAAACAAAATGTAACTCCTTTATTAATAGATCATAAATATCCGATATCCGATATTTAAAAAGACTCATTTCCTATTTTCTCTTACTACCATCCGCATCTCGACTATATATATACATATAATTATCGATATTAATTATTCTTAATGTTGATTGACAATTTGAGTTATTTGACCCTTTTGAAGGTTTTTACGAACTTAATTTTTTTTTTTTTACTTTCACACAGTTGACAACCGATCCAATTAAAGCACGAATTGGGCCAATCACATGTAAATTATTTATGCAATTATGCAAATTATAAGCCATAGAAGTTACAAAACGCTGTCAGAATCACTTGAAAATGCCTCCTGCAATACCTATAATCATTCAAATAAATGCGTTTATTTCACTAGACAATGTTGAAAACCACCAATTTATTCTAACAAAGCAGATCAATCTAGAAAATGTGTGCGTTTATTAGGCTAAATATTATGATATAATTATTATTCAATTTATTACAAAATAATATGGCATTTTGGCATGAACGACGCCTCATACATAAGTCAAAATTCAAGAAGAAGAAAAAACTTCACACTTGAACACTCTTTCTGAACACAGGCAATTAGAAATCGGGACAAACAGAAGTTGGCTCCGCCCCTTTTTATGACGACTGGCAACTTCTAATTGGTTGGTTATGTAGTCTGACGTCACATGCTCCACCTTTTTCAACATCGAACCACACAACAAACCAATTAGAAGTTGCCAGTCGTCATAAAAAGGGCGGAGCCAACTTCTGTTTGTCCCGATTTCTAATTGCCTGTCTCTGAAACTAGAAACTAGAAGGGTAGCTTAGTCACTTAAAAGTATTTTTCTGTTGATACATTTTAAAATAAGCTTTTTTTTTATTATATATGTAATATATTTTGTCTTCTAAAAAGTTAATTTTGAAAGATATCAACTTGAAATTACTATGAAGTGATCGATTCAGCTACCCTTTCTAGTTTGTAACACAATTTCAAGTGTTCCTATTGTGAAACGCAGACAAATACCGTTCGTATTCTACAAAGCATTTGTACAAATTGCCAAAAACGCTAATAATCGTGCAGTAATTTACTAGCAAATTGGTGATTTTGCAAATTGCCTAATTTTACTTTGACAGAAATTGTTGACGCAAGTTTCCATTCCATTTCTAAACATGCCATAAAACGGCTTTAATCTTTTTTAGATCCATTAATTGTTGTTAAAATAAAAAAGCTAACTCAGCAGCTATAAGATAACAAAAGACACCATAGGTATAGTTGTGCCGCGTTTATAGTCGACAATGTCAGTAGTAGACTTTCTTCTACAACGTTAAGACGTGTCCCCACTATGCCGCTGTTTGCCAGTTGGCAAAGCCAAATTGGCAAAGCCAGTAGCTGTAAAAACGTCCACATCTGTGTTGGCATGTCTCTATCACATCGGCGTCTGAATCACAACTGAAGCGTGAAGCCGCGTGATGCCAGTGGTAATTGGCACGTCCCCATTATTGGCTTTCTTTGAAGGAGCACGATGGCACGTGCCAACGGTCACGTCTACATTACTTCTGGCTTTGCCAACTGGCCTTGCCAACTGGCAAACAGCGGCATAGTGGGGACACGTCTTTATAGCAAAGGGTTATAGCACCAAATACCGTTCTCAGAGGTATACTTAAGCGAGGTATTACCGTATTATAGCATTCTGCACGCAAACGTCTTTCCCCTCACCCTATCTTTGTACAGTTTGAATAGGTATATACCTCGTTTAACGATACAGATGCATTCCTGATAATATTGTATCGTCAATCTAATCATATCGTTAACCAAGTCACAATTGGAGTCAATGCAAACGTAAAGATACCTGCCTTTTGCACAAAACTATACTTTCTTCAATAACGTTATAACGAGGTATTGTTCTGCAGAGATAACGTTAAACGAGGTATATATGACTTGCACAACTAAAAGGTGATCGACAGCATTCCAATGTTGACTATAAACGCAGCATAACAGTTATTGCTGATGTAGTTTTTTTTTTCTTCAATCAGCTGTTTCTAAAAGACAATTAAAACTTTTTTTTTAAACTATAACTTAACCTATGTTAAATTACATGTTAACTTATTAACTTTCTCTCACCTCTTTATCATTTCTTCTCGTATACTTTTATGCCCAAATTTAAGAAATGCATAAGATCATCATGTTATATATCTCCTTTAAAAAAAACAGCTTAGTTTTTCTACGCTTAGAATAACGTAAACATCTGATGATGATGATGATGATGTTATTGACAAGGTGTTTCAAGGATTCATTCAATGTACTCTCTCTCTCTCTCTCTCTATTGATCAATAGTAAAATTTATAAACAACATGCAGTCAGTTGCAAAATCGGAAGTTCACTGAAATGAAATTCTGTTACCAGATAAAAAATACACAATTACGTCCAAAATAGCAGACGACATTTTTCAAATTCTCTCTTATAAAAAAAAAAAAATTGCAAACAAAAAAACCCCGTCGAAATCTTTGGTTATTTTCTCTTTCAGAAGAGTAAAATTTAAAAAAGTGTTTTTAGAAACTAGAAGGGTAGCTTATTTTTATGTTGATATCTTTCAAAACAAACTTTTAAACTTGGGTCATTTTTAAACTGACATAAAAAAGTTTATTTTGAAAGATATCAGCTTGAAAATGACACATTAATTAAGTGATTTAACTACTCTTTCTAGTTTCTAACTAACAAAATTTTAATTTCTAATTAGTGTTTCTTCTGAAGCGAAGAATAACTAGAGTTTCAAAATTATCTGTTGATTCTGTTCATTAAAACAATTTAAAAATAAAACATGAATTCTGCTATTTCGACATAAAATAAACGAAATTCCAATATATTAAAACTAATAATCGTAATTTAATAAATACTTAAATTTTAAGCAACATTTTCAAACATAAAAACGTTACTAAAACTTTTAAATAATTAATGTTAACCTATGTTTTGAAAACAAGTTTAACAAAAATTTAAGAAAGTTTCTTATAAACTGGAAGAGTAACTGAATCACATAATGGGATTTTTTTATATAAATTGAAATTGTTAAAGATGAAAAGTTTATTTTTAAAGATAACTGAAATGATAATTCCGTTTAGTGATTCGTTTACCGTTCTAGTTTCTAAAACACATTCAGTTTATTTGAAAAAAAAAGTTCCAGTCCATTTTGTTAATTTATTTTTATATTTGTTTTTATCAAAATTTATACCACATGACGAAAATAACTTTTAAATACGCGTATTTTTAAATTTATATAAAATGATTACAAACTCTCATAAAATGTTTATTTTTAACGATATGAACGTTATTACGCTGATCACAAATAAAGTTTCATATAGATCTAAGTTAAAACTGGCCACAGACGATCAATTGTGGTTTGACAATCCTGTCTAATTGTCAAACCTGGATTCTCAATTTCCATATCGATGCAGGCATTTATTAAATTCAATTAAATGTTTCTGTTCCCATTATTGCAAAACATTAAATTCTCACGGCTCCCCAAAAATTGCAGTAGATTTATGATTGAAGGAGTCGAAAAGAAAATTGAGTCAAATAAGCAAAATTCACCACACCCCATCTTTTTCTTTTTGTTTGGATTGACAATCCGGGATTGAACGTTCGTGGGCACCATAAAAGAGGAAAAATATATGAAATGAAAGGTACAAAAGCTATCTGCCAGAAGTGGGGTTCGAACCCACGCTCTCTCAATGAGAACCAGAACTTAAGTCTGGCGCCTTAGACCACTCGGCCATCCTGGCTCACACGTAACGACCTTAGTGTCCTGAAAAACGCCCTATTTTTTTGCCTTTATTAAAGTATTTCTGTTAGTTAGACTTTATAATGTCACTATAACCTGATTTTAATTGAAAGGCTTTATATTAATTAAATTTTTTAATAAATTAAGGAAATGCTAAAAATGGCGACCAGAATAACCCGCGCAAGTTGAAAACAATTTCAACTAGTTAACTGATGCTTTTTCGCTTTAAAATTCAATTTAATTTTTGTTAATTGGAAACAGGACACAAAAGAGCCAAACACATATTGTTCTATTTAGCGAAATTCAATTCAAAAGTAACACTTGGATTCAGATGTTATTAGAATTGTAAGGGACAAAAGCCATCTGCCAGAAGTGGGGTTCGAACCCACGCTCTCACAATGAGAACCAGATCTTAAGTCTGGCGCCTTAGACCACTCGGCCATCCTGGCACACATATAGTGACGACAGTGACCTGGACAACGCCCTTTTTATTTCGCCTTTATTGGCTAATGCATTTCCATTAATTGGACAGCATAATGCTTTTTTAGAAGAAAAATTATGCGATTTGAGAGCGCAAACGTGGCCCCCATCTATTCACTGTAATGGTTTGCCTTAATACGTTAGATCAATTGAGGGTGAAAAAACCTCTATGGTCCTTCCATTGTAACTGAACCATACATTGCCATTTCCCATCAGTATTTACATTGAAATGGCGTTAATTTAAGAGATTAATTGAAGGAAATGCTAAAATACAATTTCGCTTAAACCAAAAATAAATTTAATGAAAAGTTTAAAATAAATTATTCAACTTAGAAACTACTTTTTGTGCTTTTTCCCCAGTTCAAATTTTATTTTCAACCTCAAACTCACCAAGTAGAAAAAAGAGCACAAAAATATTGAAGCCTTAGTGACATTCAGTTATTTTTTAACAAAAAAATATTATTAGGAACAAAAGGGACACAGAAAACATGCCAGGAGTGGGGTTCGAACCCACGCTCTCACAATGAGAACCAGATCTTAAGTCTGGCGCCTTAGACCACTCGGCCACCCTGGCACACATATATCGGCCTCAATGACCTGAAGAACGCCCATTTTTTTCGCCTTTTTTATTGGCCCTCGCCATGTCCAATTTCAAAATAAACACAGTTGTTTATTAATTAAGTAAAAAAAGGGTATATTGCGAATTTTGTTGATTGCTGAAAAACGTATCAATATCAAATGGTATATCACATAACATGTTTTTAAAATTATTATGTTTATCCAATTTTATCTGGTTAGAAATGGTGACACACCCACTGTATTAAATTACAAAAAATATCTAAACTTATACACAGGTTTTATCAGTAGATAAAAACGATTTGCTAATCAATTATAAGTTATTACAAGTGCTATCAAACTATAACACATTATAAGTTCAATTGATTGATAAACATAATCTTGATTACATAATAAAAGATTCTAGATTAAATCATTTGTCAGGTTACTTCACTTTCGAAAATATTTTTTTCTCAATCTGGTGATCTTTCAATTTTTTACAAATTGCAAAAAAAAAAATTCATTAGGATTTGGATTTTTATGCAACATCAAGCAAATACTTCTTAATCTATGGCCCATGAGCCAATTATGAAATAGCAATCCTATTTAGAGCAACCAACAATTAAGTTTTTTTCAGCCAAAAACACTGGTTAGAGGCTAGAACTCTGGTTGACAACTGATGGTAGCCAGGCATCTAGCTTTTAACCAGCCTTTTTGATTAGATTGATGATTTTGATGATGATGATTCCTTCAAAATTGGCACTTGGGCCACAATTTTTAAGATGAAGATCGACTTAGACTCAACTTATACAGAATGTTGGTAGAATTGACTGTGTGTCAGACTTATAATACTTATAATTTGTTTTTAAAAAATGAAATAATAAAAACCAGTTAACATAAAATCAGATAACACGAAATATACTGTAGGATAAAAAATCGTTCATCACGAAATTTGCATTCACACGGAAAAATATTCCGAGCTCATTTATTTCGTGTTAAACGGTTTTGACAACATTGCCAAAATTTTCCATTGCATTAAATTTTAATATAATTAATGTTCTTTAATAGGTTATGTATGGAATATTTTTTTTAGCTAGAAGTAATTATTTATTTAATTTGTTACTTTCAATTTCCTATTGACTTAGACTAGATATTTCAAAATAAACATTTTATAGAAAAAAATATAATAAATATTGTCTGCTTATGAATAAAGCTTATTTTAAAAGACATCGACTTGAAAACACCCTGAAGGGATTGAGTTAACACTTAAAAGTTTCACAATCACTTCTGAAGTTTCTCTTAATTTTTCTTCTGAAAGACAAAATAACGAGAATTTGAAGGGCGTTTATATTTAAAAAAAGGGCCTAAGTGGAAACTATGAAAAAAATACGTAAAATTTTCAGTAATTTTAACTATAATTTGAGAGGGGGAAAAAGTGTCAAAATTACAAAAAAATATTACGTTTAAATTAGGATTAACATCATCTTTCCTCTGGTTTCTATTATAAGAAGCAACACATAGTGAGTGATAAAGGTTTATTTTTGAACTTAAAAAGTGACAAAACTCACACAAAGGTCTTAGAATATACATGATATGATGATATAGTAGATGTAAATATTTTTTTCTGTTTATCATAAAGTAACAACAGAAGTATGAGTCACTTGAATAAAAAAAAATCTTTCTCACATCTTTAAAAAATGTGGTTATTAAGACCCATCCCCTTTCACTATAAAGGGGCTCGCGTTTACGAGAAGAAAAAAAAACATATCGGACGATTTATAATAACCTAATAACTTATTATTATTATGGGGTGATCGTTTTCAGTATATGAAAAGCAAAACAAGTGACGTTAATGATAGGCTATTGTCAGTAAGCGCAATTACTGAAGACATGTGTCAATAACCATAAATACAGTTTAAAAAAATATTTATAAGTACTGACATTTACGAAATACTAGTAAGAAAAAATATATATATAAATTATTTATGAGTTACAATTGCTGCAGGATATTCTTGCAGGCAAAATGTAATTATAAAGAATTGATTAAATTGACAATTAGATGACGCAACAAACATCTTTGAACCATTAATGTACATTGTACAATCAAAAAAATACAACACCTGCAAAAACCCTTTTAAAAAAAATGTGCTAAAGCTCATTTTGCCCATCTTCATGCACACACAAAGGCAAACAAAGACAAAGGAATTTTTATTAAGGTACAAAAAAATGATCATCGAGTACTCTCGGACACTCCCCTCATTCATAGGTATACACATATAGAAATAATGGCTTCTAAACTAGACTGGAAAGTGGGCGACCTTGAGGTCAACTGCCTTCCATTGCCTCCTCTGTGTTTTCATTCTACTTGTACACCTGTAATCCAGTACTAAAATTACACCTGTGTTGCATCAGCCAAACCAATGTATTTATATTCATTCATATGGATTTCACGTGGCAGTAGAATGCCATTTTTGCTAGATGGATTATTACTATTGCTTTCAGGCCTTTCGATATTATGATTATTATGATTATTATTATTATTATTATTATTATTATTATTATTATTATTATTATTATTATTATTATTATTATTATTATTATTATTATTATTATTATTATTATTATTATTATTATTATTATTATTATTATTATTATTATTATTATTATTATTATTATTATTATTATTATTATTATTATTATTATTATTATTATTATTATTATTATTACTATTATTACTATTATTATTATTATTATTATTATTATTATTATTATTATTATTATTATTATTATTATTATTATTATTATTATTATTATTAATGATTTTTTTTGTATTGTAACACCTGTGTATGTCAGTAAATTTTTAAGGTAATGTGTGAATTACAATTTATATACTGTAGACATGGGAAAATTATTAAACTCATTAATGATTATCCTGAGAAAATCGTTTTTTGTTTTTTTAAAAAAAATTACATATGAATACAACAACAGCCGATTCAAACAACCTTTGAAAAGATCATCAGTTTGGGGATTGTTTATAAAAATCACGATTTGCTAGGTGTATTACTACTACATTCAATCCTTTCATTATTTAGATTATTTTTTACTTGTAACACCTGTGTAGTCTAGTCTGTAACTAATAGCTGGTTATGTCAGTAATTTGTTAAGGTAATGTGTGAATAACAATTCATACAGACGTGAAAATATTATTAAATTCATTAGACATCATCCTGAGAAAGTCGTTTTTACTTTTTCAATGTAGAAAACTTTTTTAGAATTTTTTTTTAAAGACTAGAAAAATAACTATGAATACAATAAGAGCCGAAATATCAGTTCTGAGGATTCTACTGTATTATCAGATATGTTTTAAATGGTGACTATTATATCAAGCAAGGTGGATAAAAACCACGATTTCTTTTAAAAAATCAGTTTTTCAATTATTTAAAATTTTATAAAATTGCTCTTTAAATCAATTATTTAAATGAAGTTGATTTAAATAGTAAAAAATCAATTGATTTAAATTAAGTTGGTTTTAATAGAAAAAAATCAATATGTGATTTAAATCAACTTGATTTCAATTATGAACTATTTTTTGATTTTATTAATAATGTTTTTTAAAGGAACTTTTAATATTACTGTGTAATGTACTTTGAAACCGTTTTTCACCATTTTCAACGTTTTTGTTGAACGAAAAATAACCGCAAAATTTTCTTCTATTCAATCTACCATAAAAGGTTTATTTCTAAATGTATTGTCATGAAAATTACATTTACATCTTTTTTTTTACTATTATATTTTAAAATAAATGTTTAAATTCTATTCAACTTATCTTGTCACTCTTGAAATAAAATTTCTGTTAAACTTAGGTTCTACATTATTTTTACATACAATAAACCTAAATACTTACACCAACTTTTCTTTATAATGCAAAAATAAAAATGGCTCAAAGGCTCAGATTTGCAATGGGTTTAACAAAACAGTCAATCATCGAAGTTTGTGTTAGATTTTTTTTTTGTATTTATTGAGACATTTAACAATGGTGAAACTATCTTCAATATGAAATATTACATTTGTTACACACCAAACGTAAAAAAAAAATTAGGCGTTTTTAAAGTTCAACTTAAATTCTCGGAACAAGGTTCCAAACATAGAAAAAATCATTTTGAGTGCCCTTGAAAAAAGTTTTTCAATATTAGTACTCTGCTTATTGGATTCAAGTTGAATTTCTAATATCATGTTTCCTTCTTGAATACGGACCTTCGGATCATTGAACAAGTAATTACTATTTTGGCAGTTTGTGTGTTAATCACATCCAATTTTACAGTAATCCTAATCTAAATTATAATAACTTCTCTGCTTTACGCCAAAGTAATCAGGGATTGCCCACCTACTTAAAAACAAAAATAATCCATAATGATAGCAAAAATAAAAATGCAAAGAACTTCACAATAAAACAAAACTTTTATCTATTACTGTATAAAAAAAATGAATGAATTTTGCATAAAATCATTATGATTGTAAATTTATAAATTAATTAATTATTAAAGTTCATGACTGACAACAAAAGTCTTGAATAAAGTTACTTTTTTTACTTTAAATCCTGATTCACACCACAAAGTAATTCAGTAGTAATGTAAGATCACTCTCTAATGCGCATGTACAAATCTATGTGTGTGCAAAATATATGCTTATTGGTTGCTGTATTGTGTAGGCCAACATGCGCAGTTGAAATTGACCTTGCATTACTGCTGCATTACTTTATGGTGTGCGCAAGACCTTAACTCTTGTTTATATTTATGCCTATATGTATAATTAGACCTAATACTTCAATGCAAGCAAAACAAACGACCTCAAAAAAATTCGAACGTCCCCATACATGAATTTTTTAGTTTATTATTTGCAATTTATGATGATGATGATAATGATCATGACAAGGCACAATTTTATCAATCCAGCAAAAATATATAAAACAAATTACTTGCAGAATCTGGATGTGACACAGCAAAATATAAAGTTACAATTGAGTTCAATGTGTTTTTTCATTTGATCATTTCAATCCTTTTAAAATTTTAAAAAGGGCTAACAAAAATTGCTAAAAAAAAGTGTTGTTACTAAAGAGATGTGTTTTATCACTGTTGTAAATCATAGTATAACGGTATTATTATGGCAATATATTGTTATGGCAATGGGTGTAATGGTGTATTAACACATATTCTTAGATTTTGTATTCAAAAGAAAGTTTTTTAACTTTGTTTATTTGCAATAATAAAAATTTAAATAACATCCTATTTTTTTTCTACAGAACCCTTAAAACAATTTCTTAACTTACAATATTGCTTACGTCATTAGCGCATTATTAGCCAATAATGACATACCCTCAAATTTCTTTTCCTCCTAAACCGAGGCCCCATATTTCCTGAAATCAAATTTGTATGTATGAAATACATTCAAGATATGACCTTCACTTGATTGGTTACAATTTAGCTCAGGATTTCTTACAGTATATTTTATTTGATAAAAAAGATGAAATTTCTTTATTAGCAGAATTAAAATAAGCACACAAAAAAAAACAATTCAAATTCTGAGTAACATACGCGATGGTCATTCACGTCATAGTGACCGTTACGTTACGTTAGAAAGCTTTCCATTTCTGTTGTAGTACAAAAATAAAATAAGCAAAAACTAACTCTTGTGTGCTGAGATTTTATTAGTTTTTTTTTAATATTTAAATTAAAACAATTAAAAAAATTAATTTTTAAAAAATTAAAAAAATTTATTTTTAAAAAATGAAAAAAATGATTTTTTTTTAAAATTAAAAAAAATAATTTTTAAAAAATTAAAATTTTTTTTTATTATCAAAAATAAAATAAGCAAAAAAACCTCTTAATTGTGAACCAACATATTTCATTAGGTTTTTAAAATAAATATTTAACAAAATCTAATAAAAATAAGTTTTTATTAATATTTAATTTATTTATTATTGATATTTATTTAAAAAAAAGTCAAAAAAGATAAAATTTCTTTAATAGCAAAAAATAAGCAAAAACAAAAAACTAAACATAAGAGTTAATAATATTTCATTTAAGTATTTGACATTAATAATAATAAGTAAATTTATTATCAAAAATAACATAGGCAATTGAACTAAAATTATAATGTTTTCAATAGGATTTTTAACAAGCAAGACAGTAAAAATGAAAATAAAATAGGCAAAGGAACTGAAATTATGAACAAATATTTAAAAAAAAGTAATAACCAGTAGCCAGGCTTTTATTATTTTTTTAATACAAAAAAGATGACATTTTTTATTAGAAAAAATAAAATGAGCAAACGAACTGAAATTATGAGCTAATGTTTATTTAAGAAAAAATAATGACCAGTGGCCAAAGATATCATAGTTTTTCATACAAAAAAAAAGTTGAAATTTCCTTTATTAGCAAAAAATAAATTAAGCAAATTAAATGAAATTATGAACAAATATTTAAGAAAAATAATGACCAGTAGTAAGCAAGAGTTTCTTTAACGTATTTTTAAATGAGATTTCTTTATTATATTATTAACACACAAAAACACTTTTAACAAAGATAACTCTCTTGAGCCTGGACAATCACGTGCAAATATAACAGTATCTTATTACAGAAAGAAAAAAAGTATTACGACCAGTAGTAAAAAATAATCATAACCTCTGACAATCACGGGATCAAATTAGTGAAAAGACAGCGGGATGAACATCATGAACATGATTTTAAGATGTTCAAAAATATACAAGAAAAAGATATTAAAAAAGAGGCAAGTTTCAAAGTTATTATATTCATTCTATCAATGAAACTGTGGAATATAGAACCAAGCCGCCAAGTGGTCATCCAATAGAAAATAAGAAAAGGCGTGGTTCAACTGTCCCTCTTATTTTTTTTTGTGCTTCTTCCCCCATGGCCATCGAGAAACTTTTCTGATGCAAGAAACTAACCAACTTGCAACTTACACCCTTATCCTCCTCCTCCTCTTTAATTCCTATAAATAGGAGTTTACAAACCATTTTAGTTATCATTTACTATTAGAAATTTCACTCAACTACAACCACTACAAGAAGAAAAAAAATACTTTTAAAGTTTTCGTTTTATTTTCTGACAACTTATATTATAATATTATCAATTCAAGTAGATTATAAATTTACAAGTTTTTTTATAATATATATAATTTTATTATTAATTTTTGACACCTTTGGATATAAAGTGTCCAACACTTTTTTTTGTTGGAATATTTTGAATATTTATTTCACAACTGTGAAGAATTTTATTTTTTAAAAAAAGGTAAGATGCTCTAAATAATTTTTTTTTAATTACTGTACATTAACCTCAGAAAATATTTCAATGAATTGTTCGTACTAAAAACTGGAATTTGGACAATTTTTTTTGAACACAATCTGGGGCAAAACGTTTCCACGTGTTTATTTCATTATTGAAGAGGGAGAGTTAACTTAATGAGCTACAGAGAGGTCAAGGGGGTCAGTCCAAATTTAAAGGGAAAAAAAAAATACGTGATAGTATACACTTGTCTTGTGATTTTTCATTCAGTTAATTTGTGAAGAAAATAAAGAGAAAAGAGAGAGAGAGAGAGTGAGATGGGGGGATCTATCTTGACTTGACCAATGGTCAATTTTTAGTTCATTGAAGTAAAACGAAGGTCTAATTTGGAGCACCAACCTTTGACCAACAATGTGATTTTTCTCTCTTTCTGTCTCTTTCTCTATATCTTTCTCTCTTTCTCTCTCTCTCTCTCTCTCTCTCTCTCTCTGTCTTTCCAGCCCCTCCATAAACACATAAATAAACATAACCACGTGTTCAACATAAGGTTCATATAATATGTAAATAACCAATAGGAACCACACATTGACCTTCATCATCATCATTTATATATTTCAATTTGTAAGATTTTTTTTCTATATGACAGTAAAAAAAAGTGACACTCCAAACTATAGACCTATGCTAGGAGCCTATGTAGATCAAAGTTCATAATTTTTAATGATGCCCTCTTTCTCTCCCTTTTTGGCGCCATCTCCGAATAAGAAATCGATTCAAAAAAATGATATCTTTCTCAGAAAAAAATAAGAGATTTGAGTCTTAGTTTTAATCATATTTGGCTACTGGAACCTGGACTCCTCATGACTTCTTTGTTAGAGAAAAAGGCCTTGAGTCTTTATGGCAGTAGAATGTTGACTGCGAGTCACACTTTTTTGATAATTTTTATGTGTAAGTTGTAACCATACTACATAATGTATTCTTTGACTTTTCTGTTTGTAAACATAAAAAATGGAGTGAAATTTACTTTAAATATGCAAATGAATTACTAACAAACGAATAGAACTCTCGTCGGTATTTTAGAAGCAAACATTAAAAAAAGTTGAAAGTATCTTAGAAACTAGAATTTCTAACCGCAAACCACTTAAAAAAAAAGGGCACATTTTCATATTCAAACCTTTAAAAAAATATACTTTTAATTCAATTTGAAATTGTTTCATTTTCGTTTTTTCACTTTTAAGTCATTTTTAAACAAGTCAAAGAAAATTTTTAAAGATAAAAAATGTGAAGAATTTTATGCAAATTGATTTTTATATAGGTTTTTTTTTTTCATTTATTTTTTACAGATTCAATTTTGTCTCTTGGAGAAGAAAAACCTTTGCAAAGAATTTTCATAATAAATTATTATTCGAATAACCAAAAACAAAATGGCTGCCGTTTTAGGGCAACAGGTTGGTTGATTTTTTTTTAAAAAAAACTTTTTTTGTTTATTTATTTGTTGTGTTTCTGTTAGAAAGATGCAAATCAAGTGTTATATGATAAACTTAACAGTATTGAATCTCAATTAAATAACTTTAAAATAATAAAACTAATAATAATAATAATAATTACATAAATTGGTAGTCAATTGGACTATGAAACGAAATTTGAGATCAATTAATTAAAAAAAAAAAACAGAATATAAAAAAAGTTAAATCATTAAAGTAAGAAAAAGAAAGTTTTAAAAACAAAACCCTTAGACTTTGCTTATAAATTACATGTAATCAATTATTGTGATGGCTCTTTCTGGGTCCTTCACTTCGTTTTATACCGATTTTTGAACAAGAATGTTAACCAAATATATTTATATACATTTTAATGACGTCATTTTTTGAGCCATAAGATACCGTATGGAATTAAAATAATTAGGCCTACAGATGTAATAATAAAAGAATTGTTATATTGAGAACGAATCTCTATTTGCATTTCATTGTTTTTGTTAATTTAAATGTCTAGAACAATGAAATTAGCAACAGACAATGAAACCTAAGATGAGAGATTTATTTAAAAAATACATTTTTTTATTTCAGAATTTTTTTGCATAATTTTCTATAGTAAAACCAAAAGTGTCTTTTTTATTAAAATTATTGTATTTTTTATGTTTTACAGGTGATATCGCTAGCGAGTAATACGATAAAAATGGCCGCCGCAGCATTAACTGTTCACGAATCGGTCTCATCACCATCATCTTGGTGGTCAGCAGCTTCTCGTCCGCAACAAGAAATGAAAACATACACATTGGACGAAGTTGCTTGGCATTGGGAACCTAATGACTGTTGGATGGTCATGTATGACAAAGTCTACGATTTGACGGATTTTTTAAGCGATGTACGTATATAATGGTTTTAATCGTCTAAACGTGCCACAAATTCTGGTTATTCTTTTTCAGAAGCGATACTTGAAAGTATTTTAGAAACTAGAAGGGTAACTCAATCAGTTAAAGGCATTTTCATGATGATATCTTTCAAAATAAGTTTTAATGTTGGTTTTGAAAAACTTTTATTTTGAAAGATGTCAACATGCAAATACTATTTAATTGATTCAGTTGCCCGTCCTAGTTTTTAACATACTTTCAATTTTTTTTTTAGTGTTGCACATTCTGAAATACAAGAATAGTCGGTCAACTTTTAATAGTTCTTGTGATTAATTAATTATTAATAATGGAGTTTTTTTGCTTTTGTTTCTAGCATCCTGGTGGTTATGATGTACTATTAGAATATGCTGGTCGAGATGCCACAATTGCATTCCGAGGTGTTGGACACAGTCAACAGGGTTTAGCAGTAATGGAAAAATACTGCATAGGTGTACTGGTCAAAGTAAGTGTCGAACAACTTTTTACACTTCTACTTTATTTTTAGTTTACATGGTGAAATTAAATTGTAATGTTCTGCTTCCAATATGTCAAAGTTTTAAATGAAAGTTGTTTTAAAAAAAAATGTTTGTAAAACATATGACAGTCTTTTAAAATTGCCCACAACAAAATTCACTTTCATCTTTTAATTTCCACCTAATGGAAACAGGGCAGAAACTTCTTAAAACAATAAGTTTGTTGATTTCCATGTTTTCATTTTAAAATTTCTATAAAAAAAAAAAGTTTATTTTCAAATATATTCTGAAATGTGTCATTCGTTTTCATTCATCTTTTCTTTGTGTTTTTAAATAATAAACTTTTATAAAGTTTCAAAATTTACAAATATCATTTCCAAACTCTTAACAAGTTTCTGACGAAGAATAATAATTCTTTATTTCTTCTAAAGTTATCAACATGACAATACTCTTGAGCTACACCTTCTAGTTTTTAACACATATTGAAGTTTTTTAAAATTTTTTGCTCCTGAAAGACTGACCAGAGTTAAAACCAGCTTAATAAAAATTTTACATTTGATTTCACCATAAATAACATTTTAAAAAGTTGATAAAATACAAATTTCTACTTATTTTTCTGGCTGTTTATTAATGAATTCGTTTTGTTTCATTTTTTAATTGCAGGAAGAAAGGATATATTTACGAGACGAAAGCTAAAAGAATATAATTATGACAAATTCGAAAAAATCGTCAAATCGTCTCAATCGTTGACCGACTGATTCCTGATTTCCTCCTAATCCTGACGATTGTTTTTCATATCATTGTAAAAAAAAAAGAATCTTGTCATTTCTAATTATTTTAAAAATATAAATTCGATTACGATGAGAGAAATTTCTCTTTATTCAAGTCATTATTGTTATTGTTGTTGTTATTCTATATGTAAATATTAAGTCATTTCTATTTAAAAAAAAAAAACCCCCTTTGACAATTGGATCCATTGATTGGATTCAATTTTTAGCATTTTTATCTTATTTTTTTGTAAATATAAATGTCATTTTTAATTTATTTGATGTTATTAAGAATCCATTTTTGAAATTATTTATAAGAAACAATTTTGATCACCCGCCGCATTTTTTTTTTTTGTAAATCTTGATTATCATCTCATAAATCATTGAATTTCATTCGATTTTGACAAGTATTTAATTAAAATATATTTTAATAAGAATTATTATTTTGACTTATTTTATTTTTAAATTTAAAGATTATATTAAACTTTAATTAAGGAACCTGAAAATGTTTTCATCTTAAATGAATTTTGCAGAAGATACTTTTAAATTTTTGGATAAAAATTTATTTTGAAAGATACCAACATGAAATTAATATTCATAGCGATTCAGCTCAGTCGCCTCCTGAAACACAGAATAAACAGGAGCCTCATAAGAGAGTCATAAAATTATGACAGTCATACCTTATGATGTCAATCGCTTGTGTTCTATTATTTAATATCTGTCATTTTATACTGTACACTACTAATCAATGGCAGTATAATGACGACATTAGTGTCATAATAATATTTTGTAATTTGCTGTAGTGACTGTTACTAGGTTATAAGCCAAATATGACAATTTACTGTCATATGACAGTCGAAAATCCGCTTTACAGGAAATCAGCTTTACATGAAACATCTTAATTAAAGTATAATTTTCAAATTGCAATATGAAGTGAATTTTTAATTATATCTTTAAAAATAATACCTTTAGGACTCTGGCCTAATATTCTAATTTTTTAATAAACCTATTTTTTATTCTATTATGTAAATCTTTGAACTGTGTTTTTTGCCCATTTATTTGATGGGGAGAAAAGTTCAAAATATTCTTCTGATTTATTCTGCTGGTAGCCAGCAGGCCATATTAGTACACCATATTATATTAGTAAGATTTCAATGTTGACAGTAACGACCTCTATTGACATTTAATTGCATGTGAAAACTAGGGATGTCAATAGCCGGTCGGTTAAACCGGTTACTACGGTTTTTTTTCTTCAGTTAACCGGTTATTTCCGGTTTTTATTTTACTTCAGTTTTAACCGTGTTTTTTTTAAACACTTCAATAACCCAAAAATAACCAGGTTGAAAAATTTCAATTTTTTGAAATAGCAATTCATATAAAAAAAATATGGAAGCCCGTTTGGGACATTTCGCACAATAATTTATGTTCAATAATATTGCGTATGCACTCAATAATATTGTGCACCCACGCATAGCTATATTGCAGGCAAAAATCACAAACATGTTTGGGACTCATAAACATGTTTATGACTTTTGTGTTGTTTTTTCTTAAACTTTTTAACTTAAAAAGTAAATTTTAAATTTTTTAAAAATAATTTGACCATTTAATAGAAAGTAGAAGGGTCATGGAAGAAAATAAAAATTGTTTCTTGTTCTTTAAAAATAAACAAAAAAAATAGAACAATAAAAAAGAGCAAAAATTTTAACCCACAAGAATTTTAACAATAAATGTATTTTGACAATTTAAAAACATAAAAACATAAAAGCCACCCTAGAGATTTGAACCTATGAACACCAATACAAAAAGCAGTGATGTTAACCCCACAGCTAAACTAACAACTACAACGCCCAGACTAATAAATTATACTTAGGAACCTTCCCAACCTTAAGAGGCTAGATACATCGTTTAGTTCAAAATTTTTCCGAATGTAGGCGCTGCGATCGTTGTTGATTGAAAAACGGTTTTTTAACGTTTTTTCTCCCGGTTCGAAGTCACATAATAATTAATAGAAAAATAATTTCGCGTGCTAACCTTATAAAAAGAAAACATTGTGAAGCCAGTAGATTAATGCACGTAATAATTATTTTGTTATTGTTCTGAGTTGTTTTTAACGGGAGTTCTTCAAATGTTTGGGTGACGGTTTTTTGCTCCTATGGGACTTAACATGGAGTTAAAAAAAGTAAGATTTTAAATGTTATTTAAAAATAGAAAGCCCTTTTAAAATTTAGAAAAAGGAATAATCCTGAAGGGAATAAACACATGTAAGTACGTGCTAATTTTTCTGATTGCTCTAAATCATTTTTAATCAGAGTTCTCTTAACTTTTGTTGGACGGTGTTTTAGTCCTATGGGACTTAACATGGAGTTTAAAAACGTACGATTTTAAACGTTATTAAAAAATAGAAGGACCTTTTCAAAATTTATAAAAAGGAAACATCGTGAAGCCAATACATGAATGTATGTGCTAATTATTTTGTTATTGTTCTAAATCAGTTTTAACGAGAGTTTTTCAAATGTTTGTGGGACGGTTTTTGATCCAATGGGATTTAACATGGGGTTGAAAAAACGAACGACTTTGAACCTTGTTTAAAAATAGAAGGACCTTTTCAAAAATTATATAAATCGAGCACGTGAAGAACAATACTTTTTATTGCATTTTGCGCTTTACTGTATTTGAATTGAGCGATTGTGAGGCGATTTCTTGCAGTTTTAGTAACACTATATAATAATACTCATTTGTCTCGTTGTCGTCTGCTCAAAACAACAAGATGGACGTGGATCTAGGCTCTTAATTGTTTCCTAAAACAAAATTTAAAAAATTCAGCCAAAGTAGATGGAGCCACCGTCTCCATTAAAAAATTTTTGCCAAAAAGCAAAAACTTTTTTTTGAGGTACAGGATTTTTAACATAGAACTTTTAATTATTTTTCAGTTATAGGTGGCGCTATAATCAACTATTACATAGAGTCCATGTATAAAGTATTAGGTTAGGTTAGGTTAGTGGGTTAGTATTGGGTTAGGGTATGTTAGTGGGGGGGGGGAGAGTTAGAATTTAAGAGGGAAAATTTAAAATTCGAAAAAATATGCACACATAACTCATGTTTAAGAGAATAACAATAGATGGCGCTAGCATCTCCATTAAAAAAATTTCATAAATTTTGGATGGGAATTTTGGTGGGTCGGAGAGAGAGGCTAGTTGTCGCTGTAACAAATAGTTTTTATTGAGCGTGTGTGCACAATATTATTCAGCGCCTACGCGATATTATTGAACGTAAATTATTGTGCGAGAAGCACCAAAAATATCGACACACGCTCAATAATATTGTGCACACATACATGCAATAATATTGTGCAGACGTTCAATATTATTGTGCACCCACGCTCAATATTTAATGTTGTGCGCCCATGCTCAATAATATTGCTCACACACGCACACTCAAAACTTCAAAACTACTTTTTACAGCGACAATTAGCCTCTCCCTCCGACCCACCAAAATTCCCATCCAAAATTTAAGAAATTTTATTAATGGAGATGCTAGCGCCATCTGTTGTTTTTCTCTTGAACATGATTTATGATTGCATATTTTTTCGAATTTTAAATTTTCCCTCTTAAACAGCTACAACTAGCCCCTCTTTCCGACCCACCAAAATTACCATCCAAAATTTAAGAAATTTTATTAATGGAGATGCTAGCGCCATCTATTGTTCATTTTTAATGCTTTTAAATTTTTAAAATAATCTTAAGAGGCTAGATACATCGTTTAGTTCAAAATTTCTCCGAATGTAGGCGCTGCGATCGTTGTTGACTGAAAAACTGTTTTTTAACGTTTTTTCTCCCGGTTCGAAGTCACATAATAATTAATAGAAAAATAATTTCGCGTGCTAACCTTCTAAAAAGAAAACATTGTGAAGCCAGTAGATTAATGCACGTAATAATTATTTTGTTATTGTTCTGAGTTGTTTTAACGGGAGTTCTTCAAATGTTTGGGTGACGGTTTTTTGGTCCTATGGGAATTAACATGGAGTTAAAAAAACGTAAGATTTTAATTGTTATTTAAAAATAGAAAGCCCTTTTAAAATTTAGAAAAAGGAATAATCCTGAAGGCAATAAACACATGTAAGTACGTGCTAATTTTTCTGATTGCTCTAAATCATTTTTAATCAGAGTTCTCTTATCTTTTGTTGGACGGTGTTTTAGTCTTATGGGACTTAACATGGAGTTTAAAAACGTACGATTTTAAACGTTATTAAAAAATAGAAGGACCTTTTCAAAATTTATAAAAAGGAAACATCGTGAAGCCAATACATGAATGTATGTGCTAATTATTTTGTTATTGTTCTAAATCAGTTTTAACGAGAGTTTTTCAAATGTTTGTGGGACGGTTTTTGATCCAATGGGATTTAACATGGAGTTAAAAAAACGAACGACTTTGAACCTTGTTTAAAAATAGAAGGACCTTTTCAAAAATTATATAAATCGAGCACGTGAAGAACAATACTTTTTATTGCATTTTACACTTTACTGTATTTGAATTGAGCGATTGTGAAGCGATTTCTTGCAGTTTTAGTAACACCATATAAGAACACTCATTTGTCTCGTTGTCGTCTGCTCAAAACAACAAGATGGACGTGGATCTAGGCTCTTAAATACATCAGTGTGTTCACACACACACTTAATATTATTGAATTTGACTTTGTATTCTTTCCTTATAAAGGAGAAGCTTGAATATCTTTTGCAAGGACATTCACTGTTTCGACGGAGCCCTGTTGAGGACATTGAAATAAATAAATTTGACTCGGATTCTTTCAAAATCTCGACTTACTATCTCGAGATCTCGCGACAGTAAGTCGAGTTCTCGCGACAGTAAGTCGAGATCTCGCGACAGTAAGTCGAGAACTCGAGACAGTAAGTCGAGATCTCGAGTTAGTAAGTCGAGATTTTGAAAGAGTTCGAGTCAAATTTATTTATTTCAATGTCCTCAACAGGGCTCCGTAGTTTCGCGAATGTAAATAGGAAGAAATTTAGCTCTAAGTAGAGGTTGCGCTGTCTATTGGCTACATTCGGACATAGCATAAAAGGCGCCCTAAATTACGCATAAAAATATTTGCTGTGACGTCAAAAGGATCGTACTATATATCGATATGACCAATATAGTCAGTCGGCACATCGATCAAATGATCTTTGGACTCTTAAAAGATGAAAAAGTAAAGAATTTTCATATGCAAATTATGATAATATTTTGTTTTTTATTAAATAATATGAGATCTTCTCAATAAAATACACAAATTGTTATATTACAATAGAATTCTAATTAAACTTTTTTGGTTACTTTAATTTATTAAATAACTTCAAAAATGAACACAAAAGTTTGGTTTTGTAACAATGCAACATGTGTCAAAAAATGACTCTAAATAAACATTATCTACAACGACATTCATTTAAACTTAACAAAATTATCGTAGAAATACTATCCTATCAAAGTATTTACAATATGTCCTTAAACTAATAATTTATAACAAAAATTCCAATTAAAAACAATGAAAATCAAAATAAAATTAGCATACGAATTGTTTAACAATGCGACCAGATAACGACTTCATACTTTAAAAAAATTACAGATTCGTAACCATTTCTATTAACAACATCACCTAAATAATACAAATAAGTAAACAAAAATATTAATAAAACAAAACTTAACAATAGTTATCAATACATTATATAAAACAAAACAATATTACAAATTTTAAAAGCAATTCTATAAACAATATTTCTCTGTGGGGATAACTAGGGATATATACACTTATGAAGTTAGTACAACACTGCGAAAAAACATACAAAAAAAGCGACGCTGAAACAGCGCCATCTTTCATTATTGTTATGAGCGTAATTGGAAGTCGTTTCGTTGTTGTTATTATTGTTGTTACCTGGATTTTAAATCTGTAAACATCGGCTTCGTTTTGAAGCGAATCGTTATTTACGAAGATGACTTCTGGACAGCCGTATCTCGGCAGTAAAATCAGCCTAATTTCGAAGTCTGAAATAAGATATGAAGGGATTCTTTATACGATCGACACAACTGATTCAACGGTTGCCTTAGCGAAAGGTCAGATGAGTACACCATAACCACCTCCACCTCCCCCCCTTTTTAACTCTTAAAAACCATTTCACAATCAAATAATACCTTCTTTTGTTGTACGAAACTTAATAATTACTGTAAAAACATTCAAAACTATTTAAATCCGTATGAAAATCGTGATATTTAGCTTAATAGCGTGAAAATTGTCGCCTAAGTTTCACTTCTTCTCGTAGGTTTTTTGTTCACTTTGTCGCTGTTTTTATCCATTTTTATCCTTATTTGACTATTAAAACAATAGTTATTAATGGTTAACAATAGTTGTTAATGTCATTTGGCATTAAAACTAATTCAATTTTGATGGAAACAAGTCTAAATGTTTGGTTTAAATAGTTGTAACTAGACGTTATTGTTCTTACTTGACGTAATTGTAGGCTACTAATCTAACGAAACACTCAAATGTTAACCAAATTTTAACAAAGAAAAGTAATTATTAATGGTTAACAACTTATTAATAAAATTTAAGCCTTAAAATACAGTTGCAGTTCTAGTGGAAACGCCTAAATATTTTGGTTTAAATGCGAGTAGTTGTAACTAAAGACCAAAAGTCTTAAGGTTGTAACATGACGTTATTGTCCTAATCTAACGAATAAAACACTCGAATATTAACAATGGAATAGTAGTTATTAATGGTTAACATTAATATGTGGTACTTAAGCATTGAAAACACCTCAATTCAAAAGAAAATTCATACATTTTTCGTCTTAATACTTGTAACTTTGACGTTACTTTCGTTATCATTGTAGTTTAACGAGTGAAACTTAACTAAGTTTCAGCTCGTTTTCACAAAGTTCGACGACTTAAACCAATTACTGATGATTAAAAATCTATAAAATATAATTAAAAGAATTTAAAACACTAAAAAAAGTCAGATTGGAATCTGAAACAGTGATGAATTTCCTTTTAACTTAATTTATCGTATAAATGTCGGTAATGACGTTGTGATTTGTTTGAAAGGCAAATTTAATGGGAGATTTCAAACTTTTAATATTTTTTTTTGTCTTAAGTTCGTTCGTTTGGGACTGAAGATAGGCCAACTGAACGTCCTGTTGCTCCGAGAGATGAAGTCTACGAATACATCATCTTTAGAGGTCCCGATATCAAAGACATCACCGTTTGCGAACCTCCGAAACCGTCTTACGTACCTGGACTTGCAAATGATCCTGCTATTGTACAGCATTCTATGGCTGTGGCTCCGGGTCAGAGTTATCAACAGGCTCCTTATAAACAGACGTACGGACCGATCGGTGGTATGGGTCACTATGCTTATCCGGCACCTATGATTGGACAGCACGCGCAGGTTCAGCCGTTCACGGCTATGCCGCAACCGGTTGCACCTCAGAGTAAGATCTTTATTTTGTTTTCGTCATTTAAGCATGTTATTAATTTGTTTTGCTTTATTTTTATTCGTTTTTAAGGTGCTCCTCCGTCGGAACCTGCTGGATCTCGGTCTACAACGCCGATAAAGCGGAAGAGTCCGACTATGGATCAAGGAATACAAGTTTCTGGTTTGTTTCTCCTCGTGAAATTAAGAGCAAATGAGGTTTTCGTTTGTTCTATGAATTTTGACACTGAATGATCGGGTTTTTAATGCAAAAAAAACCGTTTTGAAAGGAAAGTACGTTAGAGAAATTTGTTACAGACGTTTAAATGAAATTTATTTAATAATTTATATTGCGAAGATTTAAATATGAAAATAATTTTAAAAGATTTTCATGTTTAAAAGAAACTTTTTATAACTAGTAATTTTTATCTTTCACTTTTTGTGGTCAAAGTCGTAAAATTTTACGTATTTACAAAAACAAAACAAACTCAATATTTCAAGACAAATTCGCGACAATTCTAAGACTTTTCTGCAATTTGTGTTTCTTTTGTCTGCAATTTCACAAACAATTGTTTCCCGCTGCAAATCGGTAAACATAAAATGTTTGTGTGTCTCAGTACTGCGCAATGTTTGTCAACTGTCTGTGGAGTGTGGACAGTTACTATTAAAACGGACCAGTTACGTAGTTTTCGTAGGATAGCTATAGAAACAAATACAAAACCCAGTTTGTGTTGTTACAAACTTGTGGTTTTGACTCGTAACTCGTGTGGAACTTTTGTCGCTTGGATGGTAGTTCAGACATAAAAATTACAAAGAAACTGTTTTCAGTTATCATGAAAATACTTCACGACTTACATTACCGATAAAATTTACATTAAGCCATAATTTTTTTATGACATCTTGAAAAATGTAATAACTGATTTTTACAGGTGTACAAGATGGTCGTCGAAGAAGTGATTCTAAACAGGGTCAAAGAGGTGCCAGAGGTGGAAGAGCACGTGGGGGCGGAGGTGGACAAGGAGCTGTTGTCGGGTGGGGAACTGGTTCGAGACAAGGGGGTGGAGGAGGCGGAGGCGGCGATCAAAACCAGACAGCGGGAAGAGGACGCAAGTTAAAATGCGTTTCAAAGTGTTTTCAATGTGACTCAAATTTTGTTATATTAGGAGGTGGAAGGCAGCGAAGTGGACCTGCAACTAGGGGAGGAAGCGCTCCTCAAAGTGGCGGTGGTGGTGGTGGTGCTGGCGGCGGCGGTGGTGGAAGTGGAACGGCGACCAGAGCCAGAGGTCAAGGTAGACAAAGATCGTCAACGTTAAACTTTCCCGGTGAATACGACTTTGAGCAAGCGAACGCCGAGTTTCAAGAGCTGGAGAACCAATTTGCTAAAGCGAAAATCAGTTAGTAGTAGATTTATTGTTGTTAAAAAGGATATTTATGATGTATGTACTGTTTATCTTTTAGATGATAAACGAGATGATTCCGGAAATGAGACTGCTGTCGGTGAAGGTGAACAAGAGGAGGAAGCGATCTATTACGACAAAGCAAAGTCTTTCTTTGATACAATCTCTTGCGAAGCTATCGAAAGAAGCAGAGGGTACTTATAACGTTTTAAAATTAAAAACTTGTTTCCAAACAAATTAAAACTTATGAACTCAAAAGAATTTAAAATTTTAAACTAAAAATCAATTTTTGCGTTTATTTATTACTTAACAAATTTCTTTACTTTTGATATATTAAGTAAAAACCCATAGTTTTAAACTGCAATAACATAACTTAACTTTTAAAATAATCAGTCATCAATAATCGGGGGGAAAAATCAGTTTCCTTTCTGCGATTTGCGGACAAAAGTTATTAGCGTAAAACCATAAAGTACTACTAAACTCGACTGCCAGTAGTTAGAAGTGCTTTAATGCAATATGGTAAACTGCAAAAAGTAGTTTGAAAAACCACAAACGACCTCAATGTTGCCATCAATGGCGTTAATCTACTACTGGTCGAAGACTGCAGTTAATCAGTCGTCGACACTTGTGTACACGCCCTGATGCTTTCCATAGGAGTACCTTATCAACCTTGCCAGTCACCGGTTGTCGTTTTGGACTACTTTTTGCAGTCCAACTCCATCACTAAAAGCCACTGTCTAGCAACACCCTAAAGCGCCGATCACATTAGCTATATTTTATGCAAAAGTTACAAGAATTAACTTAATTTTACTGTTAATGTTGCATAACGTCTTGCAAAAAAAAGTCCTTTCTAAGTGTCCTATGTTCAACCAACCACTGCGACTGTTGCACGAGTGTTGGCAATTGCAATATTCAAGCAATCAAAAGTCAATTTTGGTGATGTTTTCCCAACATCATTACATCTTAAAACTGTTTTTTTTCTTCCTGCACTCTTGTTTGGAGGTTAAAAGTACACACTTCCTGAAAAAGTTTTCTAATTGAATTTGAGCTTTTATTGATTTCCATCAATAACTTCTCGTTTTATCTTTTAATTAAAAAAATGTTTTTGACATTTGTTATTTCAGCATGTTTAAGCGACCAGATTGGCGTCAAGAACGCAAACTAAATGTGGAAACATTTGGAGTTGCAACAAATTATCGACGAGGTGGATACAGAGGTAGAGGATTCAGAGGACGGGGTGGAAGTTACTACAGAGGAGGCGGATATCGAGGAAGGGGAGGCGGTGGTTTTGGAGGATACGGAAGCCAAAGAGGTGGACAACAGAGAGATTATTCTATGAATCAACCGAAAGAGGTTAACAAGAGCATGGCCAGCACAGATGGAGTGAACACGTCTCTTGAAAAAACAATCGTTCCCAGTTCGACAAACGAGGATTGGAAATAAGTTTTTCTTTTTTAAAATTAGAATCTACGAAGATACGTAGGCTCGTACTATTTTGTACTTGTAAAAATAAGACCACCTCATTGTCATCGTTAATCGTTCCTTAAACAAAAGAAAATTAGTTTTGCGTTTCGTTTTCTGAAACGGATTTTTTTTTCCTTTCCTCTCCCCACATTTCATTTTCACTTATGGGTTTTTATTTCTTTACTTGTCTAAGAAGACTTTAAAAAAGAACTTAAGAGTGATAATTTTTTTTTTCGGCAAAAAGTATGCCTCATTTAAGATTACTATCCTCTTACGCTTTTATTATTAGTTAAAATGTGTAAAATGGTCTCAAAACAAACTCAGAAACTGAGATTTGTTGCGTGTTTCCTTTTCGTCAGTGTCTTAGCAGGTTTATTTTTAGAAGAAAAAAATTTCTAGTCTCTTGTTTGAATGCCTGAATAAGAATTTAGTAAGTGTATTCAGAAGAGATTAAAAATAATGAACTTATTTAATTTTGTAAATGAAAAAAAAAATCAAATTTTTTGAAATGTTAAAAGTTAAGCTTTAAAAACTTTTGTATCAGATTATTGTACGGACATTTTCACATTTCTGAATGGAAACAATCTTAAATATTTTTTCTTTTTTGGAATTAATTTATTCCCAAGAAAATAAGACATTTAATTAACAATAAAGATTTTTTTTTGGCCTGCAACAAATTTTTTTTTTCTTATTATGGAATGTTTAAGGTGCTTTTTAGGCCTCTCATTCTATTTTCAGGTGCAAAATGAAAAAATAGTGCTTCATGTTATGTTTCAAATTAAGCCATTTGAGTTTCAAAACAATCCAACTTTAAGCTGATATTAAGTTTTTGAAAGATATCAATGTGAAAATACCCTTAGGTGATTAGTTTCCTTTGTTTATAAAACATTTTCTAGTTGTGCTTAATTTTCTTTTTGCTCCTGAAAAACGGAATAATCAGTTTGAAAATCATTCTTTAGCCAAACTTAATCAAAAATGCTAGTTCTTCCTAATATTTTTAACTTGTGAAACGTATTAAATTATAATCTCATGATACAGAAATAACAGGGAACAATTGTGGCTGCTCCACAAATTTCAATTTTTTGTAAGAATTTGACTGAAGATTAATAACCTTCAAGCTTGTTTTTTTATTAGGTCAATCAAAATTTCTTTCACCTATTAGTTTGAGTTAATGAGTTTCAATCATTCTTATTTTTTTAAAAGAATATCTTCAATGTATGCCATTTAAAAATTGACCTGATCAAATTTTTTTGGTCAATTGTGACCTTATAAATACGTTGGTTACTATTGTAAAACTTTCAGCAATGTTATAGTTGGCTCACTATTAGACGAAGCTTGTGACGTCAGAGGGGTTCACTACAAATTTAGGCTTGTTACTTTGTCTGATAAAAAGGTGGTAATAAGAGTGCGAGAACGCTTGTTTAAACATATGAGAACGTTTGCTATTTCTTCTTTATCAGACGAAAATACTACAATCTTAAATTTGTGAACCCTTCTGACGTCACAAACTTCATCTTACAGTGAGGCAATTTATTGTAATAGCTTTTTGTCAGCCGCTTGATATTAGCGACTAAGGTGTTTTCATTTAATAATTTAACCAATCAAAATATAGGTAAGAATTGCGTTTATTATCGATAGTGTTTTTGTCTTTTATTAATGGAGTTTTGATTGGCTTGTTTGGGCAAAAAATCGGAAAAAGGTTTAAAAAAAAAGTGTCGGCGCCAGAACGCCATTAAACAGCTGGTTAAAAGCCTTTGGCTATGAGATGATAAGCGGCTTTCACCTAAAACTTGAATGTAATTTGTCTTGTGACGTCATCTTATTCTTACAAATGTCTCTCTTATTGGCTGTTGTGCACGTGGTCGTCATTGAAACTATATGGCGTGGTTTTGTGTGTGTGATTAATTTTCAGAATATTGATTACCAATGTCATGTACATATTGAGTATAAATTGTATAAGGCGTCTTAGAAGAGCCTTTAGATTTAAAGAAATAATAATTAGGTCAAAATGGACAAAATCTTGAAGGGAGTCATGAGGTACAGGATGAGTTGCAGAGCGGATATGGTCGAACAGTTTAAGTACGTTCGCGATAATCCAGTGGTAATTAATTATTGTTGTTGTAATTAACTATTAAGAGAGGAAAGTGGGAGGGGGCAAAGTTCGCGACAAAAAAATGTGTGAGCGCGCACGTGCGTTTTCGCTACACGAGCAGACATGGAACGTATATAGAAGAACTACGTAACTTTTTCTAGGGCCTACGTTTTTAAACTCAACGAACAACAGGTCAATCCAACTATTGAGTAATCAGTGACATTATGTCTTATATTTCATTATATTGAAGTGGTATCAACGGTTAGTTAACCGTTGAATTGACTGTTGTGCATGAATAAAATTCTTCGTTTGGGAATCAGGATTGTTGAATTCATGCGTTATGTTACTGCCAAAGTGTAAAATTGGTTATTCGTTTCACACAATTACTAGGCAATCTATGTACAGAACCTAAGGCCTAAAGTTCTAAGATGGAAGCTAGCACTTGAATTTACAGGCAATTAGAAAACGGGATGAACAGAAGTTGGCTCCGCCCATTTTATGACGACCGGCAACTTCTAATTGGTTTGTTGAGTGGTTCGACGTTGAAAAGGGCGGAGCATGTGACGTCAGACTACATAACCAACCGATTAGAAGTTGTCGGTCGTCATAAAAAGGGCGGAGGCAACTGATCGAAGTTCAACCCGTTTTCTAATTGCCTTAGGAGTTTTCTAGCTTCTAAACACATCTACGTGCAAGCTTGCACAGCTTTTTATGCAGCCTTAGGGCGTTCAAAGACAGGCGACTTTTAGTGGTCGAGCTAAACGGCAAAAGGTGGTCAGCATATGGTCGAAACCACCTACATTTGAAGCCTATATTGCCAGGGGTTGGGAAGTGGTCCTATTGTAGTTGAATGAACTGTACTAAAGTGGTCGTACAAGCTGCCGTATCGGCTGCACGCCTGCGGCTTTTTGCAGTCCATCACAACTACTAAACGTTGCTTGTCTGTGAACGTTATATAAGGCTGCAGAATGAGCTGTGTAAGCTTACACATAGATGCTAAGCGGCGCCTAATTTTAAGATTTTCCTAGGCATTCTACATGTTGCCTCCTACACGATGCACAATTGATTTAGATACGTTTTCACTTTTGCAGCCAACCGCCATTTTCTTCTGCTGTGTGGACAGCCGTATGTTACCGACTCGATTCACTCAGACAAATGTCGGTGACATGTTTATCGTACGCAATGCCGGAAATCTCATTCCTCACTCGGCTCTGTTTCGTACCGATACGATAACTACGGAACCGGCCACTTTGGAACTCGGTTGCGTAATGAACAAAGTTCGGCACATCATAGTTTGTGGACATTCCGATTGCAAAGTGAAATGACATATACTACTGCAGCGATGAATCGAACTGGTTTTAATTATCGTCTCAATTTTGGCTTTTTTTTTAAGGCAATGAACATGTTATACGACCTAAGGAACGCCGAGGCATCCTCCCTGACCAATCTCAGGTTGTCTCCGATGAAAGCTTGGCTTTGTCGTCACGGTAAATCATCTCTAGAGAAGTTCGGTCAGTTGGACGAGTTGGGATGCGATCATCCTTTGACCTTTTTGGCCGAAACACCTATGAAACGATTCGTGGCTTATATCGATCCATTGAAACAATTTAATATCACAGATAAACTTTCACAGGTTTTAATTTTCAGTCCATGTATTTCAGTCATATATAAAACAATTAAGGGTAACCAGAAAAATGTGTATTTCTAGTCAGAGCAAAAAATAGTTTTAGATGTTAGCCTCTGAATTCTAGCTTCGAAATCAGAATCTTTAAATGAAAAAGACATTTTTCTGGTTGCTTTAATTGATCACCATAAGATATTTATAGACAGATTGGAATTTCGTGTTCATTTTCAGATCAGCTGTTTGCAACAGGTTCAAAACATTGCCAGTTATCCATTCCTTAAAAAGGGCCTTGAAGACGGTTCTATTCGAATTCATGCGATGTGGTTCGATATCTACACGGGTGATATCTACTTTTTCAGTAGAAGACGGAAAAAGTTCGTTGAAATCAACGAAGAAACGATTGATTTGCTTTTACAAGACGTAACATAATTATTTTTTTTTATATGTAAAAAATGTTTTAAAAAAGGCATATCGCACAAAAATTGTAAATAAGTTATATTAAGATGTAGCAGCCATCAAAGTTGCGGTTTTCAGTTATAAAAACACCTGTTTGGAGGGTAGAGTTCAGATGCTGGAGGTCAAACTAGCATCTGAAACTAGTTTTATCCAGATTAGGAATGTAATATCTAAAGTCTGGGTTTACTAAGGAAGCGGTACCATAAATGGCGGCCATAATATGACGGTCTTAGTTTTTCACTGTACATAAAAAATACCAAACATTTACTTTTCTGTATACATGCAGTCATTAATAAGACCAAAACTTTTATGAAAAACTTTTAGAAATTGTGAGTTGTTATACCTAGGAAATAAACCAGAAAATGTATATCTATTGACAAAATGTTTATACAAATACTGCAAATAAAAAAAACAATGAATTAAATGGCTGAATAAAACAATTTAAAGTTACGAGAATTGAATCTTTTTAAGAAATTCTTTAACTTTTGTGACTTCTAGTCTTCTTGAGCCCCTCACGAGACCTTTTTAAGGAATGACCAAATTGAGGGGTGAATAATTTAAAAATAGTGGAAAAAAAAAATCTAGCACATGTAGGACATACTGAAAAATGTGCAAAAATTAGAATTTACATGGAGGTTTATGAGAATAAAACAAGTTTTTCAGCCTATTCTAACACAGGTGGGCCAATGCCCTACAACTCACTTTGAAACCCCTTTCCACCAGGGTTGTTAGGATGTTGTGTATGTATCATCAAGTGATATATATATATAATATATATTTTAATAATGATTGTATTTTTACATTGTTTGCATAAATTAATTGTAGTTCTATCTGCAAAACATTGGGCAGTGTAAAAACTAAAATATTAATGGTCATATTCATAAAATTTCTTAAAAAAAAAAAAAGAAAATAATGCTGCCGACTTGTTATTTTTAAAATTAATAGCTGACAAAGAAAAGTGAAATGTTTGCACATCTTTTGCTCTTTTGTGGAAGGTATAATGTTATTAAACCAAATAAAGGGCCTCCTCAATTAAAATAATGATGTTAGAATTGCTAACAGATGGTTTAAAGGGTGAAATTCAGGTTAAAACATTAAATTATGATATATATATATATAAAAATATGATATACAGTATATAAAAAATATATTTTGATATTTTCCTAAACGTCTTGTTTTTTCCAACCCTCCTTTCTACCAGAGTCATGAATATGTAAGATGCATCAACTTGTGGCACACCTGAGATACACACATTTGAATTTCATCCAAATGTAAACTTTTTCTGCATAACAATTGGGTGAATCCAGGGGGGTGCTGGGGGCATGTGCCATCCCTAAAAAGGGAAGAAAATAAAAGAGAGAGAGAGCTAAACAAACTAAAGGCTGCCACACATATTCCATGTGCTGGTTGACCAGAACATGTAATGATAATTAATACTGCACTGTTAATTTGACCTGCCGTGTCCCATTTTGGGCTTTATATCACAACATTGCTATGGCTGCTTGAATCTCTCTTGTAATTTTCAAGCATTATGGCATCATTGTGTCATTTTTATATTGTTTGTCGGAGCCTGCATTTTTTCACTTGAGAAACTAACCAAAACTATAAAAGCACGGCAAAAGGGGAAAAATGCAAGAAAAACGTCCCATTTGGTGTGCAAAACCTTCACTTCATTTAAAAATTAATCATAATTTGTTTTGTAACCACTACAAAATCAATTTTTTTTCAGTTTTTTTTAAAATATTAAAGACATAATTTTGTATGTTTCTCTTATCTACAATACAACTTGTAACAATTAAAAGCAATCCAGCATTTATTTTATATTTATTTATATTAAAGATATTTTTGTATGTTTGTCTAATTGAACAAAATTATCTATTTTCTTTTTTGTGTAGCTTTGATTTATATAATTTTTTTTTTTAATTTAATATCAGATTTGCCTTTTTTTTTCCATTTCACTGTATGTAGTAACACCAAATACAACACTACTTGTGTTGCCAGTGCCACAATACCAACCAATCCCTCAACCTCTCCCTTCTACTAACCGTGTCCTTGGTTATGACGTCACCTGTTTCCTTTTATGCTGAGACAGCCTGACAGGTACATATATAGGAAAGAATATAGTAGGCCTAAATTTAAAACGTTCTGCCAGAACTCACCAGGCGTCAGTGCAGTGCAGGCAAAGATATAGACATATAGTGTAGATTGCCGAAAAGGTTTCTACAGTATTGAGTGGCGTAAGCAACATGAGTGCATTCGAGGGTATGGTTATTTCTGATTATTTATCATTTTTTTGTATTTTTATTTAGAAATTACTAAAGTTAGAAAAACTACATAGCAAATACTGTTTTATATATACAAACGCTTTAGAATTATTGATCGATATATCGATATTGGCACGATAAATTTATAAAGGTAAAGCAACTTCAAGTTAGAGGAAAACGCCAAATAGGAGTGATGAATCGTCTGCTTTTTGAAGCTAGAAAGAAGACTCGTCTTGCTTAAAATGTCATCCATTTTGATTTGTATTTTCATTTTATCGTATTGTAGCCGCAGGTTTAAGTACAGTTTGCGCCTTAGCTTCGTATTGAAGCTATGGTTTGCGCCATCAAACGCTCCATAGGAAAAACTTTTAGTTGAGTTACCTCTATCTATGTATCTTGGTTATTGTCTGTGTTCTGCTTACAATTAAGGTTGATAGATGGCGCTACATTATTCGAATAACGAATCGCTAAAAAAACTGATCGTAACTTGAAATATTTTATATATAAAAAAATCTGCTCCTGTAGAATTCATTTTTTTAAAGAAACTAGAAAAAAAAAATCTAATAATATATTGTTAGAAGTAAATTTCTGCCTACTTTCTAGTTTTTTTTTAAAAAAAAGCGAACACCTCGACTTTCCATTCACTTAACATGGCAAAATGCATAGAAGATGCTCAGTAGATAAATATTAAATGAAAGCTTAAACAAAACTAGACAATTACATACGAAACATAACTATAAGAAAATTATAAACAAAATTAAAAATCAAGCAACTCCAATGGAAAGCAGGCCCGGATTAACACTTTTGGGGGCCCTGTGCCAAGTAGAACCTGGTGGCCCTAGCTTAGCAGTTAGTCCCCCCAACTTCAAGAATTATAACTTCGTACTAGTTTGTGTTTCTAGAAACTACACTTGTAAAATACAAGTCAAAAGTCAGTTTTTACAAGCGTAACTATGATTCGGTATCTCAAAATACGTATTTTGAGATACCGAGTGACTGCATGGACGTCAGACTTAGGGATTTGATTAGGGAATTTCTAATTTAGTTTAAGATAAATTTTACGAAAAAAAAACATAAACATATTGAAATATAATTTCACCAAATAAATACGACAAGTCAAAGTGATTTATTTGTGGGGGGCCCTTAAACCTCTGGGATTCCTGGGCGTGGCACGGTTGGCACATGCCTTAATACGAGCCTGATGGAAAATTGGAAACAGACGAAACATGAAGTATTTTAAGAGCTTTTTTTGAAATAACAGAAAATTAACACGAAACTGGAAAACAAACTTACCTAACATAACACTTAAATGGAAATTTCCGCTACATAGGAAGATGTATATCGAAATACAAAACATTTTTATAAAAAGTATACTGTGATCAGGTAGCCAAGGATAACATTTTACAAGAAACTTGAAAACACAAATGCAAAAATCAAAAACTATAAATGCCTGTAACAAACGGGAAATTTGTTCAAATAAAAATTAAGAATATTGTGCGTATTTCACATAATCAGACTTGATCATAATTCATAAACTACTTAAACTTTTTAATTTTTTTTTAATTTAATGGGTGATTTTTCCTGTGGTTTTTGTGTAGAAATGGGCGTTTTGCCCGAAATCGCAAAAGCCGTGGACGAATTGGAGTGGATGTACGTAAAATAAGAAGATAGAAACATTTATAAATGAAATTGAGATATTTATTGGTTTCACGCTAATTTCTTTGTACTTTTGTTTCATTTGAAGGCTTCCGACTGATGTTCAGGCTGAAGCTATTCCATTAATTCTAGGAGGAGGCGACGTTCTTATGGTTTGATATGGTTGATTCATTCATTATTTATGATGTTATCGTGTGTTTTGTCGACCGATTTTTCATTCGTGTGATTCAGGCTGCCGAAACAGGAAGCGGAAAGACGGGAGCTTTCTGCTTGCCCATTTTACAGATTGTTTGGGAAACGTTGAAAGACATTCAGCTTGGAAAAATGGGGAAAGTGAAGAGCGGATCATCCAGTTCCGAATGTAATGTTCATTTTTAAATTTTACAGAACTAATGAACTCAAACTTCTTTTGTATCATTACAGCGGCAAAACTAGCTCTGAGTTTCTTCGATCGTAGTTCTGCGTTAGCCGTAAGTCCGGATGGTTATCTTTGCCAGAGTCGAGAACACAAAGAGTGGCACGGATGTCGATCTACGAAAGGAGTCACCGGTAAAGGCAAATACTATTACGAGACAACAGTTACGGACGAAGGACTCTGTCGTGTCGGATGGTCTACGCAACAAGCGGCTCTAGATCTCGGTAATTTATTCTGCATTTCAGATGCAAGACATATTAAAAAAAATAAACTTTTCCTGTTCAAGTTTGATTAGAAAAATTGTCAAATAACATTAAATTTGGTCTTTTCATTTTAAAAAAATTGCGTTTTTTATAATACCGATATGGAAGGAGGCTTATCTAAACGTAGGTCCGAACTGAAAAGGACATGTACGAGCGTACTTAGCACTTTAAACTTAAACAAGAACCCTCTAAACAGCATGTTCAAGGATACTCAATAAAACTGAAATTTTCTATTTTGGAACCCTTTTATGAAGATTGATATTGGAAGTTCTTAAAGCTGTTTCAAAACGCAGATTATCTTTAATTCCAGAAACATTTTAAAAAGAACTAGAATTTGATTTTTTCTAGGTACTGACAAATTTGGCTTTGGATTCGGAGGAACAGGAAAGAAATCGAACAATCGACAGTTTGACGACTACGGCGAGGTGTCTTGGAGACACTATTGCTTGGCTATCGACATAATATGAAACTGTCTCTTTTGGTTTGCATTTTGTAGGCTTTCGGAATGCACGATACGGTCGGTTGCTTTCTGGATCTCGACAACGGAGTCATCAGTTTTTCTAAAAACGGTGTTGATCTTGGACGTGCTTTTGATATTCCGGCCAATGTCGTTAAGAACCAACCATTTTTTGCCGCTGTTGTTCTAAAGGTTTAAATTATTTCGTTTTTGTTCGAATGAAAACTTTTTTTTTAACACTTGAACTTTCAGAATGCCGAAATGAGATTCAATTTTGGAGATTCTGCTTTAAAATATCCACCAAAAGTAATTTGAATTCACAAATTCGATCCCGAAGTTCGTTTAATTATAATTTTGTCGTATATCTTAGGATGGTTTTGTCGCCTTAGTGAATGCAAATCCACAGAATGTTGTTAATAACGATGCCGGTGGAGGTATTAATACGAGCCTATTTTTTGATGATTAGTAAAAACTTAGGTCTCATTATGTTTCTTGCTTTTAGCAACGGCTGAAGTTAGTCGAAAGAACGTTAGAAATTCCACGCAGGCTATTATTATTGAGGTTTGTAGTTGTTTTTGTACGATTTTTAATCATTTTTTAGTTGCGAGAAAGTTTAACTTGAAAAGACTTTGAAATCGAGAATTTGTTTTTTCGTACCTTTTATTTTTCAGCCTTCAAGAGAATTAGCTGAACAGGTATAATTTTAAATGTTGTTTTATATTTAATTTTTTCAGTTATAATGAAGTGTTTTTATTTTCTTAGACCTTTCAACAGCTACAAAACTTTAAAAAACACATTTCGAATCCGATTATACGGTTTGTGAAACATTTTTTTTTACTCATTTTAACTCTGATTTAACTCAATTTTGACTACTAAATGGAGGAACCATAATCATACTTTTTCTAACTCACTAACATCTGTCAAATAAAGCTGGGTATTCACCAAAAGAGCGAGCAAGATCCAACATTTGCTCATGCTCGCCGATGTTTCCTCATGTTTTCTTGAAATACTCACTTTGTGTCCATACCATAGCTTAATACGTTCTTGTTCGCAGTTGATCGATCCATCGTTTACAGCGAGCACTTGAACTGCACCGCATCACAAGCATTTCAATAACACAATAATCACCATCCACACAAAGAGAGCACGAACAAGTCGTTTCTTTGATATACCGCCATCCGCCCGATCTTTTCTTGAACGCAAGCGAGCTAATGGTTGTTCGCGAGTTATCTGGTACTCACCAGACGATTATTGATTGAGAATGCTTGTTCGCTTTTGTTTGCTTTTTTGGTGAATACACGGTTTAAGAGAACTGTAGCCTCTATGCAGCTTCTTTTTTTAAATTGGTAAAAGTATGATTCTGGTTACTCTATTGATTAGCAAGTTTTCATGATGAATAAACGCGAATAAGAGCGCGCATACATGTATATTAATTAGTAGCAAGTTTGTTGCAATTGCAACTTGCAGTACAAAAAATTGTCGTATATTTTTTCTCATTGGACCGTGCTCGTAATCTTATTATCGGAGCAATGATTATATTGTCTTGTATGAGGCGTACTCACCTGAAACGTTCTATTTTTTTTCGTTTCATTTGTTGGTGAAACTACAATTGTTGAAACAATGATTGTAACTTGTAATATAAAATCTGCATCAGACATGCTTTTTAAAACATGTTTTCATGATTTTGTTTTAAAGTGAACTGCTTGTTATTGGCGGCGTTGCAGCCAAGGATCAGATTGCTGCTCTACACAGTGGGGTATTAATTGGTTTTTATTTACACAATAATCTTCCACTTTTCGATTAATTTCATTATTAAAAAAAAGGTTGATATCGTTGTTGCGACTCCGGGAAGATTGGAAGATCTAATTGCGACCGGTGAACTGTCGCTTACTCAAGTTGGAACCTTTTCTTTTTAATTTGATAATTTTATAGAAGTAAATTTATGCAACAAGTTTCTTAAATTTGTATTTTAGGTTCGATTCTTCGTTCTCGACGAAGCCGTGAGTAATTTGACTACATTGTTGTTTATTTCGATTCGGAATTTTAATGACATCTTTTGACATCAATTGACATCTTTTTTGTCAGGATGGTCTTTTGCAACAAGGTTATGGAAAGCTGATCAACGAGATTCATTCAAAGATTCCGAAAATCACGTCCGATGGTAAACGTCTCCAAATGGTCGTTTGTTCGGCGACTCTTCATTCGTTTGAAGTGAAGAATTTAGCTGTAGGTTTATAAGAAGGGAAATCATTCATGGTTTTTTGTTGCAGAAAAACGATGAAATTCGATTTTCTGAAACAACATTAAATGAATACACGAGGAGTTTGAAACTAGAAGAGTAAATAAATCAAGTTGCAAAGTAAATTTTTATGATGGTATTTTTTTTTTTTTTAAATAAACATTTTGTGGCATTTTTAATTAAACTGTTTAATTTTTAATCATTTTTGTTTTTAAAACTTCACCTTTTTCAAACTAAAAACTGCCATAAAAAGTCTATTTTGAAAGATGTCATCACGAAAACGTTTCTAGTTTTGAATAAACCTTTGAGTGTCTTTCATACGTTTTTTTTTTAAACGTGTGCTGAATGTCAAAAAGTGATGAAAATGAATTCAATTTTAGGGACGTCTTATGAATTTTCCAACTTGGGTCGATCTCAAAGGGGAAGATGCGGTTCCGGAAACCGTCCATCACGTTGTCGTTTACGTCGATCCTCGAAAAGACACGTCGTGGACGAAACAATCTCTTCAGATTGAAACGGACGGTGTCCATTATTCGGATAACGTACGACCGACAAGCAACACTCCCGGTTAGAGAACGCATAGCGTCCACCATTTAGAATTGTATTAATCTACTCATTTTTTTTTCTATTATCGTTTTAGAAACTTTGTCGGAAGCCGTAAAACTGTTGAAGGGACCATACTGCGTTAGAGCCATTCAGGAACATAATATGGCTCAAGCGTTAATTTTCTGTCGCACTAAAGTCGATTGCGATAATCTAGAATTGTATTTCAACAAGATTGGAGGTTATATAATTAAACATTGTTCACATATGTTAGCTTATGGTCGTTTTCTTCTTTTTTTTTTTAGGTGGGAGAGGTAATCAGAATTCCTTCTCTTGTGTCTGTTTACACAGCGATCGTAAACCGCAAGAACGAAAAGAAAATCTCGAACTATTCAAGGTTTTAAATTAGATTTATATATATGATTACGTCATATTTCTAATATTGTTGAATCTTTTGGTGAATTAGAAGAATAGGGTTCGGTTTCTTATTTGCACCGATGTTGCAGCGAGAGGAATCGATGTCACCGGAATGCCCTATGGTAATATCTAACATATAATGGTTTATAATTTAAGAATTAACATTTTTAATTATTGCATCAGTTATCAATATGACTTTACCCGATGAGAAAACGAATTACGTTCATCGTATTGGAAGAGTTGGTCGTGCGGACAGGTATAAAATTATTTTCCTATCTCGTACCGTTTAAATATTATAATAATTCTTTTGTTGTTGTTGTTGTTGTCAGAATGGGATTGGCGATTTCGTTCGTATCGGCTGTTCCGGAGAAGGTTTAATTTTTATTATTATAACGAATTGTTGGATTTTATAATTGTTTTTATTTAAAAATAGGTTTGGTATCATAAATGTCCGAGCAAAGGAAAAAATTGTAACAATACGCGTTTGACTGATTCGGGTGGTTGCTGCATCTGGTACAACGAGCCTCAAGTACGAATCATTATTTTCTTTTGTCTGTTTAAATTATTTTATTATTTAAAATAGTTTATGAATAGTTGATTTTCGAACTCTGGTTATTTTGTCTTTCGAGGGATGTAATTACGAGAACCTCGAAAGTGTTTTAGAAAATCTAGAAGGGTAGCTGAATCACCTAAGGCTATTTTCACGTTGATATCTTTCAAAATAGATTTTTTATCACCAAAAATTAAAAAAATTATCGTCTACTACCCATCGTCTACGTCTGCTACAACGATTCCAACAAAATAAAAACTGCTGTGCCTTAAGAATCAGGAGTAACATAAAGGAAAAATTGTAAAATGTTTTAAAATTTATAACGGTAGGTGAGAATCGCTTAAAAAAAATTTCAACTTTTTGTATCTTTCAAAATAAACTTTTATGGAAACAAATTTTAAAAAAATATTGTTTGTTTAAAGTAGGGTCATTTTAAACTGAAATAAAAAGCGTATTTTTTAAAAGATGCCAGTATGAAAATACCCTTAAATGATCGAGCTACCCTAATAGCTTTTAAAACACAAATTTTGTATCTCAGAGAAGGAATTAGCCAGAGTTCGAGGGGCGTTTACACTTTAAAACCACCTTAAAGGGTGTTTTTTAAAATGACTATTTCCAAATTGCCATAATAGTTTATTTTAAAAGATATCAAAATGAATGAAAATACTGTCAGCAAATTCACATTGTATTCTAGTTTTTTTTTTAACTTAAGGGCGCTACTGGTCATTATCACTAATTTAATATAACTATTCCAAGCATAGTTTTGCATTTGTCCGTAAGGAAAGGTTGCTTAGAGGTTACAAATTTGTCTAGTTGAATGATGTTAGTGATTGGCGAACTCGAGCCTTCTTTCTCTACATGTTATTTGTGGCTAAATTCACCATTTTTGTTAACTATTTTCTCTAGTATTTGGCAGATATCGAGGATCATCTGAACGTAACCATTCAGCTAGTCGAATCCGACATGAAAGTTCCAATGAACGAATTCGATGGGAAAGTAACTTATGGACAGAAACGACTTAATTTAGGCAAGTCGAGTTTATTTTCACACCATTTAATTGTTTTAATTATGACGAACTTTTACATTTTACTCATCAAAAACAATTTTTTTTTTCTATTAATCATTTGATTTGTTGTGTCTGTTCAAAGGGAGTTCGTACGAAAGTCACGTTGCTCAAATGGCACCGACCGTTAAGGAATTAGCTTCGCTCGAGCAAAAGTCACAGCAGCTTTTCTTAAATAGATATATTCTGAAGGATTTGTCATGGATGCATTAAGATACTTGTGTGTATTAAAACAGTTCATGTTAAAGAACAGTTTCAAATATAATTTAACCACACATTATAAAATTGTGTGCAAATGGCACATCTTTTAAGTTCGCCTTTTTGTTACCGTTTTTTTTTTTTCTATTCTGAATTTTTTTTTACAAATGTTATTTCTATAGAATAAAAGAACAGATAGTTCCATTTAGTAACTACTGTTAGATGTGCATTTGATTTTTTTTTACGAGCATAGACACTTGAATTGGAGAGTTATTCTGATTTGTAAGCTTTCGTATCATTAAAGATTTTTTCAACAAGACTTCGCAAATTTTCAAGAAATATAAAAATAATTAAGCAAATATGGAACACTGGTTTTACTTTACATATGGATAGTTGGGAACAAAACAGTATAAAGATAATCGTAAGGATATACTTATATAAAATATACATGTATTGCCGAGTACTTAGTTGTGTTTAAACAGTGTTTCCAATTAATTAACCTTTACATTTTGCCGAAGCACATCAGCAAACATTCTAGATTTAGGCTTTACCTATACTGTGGAACATTAAAAGTAAGTTTCAAAGGTACGTTTTGTTAATACGATTCATAATATATTCAATTTCAGCAAATAATTATTATTTCTAAAAAAAAATTATACTAGGGTATTAATTATATTGTACAATGCATTTAGAAATTGTTCAGTATAAACGTTTTTTTTTATATTTGAAGACTAAACTAAAAACATTCATATCTTGCGTTAAAAACAGTCTTCAAATTCTGATTATTATGTCTTTCAAAAGCAAGAAACTAGAAAAATAGCTGTTACTTACGGGTATTTATTATGTTAATATCTTTTTATATGGCAATTTAAAAATGATCCAACAGTAAGCACACGATGCTTAGCAGACGATATTTTATAATGTTTGTCAATAACATGAAAAATGATTGGGCAATTCGCCTACTGGTCTATTTTCTAAGGGCTGGGTTGCACATGCGTGAAAACATGCAGAGAATTGGAAGTGGAAATTAAAAAGTTAATCAAAATATTCTGCATGTGTGATCCAGCCCTAACACAATTTTTCTCTAGTGTTGTGAGCTACTGAAATACAGAATAAGCAGGGGGTTCGAAAATCAGCTGTTTATAAAACATCTTTTAACACATATCAGGCTATCAGCTACATTACATTTTAATACAATAGGAGACATGACTTGTAGAAGACAAAATGCATCAGAGGAATACATCTGGCAGATTAGGTGGAATTGATCAAATCATAGAGCTCTAAAAGGGCAGTGAATGACTTCCTACATGGTCTGAACTAGACCTCAGTGCTCAGTGTTCATAGTTAACAAATGCAATGTAACATTATTTCTATAAATAAAAAGGGTAACAATTCATAATGGTCATCCTGTATGTGTTTGCTGATAAGAGAATGTGTGTCGCTTCAGTTTCTTTGATGATTTTCATTCGCTTTTTCGATTGCTGGCTGATTCAACTGCAGTAACGTCTGCAATCTGCATCTGAATGTCTCAACATAGTCATGATGATGAATTTGATGATCATCATTTAAAAAGGTAAATCAAACAACTGAAATATGATTTTTATTTACATTAAACCAATAATATTTACCTGTACTTCATATTTTTGTACCTACTGTGTTTTTTTTTGTCATCTTCTGATATTTATATTAGAACCATCTCATTTTCATTTAAAAACTAGGTTGCATTTTTTATTGATTTTTGTTTCTTTTCATCTTCTAGTTTTTGGATGCTGTGCTGTGTGGGTTTATATTTATATCTCTGACTCACACTCACTCACCGTATGATAAAGATGGTCTAACATTGTTTATTAGTATATTACATAATTTTACACTAAATACAGGCTACACCAACATACATAATTACATTTTACGTTTACAATTGTAAAATTCTTGTTTAATTCTACATTAAAATAATAATTTAACAAAATATAAATTATAAATACAGGGTGTTCATAAAGTCTTTCCCTGATTACAAAACTTTTTACCCAAGATTTACCCAATGATTGCCAAAATAATTTTTAAAATAAAAAATAATTCGTTAAAATCATTAAAAAAAACTTAAAAATGAAGTGACTTTTATGAGTCACCAAACAACGCCATTTTAAAATTATAAAAACAAAAGTCAAGCCCTCAATTAAGTGGCAAATCACATTTTCATAATTCCTTAATGAAATCCATGTATTCTTTATTCATATTCAACTCAATATATTCTTTCAATCAACTTGAGAGGGGTGTATGGCATTTGCCCTAAAGGGACATTTTCCATGATTATCCATGGGCGAACATTCTCAAAAATTTGGCGAACATTCATCAAAAATTTGGCGAACATTCGTCAAAAATTTGGCGAATATTCGTCAAAAATTTGGCGAACATTCGTCAAAAATTTGGCAAACATTCGTCCTAAATTTGGCAAACATTCGTCAAAAATACTTCAATTTGTTCAGATATTAAGTTAATAAATGCCAATATAAACTTGTTC
Source organism: Brachycybe producta (assembly GCA_036925085.1). NCBI lineage: Eukaryota > Metazoa > Arthropoda > Diplopoda > Playtdesmida > Andrognathidae > Brachycybe > Brachycybe producta. The sequence continues at coordinate 3,195,675 of JAUPFP010000016.1, read as the reverse complement.
ATGTTCTTAACTAGACTCCATATAATTCATTTAAACACATTTAACCTCTACCTCACCTCACCATTAAATCTGCAACTGCAGTGGTTTTTAAGAGGATTTTTGATTTCATTCTAAAATAAATACTTTTCCGTTGTCACCGTGCAATTTCTTTGTTTGACTCAACTTTAATGGTTCTCACATACTGTATTTTTCTATCTTTTAACCGTGGCCTTTTAAGTATTTTACAGTTGGAATAAAGCTGTTGGTAGGCAAACAAACAAATAAAAATTACTGTGTAGTGTATTTGTTTAGATAATAAAATCTATTACATCTTTATTAACAATAATAACTACATTGTAGCTTAATTAATTTAATGAGTAGTTACAATCCTTTACATGACAGCCTGTTATGTTAAAGAACGACAAACAAAGTTACAAAGGATTGTAACTAGCTGTTATTAACAGGTGATCAACATCCTTATTGTCCGTTTTAAGTTGAAATCTTTTATTTTGTAAATTCACGTGTTAATAAGGCAATATGTGAAAAGTACCTAAAATAAGATTAGCTTATTTGTATGCAAACACACAATTTGATTTTTTTTTCCTTCATAATGTTGTTTCTAAAAAGAAAAACGTTTGCTTGACGTTTTTGCGTTTAAAATATTCAAAAAAATGTCTATTGAGCATAACATTAGCCACTGCAGTAGCCCCGTCTGGTGATACTAATAATCTAAATATCTATTCAGGCACCTTAACGATGTAATTTTTTAAGAGCGAATCTCAATTGTTAAGCGAGGTATGACTGTATTGCAGTTTTGACAAGTATGTGTACCATATACAGTAGTATATGGTAAGATAAAAATTTATTTCAATTAGTTCAACGTGTCAAATAAAATGTATACATGTGCATTTTTCAATTGTTTCTAATATTTCTGAAAGGAAATTGTCGTGACGATTAGACAGCAATGAATCAACTTTATTTACTGATGGCATATGCGATGATATAACAATATAACATACCTGTATTTGCTAATTACATGTATATGTTACCTATTATTACGACAAGTGCTTTTAGAAAAATATGCCGTACAGCACATACATTAGCTTGCACATCCACCAAATGTCAATTACACAATAATGATGTTGCTGTGTTTTTTTTTTTATCATCCATCCATCATCATTTATCATTCTTAATTAATACATCTTTGTACATTGAATATACGTGGATGCATATTTTTTGTATTCAAGTTTTGGAAAAAAGTTTTAATATCTCTATAGAGTGAGGAACCTACATTTTCATATTTTTTTGACATGGTACCTAACAAAGGTATTGTGATTCCAGGTATTTTTAAATCAAGAGTCATATTTCGACTTTTGTTAATAATGTTATATTAATTTATTAGTTGTGTAATAAGGTTTGAATTCGTGCACGGAAACAATGAATTTGGCTAACTATTGTTTTATTTTTATTTTTAGATATTTTAGCATAACTAATTATTTGCTTGCCTTTTGTTTTAGATAAGCTTAGCTTTTACTTGAATAGAGCAACATAATTAAAAGTAATAATAAGTAATGTGGAACAAATCATTTTTTTTATGATCTGTGATATGGAATTTTTTTTAAAAAAAAGTAATTATTGTGGTGAATAACTGTGATGATTTTCACCAAATATTGTTGTGCAAATTGTAAGAAAAGTAAGTAAGGCTTTTTTGAATAGATTTTAAATTTAGTCTAATTTTGTAATATGTACAAAGTTTTTAAAAGTTATTTACTTTACCTTTCATTTTCTTAATTTTTACGATTTTTTTTTTCAAAATATTTATAAAAACAATTTTTCCTTTTGTTAAAATGTCTAAAAATTATCTAACATTTTAACAATTTCTAAAAAATATTTAACATTTTAAAAATTTCTAATAAAAGTTTAACTTTTTTTCTCAGAAATTCTAAAACTTTTTTTTTACTTTTGTTTAGAATTAAAGAAAATTTAATTTTTTATCTTCATATTTAACCGTTTATGAAAATGATGTAAAAACTGAGCCAAATAATGTGAAGTTTTGAAACTTTAAAATGGTGAAAAGAAAAGTAGTTTTGTCAAGTAGTTGTCAAAAAGTTGTCAAAAGTAGTTTTGAAAAGAATTTTTGTCTGTCAGTTTTGAATAATATAGCATTAATAAATATAAAAATACACTTTCACGTTTTTAGGATCCATAATATTTTCAATACATCTTCACAAATAAATTTTTATAGCAATTTGGCAGGCATTTAGTAATTTTCATTTTTCATCAATACGCATACATTCATACATTCATGCACACATCGATCAATGTTGCTAAAAATGATGGCATTTTTAAAATTAGATTTTTATTTAAATCTAATTGTTATTATTTAAATGAGATTTTTTTTAAACCAACTCATGAAACAAGAAAAAATGTGGTTTTATATATTTTTCATTTGTTTCTTATTTTACTTGGTATGAACCCAAAGGTAGAAAATTGCATTTAATTCTACTCTTCCTGTTGTTTCAGTAGTTGTATGCAACTGTCAAACAATATGTTTATTCCAGGTTATTTTCATATGACAACAGCTAGACAAACAGCGCACACTACACACAATTTGATGGTGATTCACATTAAACACGACATTGATAAGAATCATTCGCAAGGCCTGGTTTCCAGTAGGTCAAAATAAGACAGGAAAATAAATTTTCATCTGATGAATTTACGAGCGTATATGACATTCTTTAGAAACTGACCAGATCAAAATCTAATGTAAACAGGCCATAAGAATAAACAACTTTAGCAGTGTTTAGCTAACTGAATAGCAGTGAAACTATTTCAATACTAATCCACTAAAAATTAATTGTGGAAACTGTGAGGAATTACGTCAAGTAACATAATAAAGACAAAGTATGAAGAAAAAAACCTTCTAAAAAATAGCATTTTTCTGTGAATTTAACATATGACTGATTGAATTTATGATTTTTTTTCAGCGATCAAGTAACACTGGCACCAATTTGCATACAGTACAAAATCTATTCAAAATAATATAATCAAAACCAAACTTTGAATATGACTCTTTGAGTTATGACGTTATTTAAACTTATATTTACTTCAGATAATGACTAAAATTGTTGTTTAGAAAACACAATCTTGTGATGTTTGTTGAATAAATGGCAAGTCCAGAGTTTACAAGGACCTTTTGAAAGTTATTGATTTTTTATAATGTTTATGAAATAATTTAATATTTGAATTCATCACGATATTCACCAAAGATAAAAAAAATATCTAAAATAAAAACTTGCAAAATAATGATAATGCGTGTAAATTAATATACCTGAGGTGGTGCAGGTAAAACTTTATCTGTTTAATGATGAATATATCAAAAAAATCTAAAAGCTGCAATTTAAAATTTTAGTTGTTTGAATAAACATAATAACATTGCATTTTTCGAAAACAACGTTGAAAAAAAGTTCGTTTCATGTTAACCAATACTCTGGTCAACTACACCCTACGTTACAGAAAAAGTTGCTGAAACAAAGTGACGTGATGTGAGTAATAAATTGTTCAGGTAGAAAAGTGGCAATGCCATTCTATATCCATTCGTTCAAGATCAGTTGACGTCAATTTGGCATCAATATTTTTTAAGGTGGCTGAATAGATATTTTTTTTAATTTTTGTCTTATCGGATGTGCTAAGCTTCATAGGTGTTTTTGAAAAATTTGGATTCAAAAACGTCAAGCAAACTTTTTCTAAACAATATTATGAAAAAAATTCAAACTGTTTTCAAAACTAGAAGTCTAGAATGGTAGAAGATTACGTTAAAAGTTTTTATTGTGGCAATATCTTAAAAAACAAACATTTCATAACAGTTTAAAAACGGGGGGGGGGGGAGCAAAAACAAAATAAATATCTTTTCAACCACCTTCAAGTAGACTTGACCAGAACTTAAGTTTAAAAATATTGTCAATAAATACTTAGAATTTGCATTCTGCCTATGTTATTTTTATAAGATTTATTTGTCGTTTGTCACGGTGCATGTTGTTAAGAAATGTTTTATTAATAAGGTTGTTTTAAAGTATAAATGTCCGTTGAACTTTTGAATATTCTTGTCAATAATGAGCAATATGTACTGCCATATTCTGGATAAATACTTAAACCAAAGTGAAACTTATACAAAGCTAAACTTATAAACTATACATAGATTTACTATAGATAGTTTTGTATTGCTTCATTTTTTAAGCTTATTTTAATTATAAATTTTAGAAACTAGAAAGGTATCTCAATCACTTAAGAGTCATTAAGTTTCTAATACTTTGCCCTCTAGTTTCTAAAATATTTTCAGTATAAAGAACAATTGTAAAAAAAAATATTGTCATCTTTATTTTTGTTCATTTTCAAACTATACAATATAATATCAATATAAACTCACTTAATCAGAAAATATTTTTAAAAAAAATTGCTGTCTATATAATGTTTATTTTGAATGGTATCAACACGAAAATACTATCAAGTGACTCAGCAACCGTTCTAGTTTCTAAAACACTTTAAATTTATTTTTAGTCTTGCTTCTAAAGCAGAGTGTAACCGAAGTTAAGCAATCAGCTGTTCATAAAACATCTTAAAGATTTTTGATTATGTAAAATTTTCCATTTCTTAGTTTTTTTAAAAATTATCATAGATATTTATCCGTCTTTAAGCATGGGGCGCTTTATCGGCGCCACTAGGCATTGACATTTTTTTTTAAAAAATATGTTTCAGTTTCGAAAAAATGTTTATTTCCGTTGCATCACAATTCCGATAATAATTCAATTTTATTTTTATTTTATTTACAGAAAAAGACGCAAAAAATTATACAGTAATCATTCAACATGTCGATCATATGCAGGTATCGACTTCGACAAATGGCCTTTGCTAGTTGCTTTGTTTTGATTGTGATGGTCATACTACATTCATACGTGAACGACACTCCTATACAACAACACGCCGCTTCAGAACGTATTAAAACCACTTCTTCCAAATTAGTGTGCCAACATCCAAAACTGGAATTAAACAATCCACAGTTTGACAAATTTTTCAAGAAATTACCACCTTTAGATTGTGGTCCTACTTCAGAGAGTGACTGGATATGTGTCAAAGGTGGTGTGGCCACACTATGCGATCAAGTGGCCACGAAACGACCAAACACAAAATGCAGCTACACCTTCTTCGATCGAGTGAGTGACCACGATAATCGTGTCGTCGGTCGAGTGACCGTCATAGGTGTTCGTCCGGTCAAATTATTGTCAGATTTCTTCCACGTTCGTTGCGAAGATCAGAACGACTTGAACCAATACTGGAAAAACATCATGACCGGTATCCATGCTGAAAAGGAAACTTTTGATTTAACTTCTTTTGCAGATTTACCATCAGATGCATTAAATCTTAATGTTCTTATGTTCGGATTCGATTCTCTGTCGAGAATGACTTTTATGCGTAAACTACCGTTGACGTACGAGTACCTGACCAACGAATTGCAAACCGTTGTCCTGAAGGGCTACAATATTGTTGGTGATGGCACACCGCAGGCCATCATCCCAATGCTGACTGGAAAGACAGAAAGAGAATTGCCAGATACGAGAAAACGAATGCCAGATGCAACTTTTGTTAATGCTTATCCTTTCGTTTGGAATGAATTTGCTAAAAAGGGTTATGTGACTGCATTTGGTGAAGACACTCCTAATATTGGAATGTTTACATATCGCTTAAAAGGGTTCAATCAACAGCCAACAAATCATTATCTTCGTGCATTTTATGTGGAGTTTGAGAAAATTAAGGCCGACCATAAAAAATATTGCGTCGGAAGCCGTGGTCTTCACAAAGTATAATATATACCTGAATATTTACAAATATGTATTTCATAACTAGGAAGCAGATTTATTATGCAACTGAAAATATGCTTACTTAATCCCGGTTCACATATTTGTTGAAATTCTTCAAAAAAAGATCTGAACCTAAAAGGTGTTAAGTTTTCAATACAAGCAACACATGTTTACTTCATCAGGCTTATTTCATAAATTTTCATCATGGTGGATTGATTTAAATTAATTTGATTTAAATGTATTTCAAATTACTATTTAATCAAAAAAATTGGCAACACCATAACAATCAAGCGATTTAAATCGCATTTTGATCGCGTTTTCTGTTTTTTAAAGTGAATTTATCTTTATTTCATGAAATGAAATTTTTATTATAATTTACTAAACATATTGAATACTTTGTCATACATGGATTTTCATGTAATGTTGTGAAATTTTAAATAAATGAAAAAAAAAAGTCTGATTTAAATACAAAATCTGATTTAAATAAAAAATCTGATTTAAATGAAAAATCAGATTTAATTAAAAAATAACCAATTTTTTAAAATTTTTTTTTAAAAATCGTAATTTTTATCTAAACTGGTTTGCATATTTTGAAGGTTTTTAGTGCATAAAAATCCACTCTTTATTCATAACAATCGAAGAAATAACGTATTTAAAAAAAAAACACTTTTCTAGGTAATGATGGACTGGGTGCTGCAATTTTTTAATTCCTATGAAAAGAGGCCCAAATTTATGTTTGCGTTTCACGGCGAACTTAGTCACGACGACTACAATTTGGTGGGATATGCCGACGAGGACATGAGAGACACGCTGAAGACACTTCACGAGATGGGACATCTGGACAGGACCATGTTGATCGTTATGAGTGATCACGGACACAGGTTGTTATTTATGATGCCTTTTTCTTCTTCTTCGGACACTTACTCATTGAATATTTAGGATTTTGTCAAATAAAATACATTTTTTATTTGCATAAAACGAGCAAACTTTTTTTGCAGATTTTGAATTTTTTGGGTTTATTTTTAACGTGCATAAATTGGTTTATTTAAAAAAAACTACATTAGTATACTTTTGAATAAAAGTTTTGGCCTTAGTTATTAGACGCCTTTTTCAAATAGAAAATTTGAAATTACGATAGAAGTTTATTTTGAAAATAAAAGCATGGAAGTTTTCTTAAGTGATTTAAGTTTCTTTAAGTTGATTTAAGTTTCTCTTCTAGTTTCTAAAATGCAAAAGAAGTTAATTAATCAAAAGTTCCATTTCATTTGCATATTTTTATAATGGCTACTTAGCAGTGGCACTTTATAAAGCACTTAATACAAATTTGGTTGGTAGGTGATGGAGTGGCTGCCAAATTTTTGCACTTGTTGGTGCCCACTGTGACCACACAGTGACCTCAGATCTGTCATTAAATACTAACACCTTCATTATCAATGTTGAGTTTAGATTTTCAGGCATACGTGAGACTCAACAAGGAAAACAAGAGGAAAGGTTACCATTTTTTTCGGTAACATTACCATCGTGGTTCAAAAAGAAACACAAAACGGCGTACGAGAACTTAGTCATCAATTCCGAGCGCTTGGCTTCACCATTTGACGTCTATCCAACACTCCTGAGTATCCTCCATTACAATGAGGATGACATCGGAGTGACCACGGGTCGAAGCATCAGTCTTTTTTCTGAGGTTCGTACGTGTGAAATTATTTTTAATGTAATATATGTCTAAAATTGTGGTGTTTTTTGTTGTAAGATTTCAGAGTCTCGTAGATGTGAGGATGCAGGAATAGAACCTCACTGGTGTGCCTGTTTAGCGTGGGTGTCGGTGCCGACAAATGATCGAATGGTCAAATTGGCAGCAGATCATGTTGTGGACTATATCAACAAAGAGACAAAACCACACCGTTCACTTTGCAGTCCACTAAAAATAGGAGATATTTTATGGGCAGCAAAATATGTGCCACGATCAGGTTAGAAAATGTGTTTAATTTTTAAAATTGAAAACATTTAGACAATTTTGGTTAATCTACGTTTCAGTAACAACAAAAAGTTGTATAGTGCGTTCACAGAAGAGCGACTTTTAGTGTTCGAGATGGACTACAAAAAGTAGTTGACGTGTGGCTGAAACTGGCAATTTGAGTGTGCCGACTACCAGCAGTTGGAAAGTGGCCCTAGTGTACTAGTTGACTGAATTGCAAAAAGTGGTCGTATAGTCAACTCGGGTGATCCGTTCTGGCTACATGCCAGCCACTTTCAACCACTAAAAGTAGCTGATCTGTGAATACTCTAAGTGAATCATGAAAGAATATTTTCATGCAGGGCCGCCGCGTGCGGTTGTGTGCAGTCTTTGGCTTTTTTATTTAAAACACGGCCAAAAGTCGACAAACATTTAAATGCTCTAAAAATGTCTCAGGAGCGCTTAACTGGCCCCAGAAGCCCCAAAAAGCTTGAAAACGGACAAGGATTCAAATTTTTTTTTAAATTCGAAAAAATGTTTGAAAAGAAATTATAATCTTTGGCTTTTTAAAAAAAAAAAAAAACTAAAAGCTTGTTATCAAATTCAATAAGAGGTAAATACACTAAAATTATTTTATGTTTGAAAATAATCATATATGAGCTCGTATAAAAATTAATATTTTTCAAAATTGCAATAAATATTTGCTTAGATATATTTTCATGGAACGTTAATTTACCTACTACCAGTACTGTTTGTTCTAGTTTCTAACAAACTTTGTATTTGTTTCATTAAGGTTGCTTTTAAACAAAATGTTTGATGTTCTTTGAAAAGTAGTTGTAAAATGATGCCATCGGCCAAATGTTTGATATCAATAATACAAATATTTGGAAGTTTTTTAAATGAAACTTTGAAATATGAATGGCGGCGCTTCATATATCGCAATTGCATCCTAGGCGTTTTGAAGCGTCTAAGAGCTCTGGCACACGAACCACTTTTTAGTGGCCAAGTTTGACTGCAAAATGGTATCGCAGGTGGCTGGGCTGTGGTTGATAATATATTGATATAAAAATCGTCCAGACCTTTGCACACGAGCCACAGGTCGACTACATTTTGCAATCAAACTTGACCACTAAAAAGTGGTTAGTGTGCCAGAACTCTTAGACACTTCAAAAAGCCTAACCCCTGCCAAGTGGAAATACGATTTGAGTTTTAATTTGTAATTTGAGATATAAATTTATATATATTTATTTATTTGTTTGAAATTCTTTCAGATCTACTCCATTTCAAGAAAAATGCCGATTTTGACGGATTCGAAGGTGATTTCAGTGACAACACAACAATCACTGAAGTTGTGTTTCAGCTGAAAGTGAGCACGGTTCCAGGTGATGCTCACTACGAGGTCTCCATCATTCACAAACAAGACAAGAACTTATTTATTGTCACTCAGAATGAAATCAGTAGGATTAACTCTTTTCGTAACACTGCAAATTGCATTGTCGACTTGCATCAGGACCTGAGAAAGTTTTGTTTTTGTAAAAATTGATTATTATTTTTTTTAAATTATACTACAATTAATTTGTTTTTTTAAAGATAGTTTTAAAGTATAAACAGCAATCGAACTCTGGTTATTCTGTCTTTAAGAACGATAATTTAAAAAAAAAAACTTGAAAGTGTTTTAGCAAACTAGAAAAGTAGCTCAATCACTTAAGGGTATTTTCATGTTGATGTCTTTTAAAATAATATTTTTATGTCAGTTAGAAAATATAACCTATTTTAAGCAGACAATTTTTTTTTTAAATTCCGTCTAAAAATGTTTATTTTGAAAGTTATCAACATGAAACTACCCTTCTACATGTAATTTCTAAAATGCATGTAAATTTCTTCTTAGTGTTGCTCTTGAAACAAGAGTAATCTGAGTTCGAAAATCAGCTTTTCATAAAACATCAGAAAAATAATCAGATTTTGTTCTCTCAATTTTGCTGGAGCTAATTTCCAACATTTTAACAAAGATTCTTAAAAATATAATACAGTAATGATATCAAAAGTAAATCATATCATTTATATCCTATTTTATATAAATATAATTTGATTTTTTTAAAAAAAGTTTATTTTCGAGAAAATTATTATATAGATTACAATATTTAATTATGATACTTTTTTTTTTGCTCACTTTTCGTTATTTTTAATAGATTTATTGTTGTTATGATTTTTGCAAATAGTTTGTTATTTACTTGGAAATTCTTCAGTTTTTGTGACATTTTTCAAATGACAACGAACCTAGAACTAGTGTTTTATTCTCATTCTGCATTTCCTTTCGATTTTTATGTTTCAGAAACTAGAAGCGTCAGTGAATTACATTCATGGCAGGCATGGCACTTAAAATTTGATCATTTTCAAACTGCAGTTTGAAAATGATCAAATTTTAAGTTTTTGCACATTAGCAGACATTTTTTTTTTCAATGTTTGGTTCCCGAAAAGTTAATTTTTAAAGATATAAATTTTATCATATAATGTAATATAACGCTCGTAAGTGATTCATTTATTCTTCTAGTTTCTAGAACAATAATTTCAAACTCTTCTTCAAGTTACTTGTAAACAGCAGGGGCCGACTGAGAGAAAAAAATGACCCAGGAAAAATCATTTATTTGCCTGGCCCTAAAAAAAACTCCAACAGTGTTGACCATAGCTTTTTTTAAAATCTCACTTGGTTCCATTTTTTATTTATGCCCCTAATGAACATGTAAATGTCTTTTGCACTAACTTTCAGCGAGCGTAGCGAGCAAAAAGATTTATTTTTTAAAAAAGACCATGAAACTAAATAAATTAATTATTTTTCTTTCTTTCTAATAATTTTCTAGCATTTTCTTTTCTATCCACAAAATGTTTTATTTTACTATTTTAATATTTTCTACAACTAAAACTCTAAAAAGATTAGTTTTTCGTTCATTTTTGTATGCGATTTATAACTTTTCGCATCCGATTCCGATTCCAGCATGGACGTCCATCTCTTGAAAATGCACCATTGCATGTAGACCACCAGTCCTCTCCGGATTTCCATACTACAGCTAATTGAAAGACAAGTCTTAAAATTATTTTATTATGTAAATAATAATTGAAACGATTTTTTGTGCTTCCAAAAATACTTCAAAATATTCACACATAAACTGATTTCATTGGTTGACTGTTTCATCTATTGCATCTCACGTTGGTATAATTGAATAATTACGTGAAACTTTTTAAATTTTTTGGCTTTGAAACTTTGATGATCAAAATAAAACAAAAAATACATAAAAATTAATGAATGACATTTCCTAAACATTGATAACACAAAAGGCTAGAGCCATAAGTAAGTAATACGCCAGGGGTTTACGCCCCTAGGGCGTAACTTTTTTTACCCGTTCTCAACGTATGGCCACCGTGCCCACGGTTGGCCGAAAGTGGACCCGGGTTGCCGACGCACTCTGCCGGGTCCTAACCGGCCGAGATCGGTCGACGCTTTTTCGACAGCAAAAAGTCTAATCTTGCGCCCAAAGGCGCCCGCAGAATTGTTTAATGGGCAGTATAGGTAGGGGCAAAAGTTTGTAGAATAAGAAGGTGTGTTGGCAACTTTCAGCCAATAGGAAAAGCCCCCCCCCCCTGGAACCGCACAATGTTTCCTTGGTGTAATCCCGGCTTTATAGAACAAAAAGTTATAAGCATATCTCAGAATGTGCACCCGAACCAAACTTTTGGTCTCTTCGGCCTTGTTTCCATTGGGGTGACAATTTGAACTTTTTGAAAATTTTAACTGGTGAAAAAATAGAACAAATGTAGTCCCCGCTTATGACAGTGAATGGGTGGGGGCCATGTTTCTTTTATTTTTCACCAGTTGACATTTTCAAAAAGCTCAAATTGTCACCCCAATGGAAACAAGGCCTTCACAACATAAAAACGTGTCTATCATCTTTTCAACCACGTGGGTTATTAGAAAGCTGTAATTTTACATAAAAATCTTCATTGAATACACAAACATGTTTACAAAATTTCATAAAATTAAGGTTATAAATTCTATTTTTTTTTATGTTGGTTTGACGTGGAATGACCGTATATTTTCTTTAGAAATCTGAGCGAACCTTGCTATACTTTTCTTAGAGAGTTAGTTTTTTAACTGCATAAACGTAGGCGGGCATTTCATTGATTTCTATGTGCTGCATCATTAAAAAGGTATTGTTAAAGGCTAGATGGGTCTGGCAGGGTCTAGGTCAGGGGTCTGCAAACGTTTTTTTGAGAAGGGCCAGCCTGTAAAAAAATTTTAAACTTCCCGGATCCAAAGGTAAAAATAATGCTTACATTGCCATCTATTGACTATAACACAAAACTAATAAATGTTATGTTCAATGCAATTTATAATTTAATTTAATTTAAATTTAAATGAATTGAAATTGAAATTTTAGGTGGTTTTAAAATGTAAATGTCACTCAAACTATGATTATTCTGTCTTTCAGGTGCAAATTGAAGAAAAACTTGAAAGTGTTTTAGAAACTAGAATGGTATTTTCATGTTGATATCTTTCAAAATAAACTTTATATGCGAGTTCGTAATTGAGAAATATTAAGCAGACGAGATTTTTTAATTTTTGTCAATAAAAAGTTGATTTTGATTTTTTTTTAAAAAAGATATTTCGCCTGAAAATAACATTAAGTGATTAAACTCCCCTTCTAGTTTCTAAAAAAAAACTTTCCAGTTTCTCTTAATTTTGCTCCAGAAAGACAGAATAATCAAAGTTCCAAAATTAGCTGATCACAAACTAATTTAAATGACCTGAAATTCCAATTAATTGTATTTTTTTTTATCTAGCGTGCCATACAATAATAGGGCCAACTGTAGCCCACGGGTCGTAGTTTGCCGACCCCTGTTCTAGGTACGGCATTAATGACGTGGCAGTGTCAGCGTGACGTCATTGCGCATGTTCTGTTCTCAATTCGTTATGTTCCGCTGCAATGAGAGCAGAAGGAGTGGTTTAGAGTTTAGACGGATAAGTGATCCGGTTGATCTTGTTCTTTTTCGGTTTTGCTTTCGGTGGATTTCTTATCCAGAGATTCGTCGTTACGGTCGTTGTTTTTGGTATTCCATTGAAACGAACAGAAAGAATGTCGAAGCGAGAACAAATTTTACAATTGGATCCGTCATATGAACTACGATTTAAAGGTCAGTTGTTATTTTATTTTGCAATGTTCAATGCTTTTTTTCTGCGCCTGTTTTCGTTTCATTTTGCGGTCGAAAGAGGCCATTTTGTATTATGACATGGCTTTTCATTATTAGGTTATAAATGACGCGGTCTTACGTCATTGGTATGGTGTTCCAATATGGCCGTTTTTATTATTGATTACTATGCTACCGAGTACGCCATTTTTGGTTACTTCTCTGCAGTAATATCAGTTACATGCGAAGTTACGTTCTATGCTTCAAAACATTATTAATGAATGCATTGGTGATGCCTTCGTTCCACCCATCTTTTTAGCGTTTCATTACGTTTCACATGAAATATGTCTTGTTTTCTAGAGTTTTAGCTGTTTTTTTTTCGATTATTTAAACATAGAATGTTCGTACTGTTAGCAATGTGTAGATTAGCATTAGTATTATCGATTGAAATTGATTATTAAAACGTTTCCGGGGTTTCTAACTTTCTCTTCCCCTATGATTTTAATACATTTGACTCCTCTTGGACTCGTCTGAAGTCAGAAGGCGATCGAATATGTTGTATGTTTTGAGCCCGATTTGCACAGACTTTTCTAGTAACTAATAAGTGCCGTCTGTTTTACCGTGCAGATTAAACGATCGCGTCGTCATTCCCGTGTCCATTTGGCGTCTTTCAAGACTCAGAAAAGAAAAGTGGGTTACTTTGAAAGGAATGCAGGATTTTTTTTTATGCTGTTAATTCTTAAGTGGGGTTTCTCTGTAGTTAATTTATTCAAGTTCAGATAAATAAGAACACCTCGATCCAACTTATTTATAACCCATTTTGCAAACAGATTTCTTATGAAACATTCGTTGCACATAAACAAACCTAAATTTTTTTTTATGAACAGAAGGATTGATATATAAAATATACCTGTTTTTACTCATTTCTCAATATTTTTTGTTGTTGTTGTTATTAAATACACAAATCTTTCGTTAATATTCGTTCAAATCACTCGATTGTTTAGGCCTGGATGTTGTGTTCTGTTGTTTCTTTTCCTTTTTATGGTTTTTTTTTTCTTTCTCTGCTCACGTGCTTCTTACCTGAGGGCCTCAGGCCCATTTTCAGGTTTCCCCTCACTAGGCGTGTGTACGTGTTTTTTTAGGTTTTCGTTTTTTTAATTTCTGAACAGCTGTGATTTTTTTTGGAGGGGGGGGAATGTTATTTGGGTCTTCGAAATTATGACGTTTATTAAAAAGGTCCTTCAGTGTATTAATTAGCTTTAGAGGGTGGGGGTGGGGGGGGGGGGGGGTTGGAGGGGAGACGGAATAAAAAGTTGTTTGAGTTGTTTCCTGACATCATGAATGGGAAGTCCATTTAGAAGGCGTTCTCGATGACATTGCAATTACAATAGATCACGAAATTTCAATAGCGTTGTGTCCAGATATTATTTTAAACATTTTGATAACATTGAGGTGACGTAGAGGTAAACCCCAAACAAGCTTGGAATGTGGTGGTAAAATGGGATGTGGAGTGTCTGGCAGTTTGGCACAAAATCGAAAGGAGTAGAGAGATAGAACCCGTAAGGTCGACGCTGCATACTGCCGGGAAAGATACAGGAAATGATGATGATGGTGACATTGAAGTTAGAATGTTAAATAAAAATTATGGAGTAGAAATGTATAAATTTTAGGTGGACTTTACAATTCACACGAACCACTTTTAGTTTTTTTTAGTTCGACTGCAAAATGTAGTCAGTTTGTCATCCAAACCAACCACTAGACTAGACATGGACCACTTTTAAGTAGTCCAGTTCCGGCGGTCGTTGCATTGTATTGCGTTGCAAAGACGCCGTTCCTTTTGCACCCGAGCCAAACGCCGATTTCATTTTGCAGTCGAACTCGAGCACTCAAAAGTGGTTTGTCTGCCAAAGTTCAGGCCCCTACATTACTCCCGCTAACATTACTGCCTGCCTAAAGGACAGGCAGTTAGAAATAAGAGAAAACTTCAGTTGGCTCCGCCCTTGTTATGACGACCGGCAACTTCTAATTGGTTGGTTATGTAGTCTGACGTCACATGTTCCGTCCTTTTCAACGTCAGACTACATAACCAGCCAATTAGAAGTAACCGGTCGTCATAACAAGGGCGGAGCCAACTGAAGTTTTCTCCTATTTCTACCTGCCTGTGCCTAAAGGTACGATTCCACTTATGGCTAGTACACACCAGATTTCTTTGTTGCGATGGGAGAATCGCAACTGACGCGATTCATACCCGCAACAAAGAATTCCGGTGTGTAACTACCAGCTGTTAAGATACACATGCGTCTACAACATGACCTTGATAACAAAAACTTTGTTCAGACTTTTAAAATGTTGCAAAAGTAAATAAAAAGCGGCCCACTCCAAGAGCGAGCAAAGACATTTAGGTTTCTTTATAAACAAATACAGAAGGGGAAACCCGAGTCGGGATGCGCTTATATTATAAATAAGAAACAAAAACCCTTCCATCCCCTTTGAAGACCTCACTAAAATGTGTATGTGTTTATGACACGGGTGCAGCATGTTGAAGTGGAACCGCAAAAAAAAAAAAAATCACTGGATACATGTTATCTGAACTCGTATATATTTTTCATGAAAATATTGACAGACTTATACTTTAGAAATACAGGTTCTAAAAATGCGGGTCACTTCTTCGCGTTTAGTACTCGCTGACATACCGGGAAGGTTTACCGGAACGTGTGTGGCGGCGGCCTTAAGCACTCGTTAAGAAAATACCACCAATAGTTTCTAACAGGATGGAGAAAAAAAAACCATGATTTTTATTAAGAGCCTAGATCCACGTCCATCTTGTTGTTTTGAGCAGACGACAACGAGACAAATGAGTGTTCTTATATGGTGTTACTAAAACTGAAAGAAATCGCCTCACAATCGCTCAATTAAAATACAGTAAAGCGCAAAATGCAATAAAAAGTATTGTTCTTCACGTGCTCGATTTCTGTAATTTTTGCAAAGGTCCTTCTATTTTTAAACAAGGTTCAAAGTCGTTCGTTTTTTCAACCCCATGTTAAATCCCATTGGCCCCAAAACCGTCCCACAAACATTTGAAAAACTCTCGTTAAAACTGATTTAGAACAATAACAAAATAATTAGCACATACATTCATGTATTGGCTTCACGATGTTTCCTTTTTATAAATTTTGAAAAGGTCCTTCTATTTTTTAATAACGTTTAAAATCGTACGTTTTTAAACTCCATGTTAAGTCCCATAGGACTAAAACACCGTCCAACAAAAGTTAAGAGATCTCTCATTAAAAATGATTTAGAGCAATCAGAAAAATTAGCACGTACTTACATGTGTTTATTGCCTTCAGGATTATTCATTTTTCTAAATTTTAAAAGGGCTTTCTATTTTTAAATAACATTTAAAATCTTACGTTTTTTAACTCCATGTTAAGTCCCATAGGAGCAAAAAACCGTCACCCAAACTTTTGAAGAACTCCCGTTAAAAACGACTTAGAACAATCACACAAAAATTACCACGTGCATTAATCTATTGGCTTCACCATGTTTTCTTTGTATAAGATTAGCACGCGAAATTATTTTTCTATTGATTATTATGTGACTTAGAACCGGGAGAAAAAACGTTAAAAAACCGTTTTTCAGTCAACAACGATCGCAGCGCCTACATTCGGAGAAATTTTGAACTAAACGATGTATCTAGCCTCTTAAAGAAATAATAATTATATCGGATTTTTTTTAAGTAGTGATTTAAATTACGAGTTATACCTTGTACAAAACACATGAGTTAAATGAATTCAAATTAAATGTGTTTAGGTGAATTATACGGAATCCAGTTAAGGACACATGAACACCAAATAAAAATTGACTTTATTATTAATATTTTAAAATTGAAATACTAAATCAATATTTTAATGTCAATAGTTTAATTAGTTAAATTTAAGTATTAACTCAATATTTTCAGATTATTAACTGAGTAAGTTGAATTCGACATATAACATGTTTGTCCTTCACAGGGCTCTGTAGAACACGTTTATTATTTAAATGCATTTAAATTATCAAGTGTGTACTAGGTATTACATTTTTGGAAAAAGCAAAACTTTACCATTAAACAGTTAAAATTAAAATATATATTGCATATTACATTCACTTCATAAACACAATATGAAACAAAAGTTTTAAGAAACACGGGTCCTTTAATTATTTATTAATTTTATAATTATAAATTATTTAAAATTTTCTTTAAAAAAATAAGTAGGTATTTTCAAATTTAGTTATATTTTTGATTGCCTCAGCTAAGTAATAAAATATCGTATTTTCTAGCTGATAAGTTGTGATAACATACTAATAAATAATAATTAATCAAGACTCAAAAATCTGATTTTTTTAATTTAAATCAGATTAATGATTGTCCATTGTCGTCCAGCTCTTGTGACAAATATTCATTTCTAGTCATGTTAAACATGACTAGAAGAATATTTGTCACAAGAGCTGAACGACAATGGCTAAGTTTCTAAATTGAAGGTAATATTTATATCTTAATTTGAACTACTCGTAGTTTTAACTTCTTGATAGTTAACTACTTACTAAAACCTGGAACACACACGCGGAATTCTGCTCAGAAAATCACAACACAATATTTAAATGAGAAAATTTTTCATAAAAAGTGAACGGAAAATTCATTAAAAATGAGTTGAACAAAAAGCTCAACTTTTTCCGTTTTCTCAAAATATTCCGTTCAAATTCCCACCAATCAGAAAGAAGCATGTGACATCACAAAAAAGCAAATTGGACTTATAAATGTTTATTTTCTTGCTCAATAGAGGGCGCGCACAACTTTCCTCATTACTTTTCTGTTTCTGTGTGTGAACAACAAAATTACAGAAAAAGAACACGACTTTTTTTTTTTCCTTTTCCTATTTTCTTTTTCCTTGGCGGAATTCTGCGTGTGTGTGTTCCAGGCTTTAACGAATAATATGAAAATTAAAAATAACGCGTAAAAGTTTACCATAAATCAGGAAAGGAAGGCAATTGGGAAAAAAAAATATAAATTCCGATTCCGATATCAATAAATAGAATATTTTCGATTTCGATTCCAATTTCAATACTTTTTTAATAAAAAAAAAATGTTTTCGATACTAATTCCGATTCAGATACCAAAAAAAATTATCGATTAAATTCCGATACCCATTCCTGCCGTAAATACACATCTTTTTTTTGGGGGGGGGGCGGGAATGATAAAACTTTTTTTTCTATGTTTTCTGAACTATTTAACATTTAATTTCACTAGAAATGTTCTTCGATGCAAGACATGAAAATAGTCTTAAGTAGAAATAAATTGAAGGTTATGGCCAATTGAAATTTCTTCCACAAGAGAGAGATTTTCTTGAAATTCAACCTTCAAGGAGAGACACGCTCTTCTTATATAAATAGATTTTTGAAATCATGATTGTTTACTCCTGGATTTCTTCTCTCTGTATTTTTTTAAAAAAAAAAATAAATTGGTAATCGAAACACACAGGTCCTTTCACGGATGTCGTAACATCGTATCTGAAGCTGACGAATCCTTCTGAGAGGCGAGTTTGTTTCAAAGTGAAAACAACTGCACCGAAACGTTATTGCGTTCGTCCGAATAATGGAATCGTTGATGCGAAATCATCGGTCAGCGTCGCAGGTACACGGATATCGATCGGGATAATTTTTTTTCTCTCGATGGAAAAACAGAACAATTTTTTAATTTTTTTTTTTTTGCTCGTTCTTTTTGCAGTAATGCTTCAACCATTCGATTACGATCCGAACGAGAAGAACAAACACAAGTTCATGGTTCAAACGATGTTCGCACCGGACGGTGACGTCAATCAAGAAACTCTTGTAATTTTTTTTCTTTTTCAGAAAAAATATCATTTTAAGCTCATTTTGTAACGGTTTTCTCTTCTTGACCAGTGGAGAGATGTTTCTCCAGATATGTTGATGGATTCGAAGTTGAAGTGCGTTTTCGATTTGCCAGTTGAAGGAGCGGCTCAGGTTATTATTTTTAATAAATGAATAATAATACGAATCGAAACGGCACGTTTTCGTTAGTTATCATTCGAAAACTTAAAGTTTCTGCGGGTTTTATCTTCTTTTCTCCATCAGAATAATTTAGATTTGTCGTCCGGACTCGTTACGGAAGAAAAGAATCATACTGGAAAAGTGGCCGAAATATTGAAGACGTCGCCGAAGGTAAATATTTGAAAGCCACTTTGATAAATAGTCACGGCCGAGGTTGTTTTAAGCACTGTTTGAACGAGGAAAGTTGCTGCCTAGGATAATAAAATACGAGTGGTGCCAAAACTTAAGAGTCGGCAGTACAAATCAAACGAATTAATTAGAAAAAATGATTAAAACGAAGTTTATAAGATAGAAAGGTAGCTAGTAGACGGAATCCGTTTCCGAAAAAAACATGGCCTCGATTTTACATTAGTTACCTCGCTTTCTTCGAACTGAGATTTGAACAGTAATTGGAATTATTGCGATCGCATCTGAAATGTTGTGGGCTAGGTTTTTAAAGGTCTTTTGGTTGAAATTAATGTCCGAAAGTTTTTTATTTTATACAATTTTGAATTATGCTAATTTGCTCGACCCCTGTTAAAGGTCGTTGAAGTAAAAAAAAAAAAAGGTTCATTTTGCTGACCACAGTTTGGCTCTTCAGAAACAGCTTTCAGCTTTAAAAAATAATTGTGTGTATTTCTTTAATGTGTTCTTCAGGTATTATTCATAATATATTATGAATTGCCATTTGGTTGCTAGAGCCATTTGAGTAACTTCGGAAGCGCCGAAACGGCTCTGGAGTGTCTTGGTTATTAATAATTTTTGAGAGGGGCAAGGCTAACATGCCCAGTAGCGGTGCAAAGGACGTTTGTAACCGGTCCTCACATGTTTTCTTAATTGACTTCTATTCGGTTAAAGGTGATGAACACAGAACAAGACGTGAAGAAAGTTTTGGACGAGCTGAAACGACTCGAGAAGGAGAATTCGGCTTTGAGGCAAGATAATATACAGCTGAAGGTTCGTTCCGTTTTTTTTTTATTATGTCAAAAATATGTTTTTCTAGAATGATGAATGGAGCATACTGATCAATGTTATTAATTTCTATCGTCACTTAAGATGCTTTTTTTCTGGTTTTGGAGCTAATTTCTTTCTAACTCGATACAATCTACTAATTAGTTTCGATTAATTTGAGAATAAAAATAGTTGAAACAAAAGTGATTTGAAAAATGTATTAAGGTGGTTTTAAATTATAACTGTCTCTCGGCTTCTGATTATATTGTCTTTCAGGTGCAAAATGAAGAGAAACTTGAATGTGTTAAAGAAATTAGAAGGGTAGTTCATTCACTGAAGGTGGCTGAATAGATATTTATATCAGCCACCTTAAGGGTATGAGCCTGTTGATATCTTTCAAAATAAACTTTTTTTTTTATAGAAATTACATTTTTAATTACTAAAATTCCTAAAACGCGTTCAAGTTTTCTTTCATTTTGCTCTTTAAAGAGAGAATTATTCGAGTTTGAGAGTCGTTTACACTTTAAAACCACTTTAAGTAACGTCTACAGAGTGTGTCCATTAGACTTAGTGTTGAAAATTTTGCAATATTCGCGGTTTATTTTATTAGCAGCGTTTTAGAATACCGATGGCTGAGTCTTAAGACTTGTGATCATAAAGAGAATGTTGTGACTGTTTTTTTATTTTTTCAGGAGGAGGGTTTGCGAATGCGTCGCCAACAAGAGGTCCATGGAACGTCGGGACTGAATTCGGACACACCTTCGAAAACGATCACTCTTCAGCAACTTCAACACGGCAACAACACGCCTGCTAGTTCTTCGTTTATGATGTTAGCTATCGTAGGGTTCGTTGGCATTGTTTTCGGACTGATATTTGGTAAAGTATTCTAAAGAATTTGCGGGCGGTGACGAACTGTTTTATTTTTGTGTTCTGGTTGGTTGATTGGTTGTTCTTCGGTATATGTGTGTGAAAGTTAAGAAGTGATAGATCGAGATTTCTTATTAGCAAAACCCATAAATTTAAACAATCCGATGTTGATGCGAGAAGGGGTTAATTTGAAACGTAAAACAATGGAATCGATGGTGGAGGGTTTGCAAATGTGTCGTCTCGTTTGGAGACAAACGTTTCAAAGGAATACGAGGTACATTTAAAACAAATATTACGAACTTTTGTCTCCGAAGGAGCTGCTCATTTACTAACCGTTGACTGTTGATCCTTCTTTAAAGCTGTATTTCCAATCTACGTTTTAAATCTGGGTTCACACATCTACCAAAAAAAAATTGAATTTAACCTTTTTCCATTTGTTAGTTTGACAAACTTTTTCCTCTTCTAAACCCACCTTTCCAATCTTCGTCCAAAGTTAAAATCTCGATCCGTTCTATTCTCTCTCTCTCTCTCTATCTCTCTCTCTCTCTCTCTCTCTCTCTCTCTATCTCTTTCTCTGTTCTATGCGAAGGGACACTTTTCTTCACTTTACAAAAAAAAAAAAACGACGAGAAAATGAGATTTTATAATTTAATTTTTTAAATGGTCGATCGTATATAATTAAGTCGGAGCACTTACCATTGGTTTTTTATTAACTTAAATAAAAACTCAGTGGCTTATTTCATTTTCACTTTGAAAATGTCTTCTAAAGATGTACGAAATAAATCCCGACTCAAGGATTTCTTTCTCAGTTGTGCTTAGTCTCTTGCAAGAAATATTCTACTGTCGAAGACATGGTAAAAAGCCACTGGCTAAGATATCTAAACTCGCGAGTGAATTCCAGAGACGTAACTAGGGCGAGGCGAGTGAGGCACCTGCTTTGGGTGCGCAAAGCTTAAAGACGCAGAAGAATGGATGGTCTTGTGTTAATCGGGGCGCCAGTTTTATACTTGTCTCGGCTACAAAATTAGCTGGTTGCGGCTTTGATGAAGTCTAATATAAGACTTTGTGTTACCATAAGTCGTATTCTTAAAGATTACAAAGTCAAAGCTTTTAGGCGAAACTTTGTATAGAAAGTTTGAGTTCGACATCACCGTTGACTTAGCAATTATAAGAATACGGCCGTATCGTGGTTTCTTCGAAAAAAGTGTTCCGACCTCTTATTTATTGAGTTTTTTTTTAATTTTAATCCACTTCATTTGATGTTGTAAAAGTTTGTTTTGTATGAAGAAATTATAGAATTATACGTTTTTAAAAGAAAAAAGTTAGGATCTGGTTTTCTCTTTGTTTTTTGAGTTTTTTTTTTCTTCTTCTCGAGGGTAGTTTGAATAATAATAATTTGAAACGTTGCAGTTAAAATTCGTTGGCGTCCTATGAAAATAAAAACACGATACAAACGTTTTTTTTTTTCCTTCGTAGCCGGAAGTTTTTCAGGTAGCTCAAAGTTAACGATTTGTTCTTGTCATTAACACTTCTATTAAGGGTTTATTGTTTATATTGGCAAAAACGTTTTTTTTTTAAATATATAGAGAGAAAAATGTGATATAATATACGATATGGGAAATTGAAACACAAACAAACATAAAAATTGATATAATTTAATCCTATTATAAAAAAATTAATTCTTTGACTAATTTATAAAAAAAAAATGTTGTAAATTGGTTTATATTTTTTCTTTGGGTTTGTATTTTACCTGATATAAAATTTGTTTGAAATGCTATAAATAGTTTGAAAATATCACCCTAATTGACTTTGTGCCAAGCTTTTTTTTTTCTAGCATTTCTTCTTCCCTGCAGCATATTATTATTATTTCATCGTTTCTCGTCTTTGCAAATTAGTTTGCTTGGCATAAATATATTAATTTTATAAAAGTTTTAACAAAAAAGTCATGAGAAAAAAAACCGCAAATAAAATCTATATTCAATTGTATTTGTTATTAGTGAAATGAGCACTACTGTCTTTAAAGAGAAATTTCTTGTTAAAATATTGTCTAGACTTACCCAACAATTGCCAAATTGATTTATAAAGTTTAAAATAAGTCATTAATATAATTATTAAAATTAAAAATTAATTGATAATTATACTATAATTGGTAATAAAAAGCCAAAAGTCTACCTTTCTACTCAGAAGCTGATGTTGTCACCTCACATTACTTATAATTTCCCTATTGAAATAGTTGTATCCCCTATTCATATCAAAGTACGAGTACGTTCTATATTATGGCTTTGACATTTGAATGAATTCCACCTGGCAACGTGGCTCTCGAGCTGATTGGAACGGTTGTATTGAGTTGAATATGAATTGGGAATACATGTATTTGAATTATGTAAATGTGAGGTGACAACATTGGCAACTGAGTAGAGAGGGGAAGACTTTCGTTTTTTGAAATTTAAAATAATGTTGTTTGGTGTGACTCATGAAAAGTCACTTAGTTTTTTAAGTTTTTAAATTATATTAATGGCTTATTTTAAATTTTAAAAATTGTGTGGTAAGTTTTGACAATATTTTAACAAAAAATGTATGGAGGTAATGGTCTCTAAGATCTTGCAAACTCCAATTTTTCTGTCTTTCAGAAGCAAAATTAAGAGAAACTTGAAAGTATAATTTCATGTTGATATATTTTAAAATAAACTTTTTATGTCACTTTGAAAATGACTGAATTTTTTAGGACGCTCCATAGATGTTTTTGAACGCAAAATGTCACACAAACTTTTTTTTGAAACATTATGAAACTTTTATGGCAATATCTTAAAAAATATAACATTTGATTTGATAGTAGTTTAGATAACATCATGAAACAACTTTTAACGATTCTAGTTTCTAAAGCACTTGTTTGTAATATTCCTCCTGAAAAAAGTTTAACTGAAAAGTTGAAAACCCAAAATATTCTCAAAACCTCGGGTGGGGGAATACGAGCTTACATCTATGGAACCACCTTAAGATTTCAACATAAAAAAATTATTAAGTGATTCAGCTACCCTTCTAGTTTCTACACTTTCAGTTTCTTTTTAGTGTTGCTCTTCTGAATCGCATCAGAGTTCGAAAATAAGCTGTTCACTAATTAATGACGAGCATAATGAAAACTCACATTTTCAAGTACATCAAGTCCTCAACTTGCGCGGTTAATTCGTTCCGGAAATATTGTGGATTCCGCGTAAGTTGTTATTTTATTGCGTTTACAGAGCCAGTTGGTATGTGGCGTTGCTATTGTAAGGGAAAGTACCGCAACTGTGTATCTATGAAACCTCGTAAGTTGAATCCGTGTCCGAGGACTTAACTGTAAACGGTTTTCGGAAATCGAATTCAGTATTTGATTTTTGTCAATGCAATTTATTTTTCTTGTGCATGTTTTTTAAAGTGTTGCGCTTAATGCGAGAATAGCTTGCGAATCGTAATTCAAAGTTGCAAAATCTTATTTTAATTGTTTTTGTACTATAGTAAAAAATCATATCTCAGTGATAAATTGTGTGCATATTTGGCTCATTGAAACTCAGAAGAAGAAAAAACACGTAAAATTACAGTATTTTATTTAGTAATTATTGTCTCTTGTCATTTCTAATTTTTCTTTTTTTAAAAAAAATTGAATACAAATTTGATTTTTCAGCATTTTTTCTTTCCCTGTTTGTGAATCTTGCCGACGCTGTTGATATGAAATTTGTATTCATTTTTTTAAATTTTCAATTCAATGTTTCTTGATTGTCCCTAACACAATTGGCACAAATGTCATATTCTCATCAGTTTTTTTTTAAAAAAAAAATTAGATGTCTGCCATTGATAAAAAGCTATGAAACATTTGGTACAATATGACGATAAAACATGGCGAGGTTTTTGTGTATATATTTATAGTCATTTCACTTTTTGTTGTGAGATGATGACAACAAACACACTTAACGGGGGTTTCACTGGATGGATTGGTTTATATCACTAATTTTATTCTTCAGATTTTCATCACTTTCAAATTATAAATTTTAGTATTGAGATTATTTTATGGGAATGTTGTTTTATCGAAAGAAAACGAAATTTTGTTTAATTATGTCAAGATTTCTATGTTCTCTCTTGTAAAACTAAAAAAATATTGTGGCGCGATTTAAGATACACAAAAATGTAATATTATTATTATTATTATTATTATTATTATTATTATTATTATTATTATTATTAAAGGGTTAATAAGTGTACAGAAACTTTTTTTTAAAAAAAGAAAGGAACAAAGTTAATTAATGTTGTTGATTTCATGCCTGTAACTTTAGATGCCATTAACGTAATAAAAGTCTTGTGTTTTTTGTTGATTTATGTAATGTGTGTGTTATAGTAGGATGGTTTCATTTAAATCACACCTTTTAAAAAAATAAAAATCAGTCTTATTTTACTTTTTTATGAATTATTTTCTAACTAGTGGGGTAACCCGTCATAAATGACGGGTGCGCATGCGCGTCGTTTTTTCCTTTTTTTTACTCCTTTCATTTCAATTTTTGTCACCCCCTCCCACTTTTCTCTCCCCCCTCTACACTTTTCAACCTTTTCCCCTCTCCAATTTAATATCATGGGGTTCTTGGATGGGAAGGGTGCAACATATAGTTGACCTTGAGAAAAAAAAACAGTTCATTTATTCAAATTTATATAAATTTTCATGTGCTTCAATGGTTGTACAGCGTTATCCCAGAAAGAGAGAAAGAAATATACATGTAGAAAGACACACAGAGACACAGACCTGGCAAAATATATATATAATTTTTTTTTAATCTGAGTCGATATTGCAAAGTTTGTTATGAGGCTACGCTACCCATAAGGCTTACGGTACGCCTAATAAAACTCATGGCATACTAGTGTGTCACAGAACACCCTTTAGGAACCCCTGGTTTAGTGCATAGGGGGCCTACGTTTAATAGGAAAGTTTTGCTTATTTTGCTTTTTTCAATAAATTTAAAATTTATTTGAAAATATTAATTATTAATATATATTCAATAATAATATCTAAAATTTCATAGCACAGCCAGGAAAACCCTTCATAAACCCTTTGGAGAATCACTGATGTTATTTTGTACGTGCATCTGAACATGATGTATATTTTCAAGAAAAATGTTTACAAACTTAATGAATATAAGTAGAAACAATGCTTTTGAAAACTTTTTAAACTTGTTTCTCAATTTAGTGTAAATCAAATCTGATGGTAATACTTGAAAAACCTTAATCGTAGAAAGATATTATTTCTGCATCTTTAATTTCTGGTTCAAAGGGAAACTAACTCTTAAAATGAGTTGTTTCAAAAAACGTTATATACTGAAATATAGACCTATTTAGAACAATTGTTTGTGATTATCAAACAGTGTTTATGTTTGTGTTTGATGGTGCTAACCCTGATCTCATGTTGTTTAGGCGCCTGAATAAAACAGGATGACTAAACTACTAACTGACTAGTCTCACTATTGTTGTAATTTTTTATGCTGATTTTAATTCAGATTTTGTTAGATTTGTTTTGTAAATAAAAATCGGTTGAGTGGTTATGAGTTTAGGGTTCATTACATTAGCTACAATGTGGCAAAACAACAACAACACTATGTTATTGTAAATGAATTTAGTTACTGTACCCCTCAAAATTGACATATTAATTAAGACGGAAATTAAGCAAGAGTGTGGTAAACTTGAAGTAAAATAAAATCACCTATTGTACGACTGATCATGACATTATTTTTATTATTACTGTAATTTCGTATTAAATTATTACACCAGATGTTTTCAAAGTTTTCGCAGTTTTACAAAAAAAAAAGAACTTCTGAATTGCACAAGATGCAATTTAGATACGAAGGTTTTATTTCATGCAGGGAACAAGTGACCATGTCGCAGGAGTGTGACATAATATAGTCATGCTGGCCCTTACATTTCTTAGGGGTTGTTACGTTATACTTTTAATTATTTTTGTTCTGTGTATATATATACATATTTATTTATATAAATGTAGTTAAGATATGAGGTTATGTTTTCAAACAAACTTGACATGGACAACAAGAAAAGTGGTCAACATTTCTCTACTTTGGAAATGCTCGACTCGGATCAATTTTCAAAAAGTAATTTTTAAAAGTCATTTATTTACGATTGTATTTATTAATTTATTATATAGTTTAATTTTTAATTTAATTTGGTTTTTTTCTTAAATGTTAGAAAGGTCTTCGTACGCTGCAATGTTTTTGATGTTGAACGGAATGATCGGAATGAGCCTCTTAAACTTTCCTCGTGCTTTTTCGCAATGTGGTGGGATTTTAACTGCAGTCACCTACCTTTTGGTAATTTTGTACTTTTTTATTACATTTATGCAAACTTTTGACTTTAATCATTAATAGATCATTGTTGTGTTTGTTTCCGGATCACTATACATGCTGGCCATCTGTGCAGAAATAACAAAGTCTACAACTTTACAAGAAATAATGTTCAATGTCCTCGGCAAGTACGGAGAACAGATTTGTTGCCTTGTTGTCGTTTTGTATCTTTACGGTAACTGCATCTCTTTCATTGTGGCGGTTGGCGACCAGTGTGACATTGGTATACTAATTATCAGTATTAATATTTAATTGATTGTGTTAAACCGAAATGAAATGATTTTTCTTGGCAGTACTTGCTTCGGCTTATGGTAACACATTTTGTCATCAGTGGTATTTTAGCCGTCCGTTTGTACTACCAGTTATTACAACAATGATGTTAATGCCACTTTGCTTTACCAAAGAAATAGATTTTTTAAGATATCCAAGGTATTAAATACGTTTATTTTAAAATTATATTTAATTAGTATTTTTGTTACTTATTTTAATGTTTAGAGTAATTAGTATTTTTTTTAAACTAAACTTTTTTGTTACCATCTTATGATTTGTATTCTCCCCCGTCCCCAGATTTAAATCCAGGGTGTCGCATATAGCTAGGCTTGCCACCCGTCCTCCTTTGTAGAGGACAGTCCTCCATTCGGACATTTATTTCGAATGGAGGACTGTCCTCAACAAAGGAGGACGGGTGGCAAGCCTACCCATAGCTCACCCTCTCACATTTCTATATTAATACATTGTCTGTTATTTTCGGTTTTAAACCTCAAATTGACTGATTACTTAAAAAACCAGTCCACCTCTTCCTGACAAGATGTTAAAATTTAAATATTCAATGCTTTTAGTTATTTTGGAATGATCTCCATTGCTTATTTGGTCTCGTTGGTCACCGTAAAATACTTCATTACAAAGGAACATTTTGAATCAAGCACTGCAGTGTAAATTTTTATATGAAGGTACTGAGATTATTATCGTTATTTTAATATCTCTTTATGTTTTTTTCTCTCTTAGACCTCGAACTTGGTCAGATAGCTTTTTAGTTATTCCAACAATTTGTGTTTCATTTCAAGTATAAAGTCTTTCAGATTTTTTTTTTACTAATTGTGTCACTTTCATATATATATATATACATTTATTATATAATTATAATAGTGCCAAATCACCGGTGCCTCTTTATATTCTGGCCTCAAGAACCGATCTCCGAATGCGTTTGGTTCTATTATTGTCGGAGTTATGATTGTCGCATCCATAGCGTATTTGCTGACTGGAATATTTGGCTATCTCACGTTTGGTATCAATGTCAGTGGTGATTTACTATTACAATACAATGCAAACGACATTCCGGTATTAGTTGGAGTCGTGATGTTAGTCATAAAGTTGACAATGTCTTATCCCATCGCACTCTTCTGTGGAAGGTACCACGAAAAAGGTTTCATTCAAAAGATAAGATGTGACTGGAAGAATTTTATTATGTTTAGGTGTACATCTAAAAAATGTTTATTTTGAAATATATCAATATGATAAGTGATTGAGCTACTCTTCTAGTTTATATTAATTTTGTTCCTGAAAGACAGAATAACCAGTAATTTATGAACGTTTACACTTTTAAATTAGCTTAAATAATTTAGCAGTTTGAAAATTTATTCTTATGTTATTGTAAATATCTGAATTGAATGAAAACTAGTTTTGAGCATTTTAGGGGTTAGATTAGAAATTAGTTCAGAACTTTTATTAAGTTTTTATCAAGTTTTTCGTAATTAAAACTATAGTTTTGTTAAATATCAATAAACAGTGAAAACTATAGTTTTATATATATAGAAAACTATAGTTTTCACTGTTTATTGATATTTAACAATACAGAAACAAAAGTAAAACTGTTTTTAATTTTCTCGAGCAAATGCTGTTAAATACATTGTTTCAATGCTTCTTTTTATCTTGGTGTCTACACCTTTTTTTCAAAATAAAATTAAATCAGGTTACATCATTAACTAATTAGAAACTTATCAGTATATCAATTATTTTGTTTTCTTTACATTCTAGAGCTGCATTTCAAGATATTAAGTTTGTTGCGAACTGTTTCCAATATTGTTCGCCAATGAAATCGGATTGTGCGAGACGAATCACAATTTCGTTACTTTGGTTCTTATCGAGTTTAACCATTGCTATATTTATTCCCGGTATCGGATTGGCTGTTCGACTTCTCGGTAGTTTGGCTGCACTAATCATATTTAACTTTCCAGGAAAGGATCTTATTTTTACACAATTAAAAATGTATTAGCTCGAAGTAATAATAAATTTTAATATTTATATATTTTAGGCTGTTGCTTATGCGTGCTGTCACTTAAATCAGCTAAGTCATTTCCATACGGTGGCCGTATTCATTTTATAATATCTGTACTTTACCAGATAATCGGCCTACTGATCGTTCTAGTCACTATCATTCAAAATATAACGGTTCCGGAAGTGGACCATGCATCATCACACTTATGTTTAAGCAAAACTTTAAATAATTTTACTTCTTTTAATAAAAGTACTGATGTACAGAGTTTTTAAAACAACGCTTAAATAAACTAAGAAAAATATTTATCAAATGTATAAAGTTAATTACGGACAGTAAAAAAAAATCACTAAAAATTATAATTGTGACGTCGTTTCCGTATGGTGGCTGTATTCATTTTATTGTACTTCTGTACTTTGTCAGAATATTGGAATAGAAAGTGTTTTAGTAACTAGAAGGTTAGCTCAATCACTTAAACTTTTTAAAGACAAAATTTTAAAAATATTATCTGCTAAGCGTCGTCTCCTTAACGTTGGGTCATTTTCAAACTCACATAAAAAGCTTATTTTGAAAGATATCAACATGGAAATGCCCTAATTGATTGAGCTACAATTCTAGTTTTTAAAACGCTTTCAAGTTTCTCTTCATATTGCACCTTAAACTTAATTTATACTTTTCAAGCAAACTTTTTTTCAGGAGAAACATCACGAAAAAATTCAAAGTGTTTTAGAAACTAGAATACGGTAGTTGGTGAATGGTGATAATGCTAAAAGTTTTGTCATGATGATATCTTTAAAAATAAACTTTTTATGACAGTTTTAAGTAGTTTTTTTATGAAATGTCAATAAAAACAAAAACGTGTCATTTTCATAATGGAACTATAAAATATTTATTTTTTAAGATATTGCCTTCAAAAAACCTTTAGCATTACCAGTCTGGTTTTGAAAACAATTTAAATTTTCTCATAATGATGTTTTTAAAAAAGTTTGCTTGAATTTTTTCATGGAACATACCATTAGCCATAATTTTACAAAAACTACTGATGTGCAGATTTTTTATTTAAAAAAAAGCGTAAATAAACTAAGAAAAAATATTTATCATATGTAATAAAGACAATTTATTTAATTAATAATTATATACAATAACAAAAATCACTTAAAAATTAATTAAGTTCGTTCTAACGGCATAAAATTATTTTATCGGCAGGTTCAGATTCGGTGAAAGATTGTGTTATAACGACGCCAAATGTAAACGCTCCGACGGCCTGATACAAAATGGAAACCGTTAACATCAACCGATCTTTGACTAAGTAAAGATGTGGATCTTTTTGTAAAACGTAACGTAAAAGAATATAACCTAGTAAAAAAAAAGCGTGAGAAAAAGTATCGAAACGTTAATTGTTGTTTTTGTGTTTTTTAATGTCGTTTGAAACCAACATACCAGGAAATACGAATATCATTAACGATGCCAAACTGCCCAGAGCACGAATGGCGACACCGATGTTCGGAGTGAAGACAGCCAATAAAACCGTCGTACAAAACCATATCGAAGATATGAGAATTCTTCTTTTCGGTTCTTCGTCTCGTGCCACATTTGGCGAGAGATTCTTCCACGATATCCATAATCCATCCACTGCAATCCTATTCTCAAAATGTAAGCAAATTTACTGTGAATTATCGACAAAGAAAATAGAACTTATTTGTCTTACTCCCATATTTAAAAACGTTGCTTAAAATAAAGTTAAGCTTAAACCATGATGCAAGACAAAACTTTATATGTAGAGTTTTTAAGTTTAAGTTTGTCTTAATGTGGTTTTATAAATATTTATTTTGTTTTTATCCGGCCACGATGGCACCAGTGCAGTGGTTATTATGTTCTATAAGAGGTCTCTTCTATCCACCCGCGTGTGGTTTGAGTAAATTTATATTTTTTAAGCGAACGTTTTTCAGGAGAAACATTACGAAAAAAAAAAATTGAAAGTGTTTTAGAAATTAGAATGTTAAGTTTTTTCAAAACCATCAGGACCACATTATATTATTAAAAAACCGCTTCCACTAACCGTCCACAAAATGTTAAGACTGGAAACGCAGTGATGGTCTTAATGGCCAGCATTACGATGCCGATCAGTACGACTGCATTGTTTGCATCGTACTCTAGAAGAATATCGCTAGGAACACTACTTCCGAATGTTAGGTAACCAAAAATTGCAACTAAACTGTACGCAGTAGCACAGAAAATCATTGCACTCAAAACAACGTAAGCGAAAGTGCCGAGATTTCTTTTTCGTAAACAAGAGTAGACCGGCACCGAACTGATGTGACACTGTGTGAAAAATCGTTTGTTTTTTAAAGAGTAACCTAACTTCCAGTTTATTTTTAGTATACAATGAAAACCGTTTAACACGAAATAAATATTCAATCCAATGCCCCTTTAGAATATCATTAAAATTATTTCTTTTAACGTGAAAACGAATAACTTGGAATATATTTTGAATCCGATCCATCAAAATAGCATAAAAAATCTTTAAATGCGAAAACGGGCAACATGAAGAATCCGATAACACGAAATAATTAAAATTCTTCCTATTAATTCGTTTAACACGAACAACTATTTCGGTCACTTCCATCCGTTCCATTTCGTGTTAAACGGTTTTCACTGTATTTTTAAGGGAGTAGTAGCTCACTTGGAAACCGAAACAAATCGCAGGAACGACAAGAAAAACATCGGTCCACGCATTCGGACTGTTTCAGAAATACAAAACAAAACCATTTTAACAATATAAAATCATAATGAGATTAAGATTCAAATCTTGTTTACACGGTCTTGACGTCTGCATTGTGATGATCCGTATTATAGTATTGGTATACGACTAGAAAAACAAGATAGAGAGCTGAAATAACTCCGAGAGCGCTGTAAAACCGAAATAAAAAAAAAAAACGATATGACAACTGTCTTGAGGCAATTATAGGTGTTTCAAACCTGGGATATTTCAAGAAATCTATCCTTTTTGAGAAACATAAAGGTAAAATAAATATAAATGCCGTAGTTGGTAGCGTAAATCTTCGCTCCATGTACCAGAAATGACAAAAATCGGAACCGTAAAGAGACGACAAGACTAGAAAAATTCCATAAATATTAAATTTCGTAAAAATATAAAGCAAACTCCTCATCACTGGAGGCTCACGAAGGAGAGAGAGAGAGAGAGAGAAGGTGATCTTAGTCGTACCTCTGTCAAACTGGTCTCCGATGACGACTAGAAAAGTAATACAAGCTCCAAATAGATAAACCGTAATTGTTATCGAACATATCTGTTGCCAAGTCGAGCCACATAAATCGAAAACGACATCCTGATAAGTCGAACTTGATTTCAGATCAGAACTGTTTGCTAGAATGAGCAATGCTCCGATCACGAAAAACAAAATTATCTGCAAAAGATAAATGGTGTTAAAACACTGAATACGTGCAAATGCACGGTGAAGCACAGAAACGCGTGCACACGTACAAAAACAGACATAAAAGTATTCAAAGGCTGCGGAAAGACACATTAACGACCCTCTAACTTTGGTTATTCTGTCTTTCAGAAGCGAAAATTGAGAGAAACTTGGTAGTGGTTTAGATACTAGAAGGGTAACTCAATCACCTAATGGCATTTTCATGTTGATATCTTTTAAAATAAGTTTTTTTTATGCCAGTTTGAAAATATCAACTTTTAAGCAAAATATATTTTTTTAATTTTTGTTCATAAAAAGTTTATTTTGAAAGATATAAAAATGAAATTACTTTTAAGTGATTCAGCAACCGTTTTAGTTTCTTAAACACTCTCTAGTTTCTCCTATTTTTCTTTCTCCGTTTTTTAAAAATGTTTTCCCCCGCGATTTTTCGTATATTATTCCTGTTTTCGTGCTTTTCCGCGTTTTCTCTGTATTCCGAACCGATGTATAAAATTCTACAAATACCCCCAGTAAGACAGAGGCAGTAAAAATGCCTCCTGCTTGATCATAAGCTTGAGGAAAGTTCAACAATCCAGCTCCGAGCGTCGCATTAACGACCAGAAATACTCCTTCGTACCATTTTGCGCCTAAAATATAATGTTAATTACATAATTTAAGATAATTAATGACAATCGATCGCTCAGAAACATATGGTTAAGGTAGTTTCAAAGTGTAAACACCTGTCGAACTCTAGATTATTCTGTCTTTCATATGCAAAAAAAAAACGAGAAACTTAAATTTGTTTTAGAAACTAGAAGGGTAGCTCAATCACTTAATGGTACTTTTAGATTGATATCTTTCAAAATAAACTTTTTATGGGGTCAGTTTGGAAAAATTGACTTAATTTTAAGCAGACGAAATTTTTTTTTAAATTTTTGTTCATAAAAAGTTTATTTTGAACGATATCACGATGAAAATACTCTTAAATGATTCAGCCGCCCTTCTAGTTTCTAACACACTTTCTAATTTCTCTTAATTTTGCTCTTGAAGGACAGAATAATGCGAATTCGAAAATCAGCTGTTCATAAACCCATATCTTAAGAAAATGACGCAAAACACAAAAGCCGGCAGCGCGTACAAGCTAGAAGCAACCTGACGACAGCTCAACGTAAACAAAAATACACGTGCCTAGCAACCGCGCAAACCTTTTCATTATTAATTTCATTCACCTTTGACACGCGATCGTACAGATTTACGTCTAGAAATAAGCGGCTGAGTTTCTTCATCGTCTGACATTTTCATTGACAAAAAATGTCAAAACTAATTAACCCAACCTGAAAGTTCAATCAAAAAAACGTTTTTTTGATAAATTTTACAACTAATTAACAATATCGAAGCGCTTCAAATATAAAAAAAGCGAAATATAAATAGCTAAAAATAAGTTTTCATTTGAAAAGTTTTAAATTTTGAATAAGTTTACGCCCAATTTCTTATGAGTCATCGAAAATCACATGGAGCCGTTTACGAATTTTCGTCGATAAATTTGAGAGTTAGCCGCCGCTGCCGCCAACTTCAATAATGGCTGAAGCTGGTAATGTATCGATAGAATATCGATTTAGTAATAATATGTAATCAATAGTGAGCTCGCGAGTCCGATGCTTTATGGATATAGAAATATGTGGAAATAAAGGTTGAATATTCATAATGCAAAATTTGTATTAGTATATCGATTAATGTTATTTATCGATATAATTTTAGATATGCATAGAATTACCAAAATAGCTTATTCACACTGAAACGATCAGCTGATAAACTTTATTCATTTAAATCGAGAACGGAAAGTTTTTTTATTAAGATATCGTAATAAATTTTATGTTTATTCACGTAGCTAAATATGAAGCAGTTTAAATAATTGTGAAATTGTTAGTAATCTGAATAGATTACAGTTAATTTTGTTTCAGTTTAATCATTATTGCTTGGTGTGAACGAAGCCGTTCTTGTTTTCGACCTTGATAAATGTCGTCATCACAATATCACGTGCTTATCGATACTTGAGAAGGCATGTTCAATTGCATTGATGTTATCATTTTGTAGCATAAGGTGAGTTCTACACTCTAATAGAAATGAACATAAGGGATAAACAAACATGGCGTTAATCCTGGTTATGTTTATAAGAGAAAAACGCCATGTTAGGTCAACCATACAGCAGCTTAAAAATAAGTCGTCACGTCATTTGTGTATTTACAATTATTTTCTAGCCTCTTACAATACGTTTCGAAGGTTACAATGATGCACGTGATTGGCTGTTGAACGTTGATACCACAAATATCGATGACGTAGTTTGTACTCTTGTTTTGATGACAATGTACACAATTTGAGGTTGTTCTTTTCGCAAAGATAAATGGTTTTCATTTTCGTTTTCGGTTTAACGTTAAATTGTTAGTTTTTTTTATTACGTTGATTACTTTTAATAAGATTTATTTTAATTAGTTAAAAAGTGCAGTAAAGTGTTTGATAACATTTTGATTCGAATGGATTTCGTAAGTTGTAGTGAATTCTTCAATGAGAGACACATAGAGACTAGAATGTAACCGCACTAAAAATAATAATAATAGAAAGAGAAACTAAAAAAAAAGTGTTCCTGAATCAGGAAAAGTGTGAAATCAGTGACTTAATTAGGGGTGGAGGGGAGGTGGTCATCCTGAGTCCTTAAATTTTTTAAATGGGGGCCAAACAAAGTAGTGGTGGAGGTGGTGGGCCAACAGACGGTTCTCCACCCGTCCAATCGACGACCGGAAGTGTTCCGGGCTCGAACAATTCGAGAGGAAATCGAACCCTTTCTTCTGGAAGAGGAGGTAGTGGAGGAGGAGGAGGAGTGGGTCCTAGTCCAGTTGGTGGATCCGATTCGAGACAAAGAGCTCGTAGTTTATCACATGTGCCTAGTAGTATTCTGGGGCAGGCTCCAACGTCCACTTTAGGCATAGGAATTCCATCGTCAATAGCAACAGGAAATGGAATGTTAGACATTTCCGGTTCTCCTGATTCGGATGCGAGTAGTACCACTGATGATGGATTTGGTAATATTACCTCGGGACTTATAAGTAGGGTTTTTGCGGCCCACTCGTTGCCCACTCAGTTATCATCGTTTAATGGTAAGTTTAAAAAGACATTTCAGAGGAACCTGGTTTTTTTTTTTTTCAGCCCTTTTCCAATTTTAGTGACCGTTAACCTCAGAGAAAACCGTTCTTTTTTGACCGTCTTCTCGGCTTCAGCAACACAAACACTTCAATCATAATCAAGAATTTTATTTCAATTTCTTATTTTAGCTTCGTTTTTTTTTCTAATGACAAATCATTTACTTATGATTTCATTCCATCGTGACTTTTAGCTCATGTTTTGGGTCCAAATTCAAGAAGGTAAAACTTAGTATTTGAACTTCAATTCTCTGTTAAATTGGTTTCAGATTCTTACAAAAAAAAACTTTTTTCTTATTAATTAATGAGTATTTTACAGTGAAGTTTTTTCATGTTGGAATTATGCTCATTGGATTGAAGTTTTTACGTTCAAAAACCATGTTTTCTTTCTTGAATATGGATTCTAGAGTTCATTTTAAGTTAAAAACACACTTGGTGTGAGAGAGAGAGAAAAAACCCTGGGACGTTGACTCATGTCTACAATGTCGATGACTTTTATTTTTTTTTAATCATTATTTTCCTAGTAAAAATGAACTAAAAGATAAAACCTAAATATGGGCTCAGTAAACTTTTGTAAGAAGTTTAGTCATTTTTTAAAAAAAATATATTTTTGGTTTTTGCAATTATTTTTTTTTTAAATAACAAAACTTATTGTAAAAAAAAAGATAATGGGAAAAGTTTCCAATGCACATTTTGTTAATTTGTTGGTTTAAACCGATTCAAAGGTAAGTAACCGGTTCTTTTCGTTGAGAAGGATGTTTTTACTTTTCTGATTTGCAACCGTTGTGAATTAGGGAAGAAGTAAAAATCCGTTTCTTATTTCCAACTGTTGGACTTGCTTCTTTTGATAATAATGATAATGATGATCAGCTGTTGAACTGAATGCGTGTCAATCTTTGCAATTGACGCTTGTGGTTTTTTACTCATTAAAATTTAAATCACATTGAGGCCTATTATTATTATATAAATTGAAATGAATGCGTTTTCATTATTAAATTTGATAGTTGTCATTTAACCTTCTAGGATGACCTCTTTTCTCCACTTATTCTACTATTTTATCTTCATTTAATCTTATTATATGAACAAAGAAAAGAGGAGCAACTCTAGTGTAGATTTTCGAAACTCCATTGCGTTGGCCAACTGTATGTTGTTAAACAGAAAACGGAAATGGGTGCCTTGTTATAGTAGAAAAAGGTTAGGCCATTCAAATTTCATTCATTGGTAGCCAATTGACGTCACTGTTGGTTGTATGTTAGTTACTACGTGCACTTGACCAGAGCATTAAGATGGACTTAGTAATGCACTGAAGATGAAGATTTTGTAGCTGAAGACGAAGATTTTGTAGCTGAAGACGAAGATTTTGTAGCTGAAGACGAAGATTTTGTAGCTGAAGACAAAGATTTTGTAGCTGAAGACGAAGATTTTGTAGCTGGAGACGAAGATTTTGTAGCTGGAGACGAAGATTTTGTGGCTGGAGACGAAGATTTTGTGGCTGGAGACGAAGATTTTGTGGCTGGAGACGAAGATTTTGTGGCTGGAGACGAAGATTTTGTGGCTGGAGACGAAGATTTTGTGGCTGGAGACGAAGATTTTGTGGCTGGAGACGAAGATTTTGTGGCTGGAGACGAAGATTTTGTGGCTGGAGACGAAGATTTTGTGGCTGGAGACGAAGATTTTGTGGCTGGAGACGAAGGTTTTGTAGCTGGAGACGAAGATTTTGTGGCGGAAGATGAAATGTAGTGTCATCTATTACAAAGTGACCTATGGTAACCACGCCATTTTATCTTAATCTAAAAGAAAATGTTTATCTTCAGGGCGCTTCAAAATCAGCCCGTAGATGCAGCCGTTTGAGTTAGTTACCCAAGATGCAACTTAATACAGTGTTCAATAGGCCCTACCTATTAGTCCTACTGGGATGAACGACTACAAGTTTTAGAACGAACTAGGGCCTACATGTTCTAGATGCCACAGAGCCGCTCTATCCATCTTTGAGCATAGAGATATTTGTGTTGTCCTTATTTACTTCTGAATGCGATTTGAAAATAAACAATTAGGTTTAAGATGGATATTGGGTAATGCATCCTAACGACTGCGTGTGTGTTCAATAATGTGTTCTAATATACACACTGTATGTTAGAAACAGACAATTTCTACAATTGTTGGTCGTATCAATGCAACAAATCTCGGCGTTATCAAATGCAACCTAGAAAGTAGCAATTGGTAGTTAATATTTAATGTATTATTATGTAATATCTTACTATTTCTGCTGTAAAGTGAGAGTTTATCTATAAAGTTCTAGTTTTTTTTGTTCTATTCAAATGATCCAATCAAAGATAACAATAACAAAAGGTAGAAAAGAAAAGAAATTATTTCTCATTTTGATAATTTGATTGGCCGTGAAAAAGTCACTTGCAAGTGTTTCTCATTCTGCACTTAACTGTTGTTAGTTTGAGTGTATCAAAGTGGCTGCTATGAAAACGAATACAACTATTGGGGGTGGGAGGAGGCGGATACGTTTATGCAAATACAGTTGTGCAACTTGTACCATATATAGTTTGTATATAAAATTCTTGTCATTGAGGAATCATCTTCAATGACAAGCAAATAACGAAGGTAGCTAAACTCTTACTTTTTTTTTCTTCTTCTTCTGAACTGTTTATTGCTAAATTGACTGACCAAGATTCAAGAAGAGAATTTCATAAACCGGCGAGAACTAATTAATACTCATACTGTAAGCACCCCATCGTATAGTTAAGATGGTATGATAACAATGATATGACTATGACTTCAATAGGAGAACTGATCAATAATTTGTGTCTGGCTGTAATTCAGAAGGGTAATTGCTCTACCTCACTGACAATTTTGAAAGGAATTTCCGGATATGCATCATTTTACATATTCTTTCTTGAGAAAGTAAGGTTAGATGTTTGTTTTCTGTAGGAGTGTTAACTGGGGTTAGCATAGTTGTTGGGCACTTTTTATTTTAAGAGCCTAGATCCACGTTGTCCATCTTGTTGTTTTGAGCAGACGACAACGAGACAAATGAGTGTTCTTATATGGTGTTACTAAAACTGAAAGAAATCGCCTCACAATCGCTCAATTCAAATACAGTAAAGCGCAAAATGCAATAAAAACTATTGTTCTTTCAGTGCTCGATTTATATAATTTTTGAAAAGGTCCTTCTATTTTTAAACAAGGTTCAAAGTCGTTCGTTTTTTTAACCCCATGTTAAATCCCATTGGCCCCAAAACCGTCCCT
The DNA here is from genome assembly GCA_036925085.1 of Brachycybe producta. Lineage (NCBI taxonomy): Eukaryota > Metazoa > Arthropoda > Diplopoda > Playtdesmida > Andrognathidae > Brachycybe > Brachycybe producta. The sequence goes on along the minus strand of JAUPFP010000016.1, from coordinate 3,156,278 downwards.
CAAACATTTGAAAAACTCTCGGTAAAAACGATTTAGAACAATAACAAAATAATTAGCACATATATTCATGTATTGGCTTCACGATGTTTCCTTTTTATAAATTTTGAAAAGGTCCTTCTATTTTTTTAATAACGTTTAAAATCGTACGTTTTTTTAACTCCATGTTAAGTCCCATAGACGAAAACACCGTCCAACAAAAGCTAAGAGAACTTTCATTAAAATGATTTAGAGCAATCAGAAAAATTAGCACGTACTTATACGTGTTTATTGCCTTCAGGATTATTCCTTTTTCTAGATTCTAAAAGGGCTTTCTATTTTTAAATAACATTTAAAATGTTACGTTTTTTTAAACTCCATGTTAATTCCCATAGGAGCAAAAAACTGTCCCACAAACATTTGAAGAACTCCCATTAAAAACGACGTATAACAATCAATTAAAAATTAGCACGTGCATTAATCTATTGGCTTCACCATGTTTTCTTTTTATAAGATTAGCACGCGAAATTATTTTTCTATTAATTATTATGTGACTTCGAACCTGGAGAAAAAACGTTAAAAAACCGTTTTTCAACCAACAACGATCGCAGCGCCTACAGTTGGAGAAATTTTGAAATAAACGCTATATCTAGGCTCTTAAGCAGCCGGTCACATTAGCTTGTACACACATGAATTAAATGAATTCAAATTAAATGTGTTTAGGTGAATTATACGGAATCAAGTTAAGGACATGAACCAAATAAAATTTGACTTTTATTATTTATATTTTAAATTGAAATACTAAATCAATATATTTTGTCAATTTAGTTTATATATTATATTTAAGTAAATTAACTCAATATTTTGAGATTATTAACTGAATAAATTGAATTCGACATATTGTTTGTTTGTCCTTCACAAGGTTCTGTAGAACACGTTTATTATTTAAATGCATTTAAATTATCAGGTGTATGTACTAGGTATAACTAAGTTATATTCTGTTTTGGGTTTTTTTTTTATAATTTGCGTTCGGACAGTTGGAGTGTAAAAATATTTTTTTCTATGTCCCATCTGCGGATCACTTGGCACACTGCCGTGGGGTCTGTGGACCCAGGTTTGAGAAACCCTGCTGTAAATCTTTTACAATGTCCAAGAAACGAAGATCAGTGCTTTCTGGTGTGCAATAAGTGTTGCCAAGAGTTGACAATTGCAATTTTTTTCATGGACACACACATACATGGCCCAGTGAAAGTTGCTTTAAATATTGCCAATGTGATCACAGCTTTACAAACGTTTTTGAAGAAGTTAACGGTCTTTAATGTAGGAGCATTAGTTTCACAATAATTAAATTAATTATATGGTTTATGTAATAATTATTAACATTATTTTAATGTACAAGTTTACTTCTACAAATTAATTATAGTTGATGAGATTGTAAATGTTAAAATCATGCAAATTGGCGTTGAGACAACTTTAGTCAAATTCACAGACAATACATGTTCACGAAATTTAGAGTAGACACGGGCTTAGACGTTTACCAAATAGGTCTGCTAACTAAACTTCAACTTGAACACTCTGAACAGGGTTCCAACACAGAAAACCTCTTTATTTTATTTGTCTATCCTTGAGCTGATTTTTTTTTTCTATGTTGAAACTCTTGCTTAGAGTGTTCAAGTTGGAGTGACAAGTTTCCGTCTTGAATTTTAGCCTAAAATAAAAGCATGCTTTTACTTCGAAGATAGAAGTAAAATGACGAAGTTATAAGCGAGAAAAATATTACATTTTTGAATTTGTTTCAATACAAATTCTTCATCTGTCCTTGCATTTTGTACATTTATATTCAAGATGGTGGTCGTTATGAAAACAATAATAGATGTAAACTAAAACGACTTTTGACTACATTTGGAAAATCCTTGTTAGGAGCCAGAGAGTACTGAAGCTGTACTACTTTACTTATACATGAGGGCATTTGAGAATTCCTACAAGGTGTTATAAAATGAGATCACTAATGCATAAGAACCACTAAAAATTGTGGCTATATGTTGCGTTTAGGAGCAGCAGACAATTGTTGTGATTGATTGGAATTAATTTCAAGCCAATTTTAGTAGTTTTTTTAATGAGTTTGTAGGCATTTACAAACGGTAGCCTCTTATCTCTTTTTGAAGTTTGAATAGGTTGGGCTTCAAACACAAAAAAGGTGAATTATTGTTGGACCAGCTGATAATTGTTTACTCAATTGTTTAAAAGTGATGTTTCTCAGTTGGCTTTGTTTGCACATTGAAAACACTTTAAATGACAAATGTCTGCCAGTCTTTTTTTTTTTTACATAAACACTTTTTATGTATTTTTACGCACCTCAAACACACACAATTACACATTTTCGTGCAATACGATTTATCCTAGAAAAAGCTCAACCTTGAAAACAGGTTTTGTGAATAAATTAAGGGCTCCGTGATTGCTGCAATAATAAAGTGGGGGGGGGGCCCTTCGTTGGTCCAAAATAGTAATAGAAATGAAATTATCAAAGTGAAACAAACATGTGTTTCTCTTTGATAATTTTATGAACGTGAGAAATGAAATTTTTAAAAGTCTGACTGTCGTTTACACAAAACGATTATGAATATTAATTTAATAAGGTGTCATTTTTGGGGGTGGAAGAAATTGACTTATTTTATGTTTGAAACAGGTTTTCTTTTTCGATTTACGGTCGATTATTACGGGTTTATACAGTCAAGGCGTTGAAGTTGTTGTTGGGTTTATATCAATAGGGTTTTATATTTTCTGGTTTTGACAATGCATTTTCTATGTTGCACTTGGACTCTTGTCCCTCGGCCATAGGCCTTTATGGCTGCTTGCAGAGTAATTTTTCAAATTCAAATTCAAGGCAGGGTCCTATCGTCTGTGGTCGAATATTGTACTAAAGATTTTCAATTGAAATCCAATGTATTTTAGAAAGTCGGCGGTGTTCAGACCATGGTTTTGAACGGGCCATGACCGGATCGTGTTCTACATGCATTTGGAAAGAAAGGGATCTCTACACACTTTCCGGTCATAATACGGTCCGGTCATGGTTACCAGTCATTTTTCTATGGAAAATCACGATCTGAGTGTGGACGTCGTGGACTTACTTTTGACCACGGTCAACCAGACACCCTGCCTAGACTGTATACTGTGAATCAACCCTAGGTAATAACTTGTACACAACACATGAGTTAAATGAATTGAAATTAAATGTGTTTAGGTGAATTATACGGAATCCAGTTAAGGACACATGAACCAAATAAAAATTGACTTTATTATTAATATTTAAAAATTGAAATACAAAATCAATATTTTGTCAATAGTTTAATTTAAGTATTAACTCAATATTTTCAGATTAATTAATTGAATAAATTGAATTCGACATATTGTTTGTTTGTCCTTCACAGAGCTTTGTAGAACACGTTTATTATTTAAATGCATTTAAATTATCAGGTGTGTACTAGGTTTTAAGAGATTTTTTAACGATTTCGTTTTCGATTGATCATCGACTCATCGTGTTAACTGGAGTTGACTGTTGACTTCCTATTGACCATATATTCTTAATGTGGTTTGAGGATTGAAATTGGCTTTTATAGTTTTTCTTTTCAAGAGTTTAAATCAAGATGTTTGAAACATGAGGTTCCGATTTTCATTGACGCGATTTCTGTCCATTATTCTGATGTTAATTTGCGCCATACTTTGTGGTAGTACGGAAGGACCTTAGAATGAAGTTCATTAGGATCAGAAAGGTTTTTTTTTGTTAAAAAAACGCATCTTCAACTTGTTAATGAGATCAAGTTCCTTTTAATCTTTTTTTTTCTTCTTCGTTAATTTCTAATTAATAAAATTTTATATTCATTCTCATAAAGAAATTTCTCAAAAGCCAATCTCCTGTTTATTGAGATAAAGAGAATGATAGACAAGCTGCAAGAAAAAAATTTGCAATAAGTTATATGACGTCATCAAGACTCATCATCGCGCGTGAAATTGTCAGAGATGAAGCTGAAGAAGATACACGGATGACGTCACCGTGCTTCTTTTATTAAAGTTTTGAACTTAAAAAAGTTCTTTTAACTCTTGGGACCACTCACTGAATAGGAGGAGGAAATGAATTGCTTTTCAGTCTTTATAAGGATGATGATGATACCATTCATTCATTCACTTTTACGAATTTTGGATTTGTTACTATGGTTACTAGCAGCATCTGGTTACCATGGTAATCATCTCTATTAAGAGAATGTTCCATTTTAGAATGCTATAGGTGAAATACATTGGAATGAAATTACCTTTTAAAGGTGATGATCACCACAATATATTAAGACGGAAATTGTGGTTTTATTGATGTGTGTGGTTTTTTTTTTAAAAAAAAAGTCGAGAATAAATTTTATGAAATAATTTCACGATTTGAAACTAGACGAATAAACGAAGGTGTTTAGATAATTTTTGTTAAGATATCAGATACTGTAATATCTGAAATTTACCAGGTTTAACACCTAATCGTTTGTTATCTATTCCTTAAACTGACATGACAAATATTATGATATTGGGGCGCAATCGGAAACGAAATAGTAGGCCTAATTGTGTTGAAAAGAATCTAAGTCTACAGGTTGATTGATTGACTCACATCTTAGCCAATTCTTTGAAAGAGAAGAATTTCCGGATGTGTTTGATTTTGCCATTTCCTTCTCAAATATTGAGGCCATAGAAAGCCGTATAAATGAGGAGGCCATTGATGCAAACATGGCGCATACGCATTTTTTTTTTTACATTTTGACCTTTACACTGAAGGCCGCCATATTCAATTTAATCTTCTCAAGAAAGCAAGCATTTCTTGAGAAGGGGAAGTTGCAGCTAACATGATTCTCAGGCACGTTTTTTTCTTTACTGATGCTCCGCCTCGCCCAAATGTTGTTTCCGAACGTTCTTTTCTGGCTTTTACAGTTTAATAGAGCTTTTTCTTTTGTTTCCGAATGTCTCCCATGATGTCAAATAAACCAAAAATTTAAACTTTTGTTTTACCATGTTAAACCTAAACAATTTCCGTTATGAGTTTATCAAAGAAATTGAAATAGAAATTAGAATAGTTAAATTAAGAGAAGAATCACACATACTGAATAAAATCCCACTGAATTTCACTTTAATATGAGGCATTTACCAGAAGCGTCTTATCTTTTGAGTGGAAAGGGACACAGAATTTTTTTTTTATTTCTAATGCTATTTTATGGTTGTTTTTTCAGCGCGTGTGATCGTTCCCTAAGAGGTTTTTATGGTGTTATCTGTAATATAAATTATTTTTTATCGCGTTTTGAAAAACGACAATGTTTGAAAAGCAATTTACAAAATATTATTAAAAAAAAACTCATAAGAAGTTTATTTTCAAAGACACCAACATGAAAATACTCTTAGTTTAGTCTTTTACTCTTCTACTTTCTAAATCACTTTCAGTTTCTTTTTAAAGTGGATTATGAAAAGCTGATTTTCGAACGCTGATTATTGTGTTTTTTTTTTCGTTTCAAGTGCAGAATGAAAAGAAACTTGAATGTGTTTTTTTTTAGAAACTAGAAGAGTAGCTCAATCACTTGAGGGTATTTTCATGTTGATATCTTTCAAAATAAACTTTTTATAGGCAACAATTTGTAAATGTATCGTCTGCTTAAAGTTTGGCCGTTTTAAAATTCACAAAAAAAAAGCTAAAAGATAGCAGCATGAAAATATCCTTAAGGGTAGGTTTATACTCCAAACTTTGCTAAGATTTACATTGCACAATTTGAAGTTCTGTAAAATTAGCTCCCCAAAGCTTAGCTTGTTCATAGAAAAATGTGGTCTTGCAAGGTTTACGATATTTTCTAATTTTTATACCCTATAAAACAGATACATAAACCAATAGAACCCCTCCCCTTCTAGAAGCAAGAAAGGTGTGACTTGTTCATCCCTTTTGTGTATCCATTTCATGATTGGTGCTTTGAGTTGCTAAGCTTTGAAAAGTCGAACGATTTCAAAGCTAGCTTCATGCTCTGGCGAAAGCAAAAACCTGAAGCTCTGACGTCATTCTTGAAGCTTCGCAGGCTGCTTTGCCGCTTGGCAACGGAGTATAAACCAACCCTAAGTCAGTTAAGTGATTGAGCTGCTCTTCTAGTTTCGAAAGCATATTCAAGTTATTTTTTATTTTGTAACTTGAAAGACAGAATAATTTGAATTTGAGTGGCGTTTTTACACTTTAAAAATCACCTTAAAGTTGCTTCTAAATAAATCCTAAACGAGGAAGTTCTTTGAAAAGAGGAGGGGAGAACACGGGATTACCGCGAGCAAAACCGAAGGATGTTTTTCAAACAAGATTTACTGCAATTTCATCATTTACTTCCTTACGAACTTTGTCGTTAGTTAGGGGAAAATGATTTTTTCGTTTCTATTTATTTGACAATTTCGTTTAAAAGTAAGAGGATTTTTGTTAGTTCAGTAGAAAGTGATTTTTTTTTTACTTCGGTGGCTTGTTTTTTTTAAATCGATTATTTAATTTTATATCATCATCATCATCTTCATTGTAATCTAATTGCTTCCTTGTTGTTACACTTCTGAATTAAAGCTCTCTTTTTTTGTGTCTTCGTGGAAAACGGTCTTTCTTCTACGTAAAAATAAAAACTCATTTAGACTTTGAGTAAGTGAGACACTTCTGCATGGTTTCACAATCGTTTTGTATTATTTGATGAAAAGTCTTCTCTCTTATTTTTTTCATCAGTCTGTCGATAATTAAAATTGGAAGGTGTTGTTAGACTTCATTTTATTTTATTTCCATGAAATAATTTAATTATTTTGCTGCTGTTGCTCTTTTTTTTTTTTTTTTTGGTAGGTTGCATTTTCCTTTTTTTTTTTCTTCTTTCTTTGGTTCGTTTTTTCGTGTTTCATACTTGAGGTGTGAATTATTGAACGACTAACAGGATCAATCAATAATTTATCAGTTTCATGAAATGTTCATCGATTATTTTTGCTACAAACTGATGGACATTGAAGAAGAAATTCGAGATGATGTTGTTGTTGTGCACGCAATATGTATATATTGGATGGATCGACGTGCATTATAATGTCCTATGCTAAACAATAGAGTGACACTTGTGGAAGTTACTGTTGTTTACTGTGCTAATAAAAATGGGTAGTTATTTTTCATTACACAAACAAGACACTTAGCTAACTAGTTTTTCGTTCTAATTAATGATCGAGATCAACAATATATATGTATATAAATATACATTATTATACATATAGGTTGGCCTCAAGAACGAAGTAGAAAATTCAACAAATAAATTGTAATTTAATCTGTAATCATGCACGCACAAAAGAGCCATAATTTTATTGGGGGTTTACTGGCCCTCCAGATCAGTGGCCCGTTCTTCAAGGAGACCCAAATGACTACATGCATTTTTAAAGGAATGTTTTAGAGGCGCTTGCATCGCCAAAGATTATTGTCGCTTAGAAAAACAGCTTTTTAAAAACTATTTTTAAACGTATTAATTACAATAAAAAAAAATCTCGTAAAAACATTAAGGTTTGTAGTTATGTTCTTACGCCTAATAAATGCAGCGCACACGGCAATACGGAATAGTGACGTAATTGTCTGTGTTACCGAAAATGATGGCCGTACATATGGCATATGACAGCGACCTCTTGTGACATGCAACAATAATATGCTTACATGCAACACGAGGTTTATGTGTGATTGAGCAATCCACTTAATGTATTATCTTTGACTCTAGGCAAACGTACGTGATTAATTGATGCTGATTGGCGGAAAGACTAACAAACTGAAAGTAGTAGTCGTTTGTTTAGCCTCAAGCATAGCGTTGTGGTACAGAGGTGTTTTGGCATCACGGTTCCATGTTGCCGTACGTGCTGCAGTAGTCGTATGAAGATGACTTGTGTTGTATTTAGGCTTGCCACCTGTGGAGGACAGTCCTCCATTCGGAAGAAATGGTCTCCGACTAGGACCGTCCTCCACAAACGTAATTTAATTTTTATATAAAATTTATTGTGTGGAGGACATGTTTGCCTTCGTGGAGGACGGTTCTGGCCAGAGGACATTTCTTCCGAATGGAGGACTGTCCTCCGCAAAGGAGAAAAGGTTGCAAGCCTAGTTGTATCCCATTTGAACGTTCAGAAAAAAAGGGAAAAAAGCTGTAATTGCAGCCTCAACTGGCAAATTGTTTTCTTCATTTATTCGTTTAGCATTGGCTTAGTAATGACGAGAGAGTGGCTTTGCAGCTGGGTCACTAGCATAGACTGTCGTATGTTCTTAGGCGTGAGTGCTCTAGAAGCATATCGGCAGGTGGACCGTAGTTCTTTGTAACATATACTGTACGTAGAGTATACGTGTATAGTACACATGCACATGATATATATGCATCACCATGAGACAAATACGCTTCAGGACACATAGACAAACATAAACATTAAGATAAAACACGCAGAAATATACGGAAATATACTGAAATTCTGAAAAAACAAACAAAAAAACACAGAACAATAAATAAGAAAATCTGCATGAGGGAGTAAAGTTATTGTAGACACAGGTGGTAAAAAAATAAAAGGGTCTTTTGTAAATGTGAATAGTAAATTTTAATTAAATTGAGGATTTCATTATTGTAAATTTTTTTTAAATGTTGTGTGCATCTTTAAAAACGATATCGTTCGTTCACTCCAGGATTTTTCTAGTTTTGTGTTCTTCTTCAAAGTGGAATGGGGATAAATTGCAGTTTGCTTCGAATGTGGTCGATTGTTGTAACACACAAAAGTCACTCTTGAGAAAAACATACACTGAAGAGAGAGAGAGAAACCAGCAAAAGATGATGGAGAAATTACAGACAAAAACAACAGCATCATCATCCTCATCATCATCTTATAAGATGTTTTCTTAAGCTTCTTCTTCTTTTCTACAATATACATAATTATTGCAATTCATTTATTTATTCTAGATTTCTTTTTTTTTTAGTTATCTCGTATATAGAGGTTATATATGGTGTAAGGGGGTTCAGTCAGTTCTTTTCGGTGGTGTGGTGGTGGTGGTGGTGGTGATTGATCACAACAACTTCTTCGAAGTGTATTTATTTCTAATTTTGAGTTTAGTTTCTTTTGAATTTATGGTGGCCCATATCTCATTCACCATTTTTAATAATGGTGATAATGATTTTTGATCGTGAATTTTGTCTTCTGTTTTAAATTTCTTTTGTTTAAGAACGTAAGAAAAAAAGCTGAGCCTATGAGAAAGAGAAGAAGATGGTTTAATCGGGAGGAGGATATTTTTGTGATCGACGTCGTCGTCGTCATCGTTGTGGCTATTTTTTTAATCGTTGTCTTTAGAGTAGGCACCAGAACGTTGAAGCATCATTTTCATTATGATCATCATCAAGAAATGAATTTAAGTTGATTTTTAATTAGAATTTTTTATTATTATTTTAATTTATTAAAATATTGATCTGACAATTTTTGAAGAAGGTTCAATCTTGATTACTTCGGGGGAGAAAAAAAAAAAGGAAGAAAATACCTCTTTAAATTTAATCGAAACTGTTTTTTAGAAAGTATTCTTTCCCTTTTTTATAATATTCGTGATGAACTGTGTCGTTCAATGGGAGTCATAATCGGGTCGTGCATTCCAAGCGACCCACCTCCTACCCCAAATCGTGTCAATTCGTCCACTTCTTTACCACAGGTCTTGAGAAGTGTTTGGGGTGAGTGTGTTTTAAAACTAACGACTTTTGGCCCAGGAGTTCCTTTTTTATCATTTTAGGATTGCAAAATGTAGTCTGGTTGTCGCCTATACCGACCACCCTAAATCGTTCTATCTTGAAATGCATTGCAACGACGAGCCAACCATCATCGACTTCATTTTGCAGTTGAAAAATGGTCGGTGTGCTCCAACCCTTGGGTGATGAGTACGGGTCTCTTGCAATGTCAACAAAGTAAATAGCAATTGTTGAGCAAATATTGCTCAACAAATTGCTACTTAGTTTATTTAAAATGTGTGATTTTTAGTATGAGTTGCGTTCAATTTCAAATAAATGCCAATTGTTTGGCAACGTTTGTTATTATTGTTGAAAATGTGAGATATTTGTTAGTTGTTTCATTCTAAAAAGTAAATGGTAACTTTTGCTCTGAACAATTGCTGTTTGCTGTGCTTAATTTTATTGTTGAGCAACAATTGGTAGTTATTTTATTTAAAATGCAGGATTTCAGTATGTGTTGCATTCAACACTTGTTGAAACTGAGATGTTTGTAATTTTTTTTTTTTCATTTTAAAAATTTAAAGGAAGTAAATAGCAATTGTTGAGCAACAACAGTTGCTGTTTACTGAATTTAAGTCTACTGTGTTAAACATGTGATGTTTTAGTAATTTTTTCTTTTTGTTATGAGCTTGTGCATCAAGTATGTCTACCAAACCGCTTAGTTAGGCCGTGCGCAAATTAGGGAACCAAACGAGCGAGCAACCAGCAACCGAATTATGATCACGTGACAAGAAAGTAGTTGCTGGCACACAATGGTTGCTTGTTCCCTCTGCTCACTATACTGAGCAAAGGCAACATCCACCTGCTACTGTTGCAAGCTACCATTTTGGTGCCTGCAACTGCAGTGGTGGCGCTAGTGTAGCATCACCAGCAACAGTCTCTGGGGACTGTTGCTGGTTACAAGCTCATTTTGTTGCCTAATTTGCTTACGGGCCTTAGTTAACATTCCTTGTTGCCAACAACTCGCGATTCTTTCTGTACTGGATTATTCGAGAATGTCAGGGATTGTTGCAGTGGTAAGGAGCATTGTAGGAGAGTGTCTGCTTATGAAATGACAGGACTTAGTGAATACACGCGCAGTTATTTACTAGTCAATTAGAATGGGCACTATTACCCATTATGTATTGATGTATATTAAGGTAGCGGAATAGATACTTATTTTGTTTTTATTCCACCAGCTGGCACCACTGCAGTGGTGGCTATATATCTTATTATTAGGAGATCGCTTCCCTTCACCCGGCGATTTTGAGAAAATTTATATTTTTCAAGCGAACGTTTTTCAGGAAAAAAAAACATTGCAAAAAAAAAATTCAAAATGTTTTAGAAACTAGAATATTTGGTGATAAATGATAATGCTTAAAGTTTTTTCATGATGATATTTTTCAAAATAAACTTTTTATGACGGTTTGAAAAAGGTGAAAATATTTTTTAATGAAAATGTCAATGAAAAAACCTAGAAAGGGGTTATTTTCAAACTGGGATGTTTATTTTTTAAGATATTGTCACGAAATGTTTAGCGTAGGCCTAATCTTCTACCATTCTAGTTTTAAAAACAATATAAATTTTTTTTGTAATGTTGTTTCTTAAAAAAAAGGTTTGCTTGACGTGTTTTACGTCATGCAACATTTTACAAAAAAATAAACGGCTATGGAACATAAATATCTATTCAGCCATCTTAAAGCATTGTTTATAATTTCAATAACTCCTGTTGAGCAGTTAGTCATTGTATTACAGGAGTGACTGTAGTAATTTTCAAATATACTTGTTGCAATTTTCAAATGTCTACAACGTTATATTTTGCATCAGCAGCACTACTCCTGAACAGATTTTTTCTTTTTCTTCCAAAACATGAATTTTCTGAATGAAGGTTAAATTTTGAGGAACATTTGACAGTAAAAAAAAAGACCGATCGATGAGATCACAATTCGAAAGAAAAAAATGGCTACAAGAACGAATTTTATCAAACCAGCTTGAAAGCATTTCTTAATTTATTATTTCTTGTGCATTAATCTGTTGCTGTGTTTTTTTATCGCAGCGCCAAAATGCTTTTGGTTTCAATTAGAAAGACATTTTAAGCTCCTTATTATTCACTCTGAGTCTCTGTATAATTCCATTACTGTATTTAAAAACACTTGATGCCATTTTGTAGAAAGGCAACTTTATGACGTTGACTGGGAGAATGGAATCTTATCATTTCAATTTACTTTCATATTTTAATGCCAACATTTTGGTGGTCGCAACCAGAATTGCGTCATTAATATCCATATAATTAAACAGGCAATTGTGCCCAGCAGTAGAATTTTTTGGCACTGCCCTTTTATCACATCAGACCAAGTAACAAACCAATTAAAAATTGATGACGCTCATAAAAGGGCGGGGCCAAAAAAATTCTACTGCTGGGCACAATTGCCTTTTATTATTAACAGAACTTTGGCTACACCTCAGGCTTATAGATTAAGAAGGTTTTCCTGGTAACCAGGAAAGTTTCCTCCTACCAAAGCCATGCTAGAAACACAGATGCACGGTGACGTAGGCCATAATAAAATGGTCTACGTAACCGTGCATCTGTATTCCGTAACAACGGCTTTTGGTGGGGAAATTCCTTAAATGTCTTGGTTATGAGCAAACCTTCTTACTCTATAAACCTTGGGCTACACCCATTGTGTGCCACATACCACAATAACCATTGGCCATTTAAGAGCCTTAAGCATCCAGAGTTGTACTTGCTATGGAAGACGTGGTCAATATGATGACGGTTTCATTGCATTTTAGAAGCAACATTTGGAAGAACAAAAAATTCAAAGTGGGTTTAGTCATTAGATGAGTAAATAATTCACTAAAGGTGGCCGAATAGATATTTAATTTGTTTTCGGCCCTCCTCTGGATGTACAGACTGTAGGTGTAGAATGTGCACTGCAGTGTTTCATTTTGAAATAGGCGAAAATAGTTTTTTTTTTTAAATGTCAATGGAAAAACCTGAAAACGGGTTATTTTCAATTTAAACTATAAAACGTTTGTTTTTTAAGATATTGGCCATGAAAACACTTCTATCAATGAGTGAAGAATGTTGCCATAACATTTATTTTAAAATATATCAACCTGAAAATACTCCTTAGTTCATTGATATAATTAATTTATTACCCTAATTGTTTGTAAAAGACGACACTCTTAATTTTGCTCCTGAAAGACAGACATCAGTTATCAGACAGACAGACATCAGTTCGAAAAGCTGCTGTTCATAAAAAATCTTAAATAAAGGAAGAGCTGATTTCAAAATAATCATTTTTACTTATTACTTTTTTCCCCCAAAAATTTTTGTGATTATTTTTGCAAACCTATTTTGGGAACCCTTTTTTTTCCCCTAGACATTCTAATAAAGTGAGGAAAAAAAAAGATGAACACACAAAATTGAAATTTATTTATCGATATTACTGGTAAAAGGCTGTTGTTGACATCAGAAAGAAAGAAAGAAATGGTAGAAAATAAAATGAAATGGTTGAGTTTTGTTGACGTTCAAAAATAGTCCTTTGAGAAAAGGACTTTGTGACAAAAAAGAGATTGTCATTTCGTGTCAATTATTAAATAGGGACTGGGCTACTACTGTGTGTAAATAGACGGTCAATTTTGGCTTGTCAATCCTTTCGTTTTTTGTGTGTTTTTGTTTTTTTCTTAGCTTCTCATCATAGAAAAGCGTTACATTTTGAAGAAATGTGATACGTTTCTTCTACGCCTACCGATTGTCAAGCCAAAATTGACCGTCTATTTATAGCTTTACAGTGAGAAATGTATAAAAAGTAGCACAAATGTTGAAATCTAATCACTGTGTGATCAAGAGATAGAAATCTTAATTTTTGTGACTAGAATATTTTAGGTCTGCAACTAGTGGTGTGGCGGACTCTGGTGACCGCCACCAAAAGTCTCAATTTATTTTTATTAATCGACTTAATTTGTCCTTCATTATTTGATTGAATCGATTACTAATGAGAAATTGATTGAGAAAAACCTGTCGGGCTGATTTTAACTCTCTTTATCCACACCTGTCCTTTTTTTTCTTCCCTATAATGACAGTGAATATAAGAGCTTATCAGCACGGAATAATAATTGTTTAATGAATTTTTAATATGTTCTAAGAAATAGAGGGAACACAGTACACCAATTGGGCATACATGTACACACGTAGACTGGGTACAAAGACGATCAAAGCTTGGCTTTGTCAATCCTGGCTTCTCAAATGCCAAAATTGATAGTGCATGTGATGGATTTTGTTAATTCAATCCAAGTTGTACTGTATTGCTTTTCAATCTTGGCTTCAGCGATATGATTTGGTCATTTATTGGCTTCAATGATTAGATAGAACTGAATTAAATTTAATTCTATGTGGCTCTTTGTCGCCGCCGCGCCATGATGAAACAAGCTAAGATTGGCAAATCAGAATGGATCGTCTGTATCCAGCTTTAATAACAGACACGCACACACTTGCACGCACCAAATAAAAAAGGACAGGCATCTGTAGACAGCTTCAGAATTTCTTTGGCTCCATGATCTGCCCTTTTTATGAGCGTCAGACCAAATATCAACCAATTAGAAATAAAAAGCGCGGGGCATGTGACATGAGACCCAAATAACAAACCAATTAGAAATTGATGACACTCATAAAAGGGTGGAGCCAAAAAAAAAATTCTGAAGCTGTCTACAGATGCCTGTCCAAGAAAAGACATTGAGAAATGAAAGTGAACACAAAATTCTAAATGTAAACTGAAGATAAATCTGAAATTTACTACTGCTGTCTGTCGTTTTATTAAAAATCCTACAGTAAAGGCGCATTCACACTAGGCTGGTTTACAAGCCGCTGGGTTCACACTTGTTCAGTCATTGCTGGTATTAGCAGCACAAATTATCCAATCACCATCTTGCAAAAACACAAACTCTTATGCGGCAGTCACACTAGGCTGGTTTACAAGCTGCTGGTTGCTGCTGGGTGGTTGTAGCCAGCTAGCAGCATAGTCTGAACTGCTACCAGCAGCTGCTTTCACCAGCGGGCTAGTAATTTTAACAGTGGCTGGTGAAGTTGGACATGTCCAACTTTAGCAGCTACCAGCAGGTCATGTGACTCCCTTCCTGCTGCTGCCATCTAGTGTGAACTTTTTTGTTGCTAGTAGTGGCACTAGTGGTAGTTGAAACTCCACTGCTTGGGTTGGTTGCTGTTAGAGTTTGTGTTTTTGCAAGACGGTGATTGGATGACTTGCACTGCTAATACCAGCAGTGACTGGACAAGTGTGAACCCAAAGTAGCTGCTGTTTGCTGTGCCTGCTAATAGCCAGCAGCAACCAGCGGCTTATAAACCAGCCTAGTGTGACTGCCGCTATAACAACAACCAACCCAAGCAGTGGAGTTTCAACTACCCACTAGTGTCACTACCAGCAACACTGACTGGTAGCACACTGGTAGCAGCAGGAAGGGAGTCATATGACCAGCTGGTGGCTGTTAAAGTTGGACATGTTCAACTTCAAGAGCCGCTGTTAAAATCACTAGCCTGCTGGAGAAAGCAGCTGCTGGTAGCAGTTCACACTATGCTGCTAGAGGGCTACAACCAGCCAGCAGCTGGGAAACCAGCCTAGTGTGAATGTTACTTTTAAATTATTTAATATTAGATTAAAAATGGTATACTATAATATATAATTAACGTCAATTAAAGTTTTTTTTATAATAAGATTTCTAAGAAAGTGGGGGGGGGGTGACATTAATTAATACGATTAAGTTACACAGAAGCTTTCCTCTCTCCCCCCCCCCCCCCCCCCCCCCAATTATATCTTGGAAATATATCTAGTAAAGCTGCTTATATAAATATAATGATTTAGGGTTGTTAATGATTAGGATTTGTTGATTTTCAAATTCTATTAACTACTTACCTTGCCTATACATACAATCTCAGCTACTTTACAAAGTACTGTAATAGACGTCGAGACCTAAATATCATTACCAAAAAAATCAGAACCTTATCAAGCGTATTTGAACACCCAGATGTTGGGTTTTGGCCATGGCTTAAATTCGAAAGCTTGTCACACGGAACCCTTGAACTCAATATAATATGCTATAATATGGTTCTCTTGTTTGTGTAAATGGCAAATTCATGCAATGAGAGTAATAGCATTTTTGTTAATGTGTTCATACGACCCACTTTTTGTAACAAAAAACAAAAAGGAAAGGTGTTTTTTTTTTGGTTTTGTTTCTTCTAGAATGTGGACTTTGTTATGTGTTTTGATGCTGCAAATCCATGAGCTTTTTTTTTTGCATTTAAAGTGACTACTGTAGTGTTGCGTTTCTAGATATGTTTTCACTGAGAGACACACGTCCTCATGAATTCAAGCTCCTCACAATGGACCCACTTGGAAACTAAAAGACAATTTGAAGAGCTTTTCTTTTTTTTTTTTTCGAAACTTAAGAAGTCCAGTTACCGGTACTCTTAATTGTTCAGGAAACACACACACAAAACAGAAAGAATCCTTTTACGTGTAAAGAGACAGTAAAACTGAATTTTGGAGTGGCTTTTACTTTGAGGTTGTTTCTACTTAGTAAAAAAAATAGATTACAGATATCGATTCAGCTCTGAAAATTCGCAATAAAAATAGGTTTGGCCAAAATATGTACATAATTGAGTTTTGTGAGAGAAAAAAGCGCCTCATTTCTTTATTGCTGTGGTTTTTTTTTTAAATATGAATCCTTTTTAATAGACGTCATTTTGACAATTATATGGCCGAGTTGACGTTAGGCCTACAACCGAGTTTTACGGGATGGATTAAAAGGATGAACGGATGAGCATTTGGGGGCAACTCTAATACCCGAACTTGAATGCTTATAGGATTGGATGAACACTATACTTTTTTTATACATCGATTATTAGGTGTTGGGGGGTTACGTTAAAATGAGTTTGTTGCAGTTGCTGTGGTGTTCTACATCCATGTCAATAGTGTTCATCTCAAGGTTTTTGTGTTCCTCCAATTTCTATATGCATTCTGTTTCAGGTTTTAGGATTACCCATGATGTTTATCGGTTCGTCCTTTTATCCTGATCAGAGTTTTTACTTTATCGCACCTTGGCTGGAAAAGTGATTGGCACAAAGTTAGTTGAGTTTAAAATTAAGAGAAGATTCAGATGGCTTACTTTTTGCTGAGCTTTTCAAGTACAAAAACCGTTTTAACTATTCACATTAACGGTTTATTTGGTTCCCTTACATGAGAATGAGATGGAAAAAAATGCAATTTTAAACTCATTTTCCCCCCTCAGAAGTGGGTTTTTTTTAGTTGTGCCACTCTTCCAGCCGAGGTGCGCTATGTGTAGTTTCAACTTGGAAGATATCATCATCTTGAAATTCTGACTATAAACTTGGCATATCTAGTGACAGTGTTTATAGGATGAGAGACATGTTATTCGTAATATCGTTAACGATGTTCTTACTCTTCCTACTTGAGAGTTGAGGATTTTGTGCATCAATATTCTGTCTTGATAATGATGAGAATAAAGATTCGTTAACGAGGCGTTTGTTGTTTGTTTGCCACTTTATTTTTTTTGCTGGTTGGAAATGATAACCACTGGCATTTAGAAGTAACATTTCTCTCTTTCTCTCTCCATTTTTTTCCTTTGTTTTTTATGATCTTTCTTCGTTACTTCTATGGATTTTCAATAAACATTTTTTTTTTTTGTTATTTTTTTTTATGTGTTTCTAACTTTTTCTATTGTCTCTCTCTCTCTTTCTATGTAGGAATACGATGCCCAGTTTGCTCTAAGTTTGTTCTTCATGATGATATTGAGTATCATCTGGTTGTGTGCCTGACAAAACCTCGAATATGTTACAATGGTAAGAAAAGCAGTTACGAAAAGAGAAAAACAATGATCCTTGAGTAAAGAACAAACAAAACAAAAGATTTTTGTATGTAAATTGAAAGAAAGAAAATAAAAAAAAACATTATTACAATTTGTTTTGGGAAAAATTTTTTTTTTCGGTTTAAACAAATTTAGCAAACAAACAACATGGCTAAATACGTGAAAGCACTCAATATTTTTGACTGAATTAGGAGTGAAAATTTCACAAAATGCACAACTGTTTAACAGGAAGTGGAGTCGAACAGGAGGAAGTGACACAAAGTTAGTGTTTTAAAAAATGGAAACACAAAAAAAAAGTACCATTTCTATCTTGTCTGCATTTAAACTATTAACTTTGGTTATGTAACTGCAGTTAATTTTTTTATAGTGGAAACGAGGTATAATCAGAAAATTGAAAGTGTGTTATAAACTAGAACAGTACCTGAATCACTTAATAGTATTTTCATGTTGATATATTTCAAAATAAACATTTTATAGACAAAATTTAAAGTTGTTTCATTTTCAAATTAACGTAAAAAAATCTTCTTTTAAGACAAAGATACCAACATGAAAATATACTTAGTGATTGAGCTTGCCCTTCTAGTTTCTAAAACAAGCTCAAGTTTCTCTCTATTTTGCACTTGAAATATGGAATAATCGAAGAAGAGTTCAAGTGGCTTTTTATAATTTTTTTTTTAAAAAAAAAGCACCTTAAAAACTAATTTAAATGTGTTTGTGTATCGTAGAGGATGTTCTTCCGGAGGATAAAGGAGAATGTGTCATCTGTTTAGACGATCTAAAACAAGGAGACACAATTGCTAGATTACCTTGCCTTTGTATATACCACAAGAGGTGAGTTAATTAACCAATTAATTAGTTGTTTTTGTTTTGCAGAATCATAAAATAAAAATGGGTGAAGGTACAAAGAGGTAACTTATGACTTGAGTCTCGATTAGAATCGACGGACGTCATTTCTTGGAGCTAAATTAGTTTTAACATATAACTAACTAACTAGATGCTAAAAACAAAACAATGTTAAATTCAAATATCGATTTCCTCCTAATGCTCAAAATAGAATTTAGTTGTATTTATGAATTTAGTTTTATTTTAGTGATGAAGTTTTTGAACGAATTATCATCATCATCATCACTGAATCGGAGTACATCTTTAGTGGGGCTCCTATCTAAATTGGAAACGTATTTGCACAGATTTGTGGTTAATTTGTTCGCACCTTTAGTGTTTAAACTCTTTCGATGAGTTCGGATGACGTGTACAGAGTTATCTCTTGTATACACCTAGTTGTGTGAACTATTTTAATCGAAAGTGGTGATTAGAATTGAAGTTTAAATTAAACTGATATTTAGAAAGAAAAAAAAAAGGTAATATTATTTTAACGGCCCGACTTGTCGGGTTCGTTACATTATTATATCTGAATAAGATATTCAGAAAGTGGCCAGGAGAGAAAGGGCAATTTAGGAGCAACATTAAGAAACAAATTATTGGAAGTGTTTTAGAAACTAGAAGAGTAAATGAATCACTTTAGATTGGATACGGGTAATGACGTCACAGTTTAGTTATTAAGCTGATGCTACACGTAGCAACAATACTAGTTGTAGCAACAGTAGTTTCCCATTTGTTGCAAGCAACACCTATGATACATGTTGCTACGTTCATGAAACTTACATGAAAGCAACAACCAATGAAACAAAGAGGTTGTGAGCCAAAGACTGTAGACATTTTGCTTCGTCTTTCTCTTCTTCATCAGTTGAAAATTTGAATTAGTCATGTGATTATTCAAGCCGTTTTTATTGGCTGTTGGCTGAAATGGTTGCTCGAAAATAGAACCAAGTTCTATTTGAAAATTCTGTTGCTTTCAATCTGTGAGCAACAATTCGGGTTTGTTGCTCTTATGACAGATGTTTCAACTTTCGTGAAACAATAGAGCAACACAGCTATGTTGCTCTAAAGTTGCTGAATTGTTGCTACGTGTAGCATCGGCTTTAGAATAATATTTGGATCAATGTTAATGTCAAATTCTTCTTCGTTTTTGTATTTCATTTCAAAATCAGAGATGAAAGTGAATTTTTTGATTGCGTCATTTTTTTTAAAAAAGGAAGTTTTCCTTCAACCTGATTGGACAGAATAATCAAAAATTGCAACCACCTTAATGGAAACAGGCCACATAACGCTGTGTTTGTAGTCAGCACGTATACGAGATGCGATCGGAAATTGCTGCATTAATAAAATTAATTTGCACTTCTTGTTAATAAAACACTTTCAAGTTTTTCTTTAAAGTTGTTTTCAAAATAGCAGAATATACAGAATTTTAGTGTTTTTTCTTCTGGGAAATTACTTAATGTTTCTTTTTTTCTGACAATATATCTTTTTTTTTCTAGCTGTATCGATTCGTGGTTTGAAGTGAATCGTTCGTGTCCGGAACATCCTCTGGACTAGCATTAATTCAACCGTTCGAGCAACTGTTCTCTTTCTTTCTTTCTCTCTGTCTCTCTCTCTCCCTCTCACTCGTCGAAGATTAATGTTTATTTTTTTTCTTACGACAATCGTAGCGAGAAACGGATTGCGGCTGCACACCGTGGACTGGAGAACACTTCTCTTGCGTAAACCATCAAGGCCTTTTTTTTGCTCTATTTTATAAATATTAAAAAAAGAAGAAGAAGAAATAATCAGTGGACGTTTTGACGAAATGATGTGCCGTCGAATGGTTAGCCCAAATAAAAATATGGTGGCGACATATTCTCTTAGATATAACTCAATTGCTACTCTGCTTTGTTTTAAGTTTGTATTTGCCTCCCCCAATTGATTTTGAACGATATTGAAGTTCGGGGTTTGATTTCGATTTTGTTCGTTCGCTTGTATTGTTATTAACTACGATTATAAGTTGTTTACGTTGTTGGTTGAAAATAATGAGTTCGGTTGTTTTCGTGCTGATTGTGCTTTGGGTGAGCCTTCAGTTGTCGAACAGATTGTGATACGATTTGAAAGCCAAATGGGTGCAATTTAGTCTTTTGTTTTAAGGTGGAATTACAACGGAGGTGTAACATTGCTGAAAACACATGTTATTAGCAATGTTTTTAATAAATATTATAAAGGCCTATAAAATGTTATTAACATTTGTCAATAACATTTGTTTTTAAGCATTTGTTATTTTTTTTTTCCATTGACATGTCGATAATATTGAACTGCTAACGCTGTTAATAGCAGAAATTTTAAAACCGCTCTGGAGGCAGTCCTGATCAAAGGAGTTTGATAAGAAAATGTTACTAGTAAGTTATTTCTGTTGTGTCAACACTGTGAATAACATTCTACTCATGGATCAGTTTCCTGCCGACATGCTACCAACATTTTTGTCATAAACATTGTTGTTAACATTTTGTTATCGACATTTTACCAAAACAGTAAAAAAAAATTGTTAATTAACATTATTTGTTATTAACATTTTGCTACTAACAATGTTTTTTGCTATTTATTCGTGTGTAAATCCACCTTTAGGCATGTTTTTGAAGTAGCTAGAGGATTTTGCGATTGTATGAGACGTCATTCATGCCAAAAACAAAATAGACCGAATTCTTTGTGGCTGGATAGTTGAATTTCTCTTCGTGGTTTTGCATAAATTTATGATATTCACACAAACTAGAATAGTTGGTGATAATGCTAAAAGTTTTTTCATGACGATATCTTTCAAAATAAACTTTTTATGACAGTTTGATAAAGGCGAAAATAATTTTTCTATGAAATGTCAATGGGAAAACCAAAAAACGGGTCGTTTTTAAACTTCTAAAAATGCCTCTGTTTTAAGATATTGCCATCGAAAAACTTTCAACAACTTATTTACCATTCTAGTTTTGTAAACAATTATAAGTTTATCACGATGTTGTTAATATGACGATTATTCGCTGCAAAACAACTCTCTAGGATAGTTAATACAGTCATATCTCGCATTACGTTACCTCCGAGAACGATACCTCGTTATAACGTAGTTGACCAAAAAAAAAATTATTGAAATCTTTTGTTTTAGTTAAAGCTTTTGTACAAGAAGCACAATCATAGTTGTTATTCTTATCGCGGTTAACGATGCGATTTTCAGCATGATGGCTATTGTTAGGCGAGATATGACTGTACTTACATTTTTTTTTACATGAACTTCGCCTCATACTTCGTAAATTAATTATTAAAGGTAAAAAAAAAACTGAGTAACTTTACGCACCCATTATATTTTTTGTTTTATTTTAATACTGTGTTATGCTTTATTTTTAATTATTGATAAGTAAACTTGAGATAAAAGTCAAATGTCGTGCTAGTCATATTGGGCAAAGATAATTATCTGCAAAATTATGGAAGACATGTTGGTTATTTTTTGGTTCATTAGACTTATTCTTTTTTTTTAGAGTGCTTTGCAATGCAGGTATTTCCCCCCCCCCCCTTTCTGGTATTGTTCTGTGTTGTGAAATGTGTGAAAAAAGCAAACCGTTTTGAAAATATTTTCTTATATTTCCTTTTTTATACAAAAATTTGTTTTATTACTTTTTTGGAATTTTTATTATTAAAAAACACCAGCTTTTAGCTTTATGGTTTTTTTCCCCCTCTGTGACTTTTAAACTTTTAATTCAGTTTCATCGAAAAGTGAAAACTAGGTAGCAAATCGAGAAAATGCCCGATGGCTGATACGCCAGTCTATCTCTTATGTTAATGTGCATCCACATTTAACAAATGGACGTGAACAAACCAGAGTAAACAAAAACGTACGTGAACGACCACAAACGAACAAGTGTAGGATTGTACGTTCGCGTTTGTTTGTGGTTGTGTCGAGGCTTCCATATTGCATTCATTTGTTTGCTTTGGATGTATGAGCGTATGTTCACGTCCTTACACATCCTTACATTTCTTCCTAATGTTATTAGGCTATGGAATTCTCTTCCTGTGAATAGTTCTTTGTTAGGACGATTTCAATTTCATAATGATGTCTTATTTTTAAATAATGACAATCAGTCGTGATTGGGAGTAATCCCTCTCTGCCACATGGCTTTCGAGCTGATTGCAGGTGTATTTAATTGAATTGAATTGAATACATGCAACAACAAGCTGCGACTCTGTACTCTCCTGAATATATGCCATCTTGTAAACGTGCAACGTGGTCAATAGATATAAATTTGACTCATACACAAGCGAAAAAGCGCTGTAAAAACACACTTAACGGCGAGCGTATTGTAGAGCACTCTAAAAAAAAAAAGTATCCGCCTAAGAGTTGATTTACTCTGTATGCAAAAGATCTTTTATTATTAACTATTTCGTAGTGTTTGTAGTTTCTATGGCAGCTTTTTGATGCTCATGTTTGGTTACGTGTAATCATAAAAAGTTGACGAACTTGTGCTGTTGGATCTTGATTTGAATTCAGTTTGATTACAAGCACCATCATCCATTGTAACCAATGATTTCATTTTGTGAGATGTTATTCGTATGATATAGTCGGGAGAAAAAATGGTCATCGCAATAATTTCGAAGGATCATACGGAAATAGGGCGATTTATCACTCGTGACAAAAACAGGCAAGTTACTTCCTATCGAAACATAACAATAATTGCTGACATGTTAGCAATATGTTTGTGTCTCGAGAGAAAATGAATTGACTTGTTTTGTTTTTATGGTCATGTAAGTCGTGTTTGGTCTGTTGGTGATATTTCAATTAAATGGCTATCGTGATTACGGCTTAAAGGGGTTGTGATATAATACAACTGTCGTGTTGCCATTAGCAGCGAGAGACTTCGTAATTGCTCGATAAAATTGATGAATGAATTTTGTAACAAATCTTCGGTACACTGGCATAAGATTTGACTCGTTAAGTATAAATTGAGTTAAGAGACTGAAAACAGTGTGAAAACACACTTGATACTTTGTCTAAAAAAAAATATTGTGATTTTTATACGTTTGGCCACATTTTGTGCTCATATTTGCCGGCGCAATTTATTCAAGATAACTGCAGTTAATTTCAGCACAGTGTAAACGTGGATTTTTTTTTTTTTTTTGGCATTTTTGTAATGAAATTTGAATGTTTTGTGTGTCAACAAAGTTAAACGATGGATGTTTGTAGATGGAAAGAAAATTATTAACACGGTTTTATGTCACATGTTAGGTACATTTTTTGTTGTTTGGATCAAATGGAAATTCTACGGGTAGTAAATTTATCCTTATGAGGTTGAATTTTCGAAATATGTACAGGGTTGAATGATTGTGATAGATGTTTTAATTAATGTGCTTGAGGGTTTTTGACATTGTCAATTGTCGGAGAGAAGAAAGAAAAAAAACGTATTTTGTGTTCCATCGTGAACGATTCCATCTCAAACCAAGAGAAATATATTGAGATAACTCAACTAAGAGCTCTTCCTGTGGAGCATTTGGTGCCATAAACTGAGTGTGGCCAATAGAGGGTCTGAACTGTACTTAGTGCTTCAGTTACAATTGGATTCAATGAACATACACACAAAAAAAAATGGATGACATTTTAAGCAAGATGTCTTTCAGACTAGCTTCAAAAAGCAGACAATTAAGTTGCTTTATTTTTATAAATTTATCTTGTCTTAAATAATTTCATCCCAAATGACGGTGAGGGTCGGAGGTTGAGGCTAACAGTGCTTTTAGAAGTGTACTTGCAGAGGAAGATGTTAAAGTTCCTAATGACTCAAGCAACTTTTCATTAAACTTACATGTGATAAAACTTGCAATGAGACATGCAACTCTAAGAGTTTGTAGAATGTGATTTAACAGTCAACTTGATGAAACTTTTTTGTAAACTTATGTCTCGTGGAGTTGCACATGTTCAACTTCTGAGAGACTTTTTAGGATACTTTGCTCTTAAGTTCTTAACAGCCAACCAGGTGTGAACTAAAATGACATTTGAAGTTATTCAATTTTCATGTCAATTTTTTGAGTTCCATTTTGTTATTTTCTCTTTTATCTTATTAGTTGCTTTCAGTAAACAACTTATTAAACTAGTTCTAGAACTAGTTTCATGTGCGCGATGTAGAAATTTCTTAAAAAGTTGCAGTTGCAGGCAGAATCGCAAGTTTTGTGGCTTGAAAGGTTACTTGTGTGATATGAGCTTTAATTTGGTCTGCGGCGTGACTGCGGCACATTCGATTCTCGAATGTAATTCCCTTAATAGCTAGCCTCCTCGACTTCCAATTCTTGTCGTTCTTTTGAGTTGATTTTATGCGAGATGGAGTCGTTTCGGTTGGTTTCAGCAATTTTTTGTTTTGTTTTGTTTTATTAATTTAATCTCGCAGATATTTGGAACAAACGTTTGTGCAAACCTAGTGAAAATGCCTTTCAACATAATTTATTTGGCTGTTTTATTAGATTTTTTATGCAATATGTTTGGTTTATTTAGGCCGAAATATGAGCTGAATGAATTTTCTCATATGCTGGATATTAGAAAAGTTTTTTTTTTAACAAAATCAATTCAAGTTGGTATTTTATTTTTGGCTGTTTTTGCCATAAACTTTTTTTTTCTCGTTTCAGTTAAAATTTCAAATGAAATTCTTAACAGTTTCTCATAGCCTCTTTTTATATAAAAAAAAGTTTAAATTACAAAATAAGGATAAATATCAGTTAAATAAAAATTCAATTTACATAACCGATCTGAATAAAGATAAATATACAGAGGTAAATCAACTAACAGGCAATTAGAAAACGGGATGAACATAAGTTGGCTCCGCCCTTTTTATGACGAACGGCAGCTTCTAATTGGTTTGTTGTGTGGTTCGATGTTGAAAAGGGTGGGGCATGTGACGTCAGACTACATAACCAACCAATTAGAAGTTGCATTCGTCATAAAAAGGGCGGAGCCAACTTCTGTTCATCCCGTTTTCTAATTGCCCGTAATCAACTAAGAGCTTTTCCAATAGAGCGTTGTGTGTCACAGATGAGTGTCAGTACCTCAGTTACAATCGGGTGCAATGGACCTACAAAATAAATGGATGACATTTTAATCAAGATGTCTTCCTTCTAGCTTCAAAAAGCAGACGATTCTTAACACACTTTTGGCGGTTTTTTTTCTCCCTCTAACATGGAGTTGCTTTACCTTTATAAATTTATCTTGAACTGAATGAAATAAATTGATTTTTTTATTTTCAAAATAAATTTGACAAAATGAACCCACTCTCCGAGCCTGCGTAAACTAAATTATTGTATAATTTGAATAAAATTTAAGAATTTTTAAATATGAAATTTTATTAATACACACAGACAGTTAAGTTAAAACAATTGTGCATAGTCATTTATTTTTATTTTGTTTTATTATTAGGACGTTACAAAACTTTTGGTTGCTTGAAAACAAATATCTATATAAAGTAAATAAAAAGTTTTCGAGAATTTACTAATTTAATCGTTAATTTAGATTTGTTGTTTTGTTTTGTTTTTGACAAAATCGTTTAAAAAATAGTTAATTCCTGCAGGAAATCGTTTTGATTTTTTTTTTGTTTTAATACTTTTGAGTGATTGTGCCAATCAGGTTTAGATGTTACCTTTTTTAGATATTTGTAGATATATATATAATTTTGTAAGACTATAATTTGAAGTAATTTTAAAAACAAAACGGAAACTTAATTTCAATTTTTTTGTTTTGGTCAAATCTAATTGTTTCTAGTTCAAGCAAAACATAGCATAGCATACAATGAAAACCGTTTAATACGAATTAGAAAGGACAGAAATATTTTTCGTGTTAAACGAATTTCGTTGTAACAGAAAGAATTTTAATGTTATTCTAATTTACTGGAACGAAAATATCTTTAAACGGTTTTTATTGTAGAGTAGAAACTATTTAACACGAAATTGAAGGGACCGGAATATATTTTCATGTTTAATGAAATGATTTTTCGGCTGTTCTGAAGACTAGGTTGGAAATATCTTTCGTGTTATGAGATTTTTCTTGTTAAACGGTTTTCACTGTACATTGAAAACAGTTTACCGCGAAAGGGACCGAAGTATATTTTCGCGTTAATAGAACGGATTTTTATGCTATTTTATGTTACCGAATCGTAAACATCTTTCATTGTAAATGGTTTTCACTATACAGTAGAAACCGTTTAACACGAAATGGAAAAGAATTGAATATTTTTCAGTTTTAAAAGAATTTAGTGTTAAAAGAAATAATTTTATTGCTAGTTTCAGTTAACGTATCATATTTTTTTTTTCACGTTAAACGGTTTTCACTGTATGCAATATTTTAATTTTTTACAAACACTTTGTCAAGTAATATAATTAATATTTTTTAGCAAATGGCTAATTTATGAATGTTTTTTTTGTTTATCTTTGTTTTTGTTTTTGGAAAATTGATTAAAGTGAAATCTTTTGTTATTTTTTTTCATCATATCGATGATAAGATTTTTGTCATCACTTTTTAATGTACATTTTATTCAATTTTCTGTTGTATTTTAAATGAAAATACGTTTTGAGTACAATAATAACAGACAAAACCCAATGACAAAAAGTCTTGAAAATGTGTAAGATGAGTAATTAAGAAAAAAAAAATGTATGATGATTTTCACTAAAATGAAGAAATTTTGGTTTCATTTTTAATTTTCAAAGTTCACAAGTGGCAGATTGGAGTAATTTAAATGGTTTTTCAATTTATATGTAGCTTTTCTAAATTTATGGATAGCAAACAATGGATGTTAATAAAACCAAGAATGTTGCCAACTGTTTCATATCAATGAAAGTATTTTTTAATTGTGTTTCTATATAAATAACAACATATAATCATATGACCCGCACATTTGTTTCTTTCAAGCTTGGTATTCACAAAAAGAGCGAACAAGAGTAAGCGAGCGTTCTTATTTAATAATCGTCTGGTGAGTACCGGGTTAGTGAGCGAGCAAACTATTGTTCGTGCACGCTCATGTTCAAAAAAGATCAAGTGGAAGGCGGTACATCAAAGAAAAGACGTGTTGGTGCTTGTTTAGTGTGGACGATGATTATTGTATTGTTGAAATGCTTTTGCATATTTAGAGTGCTCGCTGTAAACGGTGGATCAACGGCGAACACAAAGTGAGCATTTCAAGGAAACATGAGCAAGTGTTTGCTCTTGCCCACACTTCTGGTAAATAATTTTTTCATGGGACGTTTACTTCTTCTTCCGGTCCGGCCCAGATTTTGAATGTATGAAACATTCAAAATCTGAGGCGGACTGGGAGAAGAAGTAAACGTCCCATGAAAAGATTATTTATCAGTCGCACACACGATCAGTTCTGACTTATCTTTTTTTTTTTTTTTTTGAAGTTTTATG
Source organism: Brachycybe producta (assembly GCA_036925085.1). Lineage (NCBI taxonomy): Eukaryota > Metazoa > Arthropoda > Diplopoda > Playtdesmida > Andrognathidae > Brachycybe > Brachycybe producta. Next base: position 3,128,354 of record JAUPFP010000016.1, on the reverse strand, counting down.
TGGAGGCATCAGCTAATTTAATCTTTCTCATTTTTTATTACTAATTGTTCCTTTTTTTCATCATAGTAAAGCATTGCAATTTGAATAAATCGGTACGTTCGCTGGGTTCCCAAGTCCGTGTGTTCCAGCTGGGACGATTCTAACTGTGAAGACGCCAAGGGTTGCAGGTGGAGGCTAGCAGCGTCGGTGAAGGTTGCATAAAAAAGAATAAACAATGGAGACAGGCATTTAGAAATCGGGACGAACTTCAGTTGGCTCCACCCTTGTTATGACGAACGGCAGCTTCTAATTGGTTTGTTGTGTGGTTTGACGTTGAAAAGGGCGGAACATGTGACGTCAGACTACATTACTAACCAATTAGAAGTTGCCGGTCGTCATAACAAGGGCGGAGCCAACTTCTGTTCATCCCGTTTTTTAATTGCCTGTCGGATTTTACAAATTGTCTGTTACGACCAGCTGCCCGGCTTGACTTCAACTCCGCAATGACGGAGAAATTACGAATGACAAACATAAACACGACAACCATATGCCTCAACGAGAATTCAAACCTTGGATCCCCAGCACCTCAAGCGGAGGTTATCTACCACTCAGCCACCGGGACGTCGCCTACATGTCTAATTAAAAAGAACCAAAAAATCACTGAAAATTACAAAATAACAAATGAAAAAATTCGCTTGCGGAAAAGAAAATTTGTTAAAAAATAATTTCGATACAAAAATCTTTTTTTTTATATAGATTTTCTGTAATCTTCAATACTAAAACAGTACAAGGTGTAATTCGAAATTTGCTAGCCATATATTCGTAGTTATTTAATTATAAATTTCTTTGTATTCTTTGCAACAATTTTATAATATAATTACATTATTAAAATCAGTTTTTTTTACTTCTTTTTTGGGAATGATTATACAAATTAGTATTAATTACTTTACTATAAAGGTTTTTAATAGAAAATTAACAAAATAAAAAAATGTGCTGCATTTTGTATACGTTTCTTTCCTTAATTAGCATTTTTGTAAGGTGACGTCATATTTTATTTGAAAGGAATGTCAAGCACTTCTTATTCCTGTAAAAAGAAATGGTTATTTGATTCAACAGTTAATGTTTCATTTGTTTGTTGAAAAAGAAGCCACCACGGAAAAAGAATGACTGAAGAATCTCCAAAGGAAACAACAACTCAGGATTATTTTCATGGTAAAAATACATATTTATTAGTTTAATCAAAATTGGTTAAATATTTGATTAAAGGTGTTTTTTTGTTAAAACATCTTTCAAAATAATCATTTTATCCAAAATTAAAACTTCTTTCTTTCTTAAAATGATTTTCGAATTTTTATAAAAAGAAAGTTTATTCTCAGCGATTAATTAATAAAATATGTTTAGCTCGTTTGTTTACTATTCTAGTTACGAATTTGCTTTAATTTCTTAAGATCATTTATGAACAACTATTTTTCTAACTTTTGATTATTGTCTTTCAGGAGCAAAATTAAGAGAAACTAGAAGGGTAATTCTGTCACTTATATTATTAGGAGTTTTGGGTATTCTTTCGATTAGCAGCCACTATAGCCTCCAATATAAAGCCGAAGGCGTTAAATAATTCGAAAGCTACACAATCTCTTTCATAGAAGCTAAGGTGGCTGCTAATCGAAAAAAAAAATGAATATCCAGTGTTTTATATTTTTTAATAAAAGAGCACTGAAAAATATCGTCTGCTTAAAGTTTCAAACATTTTCAAACTCACATATAAAGCTTATTTTAAAAGATACCAACATGAAAATACTCTTTTAAGTGATGGAACTATACTTCGAGTCTCTAAATCACATTCAAGTTTCTCTTCATTTTGCACCTGAAAGACAAAGTAATCAAGAGTTTGATAGGCATTTCCATTTTTAAACCACCTTCCTTAATAATTGTTTCTATAATCTAAAGTTCTTTTTAACCTTTTGTTGTATATTTCTGGTAGCATTTTCACGGTATTTCTGGTACGAGACACTAATGCTTCCATTGCTTCAGGATGCTTCAGGATTCGATGTCGAAGAGGAAATCTCACCAATTTACGAAAATACAAAAGATTTACAATATAATGGTGTTATTTTTCAAGTATTATCTTTAATTATTCAAATGTGTTTCATAGTTTTTTTTTTGCCCATCTATTATCAGCAGTGATAAATTCTGTGTTACATTCTGAGGAGAAGAATAAGGCTGCTTCTTCTGCTGCTGCTGTTGTTAAGGATGATGTTGGCGATGGTGGCCACCAATCGCAGTTACCAGTTCTGAAGAAAAGGCAACGTCTTAGGTCTCGTGCCTGTTGTTATTGTTGTTCCTGGGCATGTTGGGCTCACTTGTTTTGTTGCTTCAACTATGACTCTCGAGATGTGCCATCATCTTGCGATGACGCCAAACATGAGTTAAGTATAGAAGTTGAACCTTCATCGCCACGAGATGAAGGAAATCGTGACTCGAAGGCAAATGAACAAGAGTCTCATTACGAAGAACCGATATGTAAAATAGCCACTTCTAAAAATTAACTTCCTGTGTTTTTTTTTTCATAATTTGTTTGCAAAAGTTCGGAAAGTGATTTCTTAGTGTTTCTTATTGATCTGAATTGTATTAATACGTTATTTTTTTTTATTCATTTTTAATGCAGCTTTTATATTGAATTATATTTTTATAAGTTGTTTATAATATGACTCCAGCTAACAATTAAATGTTATTAAAAATGTTGTGGTCAGTCATAGGGTCAATTTCCTATTACATGCAATGTGTCGTGTGACAGTTCGTGGTGGTGAGGTCGTAATTTTTTTTAAAAAAAAATTGCGTGGCTTTTCTTTAGAAATAATTAATGAATGATTTTTGTTATGATCTCATAAAAAGTCTTAGACTGGACATAATGATTGATCATTAAGGTATAATTGATTTTGAAAACCGGTTCTTAGTTTAAATATGGAAATAATGTTGTGGTGATTAAAAATTCATGTTATTTTTTTCATAAATGATACAGCATTTTCAGGTGTCTTTTCTCTACTTGATAAGATTGAATAAATTAAGAAATAAATTCAAGAAGGAAATTGTGCACTTCAACTTCTAACATGAACTTTCCTAGCAGGGTTTGAACATAAATAAATTCTGTTTTCTGCCTCTAGGCTTTTTGGTGCTTGGGCCCCAATTTCACCTAACAGGCAATAAAATTACTATAATTTTAATGTTGCAAAAGTTTTGTATGGACCTCCAAAAGCTCCATGCTCCTAGGTTTCAGCCTATTTAACCTAATGGATATTCCGGTCCTGTTATTGATTGATTTAAACGAAATTGTACAATCCCTAATCATTAAGAATGCGACCATAAGTTTTCCTTCTTGAATTTGAGCCTAATGTACACATAGGCAACATGTTGCTTAGTTTTGTAATCACATTTTGTGAAGCAATTCTTCAAAACAAGTTTCTTTTATGGCTTTGTCATCAACTTGATCATTATGTTTGAAAAGTGACTTATTTGATCGTGACAAATTTATTTTTACAGCTCTAAAGAATATTTGATAGAGACTTCAAACTGTGAAGCATACATATCCATCAATAATAGCTCACACTGAGAAAAATTGATAATTTGCGTTCTTTACAAATGTAAAAATACAATTGTCCTTCTTGACAACAGTTTTGATACATAGCATGTTTGGCATAATAAAGTATATGAGAAAATTTAATTTATAGTCCACTGTTGTGACAGTATTCATCTGTGACTGTTCCGAAGTTGTCAATGTTTGTCCTACTTCTGCTATTTCAGAAATGTCCTCAATGTCCTAGAAGAGAAACATGAATGTTCAATAGTTTTGTTTAGTATAATAAATAATAATATGGATATATTCTATTTCTGTTTAATAAAACAGGAATAAAAAATGTTATTTTTTAAAAAAATTTGCTTAGATCAAAACCTACTATGTTTTCTTTTATAAAGTTTTTTTTTGTCAATTGAAATCACTTTGGTTTTCAGGTATGAGCTGACATAATATCCTAGAAAACTTTTTTGTGTTGAAAAACTGGATTTTCCATGACCAATTTTCATTTGCTACAGAAATGTTATAACAAAGCTAAAATACTTGGAAATGTTTTATTGTTTATAAATAAGTTTTATTTTACGTTTTGTGAAAAAAAATAGCCTTCATAATATATGGAAATTTTTTTTTGAAAAAAAAATTTGCAACTTTGAGAATTGCTTTATTTGTGATTGTTGTGCAACAACTAAACGCATTTCATGGAATATAATTATTGTTTTATTTTTCATTATCCAGTTTTGTTGCAATTACCAATGTGATAATACTTTTGCAAGACTTAAAGTGGTTTCTTGCACAGTGTCTTACAGAAAACGCAGATCTTCGTTTTTTTTGCAGAGAAACTGTACAAGATTTACAGCAATATTTGACTTATTTCTTGCATGGAATTTTGCAAGGAAAATAGCCAAAGAGTATCACATTGGCAATTGCAATTCAAGGACACATTGCAGTGTCAGCAGTGAATCTTGCTTTAAATATTGCCAATGTGATCGCCTCATAAGACAGATTTGTATTTTAATTGAGTAGAAGTTGTTGCAACCAACATCCAATTAGTTAATGAGAACATTTTAAAGTGACAAATCACAGCTGGGGCAACATTGTGCTACAATTTGTTGAGTAATGTGAATTAACCTTTATGGTTCTATTTAATTGATGTTATCTGATCATTTACGAAATAGCTAAATTTGGATTGTTTATAAAAATAGTCTGCAAATTTATTTTTAGAAATTTTCATGTACATTTTATTTAAATACTGTAAATGACTTTAAATAATGAGTTTTGTTATTTATTTTATTAAAGTTCACTGACTTTTATGTATTTTAAACATGTAATAAAGTGGAAGGTCTGTTAGAACGGCAGGATAAATAATAACTTTTATTTTCATGGATGTAAAAAAAATTGTTTTTTGCAAGTTACCTCATTAGAATATAAACTATTTGTAAATCTATAAAAAAAAATAATAATGGCAGACTAGTTTCTCTCTTTCTTCTAAAATTTGAACGGGTTAAAAACCTCTTTACTTGTCATTCACTATATAAGTATAATAAATGATCATTTGATTACTTTAAAAAACCTTGATGAAGAATGTTAGTCTCTAAACCATGTACAAAAATAAGTTTATTATTAGACTGGTTTCGTGTTACTAAATTATGCAAGGTTCTGAAATGATTTTAAAGAAAATAACAGGTGTTTGTGTGGGTGGTAACCATGAATCAACCTGGTTACTTAATTGTGAAATAAATTAGAAGTGTTTAGACAGAACAATTCTGAGAACTGTTATTTAAAGTATAATTCAGATCCGTTAAAGCTTATTGATGTTGGAATCATATTTTTCATGTTTTAGATGGTTCGATGTCCAAAGATTGTTGAATGAGTCATTTGAGTGGTCAGTTCTTTTTTCTGTTGTCATGTTTCTAGTTTTGTTTTCATTACTGCTGTGGAGAGATCTCACAAATAGGAAATCTCCATAAAAATGATGTTGAAAATTTATTTTTAGCCCCAGATAGCTTGATGTTTAGCCTGTCATCAATGGGCACTTCCATTTTTGGAAAGCAAACTCACAATATTCTTTATTAAATCAAGATTCAATTATTTAAATAAGGAATTTGTTTCCTGCAAGTTGTACTGAGTGCCGTTCAGTTATTCGGTACATTTGAAAAAGCTTGAGAAATGTGTAGCATATGTGGCGCCGCTCATGACAGCCAACATTCAACAGGAAACAAAAAGGAACAGTGACAAAAGGAAAAAATGGGCAGATCTGGCAATGAAATAAATGGTGTCTCATTGCACCTCAGACATTATATTTGCATCATGACAGCCTCCTATTGATTTTTTTTCTAAGGTCTCCTATTTGAGAAGAAAATACTAAAAAGAAGCACATCCGGAAATTATTTTCTTTTAAAGAATTGTATAGGATTCTTTACAGCTAAAATATTTTTCTTGTTTCCGATTGCGCCCTATGTCTTTGACTAGGCTGACGTAGGCTGAAGCCTAGGACCCTGGAGCTCTTGGGGACCCGTGCAGAAGTTAAAAAAATTTAAAAAATATAAATGTATCATTATTAATGTACAAAAAGAAAATGTTTGCACGTTGCACTCACATCCACAACGTTTGTGGCCATAAAAAGTAAAAATAAATACAATACATAAAATATAGTTAAAAAGGTCCAAGCACCAACAAGTCTAGGTGCCCTTCTTTTTTTAATCTGGCCCTGAATCCTTCTGACCTTCACACTGAAGATCGCTACATTAAATTTAATCTTCTCAATTACAGTATGTGGGTTAGATGCTTGCTTTCTTGAGAACTGTAGGTGTGGTTAGCATATTTTCCTCCGGACACATTTCTTCTGTGGCATAGCTATTGGAAGCAATGGGAGCAGTTGGCTTCTAGCACCAGTCTCCAAAAAGGCGCTTTCAATTTCTATTTTAATTTTAAATATTTTATTTACAAGTTTCTTGATGAATATAATTAATAATTTTATATTAATTAGTAAAGGCAACTAGAACCTTGATAAGCCTATGCTTGACGCTAGTTTCAGCTCTTTGAATTGTAGCTTCTAAAGCTCCCAAGATTTCTGCTCCCGACGCCAAAGCCCAAGCTACGCCATTTATTTTCTATATTTGCATCTTGGTTTTTTTTCTTGACGCTATTTTTCTGTTTTCTTTTGATTCTGAACGCGCCCACTATAATAATAGAGTGGCAACATAAAACATTCATCACTGCCTAAAAAAATATTCTATTATAAAAGATAATTGAAGAGCGATTTCAATAAAAAAAAATCAAAATCAATTTTATTAAAGAATAAGAATTAAAAAATATTTCCAAGAAATATTTCAGCAACAACAAAAAATTGTAACTAATTGATTACATGTAATTGTGTTATGCAGCGATCCTATTGGCAATATTTAAAGCAAGATTCATTGTAATTTGTCCTTGAATTAATTGCAAATGTCAATGTGATAATATTCTTGCAAGACTTGAAGCGGTGCATGAAATTGTGCAAGATTTTCAGCAATGTTTGACTTTATTCCTTGCATGGAATTTTACAAGAAAAATAACTAGTGAAAATATCACTTTAGTAAAGAACAATATTCAAAGAAAATTACAAGAAATATTTGCAACAAACATTTCAACAAAACAGAATCCTGTAACCTTATTCGAATATATTTTTTTAAAAAAAAAATGATCTCTGAACTTCAACTGAATTGATTAAGATGAAATTTCAGTATATTAAAAAAATATTTTTCTTCTTTAATTACTGGAGAAGGAGGTGGTTTAGAAAACAAGGGGAGGTTTAGAAAGAGAGGAGGGGAGGGGTGAAGGTTCTTCAGAGATCTTCTTCTTCTTCTTCAGAAAATCTTGAAAGACGTCACAAACAAACTAGTGAAAGAGAAATTAAAAACCAGTTTATTTGCAGTAAAAGGTGGTTCTGTACGTCCACTTATAATGTAGGATGGTGAGTTCTGAATAAAAAAAAAATACATAAAAAACACGGATGCAAAATTACTATTCGTGTTATTGCAAAGTGCGCGTGTTCACGGATGTCAAATAATAATAAAAAAAATAGTCACTGAATTTTTTTTTGTTGTAATATGTTAAACAATGTAATTTTTTTCCTCGTATTGAGATAGAATAACTTGATTTGTAATAGTTGTGGGTCATGTGGTGAATGACGTCAAGTAATGAAGGTCATGGGGGTTCCCTTTATCCTATTTGGGATGGACCAGCAGCCACTTATATATAGTGTTAGCCTTATAGACCTAGAGTGTCTATCTATAGTTTTTGTTTTTATAGCGGGGTAGTAGTAGTGGTGGTGTAACAACTGTGGTCGATGAAAAGAATACCAGTCTCGGTGTAGACGTCAATGTGGTTGTTTGCATGTGAAACGCACTCAGTAGAATAATATATAAAACTGGTCGATATTTCTAGCATCTCTCTAGACTGGACTCATCATCCTCGAGTCTTTTCAGTCGTTTTTTTTTGGCTAGTGCAGTCAGTTCGTAATTAAGTTTGTGCTCATTGTAGAAGTATTTTTAGAAGAAGAAAAGATATAGTCAGTTTATTTTTAATTCTGCATACATATTAAGATCATTTGAGCACCTGGATTTGCAGTTTGCATTTCCTGTCAAATTCTTGTGCAGATCCTAGGACATTGGGTAAGGCACCTCTTAAATAATTTTTTTTTTTATTATCTTAAGGTGTTTCAAGCTTTAATAATTATTTTTAGTATGCAATCAAGATTATTTTGGTTTCAGGTAAAATTAATTGCAGGAAGGTGTTTTTTTTTAATTTTCTGACTGAGTTTGTCTTGAGAGAGTATGTGTGGGTGTGCCCGGATCGCTGTATCTTTGAGTGTTTTGTGGAAGAAATTCAAGAAGGAAACGACACCTGGACTTCAAAGTTCAACCCTCTGAACAGAGTTTTCAACATAGGAAAACTATATTTTATTGAATACCCATGAATATAGATTTCCTTATGTTGGTACTCTGTTCATTAAGTTCAAGTTGAAGTTGAAGTGCCAAAGGCCCTTCTGCTATTTGGGCCTAAATGTGTCTTGAATCATTTATGTGTGCACTGAGCGTGTCTTGAATCTTTTGTGTTTGTCCTGGGTGTGTCTTGAATGTGGACTTCCCCCCCCCCCCCTTTGAGAGTGGTTGTCTCTTGAGATATGGTTATGGAGTTATGAGTTATTGGAAGCAAATATTTAGTGGGGAATTGAGTGTGTCTAGCTCGATTATCGATAGTGTTTCCTTGTGTCTTTTTAGTGTGTGTGTGTGTACCTTAAGATTTTCTGTATCTTCAGTATATGTAGCTCAATAGTGTTTTCAGAGTGTCTTTTGTCCCTTGAGAGTACCGTAGTAAAGAATGTGTCACAGTGTGTGTGTGTCTTTGTTTTAAGTTCATTCGTGTTTTTCTTGCGACTGTGCTTGTACAGTATTATGTTAATTATTAACTGCATTTTATATGAATTAATGTCGAGGTTTTTCATACGCAATACGTGTATACATTTTATTCATGACATTATTTAACTAAATGTAAAATCGTGTGTTCTTATGTTGAATTTGTTTTTCTCTTCTTCTTCTATGTGACACACTAAAAAATACTTAAAGAAGAAAACAAGTTTTTTATCAAGTAAATTCGGCATACAAAGCAGTCTGAAATGCATTTGTCCTATTTTTATTGTATTTAGGTTATTATTATTTTTTTTTTTAAAAAAGCTGTTTTATTTGAAGGTAGTATTTTGTAGAAAAAAATATATTTTTTTTTTTGTAATATTTAGCTTTGAAATCGATTATGTTTGTCTGTTTATTTTTATATTATATTAGTAATATTACAATAGAAGTAGAGTTGAACAATTATGTTTTTCTTCTTCTTTGAAAGTGAGTGAAAGGTTTGGCTCCTCGGGGGTAATGTGTGCTTCATTTTTTAGGTCTATGAACCTAGTTTTATGTTATTATATCTCCAGTTGCTTCTATCACAATTAATGCAGTTGATATTTTACTTTAATTTTCAATTATGAAAATGAGAAGAAGATGAATGATAGAAAACATTAATTTCTTCATGTTTCAAAATTATTTGTTAGTGTTAGTTAGTTTCCAACTACATTTATTTTTTGGTTAGTGCGGACAATGAACAAATCTAGTGGAAAGTTTTGTTGCTTTTAAGATAACTGCAAAGTTTAAGGCCCAGATTCAAGAATTAAACATAGCAATTGAACCTTTACACAGTTGTATAACATAAAAAAAATCTATTTTAAGTGGTATCCTTGAATAGTTTTTCTATGTTGGAACTATACTCTTAAGGGTCATATTCTTAATGACTTCTTAGTCAAAGGTAGTGGTAAACTCAAACTTTTAACTATAAAGTTTCATGTAAAAGTTGATACGTTTAGCTCTATCTTTGACTAAGCAGTCATTAAGAATATAAATTACAGGGTACATGTTTGAATTCCAGTGTTGGGTTTACATATTAAATTTCTTCCTAAATGTGGTGTTGACTCTGTTTTTTCCTCTCAACACTCACATAGCAGTGGGGTGTTATAAGTTGCTTCATAGCTGTTAAGGCTGTTAAAGTTGTTTTATTGTTAAAGGTAAATACATAAATCTATTCTGACAGTATTGCTGACTGCATGCTAGATGAACTGGCAAACCATAGAACTGAGCGAAGCCTTTCAATTCTTGAACGCTTACTAGCTCCAGAAACAGATCACTGTTAGATAAAAATCTTACTAGAAAGTTAATACCCCATATAAGTGGAAATGGACCTCCAAAGGCAATTAAAGAAATAAGAGCTAGAACGGATTCGTGGTATTTCTTTCCAAATGTATTGAGAATATAAAAACCTCTTCCAGCAGTGCATAGTTCTGTTTTAGGACGAATTCAATTTGACGGAGGATGTCTAAACCTTGTCTAAATACCAGCCATTTATGATTGGGAATTATCCCCCCCCCCCTGCGCCACAGGGTTCTCGAGCTGATTGCAGGTGTCCTCAGTTGAATCGACTTGTTTAGGTATAAAATGTTATAGTCTATAACATTTACTGTGAGATAGGTAGTACTTGACCAAGCAATTAGGACACCCTTATCTAAAAGTTAATTTTTAAAGCAATCTATTGCTAAGTAAAAATTCTCATTTTTTATGTGTTTCCTCAGAGTAATCTCATTTGTGTAATTTAGTTAATTTTCAAAGTTATCTAAATGTGAAAAAAGTGGTACATCAACTTGGGGTTTGTCTCTCTACAATTGGCTTTTTCGTTATAAGTATTTTACTTTATTGGACTTCAACTAGACAAATAAATTATTCTCAGTAAACTAACTGGGTCGGATTGAAGTTCGTTTCTATCTGGGAGGTCTTCAAATATTTATTGTCAGGTCAATAGTCATTTTGAAATCAGTCTCCAAGAGAGAGAGAGAAAAAAAAAAGAAAATCTTTTTGGAACTCGTCACTACTACACATTAAAAATACTCAATTGAGATTGATTGCATGTATACATACATGTATTACAAGGCATTTTTTTTTTCTTCATTGAATCATTGCATGCTGGATTTTTGTTTTTTGAGTCACGTTTATTGGATGTTGGTTGTGATTAGAATTATCAATGAATTCATGTTTCTGGTTGAAAGAAAGGTGATTGATCACGATTGATTGACACTAAGCTAGAAGAAGGGTTTAAGATCATGAAGTTAAATGGCGACCCCCTTCCTGTGTTGGTACCACAAGTTTACAAATAATCCGAATTTGAAAACTTGTTTTTTGAAAATTATTCATTGCTAATTTACTACCATGTAGATAGCAGCATTTGTTTACCCTAAACCAATAGTCAAAAGGCTCTAATGTTGTTTACATCAGAAGTTAACTTGAGTTTTTCAACACAGTCGCAAATTTTTCTGCTTTTATTGTATCCAACTTATATAAGAAACTTTGAATTTTACACTATTTTAAAGGTAGAAAATGGTCACCCTTTGTAATATGGCTGTTTATGTTGTAGTTGTATGTGTGTGTGTAGTAGGCATATATGGTGTAGTTCTCTCTTCATATGACAAACCCCATTCAAACATCAAACACACCGCGCTGATAAAAATCATACATAAATAACGCCTTAATTACATTAGGTCATAATAAAAGGTGAATGTGAATTTCAGTCGGGTTAATTTTATTTTTAAAAAAATTTTATTTTATAATATTTTTTTAAATAATTAATTTGATCCAATCAAAATTCATTTTTCAATCCTATTTTGATGTAATGGAAACAGGCCATAAGAGTGAACCCTTAGTTGAAACAGTTAGTTGGTGGCGCTGAATAAACGCCAATCTGAATAAACGCCAATCTGAATAAACGCCAATCTGAATAAACGCCAATCTGAATAAACGCCAATCTGAATAAACGCCAATCTGAATAAACGCCAATCTGAATAAACGCCAATCTGAATAAACGCCAATCTGAATAAACGCCAATCTGAATAAACGCCAATCTGAATAAACGCCAATCTGAATAAACGCCAAACGGAATAAGCGCCAAATGGAAGGAACGCCAGACGGAATAAAAGCCAAAAATTTGGCGGTTATTCAGTTTGGCGTTTGTTCAATTTGGCGCTTATTCAGTTTGGCGTTTGTTCAGTTTGGCGCTTATTCAGTCGCCCCAGTTTGTTGTAATTAGATTATATCAATTGAACTAAATGAATGGAGAAATGAAAAGGGAATCATGTCCATTAACATTATAAACACAAACTGTAAAAAAAATTTTAAAAAATGTTGTAAATTTTATTTAAAATCATGGTTTAAATCACATGATTTAACTCATGCGATTTAAATCAAACAACCCTGATCTCATGAGTTAACTGAGTGCCTCAAGAGTTAACTATGTGTCTCATAACTTAATGGAGTTTCTTAAGAGTTAGTTAATTTTTATTTCTCAATAATTTAGTGGCAGATGTGTCTCGCAAGAAAACTTGATTGTCTCAAGAGTTAACTGAATGTCTCAAAAGTTAACTATTCAATAATAATATATTCAGCAATCACTGTCTAGCACAATGATTATAGATATTTGTTAAGTTGGGAACCATTGAACTTTGTAATGAAACTAATTGACTATCTCCTTTTGTTGCAATATAGACACTAAATGAATCTGTTGTAATTTTTTTGTTGTTGGAATTTTCAACAGCTTTCATATCAGACTATTTATTTTTACTATAGTTTAGAAATTGAAAGAATTTCTATTTATACATTCTTTTTTGATATGACAAAGAATGTTAGTGTCAAGTGAATTTGAAATTTGTTTCAGGAACTTCTAACCTTGTCTCATGCATTCTATGATGGAACAATAATCAGATTGGCATTTGATAATTTTCAATATGACTCAGACACACTAATCTTTTTTTTTTTGATCAAATTTCTTTTTACTTTTTATGTTTGACACAGTAGGAGATATTTGAAAGGGGGCAAGTCCAACAAACAAACAAAAACATAATTCAACTTCCTTCTTTTGTGTTTCAATTGTGATATATCTCAAATGGCAGATTTTTGTTATCCATATAATTTTATTATTTATGGAATATCCATGGCACAGCTAGTGGGCCACAAAAAAGATCAAAATCAAAGAGGTCCAATGTTGTCTTGGAGATTTTTTTTGTGATTCAGAAATAAAATTTACAACACAATTCAGACAAAAGATTTATAAAGTGAACGTGAATTTTATTTAGAAATAACCTTAAAAGAAAAAAAAAATGTTAACGTTTGTTAAAAACTAGAATAATATGTGAATAGGCTAAAAGTATTTTCAAAACGATATATTTAAAATTAAGCTTTTTATGGAATTTGAAAATCAATTTTTCCCTAAATTGTAAAATTTTATTATTTTAAAACTTCCGCTGTTCTAGTTTCTAATAAACTTTGAATTTTTTAAAGTTGCTTTCATAAAAAAGATTATGTTCACTTTGGTCCTGACCCTATGCGAACATTTGCAAGTATACTTCTTGTGATTACAAATGGCCCTTTTAGTAAACGTATTTAGAGCCAAAAGTAGCAATAAAACAAACTTAGTTTCATCACCACCTTATTACACCTTATTACAAACAATAAAGGGTTAACGTGTTTTAATAACAAATGTTTTATTTTTTACGTGTTCAGTTCAAGTTAACAGGAAATTCATTATCGGAGTAATTTTTTGTTCTTTTTTAAGAGTTCAATTAATTCATTAACCCAGAACTGTTGTTTTTTTAAAATATAGGTAGCATACGGAAAATGCATTCAATTCTCTCAAAATGTGTGTAAATTATTAACAAATCTAGTTGATTATGTAAAGGGTCATTTAAATGTATGACCTCAAAATGAACCAATTTTTGTATTTTTGACCCACATAAATTTGAGTTAAAACTGGTAAATTCTTTTGTTTCAAGTAACGTTTTTGTACTTTTTTCTATAAATTAAAATTACATTTGACCTTTTTAGTTGCTTAATTTCTCAAATGTTTCATAAGAAAATTTGTCATAGGTTATCAAAAGTTTCCATGATGTCAATTGTTACTTGTAACAGTAAATCGAGATCAATTGTAAATTATAACTTTTAGCTGATAATGAATGATGCGAATTTTGAGTAACATATCATCAGCCTTTGGCCATTGGACTGTTTGTAAATTTTATGTGAGGACACAATGTCTTCTTAATATTTTCTTAAGGCAAAATATGCAAAAACACTGAAAAAGCCCAAATTCAAAAAGAAAGTTATCCCACTAGAACTTCAACTTTAACCTTTTGTACAGGGTTCTAACATATAAAACCACATTTTATTATTTTAGCAGAATTTTTTTATGTCCAACTTGAATTATAAAAATTAGGGATTGAGAATATACAAAAAAACCTGTTGAAAATATGGTTTTTATATTGTTAAACCCCATGATTGGAAGGTTAAAGTTGAAGTTCAAGTGCCAAAGTTTTCTTCTTGAATTTAGACACACATTGCAGTTATAATTTATTTATACTTTGTGTAGTTTGTGCCATGTTTATGCCAAGCAAAAAAACAACAAATGAAAACCATTCTTAAGAGACACATACTGAGAATTGGTAATAAACTTCTTACATCCTTGACCTAAGGGTCTGGTGTGTCATGAAGCCTTGAAGTTAAAAGTGGCCACTGTAATGTGTTTCTTAGAGAAAATTTATTTTAGGTGATGGTCACATATATTATTATTACCTGGTAATATATATATATATATATATATATATATATATATATATATATATATATATATATATATATATATATATTGTTAGCCTTTTGTTGTAAATGTATTGTCTGAGTTTTTCTAGCCTTTTTTTTTCGTTAAATTCAACATCTTCAGGCCATGGATGGCATTGGAGAAAAAAAAAATTACCTATTGTAGAGGGACTCTACATTGTCTTCTCTATTCAGTCTATTGTCACCAAGCTAAAATGTTATTCCTTTTTATTATATTTTAAATTTACAGACACACATACAACATAAATTACAAGGGTCAGTTAGATACACCTAAGTTATTGTATTATAGGACAAATGTGACAGTGAGTGACTTTATTCACATAATAGGTACTATCATCTTTAGAAATAATTGAGTACAGTTTTTCCATTGAGTCATAGCAAAGCATTCTGATTATTAGGGCTTGCATTTTTTTTTTTATAAAATATCAAGCAAATGTTTGTCAATTTGTGGCTCAAGTGCAAATTCTGAAGTAAACATCATCATCATCGATTCATCATCATCATCATCATTTATAGCAAATGCAATATGCTTTTTCTAACCAAAAAGGCTTGTCACATGCTTTATGTCTGATTACTATCGGTTTTCAACTATAGTTCTGACCACTAACCAGTGTTTTTGATTTAAAAAAAACCGTAATTACTGGTTTATCTAAATGGAATTGTTATTTCACAATTTTGCACTTGGGCCACACTTTGAGAAACATTTGCTTGATGAATCCGAGCCCCTACTGATTATGTATATGATATATACCTTCATTATTTTGTTTACAAATTTCTCTCAAGAGTGTACTTTATTCATCTAAAAAAAAATTATACCTTCTTATGTTTCACATGTTGTTTACCTTTAAGTTTTAATGTTAACACTTGATATTGATATTCAAGTGTTTTTCTTCAAATAGAAAAATGAAATTCTGGATAATGACAACCTTATTTGTGCCAAAATTGATACATTTCTCTTTAATATGAGTAAACACACACGTGTTTCCTTGGCAACCGTGTTTGTATCCTAATGTTCTCCAATGACAACTATTTTAGGTGTAAAGTGACAACAATAACTTTTTTTTCTTCTGAGATATTTCTCCCATACATGACATACAGCCGTTGTATAAAACACTTTTCATTGATTTTTTTATTTAAGTAATTAATTGGGCTTAGTTAATATCGAATTTAAACTCAAATAAGGGCTTTAATGATTTTTGAGACTTATTTTGGAGTCTTATACATTGTCTACAAATCAATATTTTGTCACACTAACCCATTATTTTGAAATACGGATTTACTACACTGTATATTTAAATATTAACTAAATATATGGAGATATTAAATGAGTAAAGTTAATTCGACATATAAGCTTAGTAGATGTATTTGCTTGTCCAGCGCTCCATAGAACATGTTTAATATTTAAACAAATTTAGCTTTTTAAGTATATATGGGGGGGGGGGGATAAGAAAGAAAATAATCATTGATTTAAATTTCATATGTTTAATATTTTAAATTTAAATATTAGACATATCATAAAATGTAAATCAATAATTATATAATCAATTTCCTTTTATTATTTTATTTCTTATACCTTATCTATACTTAAAAAGTTAAAATGTATTTAAATATACATGATTTAAGTATGGATGAGGTATAAGAAATAAAATAACAAAAGGAAATTAATCATTGATTTAAATTTTATGATAATGCATACAATGTTATGTCATATGTAATGTCATTAATGAATGGTCAATTTTAAGTAACATGGGTGTAAAATAAATTAGTAAATTACAATCCACTCTATTAATAGGTGATGGGGGATTTCAGTTGCACCTATTTAAAAACAACTTTGACACAACATACACAGCAAATTAAAGATTTTCAACTGATCTATCTGAAAACACTATAGAAAAGTCTCAGAAAAATCGCAAAGTCATAAAAAACGTAAAAAAATAACGCACATCCATACATTTTCATTTAAAATTGAATATACTTTTATTAAAGAGAAAATAAAGGGGTTATTCTTTACATTATATAGGTGAACCATTGTGCATTTTATACTGTTCGACTTCAAAATTTCACCTCCTGCTATATTCTCTATTGCAGTTAATTGTACTGTATATAGCCCAGTTGAGGTTTAGTCCCTTTTCGTTCGTGCAAGTTACACGACGGGTTTACTAGTTGTATTTTATAGGAATTGTAAAAATTGAAAGCAAACACCAGACACAAAAGATACAGTAAATATAATATCTTTATTTTTTTCTAAAAGCTGCGTCATAATTAGAAAGAAAAAAAGTATCAAATATTTTTTTAAGCTAAAAATAATTTTGCGCAATTAATTTAAAAGGATGTGGTTTTCAATTTCCTAGTGAGAAAAATTATTGAAAAAGCTTTTGGCTGATGTTTTTTTTTTGCTTCTAGACTGGATAGATTACAATTTGAAATGAACTTTGATAAAACTTTACTATTAGTATAAGTTATGCAAAATTAAAACCTTAATTAAAGCTGAATTAAAACCAGAGATAAGGAAAGATAGCGTAGAATTTTGAAAAATATACATATTGTAAATAATGTCCTAAATTCATATCTAGCAGTACTGTTAAATGTATAAACAAATCCAAAAGGAAGTTAGTTATTTTCAAGTGTTTATTCAGTGGTAAATCCACAAACATCATTCAATGTTTCAGTACATCCTACTTAATTTACATACAAAGGATATATATTTATCAAATGAAACCTCCATATCTTGTCTGAAATTCTTTTTGTTTAAATTACTTGCAGTCATGTTGTTTTTATATATGGACATATTATATATGTTTAAAACACAAGAAAATATGTTTCACAATAGTAGAATGTAATGTACCAATTGTTATTGAGCATATAAATGCATATTTGTCTTGTTATTGCATATTTGGCCTCTTCTGGCATATGAATGCATATTTAGTGTTTTGAACTAAAACTTGGATTACGTTTCATACACTATAATTCATACGTTGTACAAATTACACAAAAGGTCATTTAAATAGTTTGATTTGTTTAAATTATTTAAAAAATGAAAAATGGAAATTTGCAAGATCAAAATATGTGTAATTTATTAAAATATTAATTTATGTGGTTATACACTACACTCTGTAAAAATTAGTTAAATTATGATTTATTATGATTTTATCAGACATATTTTATGAGTTTCAGTCCAAATTTTGAGCTTTCTAGCATATTTAAGAGGTTTTTAGTGTCTATAAATCTAATACTCTCTCAAATAATAATAATGATGATGATGAAAAACTTGATTTAATCGCCTTGACCAATAATGACCACTTGTCTGCTTTTTTTATTATACCAACCTTTCAACTAGTGAACTTAACAATATATCAGTATGTTTATACATTGCATGTAGTAATGGCATTACATTTTGAAGGTTATCATCAATTTTAACTTTTTCAGTCAGATAAAAAACTATTTTTATCTATAGACATCATAAAAAATATTCTTCCTTGACATTGACCCATAATGTTCTAGTAATATGTATTAGAAAAAAAATTGGTATTATTTTTGAGGACGTAATTAGTTTTATACGTGTCCGAACTGCTCAATTTTCCAATACCTTTTCTATTTTATTATTGGTTTTATTTCACCATTGCCTTTTATTATATTATTGACTATATGACAAATAATGTGTGCATTGCACGCTGAGCAATATTGCAGTTGACTTGTATTACATAAGGGTTTATGAATAATTCATTTGTTGTTTTGTAGTTTTGACTCAGCATATCATTGCTATGTTTTCCTGTGCATCTATTATATTTTTTTTTGTATAATAAAATACATTTATGTATTCAACCAAAGGGCCACATTTGACTCTGAAAAGATTTTAGTGGCTCACAAAAATGTTTATTATATATTGCCAGTTGAATCTACTAATAGATCTACTAACAAAAATAAGGAAATAACCCTTAAATATTTTTTTTTTTGCCAGGTTTGCATAATGGATGTTAACTTTTTTTTTTTAGAAGGAACTGCAAGAAATAATTTAAACTTTGTTACAAACTTGAATAGTACATTAATATTTCAATTTGTTTGCAAGGTTAATTTTAAAATTAAACTTTTTTTCATAATCTGAAAATTTTTACTGAAAATTTTTACTGAAAATTTTTACTGAAAATTTTACTTAATAATGATACAAAAGAATGTAAAACTTGATCTTTTTTTAAATCCCAATAAATACTAGAATAGTATATTTTGGATATATTCTTAGTATTCTGAAAATTTTTTTTGTTAATTTTTGATTTAAAAAATGTAATATTTCATTATATTCAATCGTCAGAATTTTATCTTAAAACATATTAATTTGAAAATACATACTTCAAGCATTTAAGCGTTTAGCATTTTAAAGAAAAGGTTTTTCAGATGATAGGAGGCCCAGTTTCCAGAAGGAAACTCAGCACTTGAACTTTAATTTGAACCGCAGAAAAGGGTTTCAACAAAGAAAACTAGTTTTATTCAAGTTCTTTTTTGATAGGATTTTTTTGTTAAGATTTGGCTACTCTTTTAGATTTTAGTCTTCAAGTTGGATGTCAAGTGCCAAATTCTCTTCTTGAATTTGTTCTTTAGCCTAATCGCCTAAAATTATTGTGGGCCACCTTAGATGTGGCCCACATTATGATAGAAGTTGGACACAAGCTTTTCAAATGTTATATTAAAAGGATATTCCATTGTACAAAAATAACATTCAAGATAATTTAAATGACTGTTTGCCGCAGTCTTTTCACGCATTTATTGATTATTTTTTTTTTTGTATTTTTCTAGGAAAAATGTCTAACAAACTATTTGCGGTAATCTTAGTTGTGCTGTGCACAGCTCATGTCTTTGCTGAAAGGTAAAAATTTGCATTATTATATTTACATTTTATAAAAGTGAACTAACAATATTATTTTTAAAAATATTTTTAGGACATATACGATCACTGCTCCAAAGAATGTTCGTCCAAAGACTCCATACCAAGTTGTCGTTTCCGTGCACAATACTCCCGAAGATGTTTTAATTGCGGCCAACGTGTCTTGCAGCTCGTCGGGTGATGCAAATTCCCAAGAATCTGTTGGGGAAATAACAGTTTCTGATGGAGAGACCAAAACCTTGGAATTGCCAGTATGTTAAGATGTTAATTTGATAATTTTGTTTAAGATTTGCATGCTTATTGTAATTGTCCTCGCATTATTTGAACATTGCAATTGTTCTAGGAATATTTGAATATGTGTTTGAATTTTGACATTGAGGTTTTTCCGTTTTTTTTGTTTCTAAGATTGGTGATTGGAGCAAAGGATCTTGCGAATTGAATGTGGAAGGCAAGAAAGGTATCTTGTTCCAACGTCGAGAATCTGTTGGCTTCAACGATAAATTGTTTTCGTTGTTTATCCAGTCGGATAAAGCCATTTATCAACCGGGACAATTGGGTAAGGAACTAAAAAATAAAACAAATAAATTTAAAGAAAATTGTAATTATTTCTTAATGAGTTTTCATTTGAAATTTCAGTGCAATTCCGAGTCTTAGTTGTTGATCCTAACTTGAAACCATACAACACCAGTGAATTGCAGATTTTCATGAATGTAAGATCTTTTCTCAAGTCTTTAATTATGTTTATTTTGATTACGTTTTTATATTTATCTTTGAATAGGATGCTCAAGGAAACAGAATAAAACAATGGAATAATGCCACTGTTGACAAAGGTGCGTGTTTTTTTTTTATTAATATTATAAATTGTATATAATTGTTTATTCGGTACTTCCAGGTGTTTCTAAAAAAATTTTATCCAAGTGCCTTTATATAATTGAAAGTTAATTTCTTTCCGTGTTTGTTCAGGATTATTTTCGGCCGACCTTCAGTTGTCTGATCAACCTGTCCTTGGAGATTGGTCTGTAACTGCACAGTTGGATGTAAGTTTCTCACTTTGAAGGTTTTTTAATTATAGGATTATAGATTTTTTAGCAGTTTTTATGCAAAAAAAAAATTATTTAAAGAAAAAGTATCAGGAAGTAAACCAACATAAAGATGACCTGTTGATGTTTTTGATGTTTTGATGTTTACAATTTAAACAACTTTTATTGTCATATTTTGTATGCTAAGCATGAAAAGCATTAAAATGCACACCTTGACACTCATTGGACAAACTTTTCTTGCCACATACTAATTAAAAAAATAACTATTTCAATACTCATTTCAATTTATTTAATCCAGTGATTTCCAAATGGCATGTGTCATGAGTTTTGCTTGGTGTGCCACGAAATTTTGGATGTTATATTGAATTTATTAATATAATTTAATATTTTCAAACACATTTTAAAACTTTCCTATGACATGCATGCACCAAGCTAGTGGTTTCCAAATGGTGTGTTGTGGATCACTAGTGTGTCATGAGTTTTGCTAGGTGAGCTGCAATTTCTCCAGGCAAAAAACACTGTACCATGAACAAAAAAAGCTTGGGCGCCACTGATATAATCAGTCATATACCATTAACTGCATATTAATGAGTTCACTATTTTTTCTCTAACATATAACATACTTTTCTGTGATAAATGTTTAGGATGGAGAAACATTTTTACGACCAATATTAAACTGAACAGTTTGTTCAACTTTAGCATAATTAAATTATATCTTTTTTATTTTTTCATTAGGAGCAAAGTGTGAATAAACGTTTTCAAGTTGCTGAATATGGTAAGAAATGGTGTTTTGACACCTGACCCAGTAGTTTTCACGACTGTCTATGTACTTAAAATTTTAAAATAACTTTTCTCTTTAATAATCATTATTTAGCAACTTCATTTAAAAAAAATTCTTAAATTAATTAATAAGGCAATGAGAAATATGCGTTTCTTAGTCAAATAACTTGATTAGAGATTAGAATTCAGAGGCTAAGGGTTGTATTCTTAATGAATTGCTAACTAAAAAGTATTGCTAAAACTTGTTAACTTTTAATATGAAATTGCATGTAAAAGTGGATGAGCTTAGCAGCAGCTTTGACTTAACAATCATTAATAATAGATGATCCTATATGTCAAACTAGCATCTGGAACCACCAAGCCTATAACCAAGAATTTTGACTGAAAAACGCATTTTTCTGATTGCTTTAGTAGTTAATAAGCTGTCCTTTAGTGGTTAATTAAATTAGCATTTGTATTTCAACTGCAGTTTTCAAGAAACATCATGAATTTTGTCTATAAACTTGTACAGGAAAAATGTTAGTTAAACCTAAATTTCAATAAATTAGAAAGTATAAATAGATTTTTATGTGGCACGTTTGCGTGCAGATATCACTTTGCATATTTTACTTGTCACAACTCATTAATTTTACGTGGTCCATCTGAGCTTTAATTGATGACCGTTGATATCAGCATTAATTTTATTTTGTTTTTACTAGTTCTTCCTAAATTTGAAGTGACTGTGAGGCCACCATCTTTTTCGATATACAATGACACTGACATCGTGGTTTCTGTTAATGCTAAGTAAGAAATCACCTCAAGTCAACAGTTTTAATACTAGTGAAAGTACAGAATTGGTTTTAAATGTTAGAATTTTTCTTCAGATATACTTATGGAAAAGGCGTGAAAGGAAAAGTTGTGGTAAATGCCACTGAAAGTTATTGTAGAAGTTCTTACAATTCTTATTGTGGATCTACTCCTGTTGTCGTCACTGGCGAGGCAAAGATTTTTTTTAGAAATGTTTTAGTTTTTCAAATGTTTTTTTCATGGAGAAATTTAATTTTCTATAATGTAATTTGTTAGATCGATGGCACGGCGACGGTCAAGATTCCAGTTTCTCAATTCAACTTTCCTGACTATTACATACACGGACAGTCCAATTTAGATTTCTTGGCCACCGTTACCGAGGATCTGACTGGCAAACAGATGAATGGTTCTGCTCAGAGTACAATTTATTCTAAAAGAGAAAAAATCGAAATCGCTCAAGCAGCAAACACCTTTAAGCCCGGTCTTCGTCATACTTACAGAGTGCGTACATCATTGTAGTTTTGCATAATTTTCTGATTTTTTTTTAATGTCGTAATTCGCCTTTTCTTTTAGATCACATTGCAATATCAAGACGGCACTCCAGTACATGACGCTAAAGATAAACTTAAAGTAACTTACGGTTTCAGTTATGGAAAAGATGAAGGTACACTGGAATTCGATCTGCCGAAAAATGGGACCGTCGAGGTGGACTTGTACCCTTCAGAAGATTCGGACACTGTCAGAATTTCAGTATGCATTTTGTCTATTTTTAATATATAATTAACCGATTACAGGGACTAATTTAGAACTTTTTTGGTTAAAACCCAAAATGTTACCTTCAGTTTGAATAAATCCTGAAAAAAAGTATTAAACTAAAATAAGTGAGTTATGTTCAAATTACAAAAAGGGAACCTGGCACTTGAAATCCAACTTAAACTTTTCAAACAGTGTTCTCAAATAGAAAAACTTATTTTTTTAAGCATTCCTGAATATTTTTTTTTCTATGTTGTAACCCTGCTCAGCGGGTTCAAGTGTCGCGATATCTTCTTCAATTTAAATAATTCTTGTATGCGTTTTAATTTCTACTGTATGTTATTAAGATTTCACATTTATAAATTGAGAAACTGTTTAAATTTTTTCCATCTGAGAAGAAGCCCAATCTGCCACAGAGTAATTTTTCAAATTCAAATTCAAATTATAAAAATATTAGCTTCTGGCCAATGGTCGGTCAGTCTTTAGTAAATTGTTCTAATAATTTCGTGTATTTTCATATTAGGCTGATTACAATGGGATCTCTTCTAGTTCTTCTGCTCGTAAGGCTCAGTCCATCAGTACAAAGTACCTTCTTTTGAGTTTGAACAGCGAAAATCCAAAAGTAAAGCTTTTTGCTATTAAGTTTTAAATATATTTTTTTTTTTATAAATTATGTTTTTTGCAAATATTTTTTAGGTGGGCGATGTTGTTAACATTGATGTGAACGGAACATTTTACTTTAACAAATTAGATTATGAAGTAGTTGCTCGTGGTAAAATCGTAGATTCTGGATCGTTGAAATTCGGCAACGACTCAAAACACGAGACTTTTCCGCTTAACTTGACGCAAGACATGGCACCACGTGCTCGTGTTGTTGCCTATTACGTTTCCTCCTGCGGTGAAGTTGTTGTCGATGGATTAGATTTTGTTGTTGACGGTGTTTTCCAAACTCCCGTAAGCATTCAGCATAGAAATTTATTGATTTTCAAAAAAGAAATCTAAACGTTTTGTTATGGTTGCAGGTGGAACTTAGCACGAGTGACAATCACACGAAACCAGGTGCTCCTTTGGATGTGATTGTCGAAACACATCCGGGTGCTCTTGTTGGTCTTTTGGCTATTGATCAGAGTGTGTTGCTCTTGAAATCTGGCAATGATATCACAAAGAACGAAGTATGCAGTTTGAAAATTCGCAACTTAAAATTTAACCAGAGTAATTTTTGAGATTAGGTGTAGAAATTGATGTTCTAAGTTGTTTTTTTTGGCCACTTTTAATAACAATTCCAAGTGAATGTAAAAGTCAAAAAGGAAAAGGAATGTTAGTATTTTTATGACAAAATATTTCAAAATAAACTTTTTAAAATAATTTGAAAATAACGAAATCAATCCACATTGAATTTCTTCTAAAAATATGCTTAAAAGCTATGTATTAGGAGAATCCACTGATGTCTTAACATTTTTTACAGTCAATATCTTAATAAAACGATTAAAATTATTTTTAGGTTGTCAGTGATCTGGATGGTTACGAAAGTGGATGGCGTCCAAGTAGTTACGATCGCAAGAAACGTTCTCTCATTTGGCGCCCACCGTCGGAAACAGTTGAACAACTCTTTGATGTGAGTTGTTCAGTTTATTTGACATAATCGAGTTTGAAATTTTAATGTTTTCTTTCCTCCTACTTTAGCATGCTGGATTGGTGTTTTTTTCTAATGGACTGTTTCAAAAATCTAGTTCTGGATATGGCGGTTACGGTAAGCTCCAAACTCTTTTATTTTTTGTGTAATTCGGTGGCTCATCAGTAAACTTGTAAACAAATTTTGGATAAAGATTTACATAATGGATGTAAACTTCATTTAGAAAATTATTTAAGAGAAAAAATACAGTTTATTTGATTGAAACTAAAAGTGGAAACAAATATACAAAAATTATTTTTGTGACTTGCTTTTCTTCTCTTAGATGTTAAAAACGTTTTTGTTGCTTTTTAAAATTTATTATTTTTCATTATACCTCGATGGGAAAAATATAAAATTTAATCATTTTCAAACTCCCATAAAAGTATATTTTCCATCATATTTTGGACAAAATATTTTTATATTTTTATGATAAAGATTTTTATTATAAAAATTTTATTACAAAGATATTCTAGTCATTAACAAATAAGAAACATACTTTTATTGAATAGATGTACTATTCTAGTTTTTAGAAAACTTTGAATTTTTTGTTTTTAATTATTTCATTTAACAAATTTTGGTTTTTTTATTATTTTTAAAAAGCGTTTACATCAGTATTAGTTTTTACGAGGTTATACCTCCATATTTAAGCTAAACGTAAAAAAGTATCAATAGACTCGGTTTTCAAGTTTTGTCTTGCATCATGTTTTAAGCTTTGCTTTAGTTTAAGCAAGGTTTTAGAATACGGATGTAAGACATCTCGAATAACTGTTGAGCCACCTTAAATGATATTTTATTGTTTTGTAAATGAATTTAAACAATTGTTGACTAATGATTAACTAGTTGTAACTTATAGCAATGACCATTTTTTATATTAATTGAGGACCCTCTGAACATTTAAATTTGACGAAAGACCGTAAAAAAGAAACAAAAATTACGATATTTTTTGTAATATGTTCGGACATTTAATTAGAAGGGTATCCCGTACGATATGGTGGTGGTGCGTCTTTCAATCGTCCACTCTCAGGTCCTCCAGGTAGTCCACCTGCACCTGTCTTCTTTCAGGATTCTGCCGCATTGCCTCTTTATAAGAGTGGTGGTGATGCTCCTAAAGTAAGACAGTCTTTTCCCGAAACTTGGATCTGGCAGACGGAAACGGCTCGGTAGGAGAAAAAAATATATACACATAATGAGGGCTTAGTTAGATAAAAACAAAACCTGAAAATGTGCACGTAGTTGTTAGTCGAGCACGCTTTAATTCTCACGCCGTAGACTAGCACACGAGCACTCGCTGTTACTTTTTGTTTCTCTTTCTTTTACAAAATTAACATCGAAAGATGACAATAATATTTATGTAAATGTGTATGTCCATATTATGTTAATTAGCGTTATATTTTAATTTTATACCCAACTTACAAACTACTTAACCACTACACAGTGGCACGCTTATATCTGTTGACAATTGAGACCTTTAGACTCGGTGGGATTTCAGCAAGGGCCGTTTGTGTTTGGCAATTTTTATGTATATTCTGGACTTAAGTTTTGACTTATTTGGGTTCCTAAAAAGTGGGGTTCCTAAGCGCGTGGCTGGTATCCCGTCTAAGCTGGAAATCGTAACTGCTACATACAACTATCCAGTAATTTATATTCGTATTTTTCAAAGTAATTACAATTAGAAATTACATCGGTGAAAAACTTCTGGAAACTAAATCATGCCTACTAAATTTAAAAAAAGCAATTAATTCCAATTACTTATTTTCCCAAAGCATTTTAATTTACCTTCCAAATACAAAAAAAATGTCAAAAACAAATCAAAATACGAAAACAACATTTTTGAAAGTAATTGAAAAAGTAATTTAAAATAACCGCATTTGCAATGCGATGCAATTGCAATGTACAAAGTTTTATAAGTAATGCGATGCACAACTAATTATTAATTACAACAATTTATTACTTTTGATAAATAACTTTCCAATGCTACTATTTAGCTAAACGTTTTGGTGTCCAATAATAATTTAAAAAACATCTTTAGCTTGAAAAATTATTCAAAATAATGTAGTTTTCTAGAAGTGTCGAATTAACTTTGTTATACAAATGCTGTATTCGAACACTTCTTTCTTGATCCATATACATACAATTCCAGAATTAACTATAAAATTTACAATATTATGTTTTCAAAGCTGAAGAAGTTGATTTTGTGCCTGTTGAAATGGAAATGGCCGATGAACACATCGGTCTGCAATTAGAAGTTCCTCTCGAAAAAATTTCCGATGAATCGAAACTGCGCAAACATTTTCCCGAAACATGGATTTGGAATAATGAGTTGGCAGGGTAAACATAAAAAATAAAACAAAAAACAAAATATAATAATATAATTAATATTTCAAAACGAAACCAGAAAAAAATATTCATTTCTTTTTCTGCAATCTTTTTTTTTTTTTTCAATCCCTTTTTTCTGAGCCTAGCATTAATTACTATATAAACCTTTATGCATGTTTCTTTAATTTAGGGACTAGTTTTATCTTTATTTTCCAATAGCTTAATCCTTACTCCTACTGCAATACGGAATAGTAACATGGGCGTTTAGCTACGTTGCTGAAAACGTTGAACTCAAGTTTGTTCGGCTGCAAACGTTGCATTATGCAAAATTGCATTGGCTGTGAGGTAATTTTGAATTTTCACTATTTTGTATTGCAGTAAGCGCCATTTCAGTAAGCGCGAGCTGTCAAAGCCATTGGAGAAAACGCCAGATCTAAGTGCTAGTACAGTAAGCGCCAGTTGGCAACGCATCTACATACCGAGAGTAATAATAATTTACAAACCCGTCACTGGCAAATTCAACGATTAAATTTTTTTTAACTAATGCAAAAAAAATACTAATTCTAAAGTATGCGCGCTGTTTTCTTTTAATACGGTTTTAAAATCAGTAAACCAACTATTACTTTTAAAATAAAATGCTCTGGCATATATTATATTTTCTATGATATTTAGACCGTGTGTATTACACTGAAGCATCTTTAGGCGTCACTCGTACTGGATTTCAGCCATTCAGACCCGATCATCCAAAAGTTAGAACTTTCTTTCCAGAAACTTTTATATTCAACACTGTTAATTCAGGGTAAAAAAATGAATTATTTAAAATTTAAATGTACATTTAATTCATCTGCACGGTCATCATTACTAAAAAAAAAAAAAGTATTACTCGTGTGTTTGCCATGTCCCCGTCTTTATTTTAGTAACAATAGCATGTTTACGAACATTTATCATGGTTGATTATTGTGGTTGCCATTGCAAATATGCAAATATGCAAAAGTAAAACATGAAATAGAACTTTTATGTTCTTCATTTTTAAAGCAACGTTAAAAAAACTTGAAAACTTGTGTGATAAAACTAGATTAGTAACTGAATTCCATAACATCAAAATATTGTTTCATGCTAATTTTAAAATATATTAACATAAAATATGCTTAATTTGTTACTTTAGTCTTCTAGTATCAGGCAGACTTTTTAAATTATTTCTAATTTTAAAATTTCATAAAAGTTTATTTTCATACATAAAAATTGTCTTAAAATATTCAGGAACTCCTCTAGTTTGTTAAAGACTTTTAATTTTTTTAAGTTGTTTTCAAAAAGCGCAATATTCATAATTTTAGTCATGGCTTTCCTCGCAAACATACTAGCCTAACAGGGCCTACTAAAATGTGTAATATTTGAGAGTTGCGTTTATTTTTGTCAGGCAATTTCGCATTTCTAATAATTTAACATTTGCAATTTGTCTTTTGTTTTTTAATTTATATATAAAAAGTGCGTCCTGTTGCGGTAGCATTTATGGGAGCATCAGTTCAGGAATTTAGTTTAAATAGACCTTATAAAACTCGAACATCTTCTGTTAGAAATGAGGGTCCTAAAGTGAGAACTAATTTTCCCGAAACTTGGATTTGGAATAATGTTCATTCTGGGTAGGCGTTTTTTTTTTTATTGTTTGCTAATTTTTTTTAAATAATTCTTCAAGATAGTCGGTTACTTTTTTCTGTCCCGTTTGTGATATGTTTATTGTTTTTTCTCTCGCTGCGCTCGCTATTTTTTTTCCACTGTATTTGATTTTCTTCTCGTGGTATGGTAAAATTGCTTACAAATTCTTCGTTAACAAGCAAAGTTTTGCTGGTCTTGTAAACTTTTTTTTTTTTTTTGCTTTTTGAATGCTGGGCAATTTATTCTGATTTTTTGTACTGCCATTGGTTGCAATTTAGATTATTCCTACATGTACATTTCTTCGGATGCTGATTCTGTTCCTGACAGTTTAGTGACTGAGAGTTCCAAATCTTTCAACACAAGATCTGATGTAAAACTTAGGTCACATTTCCCAGAAACCTGGTTATGGAATTTTATTGCATCAGGGTATAACTGAATTTTTTAAAAAACAAAAAATCCAATCCTATATTGCATTTAGCATTACCATACCAAAAACCCTTGCAATTACTAAGCAATATAATGTTTTGAACAACTTATTACGCAAAAATGTCTATCTATTGTTCTCTATGTGGTCTGTATATTATTGTACTTAGTTTTAATATTCATGTGATACTATGTTTGTTATGTTATGTCACGGACACGTATTTTGCTATCAGAAAAGTCTCTAAATGCTATGGTTTGGTAAAGTTTTATACCATGGCTCAAGTATGGTTTGGATCTAGAATTATTGCAGCAGGCGCCGCAGAACCATTCTACATAGGTGCATTAGAAAAGTACCTTGTATTGCTGCTGCATGTTACTTCATAATCTGAGCTAATCCTTAGTTTACATTACATGACATTGCATAGAATAATGTTTCCATGCCCTCATACAGAATCTTATGGATCTTTCCGAGGAGTACCAAACAGTGAAATACGCATAGCACCCAGAAGAGGTCCCATAATGTTTGATGTTCTAGAAGATGCTAATTTGAAAGGACAGAGTGATCTGAATGAGATTGACATAGTGAAAATCAGAAAAACCTTTCCAGAGTCATGGATTTGGACTAATATTTTAGCTCGGTAATAGGAATCTATAAAAATACATAGTATATGTAACATTGTAGTTTGTAGAAATATGTCAACCGCAAAGTTTTTGGTAGTGTTGAGTCACTTACAAGTGCCAGCTAAGTGCTTGCAACAATTTGCTTCTTTTAGTTTTTAGTTAATTAAAATGCTAAAGTAGTTTAATTGTTTGAGCACACTTTCTATAACTTCGCAGAACGTTTATTCTTAGTTTTTCTGCAACAAAAGAATGCCGCATAACCTCAAGATACCGTTTTTAACATATATTCTGGGACTTTTAAAATATGCAATTGGAGAATTTTGAAGCACGTTTTAACCTTTAAAAGTAACTTTTTTAAATTTCAACATTTATTTGAAACTTAATAAAATGAAGCAATCCACAATGAAAACAACCTTAATATTGCAGATCTAAACAGTTGATTTTTTTTTTGTAAAACTTTTTATTTTCAAAAATATAATGAAAGGAATGTTGCGTTGAAAGCATTTAAATGTCAGTTTCAAATGAACTTTCAATTTGTGTTAAAAAGTTAATTATGCAGCTGCAAGTTCTGCAACTAATATTCAAAGTAAAAATTTATTTGGGTCATATCTTAATTTCAAAACTTATCTTCATTGTAGAGTTTTTGTAAGACTTCTTTTTAGTGCTTTTGAAATTTTTTTTAGCTAGAAACTTTTAACATAAAACTGGAATGCTCTCTATATTGCTTATAAGACAAAATATATCTCACAGCACAAATAAATTGTGCATACAGTGTAAGTCTGGAGTAGTACCTTACTACAAAAAATGGACTAACAGCACAAATTCTATAATATGCAACATAATGTAATATTTTAAAATTGGAGTATGTTGACTAAAAACAATTGTAGGTTACGTGGAAATGGCTTTTGATATGGCTCCAGTGTCTCTGCTAAGAGAGGGTGCCCAATTTGGACTAGCGGGCTCGGTAAATAGCCTAATGCCACAAGTTCGTAAAAACTTTGTTGAAACATGGCTTTGGAACAACAAAATAGCTGGGTAAAAATAATAGTAAAAAAATAAATAAAAATATGTTAGAGTAGCAATCCTAACAAATATCTCTGGTGGTTAGTAATTTTAAATCCGTATGAAATCTTGTTTCAACCAATATTTAACATTTCCTTAGATTGAAAATCTTGGAGAAATTCACGAAACCCATACGTATGTTGCGTTAATTTCCCAAAAGTATTGAAAACTAATTTTAACTAAAAAGTAATCAAAACGAATTATTTCTCCTTCCCCAATCAACAATCGGCTTCTGGTAAAACCCTAAACTAATTCCTGATCTACCATAATCTAATTAACGTAACTTCGTTAAAGCTAGTTTTATATTATTTTTGGGCATTTTACTATAATTCATAATACAAAAACACAAATACTTGGTAAAAATGCAAAACATGGAAACATGTGTCAATTTTTTTTAAATATTTTTTTTTCAAAATTATTCTAAAACTAATTTCGGATTATTTTCTTAGTTAAGTATGGGACAAATCGAATTGGTACTCGTCCTTCTTTTTCTCCTCCACGAACAACACCAGTTCCACCATTGTTTTTGAAAGAATCTCGTCCTAGTTCTAATGATAAACCTTCGGTCCGTAAAGAATTTCCTGAAACTTGGTTGTGGAATACTGAAAATTCTGGGTAGGGATTTATTAATTATTTAAAAAAAACTTTCACTCAAGTTAACTTTTGTGAACGGCATTTCTCATTCACCATTTACGTTTGCTTTTTAAATACATTTTTATTTTAAAATTGAAATTATTCTTTATGTCCCAGAAGCAACACTCCAATTTATTACAAGTGTTGAGCGAAACAGCTAAATCGTTTTAAATGGAATGTCTCCAAAGTTATAAATGCTACATACAAATTTAAAATTTCAATTGATTGTAGGAACACATAAAATGAAACGTAAAATTTCTAAAGAATTAAAATAAGTTATTGATTTTTAAAAACCGAGGTTTAAATTATTTTTCCCACAAGGAAACGATTTTTAAAACCTTGGTGTTTTTTTTTTAAAAATGCAATAACTTTTTTTTTTCTCTAAATAAATACAAATATAGTACACTTTTTTTTAATAATTATATTTTGAAATGTTTTTAACCAAGTACCTTAAGTTTCAAATACGTAGCTTTTTGTTTCTGAGATATTAAATTTTAAACGATATACTGTGCCGCGCAAATATGCATTGGTTACGGGACATGCGGTATAATAAAATTAATTTAATTGGAATGTGCATCATAATACAGTATATTCATAATGTTGATGTGGTCCATGTCTAACATTTTGTTGACAAATGACCACGAGTGGGCTGCAGGAAATTATTAACATTTATGGAATGTGTTCACATGAAAGTTTGGGTTTTTTAATACCAATATTAATACTTTGAAGCATGATAGGAGTTTTTGGTTCACTTGGCTAGTTTTTGTTTTGTAGCCATGCAACTTTAGTTATTTTTTTTTGGCAGGAACAGATTAAACAACAATTATACAATTACAGCAAACTTTATTCCATTTCCAAAGATTTGACGTTCCCATGCAAAATATATTTATAATATATGATACATTGATGGATTTTTTTTTCCGACTGGAATTTGTTCTAATTTTTGTCTTGTCTTTGTCTCGTTGCCTTATTTTTTGCATGGATTACTGTTATTTCATTGCCATTGCACTTTCTATTTAATATTATTTAATATGCATGCGCTTTATTGCTTTTTAGCATGTTATTTTATATATCTTGTTTTTACTGTCTTTGCAACTCCATTTCTCATTCATTTATATTTATTATATTAATTTTAATACAATAGTTTGGCCCAAAATCAAGAAGAAAACTTGGCGCTTTAACTAACAACTTGAACTTTCTGAGTTCAATATAGAAAAAAAAACTTTGTTCATTAAAATAATTGTTTTCTGTTGGAACCCAGCTCAGAGGATTCAAGTTGAAATTCAGAGTTTAAAGTATTTTTTTTAATTTGGGCCTTAAAATTTCACATTTTTTAAAATAGACGAGCATATTTAAATTTTCATTATTTTTAAAATTTTCATTATTTTTAAAATTTACTTTCAACTTTTAATATTTTCAAAATTTTAAAATTTACTTTCAACTTTTAATATTTTCAAAATTTTAAAATTTAATTTAAAATTTAATATTTTTTAAAATTTAGTTAAAATTAAAATTAGTGATTTAAATAATTTGTGGTGAAGATGTTTTTAGCTGGTTCTAATGTTTAGAGCCACTTTGGCTCGATACTGAATTATTTTAGCAAGGATGGTAAGGCTGTTCTCAGCACAACTGTTCCTGACACAATCACATCTTGGGTTATTTCTGCTTTTGCGCTTGATCAAGAACATGGTCTTGGTTTGGCCGATGGTCCTTCCAAGGTAATTAACATTTTTAAACTTTAAATTTTTTTGAAACTAATTTTGAGTTTTAATTTTTGTTTTCGTTAGGTCGAGGTCTTCAGACCTTTCTTCGTGTCTCTCAATCTGCCGTATTCCATTGTACGAGGAGAAGTTGTTAGCATTCAGGCCATTGTCTTCAATTACATGAAAGAAGATGTGGAAGTATGTGATTCCGTCGTGGATTATTTTGAGAAATGAGTTATGTCTAATATTTTGTTTTGAATATTAAAGGCCGAAGTAACTCTCGAGAACCCAGACGACCAATTTGAACTTGTTGGACTTCAAAATAGTGTTTCTGCAGATGCCAACGCCACAAGTGAAAAGAAGACTGTTAAGGTGGTGAATTGTTTATTTATAGTTTTGGTGAATTTAAAGTGTAGACTTTGGTTATTTTGTCTTTCAAGAGCAAATTTATGAAAGACTTTAAAATATATTAGAAACTATAATTGTGACTTATTTATTTATAAATTAAGACTTATTTAAGACTTTACTATAATTAAGACTTATTCAATGTTGGTAACATAAAAAGCTTATTTTAAAAGATAAGTTTAAATATTTGCATAAATTCTGTTAACAAATTATTCTGATCACATCTTAATTTAGGTTAAAGCAGGAGATGGTGCTTCTGTTTCCTTCCTGATTGAACCCAAAGTTGTTGGACATATTGATTTGAAGGTTTCTGCAATTTCGCCTAAAGCTGGAGATGCTGTGATAAGAAAACTCTTGGTTAAGGTATAGTAAATTAAATAAAAAAATACGTTTTGTTTTGTTACTCAATGTATGTCAATTAATAGAATAATTTTAATGTTTTTGTTAAAAGGCTGAAGGTGTTCCTCAATACTTCAATAAAGCTGTTCTAATCGATTTGAGAAACACATCCACATTCTCAACTAATGTAAATGTATCCATTCCCGATTTTGCTGTAAAAGATTCACAATATGTCGAAGTGTCTGCAATCGGTATTTATTTAATTTTTATAATCAAATTGATTTAATATTTGATCACTTGTGATGAAAATACCTGTTTTGTTTTCAGGTGACATTATGGGTCCCACTGTCAATAATCTCGATAAACTCCTTCGTATGCCATACGGCTGTGGAGAGCAGAATATGGTTAACTTTGTTCCTAACATTGTCGTAACTGAATATTTGACACAGTCTGGCCAATTGACTGATGAACTTAAAAACAAAGCAGTGAAATTCATGGAATCAGGTAATATTTGGTGAAAATTGATGGGTTTTTAGTGACAAGATTAGGGTATGTTGGTGCGGAGTTGTGAAGTTGTGTTGAAAGGTTGGAATGTATAGTAGATTTTAAAAGTGTACAGCTATGGTTATGGAAAAGATTGAATGTCTAATGTTTTAAAACCAGTAAAATAAATTCTGAAACAGTTAAGACAAATATTTACATAATGGACATAAACTTCAGTTCGATGCAACTTTAATAATAAATTCAAAGTTCATTTGAAACTACTGGTAGGCATAGTATAAAATATGCTCAATGTATTTTATATTAGGTTATTTTTTAAAAAATAACTTTTTATGGCAATATGAAAATGATAATTTTCATTTTTTTGTCATAAAATATTCATTGTTAACGTTATTGGTATAAAAATATTTTTTGCAAATATTACTACTACTATTTGTTTCTAAAAAAACAGTTTTAATCTGTTCTGAAAGTTGCTTTTAAAAACGTCTTTAACCCACCATTTACAAAGTAAATCAATTCCACACTAATTAATTGAACTGTCTAATTATAAAAGTGGTATAGTGACAGTAGTGCTTAACTTATTTCAGGCTACCAACGAGAACTGACATACAAAAGAAACGATGGTTCCTTCAGTGCATTTGGTAACAGCGATAAAGCTGGTAGCACATGGTAAACTGAAAAATGATATTACCAAAAAATTGGATTATTAATTTTTATTTTGTTTTGTTTTTTAAATTGTAAGGTTGACTGCTTTTGTTGCTCGTTCTTTCCACCAAGCAAAACCATACATCATGGTCGATGAGAACGTTATCGACTCTTCGTTGAGGTTCTTGTCTGAACAGCACGAAGACAATGGCACTTTTACCGAGCCCGGTGTTGTTCATCACAAGGGACTACAAGTCAGTATACTTATATTTCAAATATACATTTGTTTTCAATAATACTCTTATAATAATGGAAATAATTTGCTTAGGGTCATTCTGGAAGTGGCGTTGGTCTTACAGCTTACACACTGTTGACGTTTTTGGAAAACGTAAGAAAAAGGAGTTTCAAATTGGCTTCATCAATGTTTTTAGACAAAAAACCTCAAGTAAACTTTTTTAGAAACAACATTATGAGAAAATTAAAATTGTTTCCAAAACTATAAAATGGTAGAAAATTATGCTAATTTTTTTCATGGCTATATTTAAAAAAAATAAACATTTTTCAATATTTTTTAAATCAACATTTCATGATAATTATTTTCGCCTTTTTCAAACTGTCATAAACAGTTTTATTTTGGAAGATATCATTGTGAAAATACCTTTTGGTAATTTCACCAACTATTCTAGTTTATAAAACCCTTTGTTGAATGTTTTTCATAATGTTTCTCAAAAATGTTTGCTTGAAAACCCTAAATTTGCTTGAGACTCCAGCGAGCAATTCAGCTATGAAGCCACCATAAACAAGTCTCTAATTGCAATAAATAAGCACATTTAATTTTGTCTGATACTTAGAACAAACCAGAGTATAAGAATTTGACTGAGGTGACCACTGCCTATTTGGAGAGTGAGCTTGACGACATTACAGACACTTATGAGCTCTCCATCGTAACTTACGCATTACATCAAGCAAACAGTACGTCAAAGGACAAAGCGTTTGATAAACTTCTGAAGAAAGCCGAGAAACAAGGTTTGGATTTCATAATGCCAAAAGCTATAAAATTATGCAACAAAGCTTTGATAATGAATTTTTTTCGATTTTGTGTTTTATTTTAGGAGATCGTGTATTTTGGACTAAGGTTGAAGAGAAACGTCCTGAAAATGAGACAGACAGATTCTGGTACAAACCTCCTTCTTCACTTTCTGTTGAGGCCACGTCGTATGCTCTCCTCACGCATCTTCTTCGAGGTGACGTTTCCGGTTCCATTCCGATTATGCGATACTTGATCAGTCAGCGTAATGAAAATGGTGGATTTGCTTCTACTCAGGTAAAACATGAACTTGTTTTTCTTAAAAAAAAAATATAAATTATCAGCATTTCTTTTTTAAAATTTAAAAATGACTGAAGCTGATGAAATAACCCGTGATTTTTTTTATTTTTTTTTTAGGACACCGTGGTTGGAATTCAAGCATTGGCTAAGATGGCCGCTCACATTTCGTCACCATCAGGCTCTAAAGTTGACATAAACTTCAAATATAATAATCGTACAAAGTCGCTTTCTTTGGATCACGCTAATGCAATGGTTCTTCAAAGAGAACAGGTATTAATTCACACTTCATAATGCAGTGCCAAACAGGTTGCGCAATGTGGGTCGAAAACCAAATTGACTCTTGGAATGTTTTTATGATTTAGCTTCCAAACGATGTCCACGACATCCAAATTGATGCTACTGGAAATGGTGTCGGCATTGTTCAAGTAAAAAATTCGTCGAACTTAATCTTAATTTTCTTTGTTAACTTAACATGACTATAATGTTTCAAACAAAAATAATTGTTATTGTAGGTTACGTGGTCATATAATCTGGACAATAAAACGAGTACTCCATCTTTTGAAATCACACAAAAAATTAAGAAAATTGACAACGATAGTTTCGAATTGACAGTTTGTGCTGCGTAAGACCAGATATCTTGTTAACATAAAATGAGAATTTTGTTTTAAATATTTCTTGGCTATTTTTTATCATAGTTACGATGAAGAAGATGAAAGTAGTAACATGGCTGTCGTCGAAGTGAATCTTCCTTCTGGATATTCGGTTGATGATGATGTTTTGGCATCGAATCACGATCTTTCCACTCTGAAACGAGTTGACAACGCTGAAGGAGGAACCAAAATCAATTTATATTTCGACGAAGTAAGTTGATGAAATATTAGGAATTTATTTTGTGGCCAAATAATTTACTTAATTACATATTTGTGTTTGTTTGTAGCTCAATCATATTCCAGTGTGTCCTCACGTGACGGCTTATCGTACTTTTAACGTGGCCAATATCAAGCCGGCCGTAATTTCGGTGTACGATTATTACGATAACGGTTAGTTAAGCAGTTTTTTTTTTCTCCACTAACTAAAATGTTTTACTCATGACGGGATATCTGCCAGTTTTTTGTTTTTACTTTGAATTTGTTGGGGTTGGGTTTTTTTGTAGTGACCACTATGTGGTTGGCTGTGGTTCCTGGGAAATACGCGAACCAAACTTTGACTCTTTTATAAGGGTAGCTTGTGCTTAGCATTTATGCATTTTGTAGTTTTGTATATTGAAATTTTTGCGAAAAACCTGATGACACAAATTGTTTTTTTTTCCACATTTTGGGAAATTATGACTCTTCGAATAACCGTCAGTGCACTGAGATGATCCATTCATCTTCAAAACTACTAATTTCAAAAACTAGAAATGCAAAAACTTTTAAATTTGTTTTAGTGGTGTTGGTTTATAAAACAGAATCTATTTTCCAAAGTGTCATGGTGGCCACTACTTGTTGGCTTTGATTTAGTGATTATTGGGGATACGTTGTACCTCAGGTTTTAATTTTAGGAATACCAATGGGCACTTTATAAGTTTTACCTATTAAACAAAAGTGGAGTCACTTTTGGAGCACTTAAGGGATTCTTGAATTCATGTGATTTTTAAACTTTGAATATTTTTTTATAATAATTTTTAGATAAACATGCGGAAGCCTTTTATGAACCACCTGCAACATCTGTTTGCGACATTTGCAACGGCGACGAATGCGCCAAGGAATGCAATAAATAAGAATTAAACATCTTCTGTAATCAATTAAGAAATGATTCTTTCAGAATTCTTTGAATATTTGTCTTTAAAATTTTTTTTTTGTTTTCACAAGAAAAAAACATTGTTCGGTATTTTTTTTTTTTACGAAGGCCTGTTAATTATTTGATATTTCCCTGTGCCATTTGTTTTTTTCTATCTTTTTATTTTTTTGTTTTGTCAAGACCGGTTTTTCTTCCTAGTTAGGATCACAGTTTTTTCTCTCTCTCCACTTTGATCAATGAAATATATTTTTTATCATATTTTAAGAAAACAATAATAATAATAATAATAATAATAAAACACAAGTTGTCGGGTGTTAGAAAATTATTTTATTAGACGTTCAATGTGTAAATTGTCACAAACACACAAATAAATAAATAAATGTGTTTTTTTAAATCATGATGTTTCTTATTATCATTGTAATAATTTATTGGGTCATATTGTTAATAAGTTTAAGTGAAATGTTAGTAACGCTAAACTAATCAACTTTTAGATGATACATGTACTTCTTATTCAAAATTCATGAGTTTAGTGCAACCTTTGACTTAGTATAGACTCATACTGCTAATTATTTCACTTTTTTATGCATAGAATCAGTTATGTGGGGAATGATAATCTTATATCCACCACAATTCACCAAACTATGCAAATAGACGTTAGAAAAATAATAATTTCAATTTAAAAATAATTAAGTTTCACATGTCTTGCATTAATTTAAAAGTGAGGTGCAATACATGTATAGAGAGATCTCATTCGTCCCGGTTTTCGGACCTCTAGAGGCTAGATACATCGTTTAGTTCAAAATTTCTCCGAATGTAGGCGCTGCGATCGTTGTTGACTGAAAAACGGTTTTTTAACGTTTTTTCTCCCGGTTCGAAGTCACATAATAATTAATAGAAAAATAATTTCGCGTGCTAACCTTCTAAAAAGAAAACATTGTGAAGCCAGTAGATTAATGCACGTAATAATTATTTTGTTATTGTTCTGAGTTGTTTTAACGGGAGTTCTTCAAATGTTTGGGTGACGGTTTTTTGGTCCTATGGGACTTAACATTGAGTTAAAAAAACGTAAGATTTTAATTATTATTTAAAAATAGAAAGCCCTTTTAAAATTTAGAAAAAGGAATAATCCTGAAGGCAATAAACACATGTAAGTACGTGCTAATTTTTCTGATTGCTCTAAATCATTTTTAATCAGAGTTCTCTTATCTTTTGTTGGACGGTGTTTTAGTCCTATGGGACTTAACATGGAGTTTAAAAACGTACGATTTTAAACGTTATTAAAAAATAGAAGGACCTTTTCAAAATTTATAAAAAGGAAACATCGTGAAGCCAATACATGAATGTATGTGCTAATTATTTTGTTATTGTTCTAAATCAGTTTTAGCGAGAGTTTTTCAAATGTTTGTGGGAGGGTTTTTGATCCAATGGGATTTAACATGGGGTTAAAAAAACGAACGACTTTGAACCTTGTTTAAAAATAGAAGGACCTTTTCAAAAATTATATAAATCGAGCACTGAAAGAACAATACTTTTTATTGCATTTTGCGCTTTACTGTATTTGAATTGAGCCATTGTGAGGCGATTTCTTGCAGTTTTAGTAACACTATATAAGAACACTCATTTGTCTCGTTGTCGTCTGCTCAAAACAACAAGATGGACGTGGATCTAGGCTCTTAAGGTCATGAGGGTAAATGTCTCGAAATTTATTTGGCTGCTGACATTGACTTTGTCTTCATGGTTAGTCGCAATTTTGAGTATTATTTTTTGTTAACAAATAATTTGTGTAAAATATATTTTGGAATCGTAGTAGAGCTACCCCATCACCAATTAAAATAAAATATAGCTCTTTGAAAAGATCTTGTTGAGCTGATTTCTATTATGCAAATTTTTTTCAATGGTAATAACAGAACACTTGCAAAAGTTAGAATTTTCATGGCTATTTTTTTGCACTTTTAAAGTTTTTTAGTTATACTAACATACCTAATACATTAATAATGCGTGCATAATGTTTCCATCTGTTGTCTCACAAGAGGTGTGATTTGTGTGAAAGTTCTGTGTGGGTAAATCGAGATTTAAATCACGATTTAAATAAAAACAAATTCAACTTTTTGGATTTTTTTAAAAATAAAAATCATATTTGTTTTCTCCACCCTGTTCCATACAATCGCATACAAATGATTGATTAAAAATGGGATATATTTTTGTAAGAATTCAGTTGCAATTAAGGTATTTTATTTCATTTAAACTCAAGTTACATAGTGGACAGAAAAAGATTAGTGGATAGTAAATTGCATATTACTTATTTCTTTTCACATGAATAGTAATCTTAGATTACTAGTCATGTGAAATGTGAAATGCAACTGTGGATAAAAAAAACGAAATTGTTTTTAGAAACCTACACTCATTTGAAATACATTTCTGAAATTGAAACTAAAATTAGCTTTTCCGAAGATTGTCTTTAGAAAGAAGTTAATTAAAGTGGTAGGGCGATAAGGGGGGGGGGGAGTTTGTTTATTTGACCTAAGGTGATAAGGCATCGCATAATAGTGAATAGGCAAAGCCACGTTAGTGCTTTCTTATCGAATTCGGTTTCTCCCGAATATTAAGGCAAAATATCGCCCTAGTAATAAAAATATATTAGTTGATTACACTATAGTAAATTGCAACTTTTTTACAATTGAAATTTTTATAAATTAGTAATTTCTGTCAAGTGGAAACAAGGCTTTATGATCATTAACATTGAATTTCTTTACTTTTTTTACATTTGCACAATGTATAGTTTTAAACTAACCTTGAACTTCTTTTAAATGCTGGTGCTTAGACCTCATTTGTATTATCAAAAAAAAATTAGCTGCACTAAAAAATAATAACCACAGTTATTTTTAGTGAAAACAAAAGTGGTTAAATGAATCACGGTTAAATTAGAATATTCGTATAAAGCTGTACATTAACTCAACTGCATTGACGTCACCTTTCAGTAATTTAGTTAATCAAGTTACAAGTGAGATTACTCAATGTTTGTATGAATGAAGAGTGCAAACATAACAAAAAGTGACACAAAATCAATTATTTTTTAAATGACAACGAGTCATTGCACACTTTCTATCTTGACTGCAGTTATTTTTTTTATAAGGAAAGCGATTTATAAAAAATTTAATAGGGTTACCTCAGTATATATTGCAATTGTTGGATAAAATTCTTACCAGTTTAAATGAAGTAATTTCCAGTTGGTTCCTCTGTTAGTGTGTTGATTAGAATGGCATAAGTAATATTTTAAGCATATATATACACACATGTATAAAGGATGGTAGATATTTGTACAAGTGTCATCATGTTTGCAAAACTTATTTAATTAATTATGTCACCTTTTGTCTTAGATCAAACAACATTTTTAAAGCTTTTTGATCTAAGATAAAAGGTAAGATATTTAAAGAATTACGTTTTGTTTTCCATACAACCACATACAAATGATTGCGTGAAAATGGGATATATTTTTGGAAAAAATTAAGTTGTAATTGATGTATTGTATAAATATCTTATTTCATTAAACCCAGTACGTAAGAGACATAAAGAGAATAGTGGTTGTAAAGTAAATTGCATACTACTCAATTATTCTTATGACATGAATAGTAAGCAAGGCTGTCAAAGAAGAAGAAATCACCTTTTGTCTTAACATCACGCATGTTTCTCTTAAATGTTGCTAATTATTGCGTTATTATAATTATCTACTAACTTTCTATTTTATGTCAATGAAAAGAAAATTAGTTTGTTTTTGCTCACTAAGGTAAATCAAATGATGTATGCCCACATACCCCAATGTCAAAGTAAACGTTTTCATTTTTAAAATGCAGTGTCGGTTTTTAGTTCAAAAAATGTCTTACAGTTGACAATTTTTATGGTTAAATGTGCAATGTGCATTTTTAATATATATATAATTAATATATTAATATATATTTTCATTAACTTTGAAAGTGTGCTTCTATTTTATTTTAAATATTTCAAAATCGCGAATTTTTAACTCTTATGTTAAACTCCATTGAGTAAGAAAACACATCGCCTTTTTTATGCTCTTCCCTGAAATGCACAATGATAATGGAGGTTGGAGAAAAGATAAAAATATTACAGCAAAGGTGGATTCACTCAGTTCAGCAAATTGGTGTATTCTTCTGCACAACCTGTGGCGGTGTGCTACTTAATGTTGACACTAAATATTATTGTGCTCAACAATTTGGTTTGTCATGCATAATTGAAGTGACTCAACAATAATTTGCATATCAAATTTTCTGGACACGGTGCCGTTTGTAGCACCAGATTTCCACTGTAAAGAAGGCAGCCACACTGGTGTGCTGTGTGTGCAGTGAGACATAACACACCAACGTTAGTCAACAGTTAGGCTTTGAAGATAGCGTAGTGTTTCATTGTGCTTCTCAGATTTCCATAACAGGCCAGGACTGGGCTTCTAAACTGCTACCAGGAAAAACCTGGGGGGGGGCGGCATAAACATTTGTAAAACATACATGTCACTGCTGTGTAGGGTGATATAGGGTATCTGCCGTATCTTAAATCATGCACACACACACACACACACCTCTTGTATTGTATCATGCACATGTAACAGGAATGTTTATTAAAATTATTACAAATACGACAACTAATAAATGCCTTTAGGGGGCGCACAGCTGGGTGCACCGGGAAATTCCCCATTTCCTTGTGGTCCAGTCCGGGCCTGTTCCGTATCCATTCTCAAAAATGATGTAGGTATGCACCCGAGCACAGACTCGACTAGGCTGCCATTACCGTGGACAAAGTGACCCATTTTTTTTTTCTACCGGCTAGCGGATTTACCGTTCCGGTGAAAATTCTTGTCGTTGACATGCGGCCAAAAGACTACCACATTTTATGGCAATGGAAAACTACAATTTGTGACACCCTGTAGAAACAGAAGGTGAAACACTCAAGTCAAAAATTTAGTCTTGACAGTATGGCACCCATTGGTGCACAGATGTTCAGACTTGGGTGGCCCGAATTCTAGGGAATTCGTTGAACCAAATCCGACCGTGAGAAAATTGGGAATAAGTCCCAAAAATATTTCTCCTTATGATTTAGTATCCCCGGCCCAGGGCAATGATTGGCCCAGTTGGTCAATCATTAAGCCCTGCGGTGACAGTTGCCCCTCCCAGGAGACCGGACAAGTGAGCTTGAGACTTGAGTGTGAGGACATTCAGAGTTTAGAGTTGAAACAAGTAAGTCTTGTTTTACAGTCAGAGTTTAGAGTTGAAACAAGTAAGTCTTGTTTTAGAGTCAGTCTAGAGAATCAGAGAGTAAACTTGAACCAGAGTACAGAGTTCAAGAAGGACTAAGTTCTGACTTAGAGTATAACAGTAATGTAAAGATTGTTAGTAGTATAGGAAAAGTCATTTCTGCACCACTTTTCTCCATAGACTACTATGGTGACCTCATTTCGAGCTCCACATTCCAATCTCCCATAGACTCTCATTGAGTCATTTCTGCACCACCCGTTTTAAAGTCATTTTAATGCTTCATCAGAGAGAAAAAACTTTGTCCCAGTTTTTTTGCTTCTCATTAAAAAGAAGTTTGAAACTTTCTTTAACCACCTGTTGAGATAATAAAAAAACTTGTTTTCACGAATGTATATAGAATAAATAAAACATTTTATATATAGAAGGTAAGAAATTTTATTTTATACTCTGAATATATACATATACATTCAGATTTTAACTACATTTTTTCTTATAGAATACACAATTTCCACACCCCAATACAATCTCCCATAGGCTATCATTGAGTCATTTCTACGCCACTTGTTATAAAGCTATTTTAATGCTTCATCAGAGAGAAAAAACTTTGACCCAGTTTTTTTTGCTTCTCATTAAAAAGAAGTTTGAAACTTTCTTTAACCACCTGCTGAGATAATAAAAAACTTGTTTTCACGAATGTATATAGA
This sequence comes from Brachycybe producta, assembly GCA_036925085.1. Taxonomy (NCBI): domain Eukaryota; kingdom Metazoa; phylum Arthropoda; class Diplopoda; order Playtdesmida; family Andrognathidae; genus Brachycybe; species Brachycybe producta. The sequence goes on along the minus strand of JAUPFP010000016.1, from coordinate 3,084,300 downwards.
ATAAATAAAACATTTTATATATAGAAGGTAAGAAATTTTATTTCATACTCTGAATATATACATATACATTCAGATTTTAACTACATTTTTTCTTATAGAATACACAATTTTCACACCCCATTACAATCTACCCATAGACTATCATTGAGTCATTTCTACACCACTCGTTTTAAAGCCATTTTAATGCTTCATCAGAGAGAAAAAGCTTTGACCCAGTTTTTATTTCCTTCTCGTTAAAGAGAAAGAAGTTTAAAACTTTCTCATACCACCTGCTGAGATGATAAAAAAACTTGTTTTTACGACTGTATATAGAATAAATTAAACATTTTGTATATAAAAAGTAAGAAATTTTATTTCATACTCTGAATATATACATATATATTTAATTTTAACTACATTTTTTCTTACAGAATACACATTTTCCACACCACATTACAATCTCTCTTAGACTATGATGTGGTCATTTCTGGGCCATAGCAGGAAGACCAACATTTTTATTTAACTTAAAATTAAAAATGATGACAATGCAATTCAAAATCACAAAAGAATTTCTTTTATATTTATCACATAAAACATGTATTTATTCTTAGCTTTCATATTTTTCATAGATTATATCACTATATTATTGCTTAGTACCCTGAACCTATTTCTATTTCTTGTAGTGATGTCCTCCATAGTTTTGTTCTATTTCTATTGGCCTCTTTCATAGTCATGCTCCTTTTCTATTGGCTTCTTTCATAGTCATGCTCCTTTTCTATTGGCTTCTTTTATAGTCATGCTCCTTTTCTATTGGCTTCTTTCATAGTCATGCTCCTTTTCTATTGCCCTCTTTTATAACCATGCTGCTTTTTATTGGCTTCTTTCTTAGCTTTTTTTGTCTTTCATAACCTGGTTTCATTTTTATTTATGTTTTTTTGTAATCTTAACTTAATATTATTGGTGTTTTATTGTAATATCTGAGTAGTTTCATTGGCTACTATTTTTAATCGAGGACACTATTTCAGTATAAAAAGAGCAAAAAGTTCTCATAAAATTCACACATCAATTTCTATTCTGAATCTTCTAAGACAACAGTTGCTCTGATCATTCATTTCTAACATCATTACAGCAAAATACTACAACTTTAAAGTTTTTTACTGTGGTTAATCTTACAAATATTACATCAAAAACTCCCCATCTATAACCAATTTTTGTAAAGTCATTTACATCATAATGCAGGACAATCAAGACATCATTGGTGAGTATTTCTTTTTAAACTATCAAATAGCCTAAGAAACATAAATGCCCATTTTACAAATCACTAGAAGCTATTTTTTATATTGGTAAATTTTCATTATTAGTATTTGAAGTCCTATACACAGTATCTTAGCTTACAAAGTCAATGTTGTTTCTTAGAAAAATTCTGAAAAATATTGATAGACTTGACGGTAGAAACCGCACTAACTGGTCGAAAGACAAAAAGGAAAGCCGCACCAAAATCTGAAGTTGCAAAGCGTCAAGCAAAGGCAATCGGCGAGGCAGGGCCATCTTCAGCTGTAGCAGAAGACACGATCAAAGAATGGTTTGGACGTCACCTCAGTAAATCGGAGGAAAAGAACACTTTACCAGATTTCAAAGTTCACGAAACTATCCCCGTCGAGGACAATTGGAAACTACGTATTCTCGAAAGTAATGAGAATTGGTTCATCGACATTCGTAAATATAGCATAGAAAATAAATTTACTAAAGGGGCTTGTATTCCAGTTCATATTTACCCCAAATTAATCACCAAACTTAATCAAGTTCCTACTGTTTTGGGTAAATTGGGATTTGATTTTGAAAAATGAGCTGTTTCATATGTGGGGATCCAGATAACTCCATGGAGCATTTTCTCAATGCCCATGTTATCGGACCTATCAAAAAAAATGTAATCTCTGCAATTCACAATTTAATACTAAAATGGAATGGTTGGCACATTTAAATAACACTCACGAAATATTTTTACCAGATTCTTTTATTGTACATAAAACGGGATTTGGGAGTGTATTAGTTACCTTAAAACACATGAATGGGAATAATATTCAGGATCCAAGGGACTATTTTCAACACGTCTATAATGATGTTACGAATTTGTTGGAGGGATGGTCTAATAAAATGAGATTTAAATTTCAATTATGTTTACGCATTCATTTTATGAAGCCAAAAATCATTTATGAAAACAATGAGGCAATAATGACTTACGAAACCAATGATTCTTATTTTTGTAGTAATATGAAACTTATTATGCATCATTCAGAAATAAAACATTACTTGCGAGAATGTGAAATGCAAATCTTAGGCGCAATAGAAGCTTTCATTAATAGAGGTTCGGGTTGGGTGATCGATTCCATCGAAGATGTAGAAATCAAAATTGGTAAATACAGACCGTATAAAGGGGGATGTTCGGGAAAAACTTCCCGGTTCATTAAAAAATAAGAAATCTATTTTAAATATCGCATCTAAAGATGCCAAATGTTTTTTATGGTGTATATTAGCTCATTTACATCCGGTCACGAGAGACAACCATCCAAATAGATTGAGCCACTATAAGAAATTAGAAGGTTCTCTGGATACATCCATGCTTGAATATCCCGTTGGTTTAAGCCAAATTTCAAAATTCGAAATTGCGAATAATCTCAAAATTAACGTTTTCGGTTACGATAAATTTGTGGTTCCTCTTCAGTTAAGCAATTCCAACTCAAATAGAGAAATAAATCTTCTTCTTCATGACAGGCACTACTTTCTCATTCGAAATATTGCTCGATTAATGGGACGTGATGGTTTAAACAAAAAATTTTTTTGCTTACGATGCTGCCAAGGGTTTAAAGTCGAAAGCGCTTTAGAAAGGCATCGTCCCATGTGTGAAGAGCATAAAACGGCCAAAATTCGGTTACCCAGCAAAGAGGATTGTGTTTTAAAGTTTAACGAGTTTCATAAAGCCTTGCGGTGCCCTTACGTAGCTTATTTTGATTTCGAAAGTCTCATCCAAAAAGTCAGTGGCCCAACTCAAAATCCGAGTACCTCCTATACCAAAACCATCCAAAAACACGAAGCTTGCTCGTATTCTTACGTTATCGTTGATTATCACGGTAAGGTTGTAGCTCACGAATGTAAAAGGTCCCAAGATCCTGCGTATGAGCTCGTCATGACGTTAAGAGACAAAGCCAGTGCATTGCTGAAATCAGCCCCAATAGAGCCTATGATCATGACGAACGAAGATGAGGAAAATTTCCAGAAAGCCACACACTGTTACGCTTGTCATACGGAGTTCAATGAGTTTATAACGGGCAAAGTAAGAGATCATGACCACCATCTTCCGGGAAACAATTACAGGGGTGCAGCGTGCTTCAGTTGTAATGCAACCTTGCGTGACCGCTCTTACTTGCCATGTTTCGCTCATTGTTTACGTTCGTATGATGAGCATTTTATCGTTAAAGCCCTATCTAGGATTAAAACGGAAAAGCCCATTAACATTATTCCATTAAATATTGGGCGCTATACGAGTTTCATCGTCGATGATCTCGTGTTTCTAGATAGTTTTCAATTCTTGTCCGCTCCACTCGCAACCCTCGCTCAAAATCTTTCTAAAGAGAAATTTAATTGCGTTTCATGGTTTTTCAAAGACCCTTCAAAAATTGATCTCATGACGCAAAAAGGACATTTTCCTTATGAATACTTGGACAGTCACTCAAAATTTGACGCAGTAGGCATTCCGGATAAAGCTTGTTTCAGCAATACCCTGAATGAAGAAGTGATCTCTGATAAAGATTACGAGCACGTGAAAAAGGTATGGGAGACGTTTGGTTGTGAAACATTAGGCGATTATCACGATATTTACTTAAGAAGCGATTGTCTCATTTTGGCGGATGTTTTCGAAAATTTCCGAACTATTTCTTTTAAAAGTTTTGGACTAGATCCCGCGCATTATTTCACTTTGCCCATGTATGCATGGTCCGCCGCTTTGAAATACACAGAAGTTGAGTTGGAATTACTTGCGGATTATGATATGCACTTATTTATCGAAAAAGGTATTCGCGGAGGTGTTTCTGTTGCCAGCCACAGATACGCAAAAGCGAACAATCCCTATCTAAATGATTACGATCCATCTAAGCCTAAATCTTATTTAGCCTATTGGGACTACAATTCCTTGTATGCTACGGCGATGTGCGAGCCCATGCCCATGAAAGATTTTTGTTGGTTAGATGAAAATGAGATCAAAACTTTTGACATCCATTCCATAAATCCAGATGACAAAGAGGGATACATATTAGAAGTGGATCTCGATTATCCCCTTGATTTACATTTTGATCATAGTGACTACCCTCTTTGTCCAGAAAGGCTCGATATTCACCTCGATATGCTATCTCCTTATGCTAAAGACCTTCTAAAAAAAGTAAAAGGAAAAGAACCCAAAAACTACAAGACGAAAAAACTCGCACCAAATCTTTATCATAAAAAACATTACGTGATTCATGTTAGAAATTTACAATGCTACTTAAACCTGGGGATGAAATTAATCAAAATTCATCGTGTTCTTTCTTTTACCCAAGGTAAGTGGTTAAAGCCCTATATAGAATTTAACATTGCCATGCGTAAACTAGCAAAAGATGATTTCGAAAAAGACTTTTTCAAATTAATGAACAATGCCGTTTTCGGGAAAACGATGGAAAATCAAAGAAAAAAAATGAATGCCGAACTCGTTAATGAAAAAGAACGGTGTCTAAAATTACTCAGTCGCGCAAATTTAGACTCATTTCACATTATCGATAAGAATCTCACTGTTTTTAAAATGAAAAAATGGTCCATTTATTTTAACAAACCATTGTATACGGGTTTTACTGTGCTAGAAATATCGAAGTTGTTCATGTATGAATTTTATTATTATGTTCTGAAATCAAATTATCCCGGAAATAGATTGAAATTGTTGTATACCGATACGGATAGTTTCATTATGCATATTCAAACGAAAGATTTGTACCATGACATGCAGCGTTACCAATACCATTTGGATACGAGTGACTATCCAAAAAGTCACTTTCTGCACTCTCTTAAAAACAAAAAAGTTATGGGAAAATTTAAAGATGAAATGAATGGTGAACCTATTTCGGAATTTGTGGCCCTAAAATCTAAAATGTATTCTATACTGTTAAATAGCCATAAGTATAAATGTAAAGCTAAAGGTATTAAGAAACAGATCGTTAAATCTCACTTCAATCATGATATGTACATTGAATCTTTGCATCAGTCTATTCCGAATAGGGTGATTCAACGGCAAATCATGTCTAAAATGCACGATATTTACACTCTAGAAGTGAACAAAATCAGTCTTACCGCATTCGATGATAAACGTTATATTGAGAATGACGGAATTACTACCCTCGCTTATGGCTATTTTTCAATTTAAACAAAATTTAGATAAAATCATTTGTTGTTCATTATAGAACCTACCACAATGGTTAAGAGATTAAGCGATGCATGTGTCATCCCGAAGAAAATGAATATGGGTGATGCAGGATATGATCTGTATTCTGCGGTGAACTGCACTATTAAACCTGGAGATAGAATGCTCTGTGCGACAGACTTATCCATGGCTATACCGTATAATTTCTATGGAAGAATCGCACCAAGATCGGGCCCCGTGCTTCATTTTGGAATCGATGTTTTGGCCGGTGTCATTGATTCCAGCTACAGGGGAGCTATTAATGTTCTGTTAATAAATTTCGGAACCTATGATTTTTCTATTAAAAAAGGGGATAGAATTGCGCAAATCATTTTTGAAAAAATATACCCCGATGTGGAATTTACAGAGTGCGATGTTGAACTCCCTCCAAGCACCCGTGGTGAGCTTGGGTTTGGCTCTACGGGAAAATAAGTATTTACTCGATGTAGTCCTATAAATGTTTATTCACGATTGTATACATCCCATAATGTTACATATACCCATTTTAATATATTTACTTTATATAAATAATATAATAATACATGTATTGAAAAGGTAAAGGGTAAATAAAAATGTAATTAAAAAGCATACAGTGGTAAATATTTTTTTAGATTATAATTAATAAATGCGTGAACAATTTTATCATTTCGCAAATAATTATGTCGATGAAACGTAGAAACGATACTTTTCATAGATACATTAGAACATCTTAAAATAGAATAAAAAATACAATATTGGCCACATACGGCCGTTCTCGAATGTTGGAGTCTATGTGCATTGTAAGTCCAGGAGAGACTGTTTCTCGTAATGAACTGATTTATCTCGTCCGTCATTGGCTTCATTCCGTAACTGTCAAAATATTCAGCCATTCCATTATTGAAATAAATAGTGATCCAGTGAGATCCAGGCTCCGACCGCGCGTCCAGATTAACGATATAAAGTTTACGATTCACTCTAAAAGGAAGTTGGTCCCGTGCGAATACACCAGCAAACACAAAATGCGTGGCTGGATGATGAAATAATAAATATTCCAGTTGACTAGAATCCATTTTAATAATCTATGATAACATTGCGATGATGATCCACTTCGATAATGGACTGGTAGATGGAATAAACGATGACATTCACCGTTGTGTTCAATGGATTTTTAAATTTCATATTGAGCCGTAAAGATCCGTTTTTACTCAAGTTGAAATGGGATCCTGATAGAGCACTTTGATCATTGGTGAGATCGAAGGCATAAAGAGAATAGCCGTTTTTAAATTCCTCGAACATCACATCTACACCGTCTGTGCCATAATACTTGCGGCACGCAGAAAATAGCTGCTGATAAAGATGACCGTATTCTTTCGTACTGAAATTTGGACTGAACTGTATCCCCGGAAACTGGGTACCATCTACCTGTAGCTCGAGAAAACTAAGGTCCTTGTAATGAAAATGAAAAGGATTCTTTTTTAAATTTCCAGCTCGTGCATCACTATCAACGAGTCCAATCATAACGAAACTCGGTAATATGCCATTACAAATGTTGATGTTAATATCGTGGCCGCCGCTAGGTTCACTGAAAGAAGTGCATTTGATTCGGTTGATGGGATAAATAAAATTAGACTTCAACGACTGCTCAATATGCGTTTTAACGATAGATGGATTTGGTATCACTTTTCGTACATAGAGGGTAGCAGATCTAATATCCACTTTGTAATCATTTTTGTCACTATCTGGTTTCAGTAAACAAAAGGCATCTTTTTGACGAATTAATTTAATGGAGAGATCGAGCATATTAGGTAAGAGCCGCCCCTGATGAAATATATCTCCGTGAAGACGTCCGCACATATCCATAATAGCACTCGCTTTTGATCTTTCGAAGCGTTGCGCTAATCCATCTGCCGGATCGGCGGTGGATGGTTTACGATCTTTAAAGGCAGCGATGGTGTCTTTGTAGAACATCTCCAGAGATAAATAAGGTTTATTCCCGGTGTTTTCGCTGCCTAGAAGGGTCGTTAAATAAGCTTTATATCCATAATCGTGATCAGTGGAACTAATAATCGTATGCCCGAGAGTAACCGTAATTTCGCTAAAAAGTGAGTGAAAAAACCCATTTATAGGTGTGACTTCGCAAGTAGCGTCCAATGGTTTTCCGTCCGCTTTTAAGATTCTTGCCTTCACATTCAGGTAAATATCAGAAGGATCTATGTATTCATCGGCATTTCCCATGATATTGAACTCTATCGTATTTTGGTCTTCGATACTGTTCACGGGATGGTATTCCTTAATGCAGTCATCCCGATTACTCGTTTGCGTCGCGGGCACGGTAAAAATATCCAATTCACAACTCATCCCGGGCCCCGAGTCATGATGTACGAGAAAGCCGCTCATGTTTATAGGAGATTCACGAAATTGCTAGTTTTTCTTTTTTTACCCGAAGCTTTCTTTGCTGCGGTTTTCCTTTTCTTAACGACTTTCTTCTTCGATGCTTTCCTTTTCACTGTACGCTTCGTACTGGCCACGGTTCTTCTATTTCCAGATGTTTTAGTCGTATTCCGGCGCTTAGCTCCACCTGTCATTGTCTTCAAAAATTCATGCCCGGCTTCCGTTCCACGCCTTTTTAAGGCACTTTTGAAAGATTCCCCCGCTTCAATATCGGATACGACGTTAGTTCCAGACTTTAACAACTGCTTACTTGCTGAGAGGGCTCCTTTTTTCAAAAAAGGGATCACGAAACGATATAACGAAGAGAAAAATCCGTGTCCCCGCTGATATTGAGATCCCACAAAGACGGGTAAAGAGGATCCAATTTGTTTATGATAATTATAACACGGATCAGACGCTGATCCACAATAGTAAGGCACCCTCATTTGTGAAAAATGGAACACGGACGAAAATGAACTGTGGCTATCACTACGTCTCCACTGGTAAATAAAATTTTACGTCCAAAGACATCGCTTATACGCACTTCGATACTATGTATACTATCACGTGATACTCTTTTGTACTGTAGTTGATTGTAGATTTTGGTAACTCTCATTCCATGAGAATCCTGAAGATGAACGGGTCTCAATAAAGGTGAAAGTATATCCCCTACCGGCTGGTACTCGATGCAGTCGATATACACAAATAAGGAATGAATATCACGCTGAATATCCGAAAGAAAGTCGGCCACCTTAATAATGGGAAGTTCCGACGTATTGCTAAGATAGTCCTCTTGAAACCCGAGCATTCTTTGTATTTTTTCGGAGAATTGAATGCTTGAATTGGGCTGAACGGTAACTTCTACACGTGACGTTGTATTCCGATATTTGAACCAAGGATTCTTTTCACTATTTAATCTCGGATTAGCGATATTCTCCATTCGTGTTTTGCTTTCTAACAATTGCTGATGATAATCTTTCATATTTTGTAGATCTTGTTTTGACTTGGCTAAATTTTCTTTTTTTTCATCATACGAGGACTTTAAAATATTGTAATTAAATTCATTCGCTTCTTTTTGTAAACGAACCGGATTGATGAGTTTATCTTTGGTATCTTTATCGTCAGTCTTCTTTTTTTGTTCGTCCTGTAGTTTTTGTTGTAAGACATTAACGAGACGCTGAATGGCTTCATCCCGTTTTCCATCGGGTCCGGGTATGAGGCCTTTTTGATGTTGTAATTGATTTTCGAGATCATTTATTTTGTTTTGATATTCCATTTGACTGGTATTCTGATCCTTAACGAGATTCTGATAGTTGGTGCGTGATTCCTCGCACGTTTTGAACATGACATTCACATTGTCCGCAGTTGTTTGAACCCTGGCTTCTTCTATTACCATATTTTCTTCCTCTTTGTCTATATTAGCTGTAGATTTGTCTATTTTTTTAATCAATTCATTTTTGCTCGATTGAATCGAGGGATGCCTCAAATGAAAGGGCCCGAAATATTCATCGATATGAGAGTTGATGGCATTCACGAGAAATCCGGGAGAATGATACGCCCCGCTAGGAACGCTAATATTGATGCTTAGGCTCCGCTCCAGATCTCTGATAATAATTTCACCTTCCTTTTCATCCGCAATCTTTATCCAGGTACGTGAAAAATGAATCTCAGCCAAGGCAACTTCGTAATCTCCAGTAATTTCGATGGGTTTTGGGAGTTTCACGGTGTAATTCGTTAAAGTGTTGTCCGGATAATATTTCATACTGCTATTACTAGGCAGTGTCACGTAAAAGTCTTGAGACTCGGTCATTTTTGTAGTTGTTTCAAATCTCCCGCTTTAATCCAACTGTTGTGTTTATCAGCGTATCCTTTCCACTTCACCAAAAGTTGCCGGTGCCGTCCTTTTCCTTTTTCAGCTACAACTTTTTCTACCCTCCAAAAATCGTTGTCTTTCTTGTCAATTTTTTGAAGTTCTTCCTCGTAAAACGTACCTTCTAATAGTTCTCCATCAATATCCACGAGACGGTATACCGAAGGTATTCGGTCGATATGCGCAGAGATGGTGAAAACTTCGTCCGACCAATTGGGTAAGTAACCTATTTCGAAAGTTAGCTTCGTCTTGGAAATACGAACACGATCACCTACTTTGAACTTGGGCAATCTACTATTGGCAGATGGAAACAATCGTTTAAATACATCTTTTTCATTGGTAGATGAGACTTTCTCCGGAGCCATGCCAATGCTTCTATGATACGATGCATTGTATCCTTTCACCAGATGACTCAACTTATCAATGTACTGATAATTGCCCTTCGCTGTAAAATACCTCCACATGCGTGATTTCAAAGTTCTATTAAAACGTTCGACAACGGCAGCTTTGACTTCGTTAAAAGTGGTATAAAATCCAATCCCATTTTCTTTGAGAAAGGTCTGAAAGTTCTTATTCAGGAATTCTTTACCCCTATCCGATTGAATTTTTCTCGGCTTCCTTCCATCTCGCAGAATAATTTTTGAAGCAGCGATCATTTCCTTTCCAGTTTTTTGTTTTAATGGTTGAACCCAAGCATGTTTTGAAAATACATCGATACAAGTTAAAAGATAGTTGTAACCCTTATTCTCTTTTTTGTAAGACTGCATATCCACGAGATCCATCTGCCATACATCGTCTATTTTACTGACCAATGTTCTATTTCTCGTAAATGTTCTTCTCACTGGTTTATGTAAAGTGTAGACATCTTGCGTTCGTAACCAGGCTTCAATTTCACCCCGAGTAAATTTCTTTCCAGTTGCCGCATGAAGGCGGTCCACACCTCCGAAAGACCCGCTGGAGGATGGATCGTAATAAATTTTTTTGAGTTCTTTGTTTTTCATGATTCTTCCCATACGGGACTGTTAGATTCTTTGGTATCTGGATGATAATCCCATCGCTTGTCGTTAGCTATGAGAGATCGAGGTACGTTCATTTTTTTCAGCTCCGTGATAAATGGCTCCCATCCTGGGGGGTCGTATCTAGTTTTACTGATAACGAGATCTCTAGTAAGGTCCATAATATTGGTATTCGGCACGACTTGACCATTTATCAGAAGCTGATGCGATGAATTCCAACTTAATGGCCCTCTACCATCTTTTATCAAATTGAGAAGACGACCGGCCTTCTTCTGTTGTGTCTTCGGCAGTTGGTTAACTATATCGCTGATACCTGATGATTGTTTTTCTTCAATGGGACTCGAAAAACCAGGGTCCTCTAATGTCACTTTCGTTACCTCTTTGGGTCTGTTCTCATAAATGGATTTATACCGGTGTTGTAATTGTCCTAGAAGTAAAACCTTATTGTAGTTATCCAAGTTTTCTTCTTCTAAAATACGCTGAATGGCCTTTTCAATGTCTCTTAGAGTACGTTGAACGGGCGTTTTATTTTCTTGTCTTTCTCGATATTGAGCTTCCCAAGATTCAGCGGGGATGAGGATCATTTTCTCGGCCATGATGTTATTAAACCCGTTAACATCGACAATACGGGAGAAATTAACAGCGGAAGCCAACCCCCTTTTTGTTTGACGAGAAAGTTTTTCTTCGACTTTGGAGATGCTTTCGTAGTCACTAATTTATTCAGTACATGCCTATAGGGTCGTAACTTTCTTTTTTCACGTTCACTCAGTACAATGTTAGAGTTCCCAATATTATGCGCGCAATCACACAAACACTGAATAAAATCCAAGTTGGAGTTCTTTAGAAGTTCTTTAGAAGTTCTTTTTGAAGTCGCGGATTACTTTCCACAGCTACGTGTAATCTGTGAATGTTACGATCGAGACGTGAAGGAATTTTTTGACTTACTTTCATCGTTGTTTAGGTAAAAATACAGCGGTATACTCTCCCGGAAATATATTCGTTCTGAGCCTAGAATTGTCATCCGCATTCTGCGTGAGATCAATCATCAAGTAACTGTACGGATCACGAGTACTCTGGTTAAAGGCATCGATCATAAACTTGGTGTTACCAGGATACATCTGATGAGACAAATGAGCAATTTGAGATTTGTCACGAGGGTTTTTAAAAAGAACCAGATAAGAGGCATTCAAAGAAATGGTGCGCTGATACGGGTTCTTGTCAAAAATATTTTGAGTAATAAATATAACACTTATATTTCTATGATGCGAATCACACGTAAAGAGCTGAGAAACACCCCTATCCACATCTTGAAACAGATCGTCGAGTACAATAAGCTGGTTTCTATCGCATCTTAGAGTCTTCATGTCGGGCATTCCTTTTAGAAATGTCGCTCGAGTCCCATAAAGTGAATACCAGTCTTGATATTGAGAATAGTACCATGTTACTCTTTCCGGTGGGGGTTTAATCATTCCCCTGGCATGATCCAAAATTTTCTTAACGAAGGTTGTTTTCCCGCAATTGCTGGGACCGGCAATAATCATCCTAAACGGTGCCTTCAGTGGAATGAAGGAACCCTCTTTTTCCATGATCGATACGGAATTTTGCGGTAGTTGTATATTGGCAGGTGCTTCCGTTTTAGTAGAAATAGCGATGTTCGTTGTTTCGAGGATAAGCATAAGAGCCCCTATGCAGCCCATAACGATGTATTTTATACTCGGTTTCCTTTTTTGCGGCATCACCGTTTCCTCTATCGTTAAGCGCGATATTTCATCTTGCTCTACCATTTTAGCTTCAAGAATGTAACGAGAATGAGTACATAACGTGATATTTATTCAGTATTAGTACAAGCTTTGAAAATTTCACATCGCCACTCATATTCTAACCAATGGTCGATCAGATACAAAATTCCTTGAATGATGACGCTTCTAATCGGTTTGGCATATTCGATCCAGCGGTTTAACACAAATACGACATTCACACTCTCGAATAAATCATTTATTTTTTTCCTTTCGTATTCCTCGGGATACATCGTACAAAAATGTGTCGGAACTTGACTTCCATCACCCGCTTTTAGGAGTTCGTCTTGATGAACACAGTCAGCACACGCTTTATTCCAACCTGGTAATTTTATCATGGTTTTTATCGCATCACGAGCTTGCGCGCGAATACCAGGAAAATCCGTTGGCGTATACAACATTCTGAGTAAAATAAATTGTACATATTAGCTTATTTCTGTTTTTGTATCCATAATCCAAAAATATAAGCCTCATTTTTTGCACAATGTGCTATTCCATTTCTCCGTTTTTTATGACGACTACACGTATAATCAACTTCTTGAGGGCCAAAGATTGTCAGTAAATTCTCATATTTCATACAAAGGCCTAGTTTCTCGAGGTTTATGCTAGGAATATTTAATTTCATTAATACATTTTTTTCCACAGTGCCCCCCTTATAAGCAAATAAGGCATTTGAATTTTTCTCAGAGGCATGCGTATACAAGCTACGTAAAACATTCAGAAATGTTGAAAATGCGACATCATCAATATCATTTCTATAAGAAAGACCATGAATATGTGCCGTCACGAATTGCATTGTTCTGACATCCTTTTCAGTAAACAGTCTATTTTGAGGAAGTCGAATAAACATATTATGCGGGTGTGGATCACCGATAGTATAGTATCCCAATTCCTTAATGTAAAAATCACTTCCAATTTGAAATCCATCACAATCAATAACGGTGGATATATTGCCGAAAATAGGCATTCTGGAAATTAATTTTTCATTCATAAGGCTGAATCAAACCGAGAAAAGAAAAAACATACCTAATGCCGTGAAATCCGAGGCTTCGGGTAATGAGTAGATCTTGCCATAGCGTATACGTTTCTCCAAGTACTTATACCCCTTAGCTTATTCCATTCTTGTTTCCAAGGGGTGTAAATAAATCTCAGCCTTGACAAAACAAGAATAAACATGTTCAGACATGTTTAGGCTTGTTCAAACATGCCTTGATGTGGTCCAAAGGGTGTGTCTAAATCATGAACTTATGAACACATGTATAGACATGATGACTCATCTGTCTAATCTGTCCTACTGAAATACTCCTGAGGATGTACCATGTCTGGTCCCCGTTAACACTATTTCTCATACCTAATGTTAATTTTTCGGAGCATGATAATTCCCGAGTCTATTGTCAAACCTTGGTTGGACATGATGCAACTATGTCTTCTTATAATTCATGTATTCCATTTGTAGACATTGCATCTGATTCTGAAACGGAGCCTGAAACTGCCTCGAATGCCTCTACTAGAAGTGCTGCAGTTAATAGACATCCAATTGTCTATCTCGATGACTCCAGTAAGTAATTAGATTGGTCGTAAAAAAATTAAAAAAAAATAATGAAATTGCAACTGCAGATGACACGACCGATAGTGAAATTCTTCTCCAGCTGATGGGAAATCCACCTGTAAGCCGAAAAGAAGAACTTCTGGAGAAACTACTACCCTACGATGATGAAGAAACGGCCACTATCAAATATTGTACTATTTGTTTAGTGAAGGGTGCACGGGTTGTATTTGACCCTTGTAAGCATCAAGCTGCCTGTAAGGCATGTACAACAACGTTATTAGAAATGGAAAGTTTTTTATGCCCAGTGTGTAGAAACCCCATTTCAAATGTAATTGATGTTTACCAGCCCTTAACAGACTTATTGCCAATTCAATGAATATCATCTAAAATAAAACCTGAAGTTCTTTTATATATTGAACACTTCTGCAACAGACCTCTGCCTGCCTTGGGATACCAAGTTTGCTATCCCTAAGCAGGCAGAGGTCTGTGGAATGCAGAAGTGTCATGAGTTATTATAAAGAAATGAAACAATACTGCAAAAAATTTGAGCATGTAACATTTTATTGCATTCGTATTAATAAATATAACAAAGTGCTAATCATCAGTAATTGCGGAACCACATGAATAACGTTACTCGGAGTGTTGTTAGGTGTTGCGTAGACATCCTGCATCGCAGCCCATGATCCATTATCTCGAAGCCACGATGCCGATGACTTGAACACGTATTCACCAATATGCACTGCCGTTGCTTCCTCGAATCCGGATCTTGCCAGTTGGAGGACGAGTGCGTAAGTCACTATAATTTTACCGAATGATGGTGATCCTCGATAAATTTCGTCCAACAAGAAGGTTAATTCTTGGTTCAAATGTGACACAGTTTTTAAAGTTGTTGCTATGGATTCGAAAGCTTGAATATCCTTATTTCGAGCTTGTTCGGCGAGTTTGTAAATTGTTCGTGAAAAGTTGGAATTCACGGTTTCGTGCGATTGTTTGGCTATATGATACACATCAATGGCAATTTTAGTAGATTCCTGCATGTTGAACACCTTATTCGTAAAAGCTAAGCAGAACTAACATTAAAAAGTATAAAAGTGGTTGGCCTTCATATATATATATGCATAGTATGAATTAAAGCTTCTCACCTTCTATATACAAAACAACAAAGTCGTGAAAACAAGTTTCTTTATCATCACAGTAGGTGGTATCTAGAAGTTTTAAACTTCTTTCTCTGAGAAGCAAAAAAAACTGGGTCAAAGTTTTTTTTTCTTATGATGAAGCATTATAACATAGCTATGTCTCTATAGCTTATAAACTGGTTGGCCTTAAAACGAGTGGTGCAGAAATGACTCAATGAGAGTCTATGGGAGATTGGAATGTGGAGCTCGAAATGAGGTCACCATAGTAGTCTATGGAGAAAAGTGGTGCAGAAATGACTTTTCCTATACTACTATTGTTATTGACAATGTAACAAAGAGTTAGTAAAGAGACATTTTATAATACATAAACCTGTGTAAGTGTTGTGTATTTGAACTATATTGGGTTTCTGTACTCCTAAAATAGAGGAGTATCCAGCAGAAGGCACTCAGACACAGCCTGAGTCTCTCTGCCTGGAGCCTCCAGCAATCCAACGAAAAGGACTAGAGTTACTTCGGCATCGTCACACCTTATATCCAAAGATCCCTAGGAAAGACGGTCTTTTTGTGGGCCGTACCAGGCAAGGCAAGTAAATGTCGTGCCCGGTGAACCCAACCTTCAGAGGTACAGTAGAGGCTGGCCCGCAGCAGTCGACAACAGAGTCGACCCCGGCACCACCGATTCATCAGAGGGAACAACGTCAACAACGAAGTTTGAGAACCGGCAATGGCGCCAAAGGAGGGCCAGTCACGTCACAAATTCGTCATCGTCCCTCAAGATTACAAAATAAATAAATGTGTTTTTTTAAATCATGTTTCTTATTATCATTGTAATAATTTATAGGGTCGTATTCTTAATAATTTTAAGTCAAATGTTACATGTACCGCCTATTAAAAATTCATGAGTTTAATGCAACCTTTGACTTAGTATAGACCCATACTGCTAATTATTTTACTTTTTTATGCATAGAATCAGTCATGTGGGGAACGATAATCTTATATTCATCACGATTCACCAAACTATGCAAATATATGTAACACCCTGTATTTCGCCGTTTTGTCCCTCCCCTAGCCTGGTTGTCTCTGGGGACGTAAAGGACGATTTCCGCCCTTTCCTCCCCTCTTGGAGACTCCAAAGCTTCAAGACACATTCAGGTTCCGGTATTGGCGGATGGATACCCGTCGATGCATGGTCCCCAGGGCATGTGTATCCCTAAAAAGGTGTACACAGGCTCTGGGTATAAAAGACCATGTTTCGATAGATTCTGGGTCCATTCTTTGATATCGAAACATGAAATAACTTCATTAATGGAACAGTGGCGAAAGCATGCCACACCTTGTAACTTCTCTGTTTTACTGTGTCTTTATGGTTGGTCACAATAAAATATGTATAACGCCGAACCTGCATCCGTCTCGCCTGTTTAAAACATTTTTTCCTTAGCAGCTACGAATCCAGGAATATCTACGAGAACGACCCCGGCACCAGTGTGGACTCAAGTAATATATCCTAAACTCTCCCAGCGAAAAGCGGAATCGGTGACCACCGCCCGAAGCGGAGGAAGTCGAAGACACCGAAGCCACCCCAACAAAACCTCTCGCAGCCAGAAAACATGGACCTCTCCGAGATCATCAGGCTTTTGTCCGCCCTGGGAACCCAGCTGACTACTCAGCTGTCTACCAGTCACTCTAAGCCAGGATCATCGCGGAGTAGACGTCCATCTAGCCCTCGAGAGCCCGAACCTCAACGATATTCGAACCCAGAGCCACAGATAGACCACCACCACCAAGCACGAGTTCCTACGAACCACTGCCCGCAAGGAGGACCTATCCAATGACTTCGGGACCTCCGAGGACATCGACAGCTCACCAACCCTACCCTGAGGCTCGACACCAGGAAGCGGATCGACCACGTCCCCGACCAATCGAGCCTAGATACTATGACTACACCTCAAGTGGGTCGGATGACGGCGGTGACCGCCCGAGTCCGCCTCGACGACTATGACCGAAACTCCATTTATGCTTTGCAATTTCCTCCTCCTCGAGAGCGCCGCCACAGGGACCAAGGGCCAAACTCCAATGCTATTGGGCGATGCCAGGTCCTGGATGGTGTCTATAGGGCACCACCCAGAGTACTTACTGTGGAGGAGCTCAATAAGAAGTACGGAAACTGCCACCCTGCCGACTCTGTTAAAAAGTTTGACGGGTTAGGTTCCTTCCGTGCCTTCTTGGAAGAGTTCGAAGAAGTTGCCAATCTGCATCGATGGGATGACCAACCACAAGGAGGACTTCGTAACCACCTCGTAACCACCTCGCTCATGGCTCAGCAAACTTCGCTATCGCCTCCCTGACTTGACCTGGTCTGAACTCAGGACCTCCGCTTTCGGTAAACCAAACAAACAAACTACTGGAAAAATGCTAATGGGAACTACGCCAAAAGGAAGGAGAGAGCACTCAAGCCTTCATTTGGAAATTCACCGAGCTAGGGGACAAAATTTACCCCTAACTGTCAGACGAACTCTGAATCAACCAGCTCCGACGCTCGCTCCATCCGACGATCCAGTACGCAGTGGACTCCACCCCAACTCATTCATTCAGCTCCTTCAAAGAAGCTGTACTAAGAATGGAAGCGATCCTCTACTCCAAGGATAAGTGGCCACTAGCTCCAGAAGCAATAGATAGCCTTCCAGAGAGTAAAACAGCTAAACCCGATGGGGAGCAACGTGCGGTGACCGCACCAGCTCCTCGAGACAACCGATCTAGACAACCAAATGCGAGAAGATCTTATACTGCTCCACAACCTAAATCAGGGGTCCACAAGCTCCACGAAGCTCGGCCCCTGGCCCTCGCCGCGATGCGCCTGTATTGACCATTGACAAGAGGAAGGCCACCTGTTATCAATGTGGACAACTAGGACACTTCTCCCGCGAATGCAAACAACCAAAAAGGAATCTGGAAGTGAAACAGTATGGAGGAGTCATTGAACACCCAGGGGAGGACCTGGCTGAGACTGATATTATCTGCGAGGATGGTATCGAATATGCGCTCATCAGTTTGGGAGGACAACTTCGTAAAATCGCCCTCGAAGCTCCGCCACCCACTCCTGTTGCAGAAGATATCGTTGACGATTCCGAAGACCACTTACCCGTCGCAGTCACCAGCCCATCAACTCATCCCAAGCTTGAACCCTGGACTACCATAGACCTGGGCCTCTGGAATGAGATCATGGAAGCTTTCGACTGCCAATTCCACTTTCGGTTGCCGAGAAGACAGGACAGTTGCGATCATCACACCTGGAGGCAAAGCCCCCAAACAGGGGCGAGCTTGTTGCCGAACTATGTTGCAGGATCTGTATCAGAAACTAGCAGCCAGCTGTGATGTGAAAGAACTTGGGGCCCACGACGCCAGTCTCAACAGCCCCCGGATATTGGTCTCCATCAATGGCCGAGAAATCTGGATGATGGTAGACACCGGATCCCATAGTAGTGTCCTTTCCGAATGCATCGCGAAAGAACATGACCTGAAGATCGAACCCATGCCAAGAGCTCCAATGATTGAAGGAGTAGGAGGTGCCACCATTAACATTGTGGGCCAAGTCAAAGCTATAGTGGAAGTTGGTGCAAAATGTGCCCAAGGACCACTGTATGTCATTGAAGAACACCGAAAAGCCATCTTAGGTCGTGACCTAGGGAAAGCTCTTCACCTCAGTGTCTCCATCACTACAGACAAGGTTTATTGTGAGGATGACCTCTTCAACTCTGTTCTCCACCTTCTGACAGCGACAGCAATCTACTGGAACTTAAGTGTACACAGCGGATCGAGCAACACCTAGTAGTGTTGAGCCACACCTGACTTAATGGAGGAGGAATCGCCTTAGTGGAGGTCAAAGCCTCAAGGATTTTGAAAGAAAGTGACTTTTTGGTTGTCGTACCGGATGAGAAACTCAAGGCCGACCGAGGAATTTTCGTGGCACCTGGTCTTGTGGAAGGCCAGAACGAAGCCACCTTCAGAATCAAGGTCTTCAACACCAACAAGACGCCAGCCACCCTCCAAAAAGGCGAAGTATTGGCTCACATGCAATATGACTGACTGGGAGGTCGTAGCGGACACCGCTACCATCCCAGTGCAATCAGTGTCAGTGACCGATCCTGAAGATCTAAAGAAATTTGACGATAAACTGCAACTTGGACCCCAACTCCGTATTGGTCAGAGGCGCATCCTGACAGATCTCTTGCATTCATATAGAGATGTCTTCGCTCTAGAGAACTCAGAGCTAGGATGCACCAACCTGACAGAACATCGAATCGATACGGGAGACCATGCTCCGGTGCGGGAGCCACTCCGAAGATGTGGTCCAGAACAGCGTAAAATCGTCAAGCAGACTGTAGAAGAAATGTTGGACAACGGAGTGGCACGCCCTTCAAAATCTCCATACGCCTCACCAGTAGTCCTGGTGAAAAAGAAAGATGGCCAATGGAGATTCTACGTGGATTACCGCCGTTTGAACAACATCACGAAAATTGACAATTACCCCTTACCTCGGATCGATGACGCTCTGGACTCCTAACGAGGAACCCGAATCTACGCAACCTTGGACATGATCTCCGGATACTGGAAGTTCGAAGTAGCCGAAGAGGATAAAGAAAAGACTGCGTTCATCACCCCCGGAGGACTCTTCGAATTCAATTGAATGCCCTTCGGACTGAGTAATGCACCTGCAACCATGCAACGAGCATTGGACATCCTCTTGGCGGGCTACAAATGGGAAACCTGCCTGGTGTATCTCGATGACATCATCGTCTTCGGAGCTATGTTTGAAGAGTTCATCGACCGACTAAGAGTAATTTTGGAGCTACTTCAAGGTGCTGGACTGAAACTTCATCCTGAAAAATGTTTCTTTGGATATGAGGAAGTGCTCTATCTTGGGCACATCATCTCCAAAGATGGAGTTCGTTCCAAACCCCCAGAAAGTAGCAGCGATTTCCGAGTTAGCGGCACCCGTTAACTTGAAGGAAGTCCGGCGATTCCTTGGAATGGCTGGCTTCTACCGACGATTCATTATCAACTTTGCTCATATTGCAAAGCCTCTGACAGATCTGACCAAGAAAGAATTGCCATTCGAATGGACAGTAGATAGAGAAGCTGCATTCGAATTGTTAAAAAAGAGACTTACCATGGCACCTGTGTTGGCAGTGTACGATCCGGAAGCCGAGATTGTGATGCACACGAACGCCTCTGGGTATAGCATTGCTGCCATACTTTACCAGAGGGGTCGAAACAAGGCCCTCCAAATGTTGGGCTGCGTTTCGAGAGTCCTCCGTGATGCAGAACTGAATTACTCTACCACGGACAAAGAATGCCTGGCAGTAGTATATGGCGTGGTTAAATTCCGGCCATATCTGTTCAACAAACCTTTCACCATAGTCACTGACCACCATGCTCTGTGCTACCTAAAAACAGCACAGAGATTACAAGGTTGACTAGGGAGGTGGCAACTCTTGCTGCAAGAGTACAATTATACAGTGGTCTACAAGGCTGGAATCACCCATGTAGACGCCGACTGTATCTCTCGCAGTCCGATTGATGTGCCAGATGATTGGAGATTGCAAGCAACCCCAGATGACTTGGATGACAGTGTGATTTATGCTGTCACCCTCCGATGGGATTGGGTCCAAGAGCAAAAGAAAGATCCCGAACTAACCAAGATCATCGACGAACTCAGACAGACCCCAGAGTCGGAACTCCAAAAGATTTACGTCATTGTGGAAGGAATCTTGAGTGCTTTGGTTTACCATGGCAGCATTGTCTCCAAACTCGTGACAGTCGTACCACAACAGCTGGTCCAAGAGGTGCTTCACCTCCTGCATGACAGTCCGGAAGCCGAACACTTTGGACAGGACAAGACTCTAGATAAAGTCTGTCAGAGATTCTTTTGGAGTACCTGGAAAAAGGACACGATTGATTTTGTACGCACCTGTGAGGTTTGCCAAAAATGCAAAGCACCTCAATCCAAACTGCCTGGTTTCTTGCACGAAATGCAAATCGGAGACCCGGGTGAATGCTGGGGGATTGATTATATCGGTCCCCTGCCTAAGTCGCTGGGTGGTGTGAAACACATCATCCTAGCAGTTGACTATGCCACCTGGTTTTGTTTTGCCAAAGGTGTTCACAGCCAGACAGCCAAGGTGACAAGAAACTTTGTAAAAGATACATTGGTTCACCTTATTGGAACTCCCAGGCGCATTATTACCGACACTGACAAGGAAACACATGAATTCTTCGATGAATTGAGCATCCAACATTCTACAACGACGGCATACTTTCCACAAGGGGATGGCCTAGCGGAAAGGACAAACAAAACCATCATGCAAACAGTTAAGCGACTCTTGACACCTGAGAAAGGCCAGAAGAACTGGTATTTCAAGTTGCAAGCAGCCGTGTTTGCATACAATAATTAATTCTCTACATGGATCTACAAAATACACTCCTCACAGACTGATGTTCGGAAGAGAGGCACGCTTGCCTATCGACAATCGAGCCCCTCTACTACCAAAAGTCATGAACCCTAACCAAAACAATCTATCTGCGGTGACCGCTGATGAATTGGAAACCGCCAAATCCAATCTTCATGAGGCTCATCTCAGGCAAAAGAAATACTACAATGCTAGGAGGAAAATGCCTCATGATTATCAAATTGGGGACCAAGTATTGGTTAGATACCACAGGATTGTACCCGATGAGACCAAGAAGCTTCGGTACGCTTACAGAGACGGCTATACCGTCTCCAAAATCGTTAGCGACACGGTTCTGGAACTGGAACATGAGGATACCCTCGGAAGAATTATTCGAGACACGGTACACATCGTGCATGTCAAATCCAAACACTCGAGGACGAGTATTTTAGAAAAGGAGGGGGAGAAATAGATGCGGACACAAGCCCACCTCTACAACCAACCAAACCCCTACAACCTACCATACCTCAAAATTTTTCCGAAAACGAATCTTCCGAATCAGCATCCACAAAAGAACCACCCACTGAAACTTCCACCGCATCTGAAAATGATAAACTCAAAAATAAAAAGAAAAGACTGAAACTAAAAACGAAAAATCCATCGTTAGAATCTACCGCTAGAACAAACACGGAAGTAAAAACGAAATCAACGATGGAATTTCACCGAAAATACTCACTATCAAGACCATCCACGTGATTGAAGACGAAAAACCACGTGTCCAGCACATGGAATCATCAAGATCAACGTCCTCAATCATAAACATAAACAAAATAGCGGTAACCGCTACCCACGCCTTCAAGCATAAAAATCACATGGCCACGAAAAAAAACCATCTAACACATCGTAATTCCCCTCCCATGACGTCACGGCAGGAAGAGAAAGTGAACTTGTTGACCCACTTAAAAGTTTCAAGTTCAGATCTTTGGTGGGAAAGTCAAATATCTAACTCTTCACACCCTAATGCAAGAAATAGAACTATGTCACTACCGATGGGAATTAAACCACAACAGAGGGGCCATAAAAGACATCAAAACAAAGCCCCCTGTCAATCAAAACAAAAAATTTAATTGGGCCAATCAAAACGACTCCTACGTCACCAAGAGGCCCAATTATCAACCAAAATTCACAGTGACCCCACCAAGAGGGCTAACCCAACAGTTACCCCTTCCAATCTATCATATAAAACCCGTTTTTGGAGAAATCAAATAGGTAACCGATTCTCAGTCTAATTTTTCAAGTTTGGTGCTTCGGCAACACAAAAAGTCACCAAGACACAAACGAACAAAGTTTTTCAAGAAATTTACACCGGGTAAACTGGACAAGGAAGACTGGGACCAGGGCATTTCTCCAACTGAACCTCAAAAATCTGTAAGTCTGAAAGGAGGTGGTGGTTATCCCCCTCTAATAAAACCTTCTCTACTTTAGAACTAACCATGCCGCAATACACTAGAGGCACGTGGAGGGACCGCCATCGGCATTCCAATTGCTCCTCCAGTGATGAGGAAGGGGGCACGCCAAAAGTCACTCCCCCAACCCCTCAAGATACCATGGAAGTGGGTGGCAGACAGGCGGGGACCGCCCCACCACCCACCGAAGTCAAGAAAATCTCGTTTATGGCTGTGTGCAGGCTCCTGTGGGGACCACTGGTGAGCCTGCCAGTAGACAACCAGCCACGGTAACCACCCCCAAAAGTTCCTCGCCACCTATGCCACCTTCACTGACGCCCCCTCAGGGGGCCACTTCGAAGCACTCCAATTACCACTATCAGGGTCACCGGGAATTTCGCCGCCATCCCCAAGAGCCCCGCTAACATCTCTAGGTTGGGACTCAAGGGAATCGCTCGGCCATCCGACCTCTGATGGAGGTACCTGTCTCCAAACCAAAAACTGTGCCTCCGCCTGTCGAAGTCCCACCAACCACTACGATCACACCGACGCCATCACCTGTCACTACTGAGAGAGAATATTTCCTCTCTCAGCAGAAAAAGATGACCGATCTGGTAATGGATTTCGCCAGGGGAGGAGGGGACCCCCGCGAAGCCTTGGGGATCCCTCAGCTCGAGGACCGACCACCTATATCAGCCAAGAGTCAAAAGAAGAAACCCAGGCAATGCGCACGAGACATGGCCCGGGCAACGCTCTTCCGGGCCCGCCATGCTGAAGCCTCCGGAAGTACGGGAACCGTGCCTCCTGCCCCCAGCGAAGACCCTCCAGTTGCAGATGCGGGGGCCGTGCCTGCAACCTCTTCTAAGGACTCTCCTGCCACCATGACTATGACTCCACTAACTCCTCCCGCGGTGACCGCCAGGAGAAAGACTCCATCCTGTCGTCCACTTCGCCCTGAGTCTCTACAAGAGAGACTCCTAATTAACCGATGGGCGTTGTGGCAACAACAGACAAAACCCAAGCAGACCCTATACATCGGACATTACGACTTGGAGGAGGGTTTTCCACATCTGGAACTCCCAGAAAAGGAGCGGTACATTGTCGGAATGACCCGGGACACCACCATTCTCACCGCCATCGTGGTACCCCGGCGGAAACACATCGAGGTGTTTCAGTTCACCGGAGACATCCTAACCACCGCCCTCCAGGCCGTAATGCGGTCGTTTTTTGCCACCATATTCGGGACACCAACAGATGGAGCCTACAAGGTTTCTCGTAGCTATCTTCGTGGGACCCGCCCCAATCATCAGGCCGCCATCCTCTGGGATGTTGTCCTGGGAACTCTCTTCGACCGGCTACCATCCCGGGCGATGAAAATGGACGAAGAGGTATACAGGTGTTCTTCCAGGACCTTCAAGGGGACACCGATGGATGGATTGTGGCCCATTGGGACGGGCAGTGCATCTGACTATCAGCGGGACCAAGTTCAATGTTCTTCTCGCGAGAAACTGCTCGCGAGTGTTTTTTTTGTGTTTTTTTACATATACATCTCTTATACGTATTCGTTTTTCAATCTCGTTTTCCACGTTGGGAAGTACCTCATATGGTTCCGTTTTCTTTATTGTCCCCCGTTGGGTTTTTCATATTAATGCATATTTCGATTTTATGATTACGTTCGTTCGTTAACCCATTGGGTTTTTTTGTACCCCGTTGGGTCCTGTTCTGTTATATGTATCCCCACCGTTCCGGGAATATCCGTTTTTCTTCCGTTACCCCGTTGGGTTTTCTTTTCGTTTCTTACTATTATCCCCCTCGCTCCGGGGATATTCGTTTCCGTTTTTTTTGTGTAACGTTATTCCGGACTTGTTGGAGAATGGTTGATACGAACATCAACCTCTCTTCCAACATGTATGTAATCATTAGTGACATGCCGAGCCACTGGAACACTCCCCTAGAAATGCAGTCTGTGGCATACCTCCCGACTCTGAAGCACGAGGACGTGCTTCACGCCAAGTTGGGGGGTATGTAACACCCTGTATTTCACCGTTTTGTCCCTCCCCTAGCCTGGGGGTCTCTGGGGACGTAAGGGACGGATAGACCGGCGGATGGATACCCGTCGATGCATGGTCCCCAGGGCATGTGTATCCCTGAAAAGGTGTACACAGGCTCTGGGTATAAAAGACCATGTTTCGATAGATTCTGGGTCCATTCTTTGATATCGAAACATGAAATAACTTCATTAATGGAACAGTGGCGAAAGCACGCCACACCTTGTAACTTCTCTGTTTTACTGTGTCTTTATGGTTGGTCACAATAAAATATGTATAACGCCGAACCTGCATCCGTCTCGCCTGTTTAAAACATTTTTTCCTTAGCAGCTACGAATCCAGGAATATCTACGAGAACGACCCCGGCACCAGTGTGGACTCGGGTAATATATCCTAAACTCTCCCAGCGAAAAGCGGGATCCGCTCTAGCTAAAAGAGTCTATCACCTGAGCTCCCGGTAACAAGAGCTCTACATTGTTACATAGACGTTTAAAACTAATTAAGTTTCACATATCTTGCATTAATAGTGAGGTGCCAATACATGTATAGAGAGATCCATTAGTCCCGGTTTTCGGACCTCTGTCCCGATAAATTAAGGTCATGACTCATGAGGGTAAATGGCTCGGAATTTACTTGGCAGCTGACATTGAATTTGTCTTCATGGTTAGTCGCAATTTAAGTATTTTTTGTTGATAAATAATTCGTGTAAAATATTTTTTTTTTTTGGAATCGCCAATTAAAATAAAATATAGTTCTTTGAAAAGATCAAAATTGTATATATACTACTCAACTGGATATAAAGGTTCATTTAATGACGTCATGCAACATTTATTTTAGATTCATGGTTTTTGGAACTTTTGAAATCTAGTCAAATGACGTCATAAAATTAAATCAGTCCAAATTACATTTTTAAAAGAAACTTTGGATTTTTATTAAATTATTTTGCTAAACGTATTTTCATCACGAAAAATGAAAAAAAAAACCGACTTGCTTTAAAATGGTTATTTTTTTTTTTAAAAAATGTAAAATGTTGTAATCAAAACACTACTTAAGCACATTTGAGAACCTTTTTAATTCCCAAAAAAATGTATATTTTATTGTTTTAAATGGTTTAATTTAATTCTAAGATGAAATTTTTAATAAAAATAAATTTTATTTTGGATTCATATTGTACTACTTAACATTTTAATGAACTTTAGTTGAGAATTTTGATTATTTTTCTAGTTTCTAACAAATTTTCAAGGACCAAATTTAAAAACGATACTTGGCATTTTAACATAAACTTGTACCATCTGAGTAAAGTTCCACCGGAGTTTTATTTATATTGAAACCCTGCTCTTCAGAGAGTCCAAAGTTGAAGTTTTAAGTGTCAAATTTTCTTCTCGAATTTGTACCAAAGTTGAAAAAGTTTCTTTATTTATGTCCATTGATGTTTTTTGTTGTTAAAAAGGAATTCATATATGAAGTGTTTCCCTCTGGTGGTTAGAATTTAACATGTGTTTTTTTTGGTTGGTATTTCTCTCGTTCATGATCTCTCTCTCTCTCTCTCTTTCTATGTTAGTTGAAGTTCATTCTCGTTGTTCTTATTGATGGAGGCGGTTGTGTTATTATAATGGTGGTTATGTCACAAAAATGTGTACAACTTTGAAAAACTTTTCTAACTTTAATTCAGTGGCGGCATCTCTCACATTCCAATATAATAATAGAAATATTGTTGAACTTCAATTCTACTTTTAAAAGAAATATAAGCAGTTTAAAAAAAAAAAAATTAGTCATCTTTGAAATTTTTAATTTTAATATTAATTCTAAAAAACAAACAAACAACCAAAAAAATGTGTAGCAGAAAAATTGTTTTGCTAATTTTGAAACATTTTCTTGTGACTTTGTTCGTTTCCTTTTGGTGTCCAGTCGTTTCTGGTCATTGTGGAGTCGATTCGGACTGGACATTGGACAGTGGAAGTGGAATTCAGTGGAGAAAACGTTCTAGAATTGTGGACATACCTGTGCCCTTTAATGATGTAAGTTTAAAAAAAAAATGGAATTATTGAATTTTTAACAATTAATTTCACCTGTTTTCGTGTTAAAAGTATCTGGTAGTGTTGCATTTTGTATGAAGATGTTTTATGAATAGCTGAGTTTTTTCTGCCTTTCAGAAGAGTAAAATTAAGAGAAACTAGAAAGTGGATTTTAAAAACTAGAAGCGTTACGCTCTGAATCACTTAAGGTTATTTTAAGGTGGTTGATATCATTTTTTTAAAAAAAAAACCTTTTTATAGATTAAAAATTTTTTTAAAAAATATCGTCTGCTTAAAGTTGTTGGGTCATTTTCTGAAACTCTCATAAAAAGCTTATTTTGAAAGATAGCAACATTAAATTAACCTCAGTGATTCAATTTCAAAGCTACGCTTTAAGTTTCTAAAAACCACATTCAAGTTTCTCTTCATTTTCCATTTGAAAAGCAGAATAATCAAGTGTTCGTAAGGCGTTAACACTGATGAAAAGCCACCTTAAGAAGCAAAATTGTGAAAAACTTGAAAGTGTTTTAGAAACTAGAAGAGTTTCTAAATCAATTAAAAGGTAATTTTTATCTTTAGATTTTTTAAAATAAGCTTTTTTTTCTGGCAGTTTGAATTGGACCAAGTTGTCTTAATTGTCTATAAAAAGTTCATTTTGAAAGAAACAAACAAAAAAAAAATGGAAATTCTAATAAAGTTATTCATTTTACTTTTCTAGTTTCTAAGCGCTCATTTTTTAATTTCTTCTTAGTGTTGCTTCTAAAAGGAAGGATAACAGGGATTTTATTCCGTTGTTTTTTTTCCATTTAGTGTTATATTTTTGTTTACAAATCTTATTCTGTTAAAAAACGTAATGACATAGGAAGGATTTTTGGCTCCCTGGTCAAGGTGTCAAAAAAAGCGCCTGATCTCAACAAAGTGGGGGAGTAAAGTTATAAAAGAACCAATGCAATTGCGCCTCTACCAAGGGTTCTTCGCGAAGAAGTTGTTCACCAAAATTCTTCAATATATTTTGCATATTGATCAGATATTGATTTGTGAGGTCCATCAACTCCTACAAGCATTTAGAAATCAGGACGAACACAAGTTGGCTCCGCCCTTTTTATGACAACCGGCAACTTCTAATTGGTTTGTTGTGTGGTTCGACGTTAAAAAGGGCGGAGCATATGACGTCAGACTACATAACCAACCAATTAGAAGTTGCGTTTGTCATAAAAAAGGGCGGAGCCAACTTGTGTTCGTCCCGATTTCTAAATGCCAGTTCAACTCCTACTTAGTGTTGTTATTTTGGCGATCTCTGATCTCGGCGATCGACCAACGCGCTTTTCTGCCCCTCCCGGCCCTACTTCGTTACGCCCCTCAGCGGCTCCTGATGGCTTGTGGCTTTCAAGAACAAAAAAAAAAAGTCACAGTCAAACAATTGTAGATTACCGAAACCTAGTAATTACTCGCAAACACACACACTCACAAGTCTTCCTCACACGCAACACTTGTGTGTTGCCACATTGTGGCACGACGCAGTGGTAGACGCGGCATATGCTTCACGCGGACCACCGTTGAACACAACACAATGGAATGTGTTGTCAGTGCATTCCACTGTAATGATCTTGATCACCATTAACAAACAGGGCGTGTTCGCCACTCGTGGCTGGACTAGAACACTCATCGCTAGGGTGGCGCAAAAAGAACGTTGGCGGTGTCTCGTGTGAAACACCCCCATATAGTAATTCAACGGTTATCTATAAACGAACACATTTTGTGGCGACGCAAAGTGTTCTGTGTGAAGTGGGCCCTTAACAGAAGACACTACTCTCATTTACATTTAGTAATTAGCTAATTTCCGACACATATTGCCCGACAATATAAAATCTCGGCGTGTGGAGCCCACTTAGGAGGGGTCCATATCGACATTTTTTGTCGAAAAAGAACTCACGTGTAACTCCGCTCATTTTGCAGCAGTAAAATGACACTGATAACAATAATAATTATAAAAAATGCTTGGGTGGGTGGGTTCAGATGTGTTTGAAATTGTAATTGAATGTAATAACTGACAGTTTTGACCATTATATTATTTATGAATGTGTAGCCATTAGCGAAGAAGTGTGTTTGTACTAAAAGGAAAAAGATTATTTGTACCCTTTACACAGGGTGCATGGCGTGAGTCGAGTTTTCAACACAGTTTGCACATAAATTATCTACATATTAGTATTTAAACCCAAATTCACAAAGAAAACTTGAACTATTTAAGGCCGGCTTAGCGCGGACCACTTTGTGTCTTTACTTTGACGCGACCTTACTTGACAAGGACCACCATTGAAACAGGAGCCAGCTGTCAGTGCAGGTTATTTATGACTTTCGATGATCATTACTGACTGGCAGGAGATGGTCGACACTTGTGGCTGGACTAGACCAATCACCGCCACGTGTGAATACCACACTATGTAATACAAAAGTTAACTTTAAACGAACACTTTTGATGGCGCCACATAGTAGTTCGTGTGAAGCCGGTCACCTAACCTGAATAATTTGAATATGGTTCTAACATAGAAAACCCGCCCCCCCTGCATAATTGAAGTAAATTTATACTGTGTTTGAATGTTGAAGCCCTGCTTAAAGAATTCAAGTTGAAGTTCAAGTGATTACTTCTCTTCTATCTTGAATTTTGACCAAATTTTATATTATCTTGTATTTTGTGTGTGTGACCTCAATGTATTTGCAGATACTACTACACTATGAAGTAATAATGAATAATAATACATTAATAATGCGTGCATAATGTTTCCATCTGTTGTCTCACAAGAGGTGTGATTTGTGTGAAAGTTCTGTGTGGGTAAATCGAGATTTAAATCACAATTTAAATTAAAAAAATCATCTTTTTGTGACACCCTGTATTAACAGAATGGTGGAACACCCCGTGTAAATTCCTTTCTGTTAGTATGGCAACCCTTGGTGCACAGATGTCCAGACTTGGGTGGCCCTAATTCTAGTGAATTCGAGGAACCAAGTTGAACCGTGAGAAATTGGGAAAAGAGTCCCAAAAATACCTTTCCTTATAAGGTATTAATCTCAGCCCGGGCAATGATTGGCCCAGTTGGTCAATCAATGAGCTCTGAGGTGACAGTCACCCCTCCCTAGAGACTGAATGATAGTGCCGTACCACTTATGTGTGAGGACAGTTCGAGATAGAGAATTGTAGAGGACAGTTAGACAATAGCAATCGAAGAGTTCAGAGAGTAACTTTTGAACTAGACAGTTAGTCAGAGATTGTTATATTTTATAATGTAATTATGTATACGCAACTTTGTAAAAGAGAACCAGTAAAGGACTTATATCTACCTCAAATTGAGTAGGAGTGTTGTGTAGTGTTGAGTTAATTGTTCCAGAAATAGCGGAACGCCCAATAGAGGCACTCGGATACTATCCGAGCCCCTCTGCTTGGAGCCTCCAGGTAACCCAACAGGACAGTAATCGTGCCATCGTAGTCGTCACGCCCTGCACAAAAGATCCCTTAGAGAAAGTCTTTTTGTGGACTTTAAAGAGCGGTTAAACCGTTCGCAAAAGAACTGTAACAACAGAAATGTCTCGACCGGTAAAATCATCGATGGCTGGTCCACCAGAGCCGGCACCACCACATCAAAATGGTGGCGCCAAAGGGCCAGCCTCGTCACATTTTGGGATTTTTTTTTTAAATAAAAATCATGATTTGTTTTCCTCACCCTGTTCCATACAATCACATACAAATAATTGATTAAAAATGAGATATATTTTTGTAAGATTTCAGTTGCAATTAAGGTATGTTATTTCACTTAAATTTAGTACATAGTAGACTGAAAAAGATTAGTGGATAGTAAATTGTATACTACTCATTTCTTTTCACATGAATAGTAAGCTAAGCTATCAAAGAAGAAAATATGTTCTTTACAGTATTCATCAGCTTTACAGCAATTAGTATCGCAATACGTTTCACCATTGTCAGTATCACATGCAAATACGCCAATGCTAAGAATGGTTAGCAGTAGTAGAAGTCCAAATAAGATCCTTTTATCAAACATTTTAAATATGAAATGCAACTGTGGATAACAAAAAAAGAAATTGTTTTAGAAACCTACACTCATTTGAAATACATTTCTGAAATTGAAACTAAAATTAGCTTTTCCAGAGGTTGTCTTTAGAAAGAAGTTAATTAAAGTGGTAGGACGATAAGGGGGGGGGGGGGGTTATTTGACCTAAGGTGATAAGGCATCGCATAATAATGAATAGGCAAAGCCACGTTAGTGCTTTCTTATCGAATTCGGTTTCTCCCCAATATTAGGGCAAAATATCGCCCTAGTAATAAAAATATATTAGTTAATTACAAGAATAGTAAATTGCAATTTTTCTACAATTGAAATTTTTATTAATTAATAATTTCTGTCAAGTGGAAACAGGGCTTTATGATCATTAATTTTTACATTTGCACAATGTATAGTTTTAAACTAATCTTGAATTTCTTTTTAATGCTGTTGCTTATACCTCATTTAAATTTCCTAACTGCAGTTAAAAATAACCACAGTTATTTTTTAGTGAAAACAAAAGTGGTTAAATGAATCACGGTTAATTTAGAATACTCGTACAAAGCTGTTCATTAACTCAACTGCGTTGACGTAACTTGATTAACTACATTACTGAAAGGTGACAAGTGAGATCACTCAATGTTTGTATGAATGATTAGTGCAAACATAACAAAAAGTGACACAAAATCAATTATTTTTTTTAAATGACAACGATTCATTGCACACTTTCTAGCTTAACTGCGGTTATTTTTTTTTTTTTATAAGGAAAGCAATTTATAAAAAGTTGAATAGGGTTACCTCAACCTCAGCATCTATTGCAATTGTTGGATAAAATATTTACCAGTTAAAAGGAAGTAATTTCCAGTCAATTAAAAGTTCTGGCAAGTTGGTTCCTCTGTTAGTGTGGTGATTAGAATGGCATAAGTAATATTTAAGCATATATATATACACACACGCATAAAGGATGGTAGATATTTGTTCAAGTGTCATCATGTTTGCAAAACTTATTTCATTAATTATGTCACCTTTTGTCTTAGATCAAACAACATTTTTAAAGCTGTTTGATCTAAGATAAAAGGTAAGATATTTTTAGAAATAAGTTTTGCAACTTTTGACACTTGAACATGTCATCTTTTGTATTAAAAATCATGATTTCCCCCCCCTCACCCTGTTTTTAGACCAACTACATTATGCCAATTGTTTTTCATACAACCACATACAAATGATTGCGTGAAAATGGGATATATTTTTGGAAAAAATTAAGTTGTAATTGATGTATTGTATAAATATCTTGTTTCATTAAACACAGTACGTAGGAGACATAAAGAGAATAGTGGATGTAAAGTAAATTGCATACTACTCAATTATTCTTATGACATGAATAGTAAGCAAGGCTGTCAAAGAAGTAGAAATCACCTTTTGTCTTAACATCACGCATGTTTCTCTTAAATGTTGCTAATTATTGCTTGATTATAATTATCTACTAACTTTCTATTTTATGTCAAGGTGAATCAAATGATGTATGCCCACGGACCCCAATGTCAAAGAAAACGTTTTCATTTTTTAAAATGTAGTGTCGGTTTTTAGTTCAAAAAATGTCTTACAGATGTCCAATTTTTATGGTTGCAATGTGCATTTTTAATATATGTTCACCCAGTGATATATTTTCATTAACTTTGAAAGTGTGCTTCTGTTTTTTGTTTTTTTAAAATATTTCAAAATCGCGAATTTTTTAACTCTAATGTTAAACTCTATTGAGTAAGAAAACACATCCATTCAAATACAGTATGTGGCTTTTAGCCGTCATCGCCTTTTTTTTAACCTCCTCCCTGAACATTTAAAATGAAAGGCACAATGATAATGGAGGTTGGGGAAAAGATAAAAATATTACAGCAAAGGTGGATTCACACTGTTCAACAAATTGGTGTATCTTTTGCACAACCTGTGGTGGTGTGCTACTTAATGTTGACACTAAATATTATTGTACTCAACAATTTGGTTTGTCATGCATAATTGAAGAGACTCAACAATAATTTGCATGTCAAATTTTCTGGACACGGTGACAGTTGTAGCACCGGATTTCCACTGTAAAGAAGGCAGCCACACTGGTGTGCTGTGCGTTAGTCAACAGTTAGGCTTTGAAGATAGCATAGTGTTTCATTGTGTTTCTCAAATTTCCGTATCCATTCTCGAAAATGTTGTAGGTATGCACCCAAGCACAGACTCGACTAGACTACCGTTACCGTGGGCAAAGCGACCCATTTTTTTTATACAGGCTAGCGGATTTACCGTTCCGGTGAAAATTCTTGTCGTGGACAAGCGGCCAAAAGACTACCACATTTTATGGCAATGGAAAACTACAATTCGTCATTGTCCCTCAAGATTATAAAAAGGGGTACATATTAAATAAGCACGGGCTAAAATAAATAAAGAGTTACTACTTATAGTAGTAGTGTAAACACTGTTGCACACAACACTGTAACGAATTCACCGTCTAGAATTCGTCCGTTTTTGTAGACACCCTGTAATCAAGTTGTATCGATGAAAGGTTCTCACCTCATGCTTGGGGGTGGCCGGGAGGTCATTACGACGATGACTCCCTGCCCTCCAAGATGAGAAGAATAGCCCAAAAGTACTACATCGATGGTTAATAGGATAGATCCTAGAAGAACCATCGATGCAGAACTTTTGGACGTGAGAATCTTTACAAATTGTTAATAGGAGGATGATCGTACATCCTTCTGTATTGTTATAATTTATACATCTTATAGATGTTTTCGTTTTCTTGTTAAGTGATAGTTCACTTCTAGGTCCGAGTGTGTCCAAGAGACTTGGACACACCTGGAGCCTTTGTTATCATAATCAGATGTTTGTATTGTATTTGGAGTATAAATACAAGAGGTTGTAGATTGAGAAGACAGATCGGATAGATCAGGCAGATCGGACAAACCGTCTTTATGCTTAAGACCGATGCGATATCTCTCAATCTACAGGACTCTCTGTTTATTGAATAAAAGAGCATTTTCATCATACGAATTCAATGTGTGGACTCAGTCATTTTATGGGAGTGGGACTTAGGATTATAGCCGCCACGTAGCCGATGTTTCCACCGGACAACGAAGTCTCCAGCAGCCGAGTGTAAGACGACATCTCTACAATATTCTCTACCACAGGTCTCCTGAGGTACCGACCCTTGTGTCCCTGGTGGTTAAGTAGCAACACAGGAGCCAATAGACCGAAAGACTTAATCATCAACATCCATTCGACACTTCTAGATGGCTAGTAGAGATCTCTCTACTAACCCTACGGAAACGGGGATGTTACAAAATGGTGGAGGTGCGGGGTACCTCACTACAGATCCAGTAGAGAATACCAATGATGTCGGAGTTACACCAGGTGGTAAAGGAAAGAAAGGCAGACCGAAATCGAAGTCGAAGACACGGGAGAAGGACGATACAAACCAAATGGATGGAGAAGATCCACTTGAAGGTATCCTTCAAAATCTAAGTGCTGAAAGACGGGAGAGACTGATGGCCTGGTTCGAAGCCCAGCAACCATCAGGATCGATGTTACTCCGGAGCGGGCGTGGTGTAAGTACAGTTCAGCGTCATACGGTAGTCCGAGAAGTGGATACCGGAGTGGAGCCCTCGTCGGCCCACGCTGAATCTCAGCGTCATACAGTGATTCCTGGATTGGACACTGAAGGGGAGCCCTCGTCGGCCCACGCTGAAAACCTAAGACAGGTTAATGTATTCCAGACGCCGCTCATGCTGAAGAAGAGTGGAGGGACCCAGAGAGGTCGCCTACCTGAGACTCCTATTCTACGGAGAGAGAACCCGGACCAGCTAGAGGATGAAAGCCTAACAAGTGAGGATCCCAGCGTAGAAGAGCTGGAAGGAAATCCAATTTGCAATCGTCATCGGACCTGTGAGGAGCTGGATGGGAAGTACAAGAGTCTTCACCCACTCCGGAATCTGGAGACCTTCAAAGGATTGACGTCTGTATACACCTTTCTGGAGGACTACGAGAGTATCGCAGATCTGGAGGACTGGAGCAACGTCCACAAGACCTACTACTTACGTAAAGCGGTAGAAGGGGACGTAGTACGTTGGTTATCCAATTTCTACAAAGAAAATCGAGGAAAAACCACGTGGGACTTCATTCGAAGCGAGTTAATTGAAAGATTTGGACGTCGAGACGAGTTAGTGCAACTGAAGCTGAGGTTGGATACCATGCTCCAAAGGAAAGGAGAGGACACCAATCAGTTTTTGGGTCGCTACCTTGACTTGAGTAGAAAAGTGTTACCGGGGGTAACCGACAAATACCGGATTGTGGAATTTCGGCAGAAACTTCATCCGATTATACGTAATGCTACACAGAATGCGCCGAATAGCAATCTGAAGCTGTACACGACATATATCAAGGATACCGAGGAAGTTTTGATGGCTGATGGGTTATGGATACCGGAAGGAACGATGGGTCAACAAACGACGACCCAGGTCTCCAAGGGTCCACAGAAGAATAACCAACGCCAAAATGCCAAACAGACGCAAGCAGTAATGGACGGAGGACGTTCTTACGCGGTTGTTACTCAAGATCAAGCGGACCCAACGAACCACTCGACTCCATCAAATTCAAATAACCAAGCGCAACAGAAGACCAACCAGAACTCGAATCAGCAACAAGGTCGAAAATGGAACCAAAGATATCCGCAGAAGAAGAACTACAATGGTCAGCAAACGCAAGATGGAAGTAAAACCCTGAAAGATCTCAGCACAGTAGAGTGTTATCACTGTCACGAGAAGGGTCACTTTTCAAGAAACTGCCCAAAGAAAGTAGTTGCGGATGGAACCGTTGGACTTGTTCAACATGGAATGGCCACTGGAAAAAATGGCCAGCAGTATTTTGTCGTCAGCGAGAACGGGCAGAAGAAGTTCCTGCGAGAGGAAAACCCGGCTGATTTAAACTAGAAAGGGTGGCAGTAAAGAGGGGCCTACCGCCCTTTAAGAACGGAAAACCCTCTGGAAAACGACAAAATCGAAACGAAACAGCGATCGCCAATTCCCAAAACATTGTGGACAAAGCTTTGTTGGGGGGGAATAGGGGCGTGAGCGAAGCTACCAATGTCACTAAAACTAGACGGAATGCTGGAGCACCGAAGAGACCATGCGATTTGGACACTCAAGGACTCCCTGAGCAATCGTCGGAGTTGTTAGTCGGCATTTCGAATGTCGCCACAACTAGACCAAAGGCTGGAGCACCGAAGAGACCATGTGATTTGGACACTCAAGGACTCCCTGAGCAATCGTCGGAGTTGTTAGTCGGCATTACGAATGGAAAACGACAACGGAATTCACGAAAATATAAGAAGCTGCGAAAGGATACTGGTCGAAGGGGAGAAATCATCGAGGAGATATTTCCGGAACCCATCATCTGGTCACCTACGAAAGCTATGGTAGTTTACGCGAATAGCTTGGAGGAAGCAAAGAGAATTGTGGAAGCCATGGAAACTGGAGTTAATCAAGACAGAATTGAGGGAGAGACCCAACAGAATTCTGCGGTGCCAGTCGGAATTGAGGGAAGGACCCAACAGAATTCTGCGGCGTGTATACCGGGGATAAGCAATGTTGCTCAGGAAATCCCTCAAGATGTAAAATCCAATGTTATTGCCTCGGGCAAGGCCGAAACTGATGCTAAGAAATCCAAGAAGGCTATTGTAAACGCAGCTATCGGTAGAGGAGATGATACCAGCAGGATCCCTGCGAACAGCGAGGTTATTGAATCCGTTGAAGTTGGAGATTTGTTGAGAAGTAGGGCTTGTTGTCGAAAGAGTGTCGAAATCACTGTAGACAGCCTACTCACCTCATGCGAACTCATCGAGGTAGGAGATACTACGCCCGATGAGAGTGTTGCCAAGATTACCATTCAGGTTGACGGCACACCAGTTCGATTTTTGGCGGATAGCGGAACTGGGTTCACTATCTTGTCAGGCACAATGGCCAAAGAGTACGGACTTCGATATGGACCAATCCGGAACGCACCTGCATTAGGCGCAGTAGGAGGGGTACCGATTAAAGTACTTGGTCAGTTGTGGCCAACGTTCGAGTTGAACGGAAAGCAAGTAACGGCAAGGATGCTCATCATAGATGGAAAACGAGAAGCACTGCTGGGGAGAGACCTGGGAGCTGCATTTGATCTCATCATTTCCATGAAGACCTCCAAGATCTACTTTGCTAATGAGATGTTCTACGAAGGAACACGAGAATTGTTGAAGAAAGGAAGTGCGCGTAGTAGCCTTCCCTGGAATTTCTTCAAAGAGTTAAAAGAGGAGGGATGTGCTCAGAATAGCCATCTGGATAACTCCTATGCCATAAAAGCTAGAGAGGAAAGCTGCGTAAAAGCCCAAGGAAGGATTACGTTAAATCCGGGCCAGGCTTTGAACCTCAAAGTAGCTGCAGGGCGGATCATTGAGGAAAACGAAGTACTCATGATTGAAACGAACGATAGTCTCTTTAATAGAAAAGGCATCGTTGTGGCCGGCAGTGTGCTACAAGGGAATGGAACATCACAACTGGAAGTCCAACTCCTGAATACCACACTGGAGTCCGTGGGGATTGGAGACCGCGAGACTATTGGACACTTCGAACTTCTAGAAGAACTAGAAGAAGAGCAAGCCTGCAAAGTTTCCGAAGAGGAAAACTTTAGAGACATCGGAGAAGCACCCGTTGATTTTGAAAGAGAAAGTCAACTTGGTCCTGAACTGACAGATGATCAAAGAGAAGAGTTGACGATCCTACTGAAGGAGTTCCAACCGATCTTCGCCTTTTCATCTAAGGACCTGGGAGCTACGAATCTGACCAAACACAAGATCGAAACTGGAGATAATCTACCTGTTCGAGACACGTTACGAAGATGCGGGCCTGGGGAACGCATCGTAATTGATGAGACGCTAGAGGAGATGAAGAAATCTGGGGTTGTAAGGCCATCGAAATCGCCGTACGCATCGCCCATCGTCCTTGTAAAGAAGAAGGATGGCTCCTACCGTTTCTGTGTAGATTATCGGAAGTTGAACGCGATTACAAAGGCAGACACTTATCCATTACCGAGGATTGATGATGCATTAGACTCCATGAGAGGAGCATGCTACTTCGCAACGCTGGATATGAAGAGTGGATACTGGCAGTTCGAGATGGAAGAAAGCGACATCGAGAAGACCGCATTTACATCTCATCGAGGATTGTTCGAGTTCGTAAGAATGCCTTTCGGACTCCGAAACGCTCCTGCCACTATGCAACGTGCATTGGACATCCTACTCGCCGGGCACAAATGGGAAACGTGCCTTGTCTACCTTGACGACATCGTAGTGTTTGGAAGAACGTTCGAAGAATTTTTGGAAAGACTGAGAACTATCTTGGACCTGCTGAGGACAGCAAACCTGAAGTTGCATCCAGTGAAATGCTTCTTTGGATTCCAAGAAGTGAAGTATTTGGGACACCTGATCTCGCCTGATGGAATTCGGCCAGATCCAGATAAGGTTGTCGCCATAAAGAACTTCCCAGTTCCTGACAATGTAACCGCAATCAGAAGTTTCCTTGGATTGGCGGGTTATTATCGAAAGCATGTACCTGGATTTGCCAACATAGCGAAGCCAATGTCAGACCTTACGGGTAAAGATATACCGTTCGAATGGTCAGTTGACTGCGAGAATGCATTCC
The DNA here is from genome assembly GCA_036925085.1 of Brachycybe producta. Lineage (NCBI taxonomy): Eukaryota > Metazoa > Arthropoda > Diplopoda > Playtdesmida > Andrognathidae > Brachycybe > Brachycybe producta. Next base: position 3,045,345 of record JAUPFP010000016.1, on the reverse strand, counting down.
GCACGCTAAAGAATATGTTGTCGAAATCTCCATTGGTTGCCGTATATGATCCGAAGGCTGCAATATTTATGCACACTGATGCCTGTGGATACGGAATTGGAGCAATGCTTTACCAGAAGTCAGAGGATAAACGAAGAAAGGAGATCATTGGAAGTGTCTCCAGAGTTCTAAGGGACGCGGAAAAAAACTACAGTACGACGGATAAGGAGTGCCTAGCAGTAATCTATGGAGTCACCAAGTTCCGGCCGTACCTGTTCCAAAAGCCCTTTACAATTGTGACGGATCACCATGCATTATGCTACATGAAAACTGCAGCACGTCTGGAAGGAAGACTTGGTCGCTGGCAGCTGCTAATGCAGGAGTACGACTACAAAATCATCTACAAGGAGGGGAAACTTCACATCGAAGCCGATTGCCTCTCGAGATATCCAGCAGGAGTGCCTGTTAACTGGAAGGCCATCCCAGAAGCGGAAGACCTAGATGACAGTGTGATCTTTAATGTAACCTTACAATGGGATTGGAAGGTGGAGCAAAAATTGGACCCAGAGATTTTGAAGATTCGTGAGGAGTTGCGTAACCAACCAGAGTCACCTCTTCATAAGTTGTTTTGCGATTACGACAACAAGTTGTTCGCTTGTGTGTTTCACGGAAGTTCCGTACCCACACTCGTGAATGTGGTTCCAAAACATCTCATCCCAGAAGTAATGAGATTATGCCATGACGAGCCCGATGCTGGTCATGAGGGACAAACTAAGACCTGGAATAGAGCCAGGCAAAGATTTTATTGGAATAACATGAAGCACGACATATTCGAATATGTGCGATCATGTGAGATTTGTCAATTACACAAGTTGGGTACGGAGAAACCTGAAGGGTTCCTTCAAGAAATGCCCATTGGAAAGCCTTGTGATTGCTGGGGAATGGATTTCATTGGACCATTAGTACCGTCGGTTGGAGGAAACAAGCACATCTTGTTGGCAGTCGATTACGCCACTCGATATTGCGTTGCTAAAGCAGTAAAAAGCACAACCGCACTAATCGTAATGAACTTCCTAGCAAAAGACGTAAAGAAAATCTTCGGGATACCAGAGAAACTCATTTCGGATCGAGGGACGCCGTTTGTTGCGAAGAACACTCAAGAATTCTTGGAAATAAACAAGATAGAGCACGAAACAACAACTGCCTACCATCCGCAAAGTAATGGTCTCGCCGAAAGGACGAATAAAAGCATTATTCAGACTATGAAAAAGTATCTAACTCCTGCGAAGAACCAGACTGATTGGGCTACAAAACTGGATGAAGTTTTGGAATCGTACAACTCATCTGTACATTCATCCACAAAGTTTACGCCGTACAGACTCATGTTTGGGAGGGAGCCCAGAACTAAAGTAGACACCTTAGTTCCAGAACGACCAGTTATCGTGGATAACGAGGCAGGAAACCTCGTGGACGTTCGACAACAGGCGGAAGAACGCCAAGAAGAAGAACTAAGAACAGCCAGGGCGAACCTGAAAGCAGCACATGATCGTCGAAAGAAGTACTACGACCAAAGGCATAAGAAGCCTTACGAGTACCAAATCGGACAGAAAGTACTTGTACGAGACATGCGAATCAGGCCTGGACAGAACAAGAAGTTCTTAACGAAATGGAGACAGGGATATACGATTGTGTCGAAGGTATCGGACACCGTATACCGATTGAGTTACGAGAATCGAGCTGGAAGATTAGTGGAAGACTCTGTAAACGTTGCAAACCTGAGACCACTATATGAGACTTACCAAAAGGACGGACCCAATGTTCCAACGACTGGAGACACCCTGGAGTCCATGGGTAACTCATCGCCAGAAGAATCCGAATCGGAACCTGTAAAAGAAAAAGAAATGACAGCGTTTGTCAAGAAGAAAAACTTACCTTCGCGTAAGAAGAGATGTTGTGGACACTGCAGATGCCAAAATGCTTGGATCGAATCTTCTGACGATGAAGAAGAAATTGAGATAATTACGAAAGCAATCCGAAAGCATTCTGACCGTAACGTCGAAATTAAAAGAAAAATGGCAGCAGACGATAACCAGCAGCAATTCTCATACTTACCTGGCGAAGATGCGATGAAATTCACCAGAGAATATGGTAACAAGACGAATTTTACCATGGAGACCATTGGATTTGTTGAAGAAATCAGCGAAATTCCTGAAGAAACGATGAAAATCGACGAAAAAGATGTAAATTCGCCGATGGAATTTCAAATGGAGGTGAAAAACGCGGAAGTTATCGATGAAACAACAAAAATAAACGATAATATCGATGCTAGTGACGCCACAGAGGAAGATGGCATCTCAAATGAGGAAGTAAACAGGGAGCGGTCAATGACGCTACCCAGCAGGAAAGGAACACGTGGGCGGAGGGATACATTCAGTGAATTGTCAACTAGCCTCGCACCACTATGGATCCGGGTCCTATTGTTTATCTTCTTCACGACTGACAGTTGTGCCCATGTGCTATACACATGTACCGGCACTATTTTTTGGTATCTTTACCATTTTGGAAGCTTTCTTCTCGATAACGGCCATTTTTTGGGTACTTATCGGTTTCTTCTAAAAAATTGTTGGGAATACTTCATCGAAACAACGGAAAAGTTTATTTTCTTGGTGAAAAATTTCGGAAGTTTTATTTTGTTTGTGCAAAACTTCAACGAAAAGAATAAGGAAAAATCTAAAGATGGATCGGAAGAGGAGTACGACTATGCAGTCGCCGTTAGCAAATCTCTACGAAAAAGTGGCCACTACCCGGCAGGGTTGGGGTCACGGTGTCCGTGGGCCCACCTTGCAGGGTCGTGCCCACAAAAGAGGACGATACTTCGATCAGCGAGAAGAGGCTAGACCAAGCTCCATCGTGCCGATAGAAGGCGGATCCAAACTGATCTTCGATACAGCAGCAGTGGCTCTGGAAAAAGAGATCGAAGATGGATTATGGGACCACGCGATTGTTCCAAGCTTGACTAAGCAACAAAAGAAGCGGCAGTCGGAAAAGATTCTGCCAGGAGTCATCGGGGCCGGTCAGCCCAACTTCTTTAACGCCATCAGACCCGGAGAGTTTGCTCCCGGAGGCGCAGAACCAAGAAAATGGGGCAAAGAAAGTGATCCGAACGACACCAGCGAGTGGACCCCTGCAGATTGGGAGCGCCACAGTCGTCGAAACAGACCGCCCGTACCACACCGAAGTCTCCATGAGATATGGAACGATAAGGGGGAGTATGTCCGCAAGAGTGCGGCCCTCAAGAAGGCAGAAAAGGCCTACATGGAACTGGTAGAACCGGCAGCAGCAAAAGCCAAGATAGCGGTACCTTCGCTCAAGCGACCAGTACCCCTGACAAGTCCGCCTGCAGCCGCAGTTGCACCAACTGAAACCCTTCCTCGAAGGAAGGCCAAACCAAGTAAGAGGCATAGGGATGCCAAGCGATGCCGTGAGGAAGGGCCCACGGAGTCCGCTGTGGCCCACCTCAAGAAACGACAAGTGATGGATCATCCGATCGACGGACCAATCGTGACCATCCAGAGTAAAACGGAGTCAAACCAACACGAGGAGGACAATGATGTTCTCTACATTGACGAAGAGAACATGGACCTCGACTCCGAAGCCATCATGGTCATTGAGACAGCCAAGACCTTTTCGGTATTGAAAACCAACGCTCCAGAAGTCCCCAAGACGGCCGAGAATCCGAGGGACCTGTACAACGCTCAACTTAAACACTTGATCGATCTGGCCGTTGCATATCACCAAGTGGGGCTGTCCTTGACAAACAATGTCTACGAGACGAACGATGGTGAGAGAATTCTGTTGTATGATAGTCGTATCACGGAGTACGAAGGGACGACCCCTCCGAAGGACATCGGCAACTCAGGCCTCCCAGAAGACCTGTTGATCCGCGGAGTTCGGCGTTGGAGGCAGCCAAGGCCTCTCGTCGAACAAAACCGGCCCAGCAGAGGCCTGAGGACCCTTTTGAGAACGGAGATAAAAAGTTTCTTCCACAAAGCTCCGGGAGACAGTCTTACACTTCGGGACATTTGCCCACGGACGGAAGGGCATCTATACAAGGATGATGTCGTCATCCACAGCGAAACGGAAGCCGCCAGGAGCAAAGTGGAAGCTCCTGGGTGTCCTAGGGCTTCCACGACGCTTCCCGAAGCAACAGAAGCTGTCGGGATCGAAACCAAGGCCAAGAACGAGTCGGCCAAGGCTATGGGTGCTGTACCCAAACGAAGGCCAGTAAAGGAACGTCTGGGATTGCCATTGAGGGCTCCCACGGTCTCCTTGGAGGTCCCTGATGGCAAGCCCATCACGAAACCACACCGAAGCACCCGGGAGGATGAGACGATCCTCAATAATTTGTTTGTGCAATGGCAGCGTAAACGAACGCCACGCCGCCATCTGTATCTGGGGCTCTTTGAGAGTAACGAGACCCCACCGAAGAATCCACTTCCCGCCGATACAGAGGTTTTCATCATTGCACTAGTCGTCCGGGCCCGCTCACTAATCTTGATTGTCGACAATCAACTCAGAAAAACTACCGTGCATTATTACAATGATGTCTTTCACCTGGAGGAGAATGATAACGAGATTCGACGATGGATGACACAGTTCTTCCGATGGGACCGAAGTCGCCCCATCCGCATCGTTCGGAATCCAGTTCGCCAACCTTCTCTCCATGATGATCGACCGTACCTGCTATTCGATGAGGCCACCAGCCAGGCAGAAGGTCGCCGAAGTCATCGCTACTACAAGGGATCGGCTGAAGCCGCCGAGTTCCTCGAAATGGAGCTTCGACGAGGACCAGAGAGCCCTGCGATTGGATGGGCCGACCAGACGTATTAGCATGGCCCGGGGCCGTAATATTGCTTTGTTTTAATTGTTTTTTTTAAGTATTGCGTTTTATACTTTTTGTATTTTGTATTTTTAATGCACGTTCGCATTTATTTTTATAGACCGTTGTCTAGAATTTTTCGTAGTTTTTAAGGCAGTTGCCTGCGTTTTTATAGAAGTTTTTATATTAGGGGATTGTCCCTTTTGTAATTTGATAGGCTTTCGCCTATTTGTCAATTTTTAGATTTATTCTTAAATTTCAATTCCGAGCGGGAATTTTTAAAATAGCGAGATGCTATTAGTATCACGAGTTGTGATTTTTAAATTTTATTATCCAACGGGATTATAATTTTTATCGTATAGATTTTCATACCAACGGGTATTTTTAATAGTTAACTTTTTGAGAGTACAGGGACGTACTCTTAAACTAGTTGGGGGGTGTAACGAATTCACCGTCTAGAATTCGTCCGTTTTTGTAGACACCCTGTAATCAAGTTGTATCGATGAAAGGTTCTCACCTCATGCTTGGGGGTGGCCGGGAGGTCATTACGACGATGACTCCCTGCCCTCCAAGATGAGAAGAATAGCCCAAAAGTACTACATCGATGGTTAATAGGATAGATCCTAGAAGAACCATCGATGCAGAACTTTTGGACGTGAGAATCTTTACAAATTGTTAATAGGAGGATGATCGTACATCCTTCTGTATTGTTATAATTTATACATCTTATAGATGTTTTCGTTTTCTTGTTAAGTGATAGTTCACTTCTAGGTCCGAGTGTGTCCAAGAGACTTGGACACACCTGGAGCCTTTGTTATCATAATCAGATGTTTGTATTGTATTTGGAGTATAAATACAAGAGGTTGTAGATTGAGAAGACAGATCGGATAGATCAGGCAGATCGGACAAACCGTCTTTATGCTTAAGACCGATGCGATATCTCTCAATCTACAGGACTCTCTGTTTATTGAATAAAAGAGCATTTTCATCATACGAATTCAATGTGTGGACTCAGTCATTTTATGGGAGTGGGACTTAGGATTATAGCCGCCACGTAGCCGATGTTTCCACCGGACAACGAAGTCTCCAGCAGCCGAGTGTAAGACGACATCTCTACAATATTCTCTACCACAGGTCTCCTGAGGTACCGACCCTTGTGTCCCTGGTGGTTAAGTAGCAACACAGGAGCCAATAGACCGAAAGACTTAATCATCAACATCCATTCGACACTTCTAGATGGCTAGTAGAGATCTCTCTACTAACCCTACGGAAACGGGGATGTTACAACACGGTTACAGCTACTCCTTACTATATCTATTGGGTAGGGGTGACCACTTTTAATAAATTAGAGATTTTTGCAAGGACAGATTCATTATCACCTTACTGGTTATTTGTTATTAGGATGGGAGAACAATGAAACTCTCTTGCAGAGGATTTTATGCATGAAAATGAACTTGTATTATGGAGCTCTTAATTTTCTAACAATGCATTATTTCAGCTGCACCAGAACACATTGGCAATTGTTATTGGGTTTGAGTATCTTTGTGTTTTGACAATGTATTTCGCATGCTGCAAATGAAACATTTGTCTCTCTGACACAGGCAGTCACAGCTGCTTGCGAAGTAATTTTTTTAAAAAAAAATTTAAATTTACAGGGTGGTCATTAAGCCTAGAAACATGCCAAATAAATGGGTTTATTGATATTACATTTCAATACATGATAATATCATGTAGTATCATGTTTGTTTTCAAACTTTATGACCACCCTGTACTTTGCCTAATGAAAATTCGCGTTTTGTTCTATTCACCGCAACACACATACAGAAATGTTGCAAGTGCCATTTTGCGAGATTGCCATTAAACTTACCAACAAACTGTTGAGTAATGTGAATTTACCTTTAAGACCTCAACTCCTACTTTATGCATCTTTTATACATGCTACATATGCTAGGTATATTGTAAAAGTGATTTACATGCAAAACAGTAGACAGGTAACAATAGATATATTATGTAAGTAGGTCTGGGTTTTATATACTTAACACAAAGAAAAAGTAACCAGAGGAGTTTTTTTTTTTCTTTCTACAAAATAAGTAAAAGAATGTTTAAGAATATTTATTTCTCATGTTGGCTTTTATTTTTTAAAGGAGAAATAGTAATTTGTGTAATTTTTTTTTTCTAAAAAAGGAACTTTTGAAAGTATTATTTAAGTTAATAATGTTAATAGTAAAGAAAAAAATATTGAAGCGTGTTTTGTTGTTGTTGATTTGAAAAACAAAAAAAAACATTTATCTGACATGAAAACTGAAAAAATGTTATTAAAGTAGACTAGAAAATAAAGACTGATGATAAATATGCTCAATAAATAGATGAAAAGTTTTATTTGAGATGATATTGCACTTCAAATGTTATCTCTAAATGATGGATTATATATAAAAGGGTTGAGTTTTATTTGTATATAAAAAAAAACAAAGTTATCTTTAACTGTGTTTGGTTATTACCATCGATTTTTCGTGTTATCTTATTACTGCGTTAGATATTTCAAAATTTTAATATACAAAAAAAAATCCTCGGCGCTTTTTATTTGCAGCTCATTATTAACAGCAAGACGACTTCATTAATTAAGATACTGATTGTAAAAAAAACATAATGCATTGATAATGCAAATCTTAATAAGAACTCAATTTAAGCATTTTATTCATATTTTTGTTCCGTACTTTTTTTAAGAACTTGTCAGAAGAAGAAAAATAAGATTTTTAACGATCAACAACAAATACACTCGTACAAGTTTATTAATGGTATGCCCATTAAATGTGCTTTAATCGTAAAACTTGCCAATTACGACTTGCGAGAGTATGTTGTAAAGGTGTGCCTAAACAATTATTTTTATGTGTGTAAATTGAACAGAAACTTTTTTTCCGAAGCAATTTTTAGAAAAGGAATTCAAAGTTGTTGTTTTTTTATTTCTTAAAAATAATCTTTTGATGAGCAAAATTGAAAATAACCAGAGTTCCTCTTTTTGCGTATTTATCGACTATTCTAGTAATTAAAAAAAAAGTTTAGGTGGTTTTAAGATGTGTGAAAGCCCCTCAGACTTTGATCATTCTGTCTCTCAGAGTAAAACTTGAAAGTGTTTTAGGAACTAGAAGGGTAGCTCAATCACTGAAGACTATTTTCATGTTTATATATTTAAAAACTAAGCTTTGCATGTGAGTTTGAGACAATATTTTTAATTTTTTGTCTATTAAAAGTTTATTTTGAAAGATATCAATATGAAAATACCCATAAGTAATTATAATTGAACTACCCTTCTATTTTTAAAACACTTTCAAGTCTCTTAATTTTGCTCCTGAAAAACAGAATAATCAGATTTCGAAAAATCAGCTGTTCATAAACCATCAAAATTTGACATTTCAACTAGTATACTCTTAAGTAAGGTTTCAATATAGAAACATCCTGTTTTATTGCGTATTCTTGAAAATGTTTTTATTGTAACCTTGCTCAGAGTCTATATGTGAAGTTTTCTTCTTTAATTTGGACATTATTATTGAAAATATACATTAAAATTAGATAATAACAACAAAATAATTAAAAATATTGAAATTAAATCAATTTACTGCTTTTTATGTCTTTACGAAATTTCCCCACGCAAATGAGGCAATCACTGCTAGCTAATTATAAACCGAACTTCCCCTTGAAGTTAGGCAATCACTGCTAGCTAACTTGAAACGAAACTTCCCCCTGAAATGAGGCAATCACTGCTAGCTAACTTGAAACTATCTCCAAATGTACATTATTCTCTCTTTCTGAAACTTTCTTTAATATATAGACTTCTTGTCAACATCTTATCTATTATTATCCTACAAGAAGATTGATTGCCAATGTGAAACACGTTTTATTTGAAACTTGACTGTCACTTTATTCTCTTCTAATTCAAGTTCTCTTTTGAAGTAAAAAAAACTCCACCTCAAATCTATTTTTAGCAGGTGAACATGGAGAGCTCTCTTTTACACTTTCTACATTCTATCTCTAAAAAAAGGTACTTTTATTTTTTTAAACAGTATGTTTTTGGATGGCAATTTGGAGTGCAAAGAAAAAAAGGGAGAAAGAGAGAATGTTTGAATTGTGTTTTCAGAGTTTTAAGACCTGATTGTTTTTCTTCTTATAATGTAGCTTCACTGCTAAACTTTCACTAAAATAGAGAGAGAGAGAGAGAGAGAGAGAGAGAGAGAGAGAGAGAGAGAGAGAGAGAGAGAGAAGAGAGAGAGAGAAAGAGAGAGAGAGAAAGAGAAAAAAAAAAGCTCGCAACTTTTTTTGTTTCCTTTTTTTATCCAGTCAGTTTCTCTTTTTTCTTGTTAATCTTTGCTTGTTCAGCATTTATTTATTGGGCGTGTTTCCGATTGATGTTACCATGGAAAAAGAGGACAGCTTTTTTTTCTGAACTGTGTTCTTATTTAGGACCTTTATATTATTGTATGCATAAAATACACATCTTCTTTATGTGTTTAAACGCGCTACCATTTGACTTTTTGCTTTTTCTTTCAAGATTGTTGTTGTTGAAAACAAATGTTTAATTAAAGTTTTTGTTCTTTTTTCTTTCCATTCATGTCGTCACTTTCTATGAGCTCATTGTACTGCTCTTCAGCTAAATAAGACTGGCACTTTTTTTACTATATGATTATATTGTATTACTGTATTGTTGTTGTGTGTGCGTTTCTAAAGAACAAAACACTGCTTTGGAGACTTAATTTTCTGCGTCCGTTATTTTTTTCTTCTCTGTATATACTGTATGTATTTATTTATATATATAAAAAAAACAAGTAACCCTTTCAACCTCTCTCCCTCCCTCCCCCCCCCCACACACACATATATATATATGAGAGAGGTTGAAAGGGTTACTTGGTTTTTTTTTTCTTCTGGAGTAGACAAAGGGGTTGAGATGGAAAATGGGAGGAGTAAACTCTGTCTTCCTACTACTACTACTACTACTACTACTACTACTACCCATACTAGCGACAAGATGATAATGTCTTTTTGTAGTCTTTATTACTACAGTTTGGCAAGAAGAAGAAGCAACGTTGCATTTGGGAGTAGAAAAAAATTCTGGTGGCCAACCTCATTTGCAAAAAGTACCATTGAAGAATAATAGAATGTGTGTGTGGGTTTATTATATTGCATGTACATTGTAACTGAAGAAATGGACGGTAATTCTGCACATTTACTAAACAATTTGCAAAATTATTGAAGAAATTGAATTAATTGGAATAATTAAATTGAAGAAATTGAATTATTAAAATGTTTGTCTTAACTGTTTTAGCAAATCTACTTATGAACTATAAGTAGATTTGCTAACACAGTTCAGACAAACATTTAAAAAGACATTTGAGTCCTATTATTAGATGGGAGGGGGGGGGGGGAAGCCAAACTTTACAAGCGCCATATTGAACAAACGCCATATTGAAAATAACTGACAAATTGTTGGCGTTAATTCAGTAAGGGAAGAATCAAACACATAATACAATTCTTTGTAAGGAATTTAACAGAAGCGCTTTATTCTGATTTTTTATTTCTATTTCTAATTTTTGCTTGGTTTTTAGTATGTGGGATTCTTCCTAATTTTCTAAATTTGAGTAATCTATGTTTGAAAAGATTCTGGTTAATATTCAAATCTCTGTACAGCCTGTAAGGGTTTATTTGCGCCTTTTTGGCGTGGGGCCGCTCACGCGCCCTATCTATATGACAAATCTGTAATTAAAGCTTGGTGGCTAAATTATGACAATTTTTTGTGATAGTTTTAATGAACCTTAATATAAAACTTTGTCGTTGTTGAATTTGTCACTTGTTCAGCTTGGCGTTTGTTCCAATTGGTGTTCGTTCAGCTTGGCGTTTGTTCCAATTGGTGTTCGTTCAGTTTCGCGCTTATTCAATTTGGCGCTATATCAGTGTCACAACCAAAAGGTACTTTTGAGTTGTTTAAAATTGAATGTAAACTTTTTTCAAAAGCAGCATTAAAAAAAACAATTTGTTGCATATTAATTATTAGTTGAATAAATTTAAAAATTAATTTTTTATAACAATATTTTTTCAGTAAACATTGATGGAAAAAAAAAACTTAAAATAAATATACTTTTAATATAACTAACTGTCTACAATTATTCTACTTTTAACAAACTTTTGAGTTTATTTTCAGAATTCACTTAATTAAAACGTGAGTTAAGACAGTTACTATTCATAAACTTTGCCTAAGTTTTCGTTTATAATTTTCAGAAGTATGCAATGCTTAAATTTAAGCTTTCTTTGTAGAAAGCTTAAATTTAAGCAAAACTTGTGGGCTTCATTGCAAGAAAAAGTACATTTGCTTGCATGTCCTAAGTAAAAAAAAAAAACAAGTGTTGACGTCACAGTTGACTTTTACTTATAGGTAATTAAGCATTCTCTCTAAATAGTGCTTAAATAAAGCATAAGCTTAAATAAAAACCATGCAATTTTAAACTTCAGTGACTTTTAAGGCACGTTTTAGAAATATGGTTGTAAAAGTTTCATGTAATGTGCCAGATTGGTGGTTTTGCACATTGACTAGTGATTACTTAGAATAACTGATTTTCAATTTTGGCTGTCTGAATTGGCACGCGCAAACTGAACGTGGCTCCCCACTTTCTTTTTTGAGTGTTGTTGGCCACCTAAAATATGCTTGTAGAAATTGTGATGCGTCTGCATGTTTGTAAATAAATATATACTCTCTGTAAATGTTTTGATGTTGCTTCTTGTTCCGCATGAAACCACACAAAGCCGTAAAAAAGTGGCTCAATTGTTCACTTGAAAGTGTGCAGCAGCAGCAGCAACAACAACAGCAAAAAAAATATTTTGCAACACTCAACATTGGACATAGAAAGAGGCTAGCCAACAACAACAAAATGGTTACTCTCTGACACAACAGGGGGTTCATTTATTGTGTTGTTGTTTAGATGTTGTTAGTTGTCTAGCTTCATTTGTTTAAGAGTTATAAATGTCGAATAGGAACAAACTATTGTTATGAGGTCATTGAAATCTATAAAAAAAAACGGGTTTTCACCTCAAGATTACTTGTTGAATTATTTAAATGAGAAACATGTTTTTTTTTTGAAAGTTATAAAATGACTATAAAATGAACGTTAAACGTTATTTTTTTCTTCATAAAAATTTATAAATTTTAGTAACAGAAACTAGAATAGTAGCTTAAAATAAACCTTTAATAACAGTTTGAAAATGAACAATTTTTACGGGTTTTTTTTTTTGCATCATCATTTAGTGAAAAATAATTTTCATACTTTCATAAAGTGTATTTTCTTAAGATATTAGCTGTGACAGAAGACTTTTCAAGTGCTTGGAGGAGTTGATGTGTATTATGAAGCGCCATTCGTGCCAAAATAAACGAAATGATTAATAATTCAATTTATAATCAATTTTGTAATTTTGACATCAACAAGCCATTGTAACATGGCAAGCTTCTCAAAAGCGCTTAGGAACTGAACGGCACCCATTGTAATAATAATTAGTTACTATTATACATGTGGAATTAGTTTCCAAACATAAGGATGCGTTCAGTTTCTAAGCGCTTTTGAAGCGGTTAAAGGTGCTTGTTAGATATGATGTTAATAAAGGAAATTAAGTAAATAAGCTAAATTTGTTTATATAAAAATTTCAGTTTTTCTTTTTATCAATTTATAAAATGTTTTCACGAACACCGCCTCATGCATGGAAAGATCTTTTCGGGGTGCTTTAAAGATGCTTAGGAACTGAACGCACATAAATAATTAACATTTCTTAACAAGCGCATTTAAAAAAAACACCCAACATATTTTGAATTCCATTGACACAATTTTAATGCCCTCTTGAGTGTGTGTGTGTGTGTGTGTGTGGCTCTAATAGATGTTGTTGGTCACTCAACAAGGAATGTGATAAAACCAATTAAGATTCGAATCCACTAAAAATGTGGTCAAGTGGAAACTTTTCTTAATGGACAAACTATCTAAAATGATTATTGTCCTTCTCTTTTATCTCAGTTGTAGTAAGTGTCAAATACAGATAGATAGATAGAGAGAAACTGAACAATTGGATCCACTTTTTGATTGTTGTGGACTTATGGGGGTGACTCTTTTAAAAGACCTTTGTGGTCACTGGTCACTCGTAATTTAACCATTAGCAGGCACCGTGTTTTCTCTCTCTATAAAATAAAATGAGTTTTTCATACGAATTGTTTGGTCAGCTTCAATAATGATCGAGTTTGAAGAGTGGACATTGAGAAACATCTTTTTGCTTTTCTTGTGCGTTTTTTTTTTTCTTAAAATTGTCTCTCGGTGACCTTTTTGTTGATCTCTTCATGCCTCACTCTTAATATACAACTATTTATATACACATATAGGCCTACACAATATTGCCCATGCCCTTTAGATGTAATACAAAATGTATTTTATGTCTATATTCGGTTGCAGTCCCTCTATATGCAGTATATTTATTATTGATTTTTTCAGTTGCATAAATGGCATAGAAACAAACAATGCTTTTGTCCTATTGTTATATTGGTACAAGACAAAAAGCATTTATTTTTTTCCTGTTGAACTGATTGATTTTTTTGTTATTTGTTTTGGGTCAAAAATGATAACAGTTTTTTAAAATGTATGTTTGTTAGCAGATTGAGTTTCAGTTGATAGATTCTAAGAAAAAATGGCTATGATTTCTAAATGACCACTTCTTTTTATATGGTTTCGAAGATTCTCTTTGTGTTAGTAGGCCTATATGGTTTTGTACAAGGTGACCACAATGTATTTTTTTTACCTTAGGGTTGGGATATGCAGACCAACTCTTGACCACATTTCGACTGCAAAATGAAGCCGAAGATGGTTTCGGTTGTGGTTGCAATGTATTTTGTATGGAAAGACTCAAAAGTGATCGATTTTGGTGACAACTTGACTTCATTTTGCAGTAAAGAAGGTCCGACTTTTCAATAGCAATACATTGCAAGTTTGCAACCACATCTCAGTCATCTGCGGCAATATAGCCGAAATTGACCACTAATAGTGGTCTGTGTGCTAAGGGCCTCTGATGTGACCAAGCAATGTAACACTTTCTACAAGAGGTAACAAGTCATTGTGGTCACCTTGTACGAGTTTTTTTTCTTCTTTTCAGTTGCAATGATCATCATGGTCATCATGAACTGGCCCACATAAATACACGCCTCACATATTTGAAAAGAAGAGTCTATCTATCTATTCTAGTATATAGCAGATACATAAAATAATATGCTCACTAAAAGTGGAGGAAATGGTTGGTATATTGAGGGTGGGGGAGGGATGAGAATAGAAAGATGAAATGGGAGAGAGATAGAGAGAAAAAAAAAAGATTTTTATGAGTGTAATGCATTTTCTGTGTGCAGTACAAATAACAACAAAAATACACCCTCAATCCATCCTCAATGCATCCTCCAATGTTAAAACTAGATCATAAGTACTATTTTGGGGGATACTGGCCTTAGGTCTTTGTTTCATTTAAAAAAATCTAGGTTGAAATCTCAAATCTCTAAAATTTGTAATTTTTACCTAAATTTTATTAGATATTTTTTAGTTTTTGAAATTATTAAATTGTCTTGATGGACTGTGTGTATTGAAGTAGATAAATATTTGTGTGTACTTGAGAAAGTTCCTTATATTAATAGGTGACTACTAACTACATGTACAGTAGAATTATGTGTGAACTTAGTTTTGAAGTAACTTCTCCAACCAGAATTTCAAAGTGTATTTGAAAGTTGGATAGAAGAAGAAATGATTGATCGTATTTTTTTAAAAAAAAATTAAAGCAACTTTCAAAATAAATTATTTATGGCGGTTTTTAAAAAAAATACGAAAATTGAATGTTTTTTTGGTGGCTAATTGGCTAAGAAACAAATTTAGGTTTTTGTAAAAAGTTAATATTGAATATTGTCATACAAATGAGGTGACTTATAAAGTGCGAAATCGAACAAACGTCAAAGATTTAATGGTTACTGCCAATTTGGGTGCTTATTTATTGTTGTAGTTTGAAGAGTCGGCTATATTTAAAAAGATCTAAGCTCATTTTAGATTCTTTAAAGGTATAGATTTTCGATTTATTGAGCGCCTTTGGCGTTACAATGCTTTTGTACTGCAGCTATGTGTATACTCATCAGTTACAACTTAGAGGTTAAATGATAACTATGGTTAAATGATAACTATGGTTGAATGATAACTATTGTTGAATGATAACTATAATTGGTAGTTTTAGAAAATCTTAATTAATATAGCGTTTGTTTAATTTGACATTTCTTCAATGTTGGCATTCGTTCTAATTGTGGTTTATTCAGTTTGGCGCTTCTTAAGTGTGGCATTTGTACTATTTGGCGTTTATTCAGGTTTCTATTTGTTATATATTTATTACTTATTCAAATTTGGCACTTGTTCACATTGGCGCAAGATCAGTGCCACCATAAGATTAGAACCACTCTGTGACACCCTGTATTTTACCCTTTCAACACTACCATAGCCTGGGGGTCCCTTGAGGGTTCGAGTGACGTACTTCCGTCTCTTCCCTCACTCCCTGGGACCCCAAAGCTCCAAATCATATCCTGGTTCCCGTATCGGCGGATGGATACCCATCGATGCACGATTCCTAGGGCATGGGTGCACCTGCAAAGGTGTACACAGGCCCTTGGTATAGAAGATCGTGTCTCGATACATTCTGGGTCCATTCTCTGATATCGAAACTATGAAGTAAATCAACTCATTCAATGGTCCGGTGACTAAGCTACGCCACAGTTACAACTCATCTCTGGTTTAATGTCTCTTAAACGATTGTGTTCATTAAACTACGTATATCGGGAATCGGCATTTGTCTCGCCTGTTTAAACTATTCTTTTCCAGCATCGTCGTAACAACGGAATCCTTCAGAGAACGACCCCGGCACCAGTGGACTCAGGTTGTAGAACACTAAAAGTTCTCGAAGTAAAAAGCGGTGTCCGCTGTAACTAAGAAAATCTACAACTGAGCCCCATAACATTGTTACAACTCTTATTTTTTTTTTTATTAGTAATGAATTCTTAATTTCTATAAAAACAAGCTTTGATCTAAAAATTTGCTATTTTAATTTCTTCACCTATTTCTAAACATAATTCTCCAAAATAATTGTCTGCATGTTTTGCATATGTGGGAGTGCTGTTTGTGTTTTTATATGACAAATGGAGGACATTATGATTAATATTATCTTTGGTACTAGAGTATAAAGAAGTGAAACTCGCCTTATAATTTTAAGTCATGAAATACAACATCATTGTGATGATGTGCGTTTTTTTTATATAATACAATCTTTAAGTGCTGTTCTGGTTGGAATTAGCAAATTTGACTAGATAAGACTGTAAGGTTGAGGATGTTGAAGCAGTTAATTGAAGCTGCTAGTTGTGTGTTATGTTTGACAGTATACTGTATATAATTAACAGACATGAATAATAATGGATAAGGTGTTGTTAGTATATATAAATGCACTAACTTGTAAGTTGTTGTACTGTATGACAATGATGTGTTTGACATGATGGTGGGGTATATCATGTGACAGTATGTCTTTTTAGATCTTCATTTTTTGTGTGTGTTGTACATCCCTCTTGTGTAAAAACGTGATCAGAATGATGAAAAATAGAATGTGTATGACACAATTTTACATGATGAAAGTCTGTCCTAATGTTTAACTTTGAGCATGTCTTTAAAAGAGCAACCGAAATCTTATGTTTTTATACAAATAGTATGGGTGTTGTTCTGGATGAAGTAATATAGTGAGGATTGAGGAAGGGAGGTCATTGGGGGGGGGGGGGGGGGTTAGTAACACAAATGGACAATGACTCTTATTATCTATTGCATAAAAAAAGACAATTTGTGTTTGTTGCTAGGTTGCAGAAATAACACAGTTTGCAATATTAAGTTTATTACAAACAGCCAACTCGATGTCTTTTCTAAGATTACTCAAGAAAAAGACCCGTTTTTTTTAGTGCTGTTTTATAATAATACTCAGGGTCGATATTATGAAGTGCTAGTTTGGGCAGAAGCTAAAGCTCATAAGTTTTAGAGGTCCATACCATCTCTTAACACAGCCATACTTTTATTTTAGTTCAGATATTATTATGACAATTCTCTGAGGGTTTCCTATCTAAATACGGCTTAGAGAGCTCAAACAGTTATACAATATATACTATTTGTCATCTCAAGATTACTGATGATATTATTATTTAAATGAGCAACTGAACCTGTTCTCATTTTCTGTAGGAGTGCTGTGCGCCACCAGCTCTTAGTAAGCAACTGCCCTCTTTGTTTTCTGTAGTAATTTTATTTATTTTTCACCCAAAGCGGCCCTATGCCAGAGGGATTTTTAACGAAGTTTTTTATTATCTATCTACATCTTTATTAATTCACATTTCATTTTACAACTTCCATAATTCTTATAGCAGGGGCGGGCTTGGCCTGTCCTGCAATTGGGCATTTTTTTTGATGGGCCGCTTAGTCTGAATTCCGGTTTTTCTATTATAGGGCCGTTTTTATTATGAAACTCGATAAAAGTTTAAAAATCGCACAACAACAAAATCAGAAAGTTGATGTGTTTTTAATAACAAAAAATCAGCCCCAAAAAAAAGTAAAATGACACTTTTTGAGCGAATGAATGAATCGAAAAATGAAAATTAGAAAAAAATATTTTAGAATAAAAATATTTATACTGATTTCAGACATTCTTTTAATTTGTGCTCGCTACGCTCGCTAAGTGTTTGTGCCAAATAACAAAAGACAATGACATTTATTGTAGGAAAAATGAAAATAGAACCATGTGTTATTTTGAAAAAAAAAAATATTTAAACGGGTTGGAGTTGGGCATTTTTGGACTTTTGTTTTTACTCTTTAGAACCGGGCAAATAATTTTTCCTGGGCCATTTTTATCTCCAGGCTGTCTCTGGCGAAAATCAGAAGTCTCTGAACTAGTTTTTTTTGGGTTAAAGTATGTATTTAAGTAACAAATAAAATATGCAGTAGTATATATTTTAATTAATAGTTTACTTTGATTAATTCATAATTATCAATATTAGCTGTATTTTAAAATGAAAGTTGCACTGCAAATACAAGGAAGTATATAATACATGTAGTAAGTTGAACTTATTTTTTTTTCATAGGTAAAGTGCAGCCATATATGAGAATGGCATTTTTTATATATATATATAAGTTGACATTTAAAAAAGCGAAGTACCTGAAAAGGTGAAATGGGCCAAAAAAAAAAAGAAAATCTTTCACAAAAAGTAGACTCTTGGGCCACATATTTTGGTTGAGAGGGAGGGAGGGAGGGAGAGAGAGAGGTGAAGATGGATTTTCTATTTATTTGGATGTGTGGAATATAACTAACCTATATTATATGCATTACCTACCAACAAATATATTCAGTATTATGACGATTTTGCTAGAAGGAACTATTTTGGCTTCCCCCTCCCCCAAAGTCATTTTTGAGAACAATTTCTCATTATTGAAACAAAGACATAAGGGTTCACTTTTTATGAATCACATATTATCTTATGAGTTAATTAATTCAACTTTTTATTATACAGTATATACAGTACATGCTCTAGTATAACATATAAATAATATTTTCTAAGAAAAATAAAGAGGCTGTTTTTATGTTATTTCTTTATGAATGTGGTTATTGACATAAAATAAATATGAAATCATATTCTAGGTCTATTTTTTTTTTGGCAATGTCAATGATGCCTCTGAAAAAAAACCTCTTAACTTATAAGAGGGATTTTTTTTTTGGTTTTGTTCAATTATTTTTCTCTAGAATTTTGCTGAGGGTGGAGATGAGAAAGTCTGTGTAGGGAGAGGAGGGGGGGGGAAATATTGGGTGAAGTGTGTGTGTGGGTAGGGTGGGGTAAAGAAGTAAGAGTCAAGTTATCATAAAAAAAACTTGAGGATGTGGATCAATAAAAATGTTGAGAAACCTCCCTAACACTTGGCAGTTTTGTTATCTAGAACATATGCTCATATTTTTGAATAAAAAAAAATCATACATTTTTGTAGGCTTCATCTTTCTTCTTTTCTATTTTACTAGATCTATGTATCTCACTCTTAAGAGTGGTCCTCATTTTATGGGAGACCTACTGGTGATGTCATTGGCGAGAAATACATTCGTGGATTTTCATGTTTGTTTATTTGTTTTGTTTTGTTTCAGGTTAGAATTGTAGGGAAATTTTCTCTTTTTAGGTTGGGTGCAGACGATTAATTTGAGCTTGTCAATCATGGATGATGGTCTCTCAAAATAGACACAAACCAGGGTGTGGGCGTGTGACCACCCATCGGGTTTTTTCTCCGATCGTGAAATTAATGTCTAATTTTATGATGAAACTCCACAAAAGTTTAAAAATCGCACAAGAAAAAAGAACAGGAAAATTAAATTTTTTTTTTATAATAAAAAATCCAAAAAGTAAAATAACATTTTTTTTTGGGGAAAAAAAGTAGGAAAGTATTTCAGAAAGAAGGAATAATTTTTTCTGGTTTCACACACTTTTTTCAATGGCTGGTTTTTTCATCTACTCCATTGCTGGCCACAGACATTGTAAAACTACATGTATTTCTGTCTATTTTCTTTGGTTTCCATTTGAAATTGTATGCGGGCAGAGCCTATTTCCTATTCTTTTAACTAAAGGCCTGGGTCCACTTGGTTACTAGTCACTCTAAACTAGTCATGCATGTTTTTTTTAAAGCCCTTCTGGACTACTGACCCTAATAAATATGATCTTAACAGATATACTAACTACTCAACATTATGCCTGGGTGTGTTGGAGGGCCTTTTAGAGTCATAATCTTAATGAATGCTTAGCTCTAGCTTTGACTAAACATTCATTAAAATAAAACACTAATACCTTGTACACACATGAGTTAAATGAATTCAAATTAAATGTGTTCAGGTGATAACAACGCATGTCCTCATCATTGCACAAAGCATTACAAGTTGTAGAAATATGTCTGTTCTAAACTTCACAAGTAATTCAAAGGATTGTCAATCCATGTCATACAATATATCCAGTTTTTCTTCATTTCAATCCAAAACTGAAGTGGATTTCTTAACGAGCAGATCGTTGAAGCCTAGATTGAAGAGCACTAAAAGTTGGATCTAATTAAAAAAAAATATTCAGCACATATACGCTCCATTTTTGAATTGAAAAGCCAGGATTGAAGAGCAAGAGTTGATCGTCTGTACCCAGTTTTATATCGTTTTTTTTTGTATTTTTCAAGTGTGACGATGCTCAAGTTTGCTTCAGATGATATATTCTTTTGACACTGCAGTCATTTTTTTCTCTCCTTAGAAATAAAAAACAATATGTTAAAATATTTATTAAACCTAAATATATAAAATAAAATCGGAACAGAAAAAATTAAATTTTTTTTTTAAAAAATGCGCATTTTGATAGAAATTAATGATTTTTGTCATAACAGTTTGTTTACATATTGAATTTATAAGAATACACAATATTAAATTAAATATTTTTTTAGCAATTTAATTACAACTTTAATTTAAAATGGTTTTAAAGTGTAAATAAATGTTCACCGACTCTTGATTATTCTGTTGTTTTTTTTTCAGGAGAAAAATGGAAGAGAAACATGAACGTGTTTCAGAAACTAGAAGGGTAGCTCAATTACTTAAGGATATCATCATGTCCGATATCTTTCAAAATAAGTGTGACGCGGCTGGCCCTCGTGCACCGCCCGTTTGGGGTGGTGTGGGCTGCGGACCAGCCACCGATTTTACCGGTCGCGACATTTCTGTAGATACAGTCCTTTCGCGATTGGCTCAACCGCTCTCTAAAGCCCACAAAAAGACTTTACTCCTTAGGGATTTTTTGTACAGGGTGTGATGACTACGATGGCGGTAGTTCTGTTCTCTTGAGTTGCCTGGAGGCTCCAATCAGAGAGACTCAGATAGGGTCCTAGTGCCTCTGTTGGAAGTTCCGCTATTTTCGGGAATCGGAAACTCAAACACAATACACAACACACACAATTTGAGGTAGATAAAAGTCCTTTACTGGTTATTTTTTACATAGTTGTGTATACATAATTACACTATAAAAATCTCTTATTTAGTCGGAACTGTTTTGAACTGAACTCTCTGAAATTCTCTGACTAACTCTTCAATCATTATTTTCTAACTGTCTTCGCGCATAAGTGGCATGGCACTTTCGTTTGGTCTCTTGGGAGGGGCGACTGTCACTGTATGGCTCAATGATTGACCAACTGAGCCAATCATTGCCCCGGGCTGAGACTATTACCTTATAAGGAAAGGTATTTTTGGGACTCTTTTCCCAATTTCTCACGGTTCAACTTGGTTCCTCGAATTCAATAGACTTTGGGCCACCCAAGTTTGGACATCTGTGCACCAAGGGGTGCCATGATGAAAGAAAGGAATTTCTACGGGGTGTTTCACCATTCTGTCAATACAGGGTTTCACATAAGCTTTTTATGTGCGTTTGAAAAGTGAAAAGCGAAAAATGATTTTTTTTATCAAATTTGTAATATTATAAATGTTCATTTTCAAAAACAAAAAAATATGTTGGCAATGAAAATTCTTTTTGACATTTAACACATTTCATTTATGATACTAATTTGTAACATATTTTGAATTTTTGCAGATGCTTTTAATAAATAAAAGGGAACAACATCTCTTTTGTATATTTTTGTCTAAATTTACAATGTTAGTAAATTTGCTGGTAACTTTTGGTAATAAACCATCAGAGAGATTGGGGGACCGACCACACAGTAATTTTCTCCCTTTTCTTTGTGATAAATAGGTCCCGTCAGTTCTCTTTAGATTCAATTAATCTAATGGTTACATTTTGCCATTTCTCATTTCTCTTTTGGGATTTTTCTTTCTCCTTCGAGTTCATCTTCCTATGGGAATTTCTATGGACAAAGTAATTTTGAGATGTCCATTTTATTAGTTTTTCTTGTAGCTTATACAATTGACATTATTGGATTTTGTTTATAACTTAAAAGAAGATTGGTTTTTAAATACACACGCTTATTTTTAAATTAAATTGTTAGCCTCAAAAAGATATATATTTAATGAATTAGAAATCTTTAATCCATACGTGGTGGTGGTGGGGGGGTTGTATATATTTTAATGACTTGTATGTGTTTGTCGTGAAATAAATGAGCATTTTAACTGACGTTAATCAAGAAGGATGTGTAATTTGTTAGCAGTTGCAACTAAATTATAGAGCGATGTCGACAATCATAAAATTCGCTAGTTAAATTGACAAAAAAAAAAGAAGTCAATTGCACAGAAAGATGATTACATTGAAAGGTGCAATTAAACCATTCAAACTCAATGGGGGGTTGCTTCATTAATGAGAAAAAAAAGGGAAGCTAAAGAATTGACCTCCTGACGAGAGGTAATAAGATTTCTAAACCAATTTCTTGTCAATTGGTCACTATAATAAGTAGTGGACAGACAACACACATGTTGTATTGGGCATCTCTTAAAGCGCAGATGATTACAGTAGTAAAACTTGAAAGAATTTATTTACTCATAGTAAAGAGTAGCTATTAACATTAATTACTTGATCACAAAGGAAAGTCTTAAGATGGCTTTACAATAATTTTTAGCTTCCAATATTTTTTTTTTCAGAAATGACAGAAAAAAAAAATCAAAAGCTTGCTAGAAACTGGAATTGTAGACAGTTATGGCGCATTCACACTAGGCTGGTTTCCCAGCTGCTGGTTGCTGCTGGCTGGTTGTAGCCTGCTAGCAGCATAGTGTGAACTGCTACCAGCAGTTGCTTTCTCCAGCAGGCTAGTAATTTTAACAGCGGCTGGTGAAGTTGAACATGTCCAACTTTAGCAGAGACCAGCTGGTCATGTGACTCCCTTCCTGCTGCTACCCACTAGTGGGTAGTTGAAACTCCACTGCTTGGGTTGGTGGTTGTTAAGAGTTTGTGTTTTTTAAAGATGGTGATTAGATGACTTGCACTGCTAATACCAGCAGTGACTGGTCAAGTGTGAACACAGAGCAGCACCTGCTTGCTGTTGCTGCTAATAGCAAGCAGCACCTGCTTGCTGTTGCTGCTAATAGCAAGCAGCAACCAGTGGCTTGTAAACCAGCCTAGTGTGAATGGGCCTTTAGTCTAAACTTAATTTTAATGCTATCTTTAAAAATAAGCTTTTTATGGCAGTTTAAAATAGTTGAAATTTTATGGTTTTTTTTGCATCATCAAACAGATTTTTGAGTTGCTATAAAAATTGTTTTACGATATCCTCGTGAAAATGCTTTTATTTTTTTCTAGTTTTTAATAATGTTTGAATTTTTTTTAAACTGCTTCTGAAAAGTTTAAGTTTAGTGATGTTTAAATTGTGTTAGAAAACATATGACAACATGCATAATTGGGCACTAGTCCTCAACGTGACCATCAATAGGGATCATGCACAACGTAGATGGCGCTGTTAGTTGGAAGTTAAAGGTCTTATTCAATAACGTATTTGAGTGCATCTAGTGTATGGAATTTGTAACACTGCTGTGATAATAATCGATGTAATGATCCATAGATATCAGATTATTTCAATCAATTAAAATAAGTGAATGACTTCACATATGCTCTTTGCATTATTTTGGTGACACATACTAATTTAAAGAATAGACTATTGCATAACTTTACCTTCTCAGCATTGCTTCAACTTTTGTGCACCACTTCAAATTTGTATGCACGGCTGCAACTTTCAAGCAGGGCCTCAACTTTCAAACATGGCTGCAACTTTCAAACAGGGCTGCAACTTTCAAACAGGGCTGCAACTTTCAAACAGGGCTGCAACTTTCAAACAGGGCTGCAACTTTCAAACAGGGCTGCAACTTTCAAACAGGGCCTCAACTTTCAAACAGGGCCTCAACTTTCAAACAGGGCCGCAACTTTCAAACAGGGCTGCAACTTTCAAACAGGGCCTCAACTTTCAAACAGGGCCTCAACTTTCAAACAGGGCTGCAACTTTCAAACAGGGCTGCAACTTTCAAACAGGGCTGCAACTTTCAAACAGGGCTGCAACTTTCAAACAGGGCTGCAACTTTCAAACAGGGCTGCAACTTTCAAACAGGGCTGCAACTTTCAAACAGGGCCTCAACTTTCAAACAGGGCCTCAACTTTCAAACAGGGCCTCAACTTTCAAACAGGGCTGCAACTTTCAAACAGGGCCTCAACTTTCAAACAGGGCCTCAACTTTCAAACAGGGCCTCAACTTTCAAACAGGGCTGCAACTTTCAAACAGGGCTGCAACTTTCAAACAGGGCTGCAACTTTCAAACAGGGCTGCAACTTTCAAGCATGGCTGCAATTTAATGTGTGTAAGATTTTAAATTATAGTTGATTTTTAATCTGCTGGCATAGGTCTCATTGGCCCTCATGTATTATTAGTGCATGTGTTTACCATCATCTGCACAGCTTCTATAAAAGGTCATTGCCCTTATTTGACCACGACAAAGATCACTGATAGTCTCATGATCAAAGTAAGCTCAACAGTGATTCTTACATTAAATTTTGGTTTTCATCATTGTGTAATTCTGAATTCTGATTCTAACTTAGAAATTTTATGAGCTTTTATATTTTTTTTTTTGAAAATCTGTGAAAAGATTTGTGACACCATAATCTTTGGTTATGACGTCGTTTTTCAAGTGTTAAAGATGTCGTTTTCGACAGTTGTTGAGAAAACTCTCTCGAGAAAAAAAAAAAGCTCCATTTTCTGTCTTATGGTGTCTTTTTACTCTTTATTTCGTATGTTTCTTATGTATAAGTGCATACACACACCATAATAATAACATACTCGTATTTCAAATTATTATTATAGCTTTTTTTTACGTTTAGTCAAGAAGATCTTAATGTTATAAATGAAGGAAAAAGTTGTATCTTTTTTTAAAAGGGTTTTTATTAATATATTATGTTCTGATGTCTGATGATGATGATGATGATGATGATGGAGAAATTCGTTTTTGTCAGCAGTCAGCTTTTTTTTTACTTATTCGTCTTTTAGTCTTTTGACTTATTTTTTTAGATTTATGATGCATCATTCACATAAATTTTTTATAGTATTATTTTCTATCTGCACTATGGAGTGTCGTTTCTATATTTTTTGATGCCTAATAGTAAGGGACCCTACTATATTAAGGCTTGAAAAATATAAAAGCCTCTAATGCATTACATGTATCATCAACATAACCATTTTCAACGGTGATAATAAATTTTTCAAGTAAAAATAAGGGTTTTAAGGTGGTTTTTTCTAAAGTAAAAAATGCGAAATTCAGCTGTTCATAAACCATTTTAATTTTAAATTATACATCTATTTTTGTCTTCCAATTTTAATGAAATTTTGATTTTGAGTATTTGGTGCAGCAATTAAAAAATTAAAAAATGAAGGTTATTTTTAGAGCAGCCCTAAATATGCTTTTTTTTGTTCCTATCTAAAAGACTGAAAACCCCCAACCTCTATACTATTTTTGAGTTAGAAAGAAACATGAAGCTTATGACGTCAGAGGAGTAATTAAAAAAAATATAGGCTTGTGTCATTTTGTCTGATTTTTTTTTTTTTGAAATAAAGACAATATTTAGCAAAATTTCCCAACAATTTAAAACTAACCCGGGTAAAACGGAACCAAGGTTGAAATCGAAAGTGTTTTAGAAACAAGAATAGTAGCTGGATCACTTAGTGTATATTCATGTCAATATCTTTCAAAATAAACTTTATATTGCATAAACAGAAATTTAAAAATATTGCCTGTTTCAAATTTAAAGTTGGGTCATTTTTAAACTTGACATAAGATATCATGGTGAAAATACCCGTAATACCTTGAACACACATGAGTTAAATGAATTCAAATTAAATGTGTTTAGGTGAATTATACGGAATCCAGTTAAGGACATATAAACCAAATAAAAACTGACTTTTAATATTAATATTTTAAATCGAAATACTAAATCAATATTTTGTCAATAGTTTCTATATTATATTTAAGTATTAACTCAATATTTTCAAGATAATTAACTGGATAAATTGAATTCGACGACATATTGTTTGTTTGTCCTGCACAGGGCTCTGTATAACACGTTTATTATTTAAATGCATTTAAATTATCACGTGTGTACTAGATATAAATGAGTTACCCTTCTAGTTTCTTAAACCACTTCCAGGGCTCGTTTACACTTAAACACAAGCTCAAAGAGATTCTTAAAATTATATTTTTAAAAAAGTCATTTTTTTTTAATTTTACAATTTAGTTAATTTCAAAATTCCTAAAAAAAAAGTTGTCATTTCTGAATTTGTGTTGATTTTAGTTGATATTTCCTTATATTAATAACTAATTTAATGAGAAAATTTTAAAGTTATTTCTAAAAAAAATGTATTTTTAATTTAATTTAAGGAACATAAAAGTAAAAAATGACAGATTTAGAAAGAATTTCTTCACTCATTCATGTTAACAAATTAGGTTACAGAGGTTTCTTTTTTTTAAAAAAAAAAAAAGATATTAATATATAAAGAAGTAATGAAGTCTTTGGGGTTTTTTCTCTCTATACTTTTAATAATGAACTTTGTGCAAATAATGAGATGGAATTTCATAATCACTTATGTGCAGACAAGTTGAAATGAAGCCTTGTTATCTAATTTAAAGGTTTTTTTTTCTTCTTCTTCTGTTCTTCAACTTTTGATTTCTATCATAATGAGCTTCAGAGATTACCGAAAGGAAGAAACGAAAAATCTTTTTTGATATAATAGAGAGATTATGTTTGCACTTTCATTGTTTTCTGAAGTTCTTAATGAGAGACGTGTGACATTCTTTTAACTAATTAGAAAAATTTATTATACATGTATAAGACATATAAAAGTTTTTTTTTATCATTCTTGAAGAAAAATTTACTAGAAAAGTGTGAGGCACACAATAGGTGACTTTGTTTACTGTTATGAAGTCAGTTAATTAAGACATTTTATTAGATTTCTTGCTCCTTCTAACATTCTAATAAAATTAATTAGT
Source organism: Brachycybe producta (assembly GCA_036925085.1). NCBI lineage: Eukaryota > Metazoa > Arthropoda > Diplopoda > Playtdesmida > Andrognathidae > Brachycybe > Brachycybe producta. The sequence continues at coordinate 3,018,423 of JAUPFP010000016.1, read as the reverse complement.
AGTATTAAAAAAGGTTGTGTTTATACTTATGAAAGATGAAGAATTTGTTAATTTTTGTTGGTGTCAGTGCAAAGTAAAGCTAAGTTTACACGTGTAGAAAAAAAAATGTAACTGAAAAAAGTATTTTGTCTAATTTGAATAATTTCAGTCTATTTATTTGGCTGAAAGTATGTAACAAAAAATGGTGAAATTGTTTCTTTTTGTTACACTGAATTACATTTTTGTCAACCAATAGGAAGGCGGTTTCCAAAGGCATTATTTGTTATGGCTTCTCCTCCTCCTCTTTTCCTGTTGTAATTGTAATGTGTGTAACACCCTGCAATTCATCTTTCTGCCCTTCCCATAGCCTGGGGGTCTCCGGGAGTGTGAGGGACGTATTTCCGTCCCTTACCTCCCGCTGGAAGACCCCAAAGTTACAAGACACATTCTGGTTCTGGTATCGGCGGATGGATACCCATCGATGCATGGTCCCTAGGGCATGGGTACACCTAAAAGGTGTACACAGGCCCTAGGTATAAAAGACCATGTTTCTATAAATTCTGGGTCCATTTTCTGATATTGAAAACATGAAGTTATAACTCATTCAATGGTCCCGTGGCAAAAGCACGCCACAGTCGTAATTCTTTCTGTTTATTATTTTACATTGGTTGGGTATAATAAATCAGTAATCGTCAACCTGCATTGGTCTCGCCTGTCTTAATCATTCTTTCCCAGCATCGTCGATACAACGAAATATCTAGGAGAATGACCCCGGAACCATTGGACTCAAGTAGTATAACACTAAGTCTCAAAGCAAAAAGTGGCATCCGCTCGAGCTAAGAAATTCTACAACCTGAGCCCCGTAACAAGAGCTCTACATTGTTACATGTGTGAGGATCTTTTTGGTTTTAATTTCTATTTCTATTGTCTGCACTTGTTTTTATGCCTGTATGATTCAGGCTTTATAAAAGTTAACTGAATCATGTAAGGGTTTTTTTCTCTCTTGTTGATAGCTTTAAAAATAAACTTCTTAAGTGAAACATGTAGGCCTTTTTGTGTGAAACTCAGCAGAAAATAGAAATTGAAATTATAAAAAAGTTTTCTAGAAATTTCTGCCTTTCTTTGCGTTCAGAGGGACTTGCACATTACAATAGAAAAAATTTCAAGGACATTTTTGCATTTATTGCTGATGGAGAGACAGAATAGGAGAAGAAGGGGCGGAATCATGAAGAACAGTGCATCATAAGGATGCCTTCTAGTGACTAATAACGTAATTCTACAAGACATGACTTTTTTTCTGTCCACTTTCTGCCAAATAAAAATGGAATTACTTGGCATTACTAAAACTTATTTTCTAAAACGTTGTCATATTCTTCATATTGTTCCTAAAAAAAAAGGCAAAACAATCTCATAGTTTTATTAAAAACTGAATTAAACAACAAAGGTTTTTTTTTCAGTGTTGCGAAGTGATTTGCCAAAAGTAATGAATTACTAGTAATTACTTAGTAATTCGCCACATCTCTTTTAAAACTTCGTAATTTGTAATTGTAGTTACCTTTTCTAATATAAAATGCAATTACCTTGTTTTTGTATATTAAACTGTTTTTGTTTTCAAACTATTCCGTATTTGTTATCTATACATAAATCATGATTATTAAGTTCAGTTTTGTAATTGTCATTTTTAATATTTTTCAAAATTAGGAAAAATCTTGACCAGAATATAATTATAGTTAATTAATCTTCATTAAAAAGGTCGAGGTTGCATATTGCATAAAACAATATAAGACAGCATAAATATACTGAGATGATTTTATTAATTTTAGGCTTCTACTAAAAGTAATAAATTCATCTGTCTATATTGAAGTTGTCATTTTGTTTTTATGCAACATACGAAACCTCGACCTTTTTAATGAAGATTAATTAATTAAATTTAATATTTTTCCATTTGATGATGTCAAAATTTTCTGTCATCTGATTTTTGTAAATGGAAAATAATTGAAATACTTTAGAGAAAAATGTGTAATCTTAATTTGTTTTTAAAATTTAGCTAATTGTAATTATTGTTTTTCACTGATGTAACAAGATTAGTAATTGAAATTGAATTACTTTGAAAAGTAATTTGTCGCAACACTTTTTTTTCTTCACATTTTTTTTTCATGAATGTTTCAAAAACAAACTCATTTTATTGTCATTTTTTTCTACTAAAACACATAGTTTTTTTTACGTATTTTTCTTGATAAAAAAATATCGTTGCTTTATCTTTGATGATTTTTTTCTTTTGAAATTCTATTAACAGTCTCCAAAAAAGGAACCAATATTTTTTTGTTGCTTTTTTATATTTTTTGTAAGTTTTTTTTCTTTTCTTTTCATCGTTATTATTAGTTTTGTAGCTTTGTTTGCTTTTTTTGTCTATGTGTAGTCCTAATTTAATTGTGAAAATGATTAAATTACAAATGTTATGGGTATAAAAGTATAAAATTGTCTCTTACATTGAATTATTCTCATCACTTAGGGTTCATATAGAAGGTTAGTTCTAAAAATAAGATAGAAAAAAGAGGAGAAAATGCAATTTATCTGGATATATATGAGACAAAATGCAATTTAATGATTTTCTTGCCCTCCTCCTCCTCCACTTTTAAGATCCACTTTTCTTATGCAATTTCTCATAATAATAGTACAGACTCATAACTGTGTCTTTATTGAGAACAAAGGTACATTGCTCTCTTCTAGTTTATTTTCAAACAGATTTGAAGTATAAAAAGTTGTATATAAGATAGATATACTGTATTTCAATAGTAATTTTAGATGTTTTACGAAAATTATAAACGTTTTTATTTTTTTCAGAACCAACAGTAATGAAAAATTATTCTCTAGTTTATTAGAAACTAGAATAGAGTAGGTCAATATGCTAAAAGTATATTTATGGAGATAATTATTTTAAACACATTTTTATAACCTTTGACTTTATTGTGTCGCCGAAAAGTCTTTGAAAAGTAGCTTGTGTGTCAAGGCTCTTAATGAAAATTTTGAACTTCTTCTGTGCTTTCAAACCGCCAATAAAAAATTCTAAAGTTTCCCCTGTACGTAGGCAAACAGTGAATACATAATCTTGAAAATGATTGTTACATACTTACTGTGTACGCTTTTGTACATGTAAAGGTTTATCTAGAGCTCAATGAAACATCGAGAAATGATGTTTTTCGGAAGTTTTTTCACCTGAAAATATTTTTTTTTTAGAATCTAAAAAAACAAAAAAATAAAGAAGACTCTGAAATAATGTTTTAACCGTTATTTCAGAGTGTTTTTTGTTTCATGCTATAGGAATTATGTTATTTTCTGTATTTCATTTTATGGAACTTATGTTTTTGACAGTTTTTTTTTCAGATTTCTTTTCATTGAGCTTTAGCAAGCCTTTAAGGGTGGTATTCTTAATAACTGCTAACTAGTTATAAACAGATCAACTTTTACATGGATGTTTTTTTTTATCAAAAGTTGATGTGAGCTTAGCACTGGCTTTTTGACTCTTACAAGTAGCAATCATGACGAATACAACCCTAAGACAGAATTAAAACTAGTTTTTAATTTTCAATGCATAAAATGTTTATTTATGGAAGATAAGAGCATAAACATTTTTTTTTTTGAAATACTTTGGCCGTGTACACAGGCCACTTTTGGTGGTCGAGTTCGACTGCAAAATATACTCGAGTTTTCACTTGTGACCCAAGGTCCAGCTTCTTTCCATAGCAATACATCTCAACGACAACCCAGTCACCTTTGACAACATTTTGCAGTCGAAATCGACCACCAAAAGTGGCCTGTGTGTCAAAAAGGCCTAAGTGAGTGATTCATTTATTTTTCTAGTTTTTAAAACACATTCAAGTTTTTCTTAATGTTGTTTAGAAATGCAGAATCTCCAGATTACTTAGAAACGTTTTTACTTAGAAACTGGAATGCTTTTATTTTTATTACATGGCTTTATTACCAATTAAAGAGTTCTAAAGCCAACATAAATTTTAATTTAAAATCTGTTTGCAATTCCACATAATTTCAAACTGTATGAAAATAGGCGTAGCTGTTACAGTTTATGAATACTTTTGCAATTTGCAAACACCCACAAAACATAACTGTCATGTAGAACAGACAATTTAGACAGATTTCAGAGAAAGGGTTTTTTTAGACAATAAAGTTGCGATCACATTGGCAAAATTTAAAGCAAGATTGACTGAAATATGTGTCCTTGAATTGATTGCAATTGTCAATGTGTCCGAAAGTGGTTTCTTGAACACTGTGTTATAGAAAACATTGATCTTGGGGGGGGGGTTCATTCACAGTAATATTTGACTTATTTCTTGCACAGAAAGAATCTTGCGAGAAAAATAGCCAGTGTGCTCGCCGCTTTAAGTGGATGATAATTGAATCGAGTGTGGGGGAGGTTACCTGCTGTGTTGGCGCCGTCATTTGTGTATATGATCATAATAATATTCTTGGTGATTCTAGTGAATTTGATTATTTATATGAACAATCATGATTTGGGACATGGTTTTGTTATTTAGGCCTTTTGGACCACCACCACCACCACCACCACCACCACCCTCTTCTCTATATTATATTCTAAGAGCTGTAGTTTTTTTTTTATTCTGAACACGTTCTTCTGTGTTTACTCATTTGTTTCAGAAACATTTTCCTATTAGTAAATCCTTCCTCTATCAAGTTTGCTTTCCAGAATGATAATTGTGTGTGGAGATTTTCTGACTTTTTTTTGTGTGTTTAGTTTCTTTATAGAAGAAGCCAAATTCGTTTTAAGGGCAGATTTTTGTTGTTTTTCTTAGCTTTATATTTGTTACAAATATTTTGGTGTATGTGTTTTTAGGGTTGTTATGTTTTATTTATTCTTCAATCTGTATTTTTTTTTCTATTCTCGAAGTTTATTTTGGTGAGTTTTTGGCCTATTTTTTGTGTGTCGTTTTTTGACGTTTGGTAATCTCTATACACAAAACAAGACACACTCAATCATTGTCCTTATTTAGAGAGAGAGAGAGATTTCCTTTGTGTTTGAAAGGGGAAAGGATTTCAAATTGTACTTTGTAACATATGTTTTAATGTTAACAACACAAAATGGGGTTTTCAAGTTATTTGCATTCTTTGTGGTTATAACGATAGCATCAAGTTGAATTTCTCTCATTTATTATCAAATACAAGCAGGGGTTTTAATGATAGCTTTGGGAATGGGTTTTAATTTAGATAGTCCAAACAATAACAAGCAGAACCCTAATTTCTTTCTTGCCCAATTCCATTCGTATTTTTTCCTCTCTCTCTCTCTCTCTCTCTCTCTCTCTCTCTCTCTCTCTCTTTTCATCTCCATCTCTCCCCATCTCTATTTCCATCTTTCTTTCTCTTCATATCTATCTCCCTCTGTCTATCTCTCTCTATCTCTCTTTCTCTTTTCTCTGGAGTTCTCTTTAAGATTATTTTCTCCAATTAAAAATGTTGTCTGTTGTTATGGCATTAACAAAAAAAAAATGCCTCCTATAAAGGTTCACTGAATTCAATCTTGTATAAGAGCTAAAATCTTGCATCAAATTTTCTCTTAATAGCTTATTAATAAGGGAATGCTAATATAAAAGAGATTACTTTTTTTCTTCTAATGAGAGAGAGAAAAAAAAAACATGTTGTGTCGGTGGTATTTAGAGGTAGATTTATCTCATTGAGGCAAAAACGTATTGTGAGATTTGAAACCATGTTTTTTTTAGGTTTGAAAAGACTTTCATGTAAAGGTGGTTTTATACTATACTGAGTTGAAGCAGAAATGTGCTGTAAGCTTACTGTACGTGTGTCCTGTATAAGACAAGGACTGATTTAGTGTAGGGCTGTGGAAGATGAATTTTTGGCTAAAGTTTAACTGTGAGCATCAGTAAGATTTTTCAAGTGTATGAAACATCTCCAGTTTTAAGTTCAGATGAAATTAATTGTAATCTATAACAATGCACTTAAATATGTAATGGTATCAGATATTTTTTAGCTCAACAAATATTAAGCTGGAACTTTCAGTTTCAGCAGAAACATATATTGAATTCACGAATAAATGTATTGTTTCGAAATTGAACTATAATTTCATCTTCAGCTGCAGAAAATGTTCATCTTCAGCTGCAGAAAATGTTCATCTCAGCTGCAGAAAATGTCCATTTTCAGCTGCAGAAAATGTTCATCTTCAGCTGCAGAAAATGTCCATTTTCAGCTGCAGAAAATGTTCATCTTCAGCTGCAGAAAATGTCCATCTTCAGCTGCAGAAAATGTCCATCTTCGGCTGCAGAAAATGTCCATCTTCGGCTGCAGAAAAAGTCCATCTTCGGCTGCAGAAAATGTCCATCTTCGGCTGCAGAAAATGTCCATCTTCGGCTGCAGAAAATGTCCATCTTCGGCTGCAGAAAATGTCCATCTTCGGCTGCAGAAAATGTCCATCTTCGGCTGCAGAAAATGTCCATCTTCGGCTGCAGAAAATGTCCATCTTCGGCTGCAGAAAATGTCCATCTTCGGCTGCAGAAAATGTCCATCTTCGGCTGCAGAAAATGTCCATCTTCGGCTGCAGAAAATGTCCATCTTCGGCTGCAGAAAATGTCCATCTTCGGCTGCAGAAAATGTCCATCTTCGGCTGCAGAAAATGTCCATCTTCGGCTGCAGAAAATGTCCATCTTCGGCTGCAGAAAATGTCCATCTTCGGCTGCAGAAAATGTCCATCTTCGGCTGCAGAAAATGTCCATCTTCGGCTGCAGAAAATGTCCATCTTCGGCTGCAGAAAATGTCCATCTTCGGCTGCAGAAAATGTCCATCTTCGGCTGCAGAAAATGTCCATCATCATTCAGCGCACTACTAAATCAGTCCTAAGTGTATATCTACAACTGTTTTAAGTGAGATGAAACTGAAACTTTCAGATTTTCAGAAGTAGCCAGTTGCAGGTTAGGGTGAAAGGGTCTCAGCTGAACACTATATGAAAAACGCTCACAAGGCAAATTTACTTGTGTATTAAAGATGAAATATTTGTGCTGAAACATTATCTGAATATGAGTATGTTTTTCAGCTTGTACTCATCGAAACTGCCATCAAACCTCCAACTTGCTAAGTTTTCAGCTGAAGTAGCCAAGTTGTAGTACATGTAGTTGTAAGCTCACTTGTAAATGCTCTTATCTTGCAGATTACAAGTAGAAGCTGAAAGTACATTTTCTGCTTAAGCTCGTATAATTGTCAACATGAGCTCAATAGTAAATTTCTCTTTATGAATGTTTTGTATAAGCTTGTGCATGATGGATTTCTTTTGAGTAATGAGATTTTTTTTTGTAACTGATTAACAGAAAAAAAGCATCGGTTGACAGCATCAGCAGTCAGTTTTTTTGTATTTTTTTTTCTTAAAGGATTCCAATTGACAGCTGCTGTTGACAAATATGCAAATGGAGATGCGCGGCATATATAAAAATATGATATTGCAAAAAAAACTTTGATATGTTTTGTTGAAGACAAAATAATGAATGCTTTCACGGTAACAATTGTTTGCAAAAAAAAAAAGAGGAAGAGAGAAATTTGAAATATGGTTTGAAATAAGTGTAAATAAAGATGTAATAAAGAAGGCTGTATAAAAAAAACCATAAGTTGTTTTTATAACAATCACACATAATGTGTTATACATTTCAACAACACAAAAAAAAGAACAATGCATTATGGTTACTGGGTCAGCAACTTTTAAAACTCTGTAAAAAAAACGGAAAGTTAAAGCGGAAATAGATCATTTGGAAGAGATTTTTAGAACGGAACCAACTACAGTGCCAAAACATTGAAAGTTTATATTTACAGAGGAAGTGGATAGACACTCAATTATTTATACACTATGTAAATAGCTTTATTAGCCGGCTTCGCCCTGGAAATAGCATAATTTTTTTTTTAATACACACAATTCGGTAGTAAATACAAATGAAGCTAAAAATTGTCATACAATAAATAATTATATGCCCGTAACTTGTGAAAGGAACGGCATAGCGAGTTAAAATAAGTTGTGTTGACCTAGAAATCGGCCACAGAATGTTCAGTGAAAATTTCAGCTCGATATGGCATCTTCAGACAGATATACAGACTTTCAGAAATGAAGTGTAATTATTGATGTTCATGTTACACATTTGAATATTTTTTAATGTCTGAATCAGATATAAACGTGGCACTTTCAGCGAGAGTGGCGAGCACATTTTTAAAGTGTGTGAAATAGGTGAAAAAAAATTTTCTTCCTAAAATAGTTTCCTATTTTTCTTCTTTTTTTTTTCTCCAAAAATTTTTTTGTTTATTTAGGATTTTCTATTATTAAAAAAATGTGACACCACTGCACATGTGTCCGGCGTATACATGTGTGAGAGGTATCGCATATCAGGCCACCTGAAGTTGGCTTTCCCTGGTGCCCAGATGGCCCTAAAAGTGTGTTGCAAAAAGAGTTGCTCACCGCCCGTGACATGTGTAAAAAGCCACACAGAGGAAATTAGAATTCCTTCTAATTTTCTCAGGACTAGTGAATGAAAATAAATCCGAAATTATTCCCCACAATTATTTAAATAATTCTTAGAAATTGGTTCCAAAAAAGGAAATGTTTTGGAACCAGGGTTACACATTGGTCGGTTTGACCTATGGTTAGACCCTGGTCAGTAGTGACCCCTCCCCAAGGGTCGAAAGGATAAAACAGGCATGCAAGGTAACATCGAGAGGACAGGAGGCAAGAAGGGCGGAAAGAGAGATTTTCCTCGTCAACAGCAAGCTATGCAAATTGCGTGTCAATTAGATTCTAAGTCTATTCTAAGCGTGGAATATTTTCAGTCAGATTTATGTCTTCTCTTCTTGAGTTGAGCTTTATCTGTAAAGTCGGTTCTTTTGTCTGTAATCGCAAACGTATAATTATCAGCTTGAATAAAAAGTCAGTTTAATCAACTGGTTTTGTGTGTTTTCTTGGAGTCACCTCAGGGAGGCGTCACCTATCATCACTATCCCTTTAACAGGAATAAAGACCCGTGAAAGAAGACAAAACAGAACATGCTAGGCAGTCCAGCAACACCACAAAATGCTGGAGGTACGGCCACGAGCCGCACATCCAGGTTTTAAAAGTAGGCCTGGATCCCCTCTAATGAAAAACACCAGCCTTCAAACTAAGTGGCCCATCGAGGGGGGGGAATGTTCGATAGACCAGTCCCCCCTTGAATAATTATAAAACATTCTAAGTTTAAACAAGATGAAAAGGGTTTAATATTTTTTCTTTCATACTGTCAAAACACATTTATTTTTTAGAAATATTTTCGTGAAATTACTTTTTATATGTAGTTTGTCGTGTAGCCAAAATTAAAATATCAAAAGTCAAGATTGATAAAATGTCTACTTTTGTTTTTTAGACAACAGAAAAATTGTGTCTTCGTTTTCGATTTCGTTTTATGTTGTTTGTTTGTAGTAGCTCTATGATCTTTGTTTTTAAGGAAACAAAAAACTAGCCATCAATTTTGATAATGCAGAAAGATTTATTGTTTTTTATATTTTAACCTTACAGTAAAAAGTTTTATTTTGTGAACTGGTGTGAATAAAATTCTTGAGAAAAAAATAATCATTAAAAACAGTTTTTTTCTTTTCTGCACCACATTTTGATAAATGGTTCATTCAATATACATTTTTCTTTTAAAAAAAACAATTGAAATGTTTTATTTTGTAGGTCTGTTACAAAAATTGCCTTTTTTTTGTATACTTTTTTTTATTATGTAAAAAAAAAACTTTTCTTCGTGGAACGAATACATATAAGATGTATTAAATTGCAAAGTATCTAGGATTTTCGGAAAATGCAAAAATATATTCACACACCAACTCTCGTAACAAGATTATATATAAAAACGCACAAGAAATACAAGAATGAGGCGAGAGGGGGGGGGGGGGTTTCGGAAGCCAAGAAGAATAAGTGACAAAATTAATGTTCTGAGTAAATTGAGTCTCAGAGTAACAGACCTCCATAGACATCACTGTTATAGTTCTACGTTTCGATGCTACATGTATATAAAGCAGCAGCAACCAGCAGATTTTTTCATTTATTTCTCTCTAGTCCACCAAATTCTTTTATCATTTCATTGTTAAAAGGTGGTACTTACCTCCATTTATATAGAAATGTCACTTATTCTTCTTGGCTTTTAAGAGTTATATATAGAATAACTTTTATAAGATGGTTGCTCAATCAATTATTATCGATTTCTGTTAGAAAATAAAAATAAATGCATGAGTAGAAAATCAATATAAGATAGAATTTTTAGAGTTTTCTTTTGACTGTGTAATAAACATGAAAGGGGGGGGGGGTAACACTTTATTTGACTTTATTTTTCTAAATTATGTTTGCATTTGGTATTGTGTTACAACAACCATCCTATAAAAATACCAATATAAGGATTAACATTCTAGTAAAATAGGGATTATCTAGCTAAGAAGGTTTATGACCCTGTAATAATAAGTAATAAATTGTAATCAAGGGACACTATAGGGTTGGGATTGATGACGACGATGATGATGATGATGATGATAACTTGATAAGAGGATGGATGGTAAGAAAAATAAAAAGAGAAGAAGGATGTTTTCTCTGCCACTTTTTTTCCTCCCTTTTTATGTTTCTAATCCTTGTTGCCTTTATACATTTTGATTTGACTATGGGGAACATGTATTTAGTGCACACAGTTATGTTTAATTAGTGGCCCAGAAGATGTTATAATTGTAACCTTTATAGGAGGTTATTCTTTCATTTTTCATGTACAGGCTTTTAATGAGACCTACTTGATAAATAAACACGTATATACATTCTATAAGGCCAATATTAATATTATTAAATCATAACGAAGAATAATCGGGCTCACCTTTGATAGGGCTTCTTTGAGAATATTAGGTTTCTTGTTTATATTTGTTAGTCATCTAGATGTATGTGTATAAATTAGAAAAATGTGTCATGTGTGCCATTAAAGTAATTTTTTCTCTGGTTTTTAAATTATTGCCTGTGCCCGGAAGCTAAAGAAAAAAAAACTACACATGTGAAGAAAATAAAAGTGGCATCGAGGAAACAAAATGTGTGTATTAATCAGTTTTTCATAAAAAAGAGCGAACAAGAGCGAGCATTTTCACTCAATAATCGTCTGGTGAATACCGGTTAGCGAGCGAGCAAACATTCACTCTATTGTGTTAAAAAAAGATCGGGTGGATGGCGGTACATCAAAGAAAAGACTTGTTTCGTGTGGACTGTGATAATTGTATTGTTGAATTCAATTCACAATCGGCTAGACTAGAGTGCTTGCTGTAAACAATGGATCAAAGTTCTGCGAACAAGAACATATTCGCTGCGGTTTGGATCCATGGCGAGCATTTCAAGGGAACACGAACAAATGTTTGCTCTTGCTTGCTCTTTGGATTAAATACCCGGCTTTACATGTAGCTGAGTCTGGCTCTGCCTACCACTTTGAGAAAAAAATGATCATAAAATCCACATGTGAGGTTCGACAAAAAGGTCTCGGAATGGCACTGTAAAAAGTTACTGGCTTAACTATGATCCAATTCAACAGTATCTCTTTCAAAGTAATCTCGTTGCACATAGATATGCGAAATCCAGTGACTTTTCTACTTTCGAAAGTACTCTTGGAAGTTCTTTTGTGGAACACTGTTGAAATTGTTTGTGGTTTTGGCTTTAGTTTCATGTACATTGTGTAACGAATTCATCGTCAGAATTCGTTGTCGTATTGAAACACCCTGTAGTTTTAAGTATTTTGATCGATGGGTTTCACCTCATGCTTGGGGGTGGGCGGGAGGTTATCCAGACGATACCTCCCTACCCTACAGGATGAGGAAAAGACGGCAAATGAATTGTATCGTCAATTCTTATAGGATAATTCCTAGAAGAATTGACGATATAGAACTTTTGGCCAGTGAAACACCGGTCAAGTGTGACGAAAAGGATACAGAAGTCCTTTTCGTAATTAAATTGTATTGTTATCGTTTGAAGAAGGATCAACGAAGATCCTTCTGTATTGTTATAATTTATACATCTTATAGATGTTTTCGTTTTAGTGAAGTGATAGCTCACTTCTAGGTCCGAGTGTGTCCAAGAGACTTGGACACACCTGGAGCCTTTGTTATCATAATCAGATGTTTGTATTGTATTTTGAGTATAAATACAAGAGGTTGTAGATTGAGAGGACAGATCGGATAGATCAGGCAGATCGGACAGACCGTCTTTATGCTTAAGACCGATGCGATATCTCTCAATCTACAGGACTCTCTGTTTATTGAATAAAAGAGCATTTTCAACATACGAATTCAATGTGTGGACTCAGTCATTTTATGGGAGTGGGACTTAGAATTATAGCCGCCACGTAGCCGATGTTTCCACCGGACAACGAAGTCTCCAGCAGCCGAGTGTAAGACGACATCTCTACAATATTCTCTACCACAGGTCTCCTGAGGTACCGACCCTTGTGTCCCTGGTGGTTAAGTAGCAACACAGGAGCCAATAGACCGAAAGACTTAATCATCAACATCCACTCGACACTTCTAGATGGCTAGTAGAGATCTCTCTACTAACCCTACGGAAACGGGGATGTTACAAAATGGTGGAGGTGCGGGGTACCTCACTACAGATCCAGTAGAGAATACCAATGATGTCGGAGTTACACCAGGTGGTAAAGGAAAGAAAGGCAGACCGAAATCGAAGTCGAAGACACGGGAGAAGGACGATACAAACCAAATGGATGGAGAAGATCCACTTGAAGGTATCCTTCAAAATCTAAGTGCTGAAAGACGGGAGAGACTGATGGCCTGGTTCGAAGCCCAGCAACCATCAGGATCGATGTTACTCCGGAGCGGGCGTGGTGTAAGTACAGTTCAGCGTCATACGGTAGTCCGAGAAGTGGATACCGGAGTGGAGCCCTTGTCGGCCCACGCTGAATCTCAGCGTCATACAGTGATTCCTGGATTGGACACTGAAGGGGAGCCCTCGTCGGCCCACGCTGAAAACCTAAGACAGGTTAATGTATTCCAGACGCCGCTCATGCTGAAGAAGAGTGGAGGGACCCAGAGAGGTCGCCTACCTGAGACTCCTATTCTACGGAGAGAGAACCCGGACCAGCTAGAGGATGAAAGCCTAACAAGTGAGGATCCCAGCGTAGAAGAGCTGGAAGGAAATCCAATCAGACCTGTGAGGAGCTGGATGGGAAGTACAAGAGTCTTCACCCACTCCGGAATCTGGAGACCTTCAAAGGATTGACGTCTGTATACACCTTTCTGGAGGACTACGAGAGTATCGCAGATCTGGAGGACTGGAGCAACGTCCACAAGACCTACTACCTACGTAAGGCGGTAGAAGGGGACGTAGTACGTTGGTTATCCAATTTCTACAAAGAAAATCGAGGAAAGACCACGTGGGACTTCATACGGAGCGAGTTAATTGAAAGATTTGGACGTCGAGACGAGTTAGTGCAACTGAAGCTGAGGTTGGATACCATGCTCCAAAGGAAAGGAGAGGACACCAATCAGTTTTTGGGTCGCTACCTTGACTTGAGTAGAAAAGTGTTACCGGGGGTAACCGACAAATACCGAATTGTGGAATTTCGGCAGAAACTTCATCCGATTATACGTAATGCTACACAGAATGCGCCGAATAGCAATCTGAAGCTGTACACGACATATATCAAGGATACCGAGGAAGTTTTGATGGCTGATGGGTTATGGATACCGGAAGGAACGATGGGTCAACAATCGACGACCCAGGTCTCCAAGGGTCCACAGAAGAATAACCAACGCCAAAATGCCAAACAGACGCAAGCAGTAATGGACGGAGGACGTTCTTACGCGGTTGTTACTCAAGATCAAGCGGACCCAACGAACAACTCGACTCCATCAAATTCAAATAACCAAGCGCAACAGAAGACCAACCAGAACTCGAATCAGCAACAAGGTCGTAAATGGAACCAAAGATATCCGCAGAAGAAAAACTACAATGGTCAGCAAACGCAAGATGGAAGTAAAACCCTGAAAGATCTCAGCACAGTAGAGTGTTATCACTGTCACGAGAAGGGTCACTTTTCAAGAAACTGCCCAAAGAAAGTAGTTGCGGATGGAACCGTTGGACTTGTTCAACATGGAATGGCCACTGGAAGAAATGGCCAGCAGTATTTTGTCGTCAGCGAGAACGGGCAGAAAAAGTTCCTGCGAGAGGAAAACCCGGCTGATTTAAACTAGAAGGGGTGGCAGTAAAGAGGGGCCTACCGCCCTTTAAGAACGGAAAACCCTCTGGAAAACGACAAAATCGAAACGAAACAGCGATCGCCAATTCCCAAAACATTGTGGACAAAGCTTTGTTGGGGGGGAATAGGGGCGTGAGCGAAGCTACCAATGTCACTAAAACTAGACGGAATGCTGGAGCACCGAAGAGACCATGCGATTTGGACACTCAAGGACTCCCTGAGCAATCGTCGGAGTTGTTAGTCGGCATTTCGAATGTCGCCACAACTAGACCAAAGGCTGGAGCACCGAAGAGACCATGTGATTTGGACACTCAAGGACTCCCTGAGCAATCGTCGGAGTTGTTAGTCGGCATTACGAATGGAAAACGACAACGGAATTCACGAAAATATAAGAAGCTGCGAAAGGATACTGGTCGAAGGGGAGAAATCATCGAGGAGATATTTCCGGAACCCATCATCTGGTCACCTACGAAAGCTATGGTAGTTTACGCGAATAGCTTGGAGGAAGCAAAGAGAATTGTGGAAGCCATGGAAACTGGAGTTCATCAAGACAGAATTGAGGGAAAGACCCAACAGAATTCTGCGGTGCCAGACGGAATTGAGGGAAGGACCCAACAGAATTCTGCGGCGTGTATACCGGGGATAAGCAATGTTGCTCAGGAAATCCCTCAAGATGTAACATCCAATGTTATTGCCTGGGGCAAGGCCGAAACTGATGCTAAGAAATCCAAGAAGGCTATTGTAAATGCAGCTATCGGTAGAGGAGATGATACCAGCAGGATCCCTGCGAACAGCGAAGTTATTGAATCCGTTGAAGTTGGAGATTTATTGAGAAGTAGGGCTTGTTGTCGAAAGAGTGTCGAAATCACTGTAGACAGCCTACTCACCTCATGCGAACTCATCGAGGTAGGAGATACTACGCCCGATGAGAGTGTTGCCAAGATTACCATTCAGGTTGACGGCACACCAGTTCGATTTTTGGCGGATAGCGGAACTGGGTTCACTATCTTGTCAGGCACAATGGCCAAAGAGTACGGACTTCGATATGGACCAATCCGGAATGCACCTGCATTAGGCGCAGTAGGAGGGGTACCGATTAAGGTACTTGGTCAGTTGTGGCCAACGTTCGAGTTGAACGGAAAGCAAGTAACGGCAAGGATGCTCATCATAGATGGAAAACGAGAAGCACTGCTGGGGAGAGACCTGGGAGCTGCGTTTGATCTCATCATTTCCATGAAGACCTCCAAGATCTACTTTGCTAATGAGATGTTCTACGAAGGAACACGAGAATTGTTGAAGAAAGGAAGTGCGCGTAGTAGCCTTCCCTGGAATTTCTTCAAAGAGTTAAAAGAGGAGGGATGTGCTCAGAATAGCCATCTGGATAACTCCTATGCCATAAAAGCTAGAGAGGAAAGCTGCGTAAAAGCCCAAGGAAGGATTACGTTAAATCCGGGCCAGGCTTTGAACCTCAAAGTAGCTGCAGGGCGGATCATTGAGGAAAACGAAGTACTCATGATTGAAACGAACGATAGTCTCTTTAATCGAAAAGGCATCGTTGTGGCCAGCAGTGTGCTACAAGGGAATGGAACATCACAACTGGAAGTCCAACTCCTGAATACCACACTGGAGTCCGTGGGGATTGGAGACCGCGAGACTATTGGACACTTCGAACTTCTAGAAGAACTAGAAGAAGAGCAAGCCTGCAAAGTTTCCGAGGAGGAAAACTTTAGAGACATCGGAGAAGCACCCGTTGATTTTGAAAGAGAAATTCAACTTGGTCCTGAACTGACAGATGATCAAAGAGAAGAGTTGACGATCCTACTGAAGGAGTTCCAACCGATCTTCGCCTTTTCATCTAAGGACCTGGGAGCTACGAATCTGACCAAACACAAGATCGAAACTGGAGATAATCTACCTGTTCGAGACACGTTACGAAGATGCGGGCCTGGGGAACGCATCGTAATTGATGAGACGCTAGAGGAGATGAAGAAATCTGGGGTTGTAAGGCCATCGAAATCGCCGTATGCATCGCCCATCGTCCTTGTAAAGAAGAAGGATGGCTCCTACCGTTTCTGTGTAGATTATCGGAAGTTGAACGCGATTACAAAGGCAGACACTTATCCATTACCGAGGATTGATGACGCATTAGACTCCATGAGAGGAGCATGCTACTTCGCAACGCTGGATATGAAGAGTGGATACTGGCAGTTCGAGATGGAAGAAAGCGACATCGAGAAGACCGCATTTACATCTCATCGAGGGTTGTTCGAGTTCGTAAGAATGCCTTTCGGACTCCGAAACGCTCCTGCCACGATGCAACGTGCATTAGACATCCTACTCGCCGGGCACAAATGGGAAACGTGCCTTGTCTACCTTGACGACATCGTAGTGTTTGGAAGAACGTTCGAAGAATTTTTGGAAAGACTGAGAACTATCTTGGACCTGCTGAGGACAGCAAACCTGAAGTTGCATCCAGTGAAATGCTTCTTTGGATTCCAAGAAGTGAAGTATTTGGGACACCTGATCTCGCCTGATGGAATTCGGCCAGATCCAGATAAGGTTGTCGCCATAAAGAACTTCCCAGTTCCTGACAATGTAACCGCAATCAGAAGTTTTCTTGGATTGGCGGGTTATTATCGAAAGCATGTACCTGGATTTGCCAACATAGCGAAGCCAATGTCAGACCTTACGGGTAAAGATATACCGTTCGAATGGTCAGTTGACTGCGAGAATGCATTCCGCACGCTAAAGAATATGTTGTCGAAATCTCCATTGGTTGCCGTATATGATCCGAAGGCTGCAATATTTATGCATACTGATGCCTGTGGATACGGAATTGGAGCGATGCTTTACCAGAAGTCAGAGGATAAACGAAGAAAGGAGATCATTGGAAGTGTCTCCAGAGTTCTAAGGGACGCGGAAAAGAACTACAGTACGACGGATAAGGAGTGCCTAGCAGTAATCTATGGAGTCACCAAGTTCCGGCCGTACCTGTTCCAGAAGCCCTTTACAATTGTGACGGATCACCACGCATTATGCTACATGAAAACTGCAGCACGTCTGGAAGGAAGACTTGGTCGCTGGCAGCTGCTAATGCAGGAGTACGACTACAAAATCATCTACAAGGAGGGGAAACTTCACATCGAAGCCGATTGCCTCTCGAGATATCCAGCAGGAGTGCCTGTTAACTGGAAGGCCATCCCAGAAGCGGAAGACCTAGATGACAGTGTGATCTTTAATGTAACCTTACAATGGGATTGGAAGGTGGAGCAAAAATTGGACCCAGAGATTTTGAAGATTCGTGAGGAGTTGCGTAACCAACCAGAGTCACCTCTTCATAAGTTGTTTTGCAATTACGACAACAAGTTGTTCGCTTGTGTGTTTCACGGAAGTTCCGTACCCACACTCGTGAATGTGGTGCCAAAACATCTCATCCCTGAAGTAATGAGATTATGCCATGACGAGCCAGATGCTGGTCATGAGGGACAAACTAAGACCTGGAATAGAGCCAGGCAAAGATTTTATTGGAATAACATGAAGCACGACATATTCGAATATGTGCGATCATGTGAGATTTGTCAATTACACAAGTTGGGTACGGAGAAACCTGAAGGGTTCCTTCAAGAAATGCCCATTGGAAAGCCTTGTGATTGCTGGGGAATGGATTTCATTGGACCATTAGTACCGTCGGTTGGAGGAAACAAGCACATCTTGTTGGCAGTCGATTACGCCACTCGATATTGCGTTGCTAAAGCAGTAAAAAGCACAACCGCACTAATCGTAATGAACTTCCTAGCAAAAGACGTAAAGAAAATCTTCGGGATACCAGAGAAACTCATTTCGGATCGAGGGACGCCGTTTGTTGCGAAGAACACTCAAGAATTCTTGGAAATAAACAAGATAGAGCACGAAACAACAACTGCCTACCATCCGCAAAGTAATGGTCTCGCCGAAAGGACGAATAAAAGCATTATTCAGACTATGAAAAAGTATCTAACTCCTGCGAAGAACCAGACTGATTGGGCTACAAAACTGGATGAAGTTTTGGAATCGTACAACTCATCTGTACATTCATCCACGAAGTTTACGCCGTACAGACTCATGTTTGGGAGGGAGCCCAGAACTAAAGTAGACACCTTAGTTCCAGAACGACCAGTTATCGTGGATAACGAGGCAGGAAACCTCGTGGACGTTCGACAACAGGCGGAGGAACGCCAAGAAGAAGAACTAAGAACAGCCAGGGCGAACCTGAAAGCAGCACATGATCGTCGAAAGAAGTACTACGATCAAAGGCATAAGAAGCCTTATGAGTACCAAATCGGACAGAAAGTACTTGTACGAGACATGCGAATCAGGCCTGGACAGAACAAGAAGTTCCTAACGAAATGGAGACAGGGATATACGATTGTGTCGAAGGTATCGGACACCGTATACCGATTGAGTTACGAGAATCGAGCTGGAAGATTAGTGGAGGACTCTGTAAACGTTGCAAACCTGAGACCACTATATGAGACTTACCAAAAAGACGGACCCAATGTTCCAACGACTGGAGACACCCTGGAGTCCATGGGTAACTCATCGCCAGAAGAATCCGAATCGGAACCTGCAAAAGAAAAAGAAATGACAGCGTTTGTCAAGAAGAAAAACTTACCTTCGCGTAAGAAGAGATGTTGTGGATACTACAGATGCCAAAATGCTTGGATCGAATCTTCTGAGGATGAAGAAGAAATTGAGATAATTACGAAAGCAATCCGAAAGCATTCTGACCGTAACGTCGAAATTAGAAGAAAAATGGCAGCAGACGATAACCAGCAGCAATTCTCATACTTACCTGGCGAAGATGCGATGAAATTCACCAGAGAATATGGTAACAAGACGAATTTTACCATGGAAACCATTGGATTTGTTGAAGAAATCAGCGAAATTCCTGAAGAAACGATGAAAATCGACGAAAAAGATGTAAATTCGCCGATGGAATTTCAAATGGAGGTGAAAAACGCGGAAGTTATCGATGAAACAACAAAAATGGACGATGATATCGATGCTAGTGACGCCACAAATGGAAATGACGTCCCAAATGAGGAAGTAAACAGGGAGCGGTCAATGACGCTACCAAGCATGGAAGAAACACGTGGGCGGAGGGATACATTCAGTGAATTGTCAACTAGCCTCGCACCACTATGGATCCGGGTCCTATTGTTTATGTTCTTCATCACTGACAGCTTTGCCCATGTGTTGAACACATGTACAGGCACTATTTCTCATCATCTTTTTGTTTTGAAAAGTTTTCACCCATCCATCGTGGAAAATTGTGAAAATTTCTATCGCTCGATTACGGAAAGGATCAAAAGTTTTGTTTTACTTATGCAAATTTGGTTTACCATCGTGTGCGATTACGATGGCTGGTTTATGGAAAATAAGGGGGCTGCCCTTCCAGTCGAGATTGCCAACTCAGGTCTCACAGAAGACCTGTTGGTTCGCGGAGTTTGGCGTTGGAGGCAACGAAGGCCTCTCGTCAAACGAAACCGACTCAACAGAGGCCTGAGGAATCAATTAAGGTTGGAAATCCACAGCTTCTCTCATCATGGGCCAAATAATCGAGTAAAACTGAAGGATGTCCGCCCTCGTGAGCCTGGGCCAACATACAAGGACGACGTCGAAGTAACGGAGCCGAAGACTACCGCCAGGAGCAATATGGAAGCTCCTGGGAGTCCTAGGGCTTCTGTAACGTCTCCTGGACCTACATCCTTTTTGACGAGACCAGCAGTCATGCAGAGGAACGCAAAAGTCACCGAAGTCACCGAAGGTCTGCCGAAACCGCCATCCTTCTGGAAAGAGACTTGCGCAGGAGCAAAGAAGATCCTGCTCAAGGATGAGCCATTTTGGACTACTAGAGGCCTTGGACTTTGTATTTTTAAGTACTATTTTATACTTGTGTTTATCGTTTTGAGTATTTCCCTACTTGTTTTGTTTATGCACGCTTGCATTTATTCGGAACACATTTCTAGTATTTTTATACTTTTCGTTTTGTATTTTTACTGCATGCCTAAATTTTATACCAATGGGTATTTTTGCAAGGTCTTATTTTTGGAAGCACAGGGACGTGCTTATAAACTAGTTGGGGGGTGTAACGAATTCATCGTCAGAATTCGTTGTCGTATTGAAACACCCTGTAGTTTTAAGTATTTTGATCGATGGGTTTCACCTCATGCTTGGGGGTGGGCGGGAGGTTATCCAGACGATACCTCCCTACCCTACAGGATGAGGAAAAGACGGCAAATGAATTGTATCGTCAATTCTTATAGGATAATTCCTAGAAGAATTGACGATATAGAACTTTTGGCCAGTGAAACACCGGTCAAGTGTGACGAAAAGGATACAGAAGTCCTTTTCGTAATTAAATTGTATTGTTATCGTTTGAAGAAGGATCAACGAAGATCCTTCTGTATTGTTATAATTTATACATCTTATAGATGTTTTCGTTTTAGTGAAGTGATAGCTCACTTCTAGGTCCGAGTGTGTCCAAGAGACTTGGACACACCTGGAGCCTTTGTTATCATAATCAGATGTTTGTATTGTATTTTGAGTATAAATACAAGAGGTTGTAGATTGAGAGGACAGATCGGATAGATCAGGCAGATCGGACAGACCGTCTTTATGCTTAAGACCGATGCGATATCTCTCAATCTACAGGACTCTCTGTTTATTGAATAAAAGAGCATTTTCAACATACGAATTCAATGTGTGGACTCAGTCATTTTATGGGAGTGGGACTTAGAATTATAGCCGCCACGTAGCCGATGTTTCCACCGGACAACGAAGTCTCCAGCAGCCGAGTGTAAGACGACATCTCTACAATATTCTCTACCACAGGTCTCCTGAGGTACCGACCCTTGTGTCCCTGGTGGTTAAGTAGCAACACAGGAGCCAATAGACCGAAAGACTTAATCATCAACATCCACTCGACACTTCTAGATGGCTAGTAGAGATCTCTCTACTAACCCTACGGAAACGGGGATGTTACAATTGTGTCAAAAGGATGTTCTTTGATTTTCAACTTTGAAAACAGGAAAAAAAAATGCATGGAGTGAGGTAGGGTGAATATGATGGGCCATGTTGTTTGTGGCCCCAGGTATTGTCGAACAGACAAGGCAGTGTGTGACTGTGTGCCAGAACACACTTCTCTGTTCGATAATTCTTTTCAGCAAACAGCATTGCTGTTGTACTTGCTTTCTTGAGAAGATGTAATGGAATATAGCAACACTCAATGTGTATGTAGACTAAATGTTTACACCATGCGACACATATTTGAGAAAGAAGCTGGCACATCCAGAAATCCTTTTATTGTTTTAGAAAATATTTGTACATAAGGTGGAAGCAATCACTCTTTGGAGACAGTCGCTTTCTTTAAGTTTCCTGTTTGTACACTTGTAGAATATTCTCGTAGAGAAATATGAACAGGTTCTAAGTCAATGAAGGCTTCTATGACAGATTGGACCAATGTATTGTTATCTATTAGGATGATATATTTCTTAACCATTTTTGTACAATACTCTATCACTCTTATTAATATACCCTGCCTGCGCGGATCATCTGAAGAAGAAACTTGTGACATCAAAGTGGTTGACATACAATTTAGGATTGTGACATTTAGCCTGATAGTAAAGAGGTGTGATATCAACTACGAGTATTAAACAAAAGGGATCCTGGATTCTTTTGTTATTACTCCTTTATTATTAGACAAAATGAAACAAGCCTAAATTGTTAATCAACTCCTCTGATGTCATAAGGTTATTTCTTATGTTGAGGCAAATATATCTATAACTCTTGCACCTAACACACTCATAGGTTCTTTACAGCATAAAGAAATTGGTTTTAGTTTCCTGACAAGAGCCATTAAAAAAAAGCTAGTGTCTATAACAAGATGGCGGTTATACATGTAGAATCTAATAGGAAAGAAAGGAAAGGGTTACAATCGTTACATTATATAGGTGGGAACAATGGAGGACAACTTGAATAAGTTGTACATGTATATGAAAGTATTTGCACTAATTATAATTTTAAAAATATAAAGGAGTGAATAAGAATGAAGAGCAAAATAAAAATCCTGTTATTATATTGAATTATTGGGTAACATGAAAATGCTTTTTCATGAAAACCACTTTCTCTGAACAAGATAAATTCTGTAATGGCATTATTATATAAAAAAAAAATAAGTGCGCACATTTTTCATTTGAATATTTAATGGGTGCTTTGTACCTTATTTTGTGTCTGAAATGCAGAAAATTATTTTTCACATTCTGTATTTAAAATGAAAAATATAACTAAAAAAATGTTTGTGCATATTTTGTTAAAATTATTTATGTCCATTCGTCGACTACTCGAGATTGCTGGTTGTGAAATTGAACTGAATTGCAGCTTTAATTCTGTCTCCTTATTTGTATTTTTTTTGTTCTAGTTTGTGATGTTGCCTCATTTGAATAATTCAAATACATGTAGTAATCTTCAGTTGACAAATACGTCAAATAGTATCGTTTTTTAGACCAAATTCACCAATAGTTAAACTTTTTGAACAATGAAAGCTCAATTTTTTGTGTCAAGCTAAAAAAAAGTTAAATTATAATTATGCTAATGCTGTATTATATTTGTAATTGAACATTTTTTTTTCAAAAAGCAAAAATCAGGAGTTAAATGCATTATGAATTCAGTATATTTCAAGGTACTCAAAGATAGTTAGGACCAAATTCAAGAAATAAACTTAACACTCTTAACATCGTTTAACATCACAATAGGGTAATTTTTTATATCTGATTAATCTGGCTTTTATGAACAAAATTAAGAGAAACTAGAATGGTAGATCAATAACTTAACGGTATTTTCATGTTGATATTTTTCAAAATAAACTTTTTATAGACAGAAAATTAAAAAAAAATAGTGTCTGCTTAAAGTTGGGCTGTTTTCAAACTAACATAAAAAGTTTATTTTGAAAGATATTATCATGAAAATACCTTTAAGTGATTGACTTACCTTTCTGTTTTGAAAACAATTACAAGTTTCTCTTCATTTTGCACCTGAAAGACAAAATAAAACTACTTTATTAAAACAACATATTAGCGGCCTTTACACATACATTTTTCCGCACGCAATGAATTTTATCACTAAAATGCATGCACAATCTTTTGCCGCACAAAAGCGTGTCATCTTATACGCGCGCGTGAAAGAACGGGCATGTAAAGCTCAATCACGCATGCATTATTTACCGCGCAAAACCAGAGTGCATAAAGCAACTGTATTTTGCACAGTTTTTATCCAGAGCAGGGCCGGGCGTTATGGCAAGGAGAGCGAGGCAACTGCCGCGGGTAACCCCGCGCTACTTAGTAAACATTTTTCTCCCTACACCGTTCAGGCCCCGCGCTTTCAGGAGCTCCGTACTGATGACTAAACATTTCTTTCCCGGCCCCGCGCTCATCGCTTGCTACCTCGGGCCTCTCATACTTTAGGGTCATTTCTGATCTGGAGCGTGCGGTATAGTTGTTACCTACATTTGTTTTTGTTTATTTCATTTTCAAACTAGCATGTGGTAAAGCACGTTGTAACAATGTAGAGCTCTTGTTACGGGGCTCAGGTTGTGAACTCTCTTGACTAGAGCGGCTACCGCTATCTGTTAAGAAGGTTTGTACTATACTACCTGAGTCCAATGGTGCCGGGGTCGTTCTCTCAGATATTTCGTTGAATTGTTGCTGCGCTGAAAAGAATGTTTAAGACAGGCGAGACGGATGCAGGTTCGGCGTTATACTTATTTTAATGTGATCAACCATTAAGACATCATTAAAACAGAGAAAGTTAACTGTGGCGTGCTTTCGCCACTGGACCATTATATGAGTAGTTTCATAGTTTCAGTATCAGAGAATAGACCACGAGTGTCTCGAAACATGGTCTTTTATACCTAGGGCCTGTGCACACCCTTGCAGGTGTTACCCATGCCCTAGGGGCCATGCTTCGGCATGTAGCCATCCGCTGATACCGGAACAGGATGTTTTAGGAGCTTTGGGGTTTCCAAGAGGGAGGGAAGGGACGGAAGTACGTCCCTTACATCCCCAGGGACCCCCAGGTTAGGGGAGGGACGGAAAGACGAAATACAGGGTGTTACAACGTTGTGTTAAAATCAGCAGGCTCGCACTGGATTGCCTGCGTTTCTGGCCACACGCAACCGTGCAATGTTTTTACACTAACACTCTTTCCCACGTGAAAGCAAGCACGCCGCCTAATCGCGCAGGAAAGTGTTTGTGTTCATGTAATTTTCGCTATTATCACATGTACTAAATAAGGTGTAAATTTATGTGTCTACAGTCGATTTATAATGCATATCAAATTTTAATTACAACATTGTTGTCACTTTTTGCATGCTAATAGTAATTATCATTAATTACGATTTGGTATGAATTAATCATGAAGCTTTCAACTTTTTTTTCTAATAATAATAATAATAATAGTGATATTTCCATTCATTGTTGACAGTTTTTTTTTGTAACAAGAGAAGTGATTTACTTTGTAATGCGCACCCACAGATAGATTTATTTACATACAAAAAATAACTGATTTTATAATTTATAGATTAAAAAGTATAATAATGCATTATGGATTCATTTTTATTCCTTTAGGAAATGACATAAAAATTATTGCCTTTCAAGCTTTTAGTGCGTACATTACATGTATTATAAATGTGTGTAGACATTATAGATATTTTCAGGGGTGCCCAACTCCCCCCCCCCCCCCCAAAGCCAGTGGAGAATTCCCCCCCCCCCCCCCCCTCCCGGACCAAATGCTGAAAGCGTTTTTTTTTATAACTTTTCAAATATAATTTTCTTTAGTTTTAAAATGATTTAATTTTACATTGTTTGCATATAATCGTGTTGTGAATGAGTTGCAATTGGTCATAAGATATGTTTGAAAACTGTGTCTGTGAAAACACTATGTCTGTAAACTTTGGAATATACAAACATTCTCTCTATTTCGCGAGCGTAGCGAGCGAGCAATTATTTTATAGTATACTCTTGCTATCAATTCTGGCGAGCGTAACGAGCCGTAAAAAACCAGCACTTTTGTACTATGACGTATAACAGTGTCTGAAACACACTTTCTTTTAAAATATAAATTAAATAATAGATTTGGATTTTCGCCCATTTAGTACAAAATTTTAATCCCCCCTCACCAGACTACCCCCCCCCCTGTGGGCACCCCTGGATATTTTGACGTCTTTCTCCGTGCTGTGTAGGGGGTAACATCGGGAGCACGGATGCAACGAAAAACATGTCACACTTTGGACGCTTATATCTTCGAAACTAATAATTGTAGAGTAACAAATAATAATTTATCATTAGAGATAGTTTATAGAGTCCCATTTATAACAAAACAAGATTCAATGCTCCATCCCTTAACCCTTCCATACATTAACATTAGAAAGTTAAGGTTCATAAATCCGAAAAGGAACCGAAAGGTCATGGGAATGTAGTTATAGCGTCAAAATTCCGCCGGCCAGGATGCGTTTCACCCGAGTTTGACTCCAGAGCAACTTGAACTGCACAAATTGAGCCCAAACAGCAAGAACGCAATGGAGAACTGCAGTACATTAGTGAGATAGTGCCATGAAATAGTGACAGTTGACGTAGTTCTGTGTTGTCGGTTGCGGCACAGTTGCCCCGTTTTTTGGTCTTGCTTTTTATGAAACATTTTGTATTTATGATTTTGTTTTTCTTCATCTTATGCGTTCAACAAAAAAATATTAGAAAAATCCCTCTGGATAAAACAAATGGATATTCTTTGTATCTCTCTATATACACAGTATAATGAATCTACATTCACATATAACAATAACCAAGATTCATAAATATTATTTTATATATCTATATTTAAATTGCCTTGTAGCTAAAAAAAAAAAAAAGACATAAAAGAAGAAAATCTTATAATTGGAAATGACAAATGTTTTCCATTCGTATGTAATATTTTTATTATTTAAAACACAGAGTAAATTTGTCTGGAAAATTACAAGTAAGAATAAATTTTCATTGATTTAATATTTTCAGATGTACAGTATGTATAGACCTTTATATATAATCTATTTAAATGTAATGGGTTAAAATTTACACACAGCCTCACCTCAATCTCTTTAATTCAATCTAACCTCTAACTTAATGGGATTTTTTTTTTCTTTCTTTTCTCCGATGGATCAGACAAGAAAAATTAATTTCTGAGTTGTCATGACATCACATTTGAAGCAATCATCAACAAGAAATAAAAGCTTAAATTTAAGATTTTAGGGGGCTCAAATTCAAGCAGCTAATGTGAATCCTCTAAATGGGATTTTAAGGGTGCGTTTACACTTTAGACTACTTGTGCTCGGGCTTGGTGAGGCGGCTCGTCGACAAGCCCGAGTAATGTGGATGGACTCGCGAGCAGCGGTTCAAGTAGCACGAGTAACGCGAGCCAGGAGTTCGTCTGGTGTTGGTTGTTGGTTGGTGTTCGCTAGGTGTTGGTTCATCGAACAGGTGCTCGTCAAGACTTGCAAATCATTGGACGGAGACAAGCACACTCTTAGTTGACTCGCAGTACTCTTGGTGTTTCTCCCAACAATGAGTGCATGATAATGAAACTTGCACTGGTAATCGAAACTTTGTCATTGCTCAGTTGACTAGATCACAAGCCCATTAAGTCAACAAGGGTCCGAGTACGAGCACGAGTTGTCTAAATGCACCCTAATACAGAAAACGTAAAGTTTAATAAATAGCCTCAGGCTAAAAGTTTGCCTAAAATGGACAAAACGCATGATGATTTTTGAGTAGAGGGGATCTGTAAGTTGAGCTTGTTCTCCTTGGTCTACCTTTTTTGTAATTGTATATGCATTATGTAATACATCTTTATAATAATAATAATAATAATTATATATATAATATCCCAGGTCTGTGTGTAAGTATGTGTGTGTGTGTGTGTGTGTGTGTGGAGTAACAAAACCATTGAAGCACGTCGTAATTTATATAAATTTGAATAAATGAACCGTTTTTTTTTCTCAAGGTCAACTATATGTTGAACTCTTCCTTTGGAAAGTGTAGAAGGGGAGAGAGAGAAAAGTGGGAGGGGGTTAGGGGAAGAGGTTGGAAAGTGTAGAAGGGGGAGAGAGAGAGAGAGAGAAAAGTGGGAGGGGTGAGGGGAAAAGGTTGGAAAGTGTAGAAGAAGGAGAGAGAAAAGTGGGAGGGGGTGACTGAAATTGAAATGAAAGGAGTAAAAAAAGGAAAAAACGACGCGCATGCGCACAATTGCCTGTGAATTTTGCTCCCGTCATTTATGACGGGTTACCCCACTAGTAATAATAATAATAATAATAATAATAAAATTAATAATAATATTAATAATAATAAAATTAATAATAATAATAATAATAATAATAATAATAATAATAATAAAATTAATAATAATAATAATAAATTTAAAGCACAAATAGTTTAATATTTAGTAATTTATATAAAATGTCACTTATTTCTTAAAACATCTTTTTTTAAAAATCTTTTCAGAAATAAATTCTACAAAAGGTTTCTTAAGATGGTTTATGAACAGCTTATTTTCGAACTTTGATTACGGTATTCTGTTTATTTTTTCAGGTGCAAAATAAGAGAAACTTGAAAGTGATTTAGAAAGTAGAAGGGTAGTGCTGCAATCACCTAAGGGTAAGGGTAAAGGGTAAGGGTAGAGTGTTCAAGTTGATGTTGAAGTGACAAGTTTTTATGTTGAATTTGATCCATCGAGTCCCTTGTATTGAAGTGTGAGATGGAAACATTTTTTTCATCTTTATTTTTTTCTTGTAGAAAGTTATTCATAGATGGATGGGTGAGAGTTCCTAAGTAAAATAAAATAGATTCTATATACTGTATGTATATGCAGTATATAGTAAAATCCTGTGTTTAGGTTTATGTGTATATATAGTATGGTATAGAATGTGTGACAAATGTCTCCGGAAGAAATGTTATATACATTTCTGAATAAATGTCACAAGATTTCGTAGATGAAAAATATGAAGAAGAAGAAGAAAAAAGTGAAAAATGAGTTGATGTCAATTCTCAATGTCCTGATAATATTGCTCAATACATCAATAGAGATAGTGGGTTTCATATTTTTTTGTTTAACTTTTTTGTTTAGTTGAGTTAGGATAGGGGCAAACGTAATGAGATTATCACATACTTTTCTGGCTCTTAAACGTGTTAAAAGTTAAACGATTAATCATTATGAATTAATAAGTAAATTTGCTAACATAATTCAGTCGAAATTCATTTACATAGTTGAGCGTAAACATTTTTTTTTCAAAAAAAAAAATCAATGTTAGAAACTAGAATAGCAGGTGAATACTCTTAAAAGTGTATATTTTTTAACAATATATTACAACCATTTGAAAATGGAGAATTTCATTTTCAACAACGTTAACACAAAAAGTGCGATCTGATCATTTTCAAAGTGTGTGCACAGAGGCGGACTGACCTATCGAGCATTCTTCCCGATGGGCTGCTAAGTTTGAGTTGCGGTTTTTCTATTAAGAGGACTAATTTTATGGTAACTCGACAAAAGTTTAAAAATCACACAAGAAAAAGATCAGAAAACTGATATTTTTTTTTTAAATTGAAAATCCCAAAAAATAAAATGACACATTTTGGAAGAAAAAAGATTAAAAACTAAAAAAAAAATATAGAAAGAAAAATGTTTGATGGCAAAAATGAAAACTTAACCATGTGTAATTTTGATAAAAAAAAGGGAGGTAAAGTTCTAGACATTTTAGCTTTTCTTACTTCTTAGGGCCCCAACAAATATTTTTTTCCCGGATGGTATTTCCCTCCCAGTTTGCCACTGGTGTGTGGAATAAAGAAAAACATTTCAGTATTAAAGGTTATGTTCCTACCCATTTTCCATTAGAAAAGTTAACTGCAATTAAAACTAGTCACAGTTAAAGGAGTTGATTTTATAATGGAAACAAACATGAGTAAATAATCACAGTTACGAGCTAAGTATTGAAAAATAAAAATAAACACCAAAGTACAAACCTTTTATGCTTGATTACAGTTAACTATAATCTAATTTATGTCGCTACAGTTATTTTTATAATAGAAACAAGAGATTAAAAGGAATGAAAAATCGCGCAAAAACTACTTCTAACAATATTATCTCTATTTTGATATAAAAA
Source organism: Brachycybe producta (assembly GCA_036925085.1). Taxonomy (NCBI): domain Eukaryota; kingdom Metazoa; phylum Arthropoda; class Diplopoda; order Playtdesmida; family Andrognathidae; genus Brachycybe; species Brachycybe producta. The sequence goes on along the minus strand of JAUPFP010000016.1, from coordinate 2,988,954 downwards.
AAAGATAAATTTGAAATTGTTTTAAAGTATTTTATTTTCTAAGCAAAAGTTTGCGTTGTTATTGTTGCTTTTTTCTGCTTTCTAAAGGAAATTTGTTGTTGCCAAATAGAAAATCCAGAAGACGTTTTCTATTTTTATGATTACAATGAAGAAACTTTTTTTTTCTATTGTAATCTTTCTTTCTCTCTGTTTTTCTCTTCCTGTACAAAAAAGTGAATCTTGTTACCTCGAGCATCTTAAGATATACTCACTTTTTTCTGTTATTTCGATTTGCAGTTTACTCATGTAAGATGATGATTATAAAAGAAGAAGTCTGTAGCTTTCTTCATTCAGTCATTTGATACTGAACTTCATAAAAGAAATCCCTAAAATAAAACAGGGGCATCTTTTCTTTTTATACACAAGAAATAGTTTACTGGTGTCTTTTCAGTGAAGCAATTCTTTTGAAAAGAACCTCATACAATTTTTTTTTTATAATTTTCCATGTATTTCCTTATAGACTCAGATAGGGAAGAAAAAATTGATTTTTTTTTTCTTCTTTTGCCCCCCTTCTTTCACATTTGGCTATTACAGATTAGAGAACTTTTTGAAAGATACTTTTTTTGCCTTTTTAGATTCTATAGAAGATTGTTAAATTTTTGAAACGTGTTTGGGATGCTCAAATAGTGTCGTCTTGAATATTCCACTGAGCTACAAATGAAGTGTTGGGTACATTGATATGCAGCATGTTCCAGAATGCGCTCCAGTCTTATTATCAAATTATACACTGATGCCAACTGTTAATTGTTTAAAATGTTTCATCTCATAAACTACAAAAGACATTTGAAACATATTTTAGTTGTCATCAATAGAAATGTCGTGGATATCTGGCAGCTTTCAGGATAGCCGATCTTATCGGATACAAGGCTGATCTGTTCCAGATCAACTATGACTACTTTGTATTCAGTACCTAAACACTTTTGAAGAAACTCGGGAAGGTTTTTATGTATAAGGCATGTCTTTCATGTCAAAATTTGGCCGAATTTTTTTTATATTGATCATTAATTTAACTTTGACATGAGTAGTTTCTCATACATGTATATGGCAAACTTCTCGAGCCACTTCAGAAGCGTTGAGGAACTGAACGCACCCATTCATCACACACACCACATACAGCTTCATGCACTTAAAACCTATGGTTACACATGAGTAATTCACAGCAAATTAAACACGTTTTAAGAAAATTATTGTGACATGTTGTTTTTGTGATATTTGAGCTTTATCATTGAAGTATTTTATTTAAAGCTTCTTTTTTCATTATTTCATTAATTGCTTTTGATAAAAACTAAGCAACATTGGAATCATTTCATGTTAGTAATGAGATAGTCTCGTTCAAATCGTTTGTTTCTTGCTAGAAATTGAATTATATTCACAGAAAAACTTAGAGAGGCTTGGCTGTCATTAGAATATATACTATTAGAACTTTGATTGCGATGTGACACAACTTTCTGATTGGCCCAATCAATTGAGTACTCCTTAGCGTTTTGTTACAATTGTTTTAAGAACGGTTCTGTTTGTTTTTAGTATAAATTCAGTACATATGATGATAGTTGCATATAATGTAGATGTATATATACCATTTACAATTGTACTGAGATGAATATGTAGCTTCGAGCAGTTACCATTTAATTTCAGTTACTCTACACTCAATTTCAGCTTATAGATGGCTTTATAGATTTATATTTTGCTTTTGTCTCCACAGACAACGCCATTGCAGTGGCGAATGCTAAGCTCCATAGGCGTTTTTGTAATATTTGGACGCAAAAACGTCAAGCGAACGTTTTTTTTTTAGAAACAACATGATGAAAAAAATTCAAATTGTTTTTATAGCAATATCTTAAAAAATAACCTTCTTTAAAAATGACCTATTTTTTGTCTTTTTCAAACTGTCATGAAAGGTTTATTTTTTAAATATGTCAGGATTACATGAAAAAAAAATTTTAGCATTATTACCAACTATTCTAGGTTCTGAGAAAAAAAATGCTTTGAGATTTTTTGTAATGTTTCTCCTGAAAAACGTTTGCTTGAAAAATCTAAATTTTCTCAAAACCGCCTGTGTATAGGATGTCTCATCATCTTCCGGATGAAGAGACCTCCTATAGAACATAATAGCCACGTAGGCCAGTCATCAGGGGGGGGGGACAAAAATAAAATAAATATTTATTGAGCCACCTTAAACAGTATCGTGTGGTTACAGACCGTGAGTCTATTTGGTGTTCATTTAAAACACAACAGACAAATATTTATACCCCAAACAAAACAACGTAATAAAAACCATATACTGGACTGATTGTCAATCATAGGCGCCACTTTTCAAAAACTTAAGGATTGTCAAACAGAGGGTGTTTGAGCACCCCTTGAAAAGTTTCATTGTGTGTTTTTTTGAGCACCTGTGGGGGGAGCGCCCACCCTATAGAGCCTTAGAGAATGACTACCTTTGTTGCACTGCTATAACTATTGTAGGCAGATAGCTGCATCTACTAACATCACCACAAAGGGTTTTTATTTTTAATGATTGTTAAAGTCAAATGTAGTGCTAATCTCATCGATATACATATTGTTAATGGGATTAAGCAGATCCCAAAAGCGGCATTAATATGTGCAAAATTGAATTGTCAAAATTCATGTTAGGCATGAAAATAGAGATTTGCTTTGATTTTGTGTAAAAATACAAAATGTCAGGTGATTCACTACTAAGCTAAACACTTGTCTAGCTGAGCTTAGCCAGTGCTCAGCTCTAAAGACCCATTACAAAATACCATCCATAGAACTAGAATAACAAAATTCTGGCACCATAGAAGGTATACCATGACTAATCTCGGAATGAATGCGGGTACATGCCACATTGTTTTCATTTGTCTGTTGCTCCTGAACGTCATTTTGGTTGTTTGTTTATGTCATTGTTTTATCATCATCATCATCAAATATAATTATCGACATTCTCAAAAGCAACCTATCAAATGCTGTCAAAAAAAAACTTTTGCTTTTCTGTTATACTCAAATGCACTCTTGAGTCTGGAGTGTGTGGTTGGATTGTGATAAATTGGCTTCTAGTGAGGAGCGTGGGCACGCTTAGTCCTCATCAGTTCCCTCAACTGTATGAGGGAAAAGTACATTTCTTCTCATTAGCAGCTATTTTTAGTCAACTGAAAGTGGCGGATGTTAATTTGGTCACAACACACTCAGTACCCTAATGTAATCTTTTATTGTAGTGTTACTCAAACGTTTCTCAATGGCGAACCACTAGACAAGTTGATTACGCACATGCTGACCACTGACGTTAAGAATGCCTACGGTGCATGCACTGGTGCAAATAGTCTTGAGCCAGTAATGGGGCACACTCCGCTCGCTTCATAGTTATTGTTGACTTAGCGAGACTATAATCTTTTTTTGTATTTTCTGTAAAAAATATTTTTTTTTTCTTTATGGTTGCTGCAGACTTCCTGGCACACCGGTGCGAGCCACAGTTTGAGAAATGGGGCTCTGTTGACTAGCCTGCACCTTCCAACTCTTGTTGTCGTTTAAAGTGGCGATCACATTAGCAATATTTAAAACAATATTCACTGCTTATTGTATGCTTGACTTGTATGCAAGACTTAAAAGTGGTTTCTTGCGCGCTGTTTTACAGAAAAGGCTGATATTTTTGTTTTAATTTTTTGCGAGATTCACAGCAATATTTAAACTTATTTCTTGCACGGGGAATCTTGCGAGAAAAATAGCCAATATGATCGCTGCTTAAGATGGATACAGCTCCAAGAAAAAGGTTGCTGAAACCATTGAAATATACCCATAAATCTGTGTTTTAGAGCATTAAACTTTTGTGGTTATGAACTTTTATCATAGTTTCTTTTATCTATTTTTTTGTGGTTGTGATTTATCATAAAGTACATTTTTATGTTGAGATATATTGATAAGAAATATCAAATTTTGTTATGTATATGTATGTATAATTTTATATTACTACTATATATGTATATACCGGTATAAACTGTTTTCGTTGAAGTTTTAGGTGTCATTGCATGCAAAAGTTTATCTATTGGTTTTCTATTTTATTGTCTATCATATCATTTTATATATAAAGATTTGATATGAAGTGCATTATTACATTAGTTTGAGACACTCGACACTTTTTTTTTTCTGAAAGAGAAAGGGAGAATGAGTACGCGTGCGAGGGTATGATAGGGAGTGAGTGAGTGAGAGACCAGACATTTTTTTCTCAGAGAGAAAATGACGTTTTATACGAGTTCCTTTTCCATTAGATATGTCTTTCAAGTCATCGTCTTACTTATCTATCTTCTTATCTATCCTTCATTGATGTTCTCTTGTGTTTCCTTTTTTTTCTAATAAAAGACATATCTAAATTCTGGTCGTGACATTTTTTTTTCCTTCGTCTTTCATTCTTTTCTTGAACAAAAAAAAATCATGGAAAAAAAAATCCGGAGAAAATGCTTTACTTTTTTTTTTCTGTACTGTATTACAAAAATATCTTTTTTATTATATATTTCATCCATACATGATTTTGAAATTGTAATACTATAAAAAGGATGAAACATTATATCTATATCAAATATACACACAAAACAAAATCTATAAAGCTAAACAAAATTTATTATACAGTATTACTGTGATTTCTATTGTAAATATTATCTTTGTATAAAAAAATTGTGTATTTTCTGTACAACAGCAATGAATAATTTAGGATTGGCCAATTTCGTTTTGTTTTTGAATGATTTTTTGATAATATTTCTTTTATAATAATGCGAAATTCCATAATGAGAAAAATATTCAACAAAAAATGAACTTTCTAAACTTTCAATTTTTTCTTTACAAATGTAGCTTAAGTTTATAGTAGAGTCCTACATAAAGTTCATTGGGACTTGTGGGCCTGATAGATTTTTTGGGGGGATTTTTTGGGTTTTGTGGATTCAATTTATTAGATAGTACTGTGACGAGGCTGGCCCTTTAGCACCACCATTTTGTGATGATGCTGGCTCTGAACCAGCCCCTGATTTTGAACTATGCCCGCTATTTTGTGCGACACCACTGTGTGACATGGATCTGGTGCTTGCACCACATTCAGCACCGTTACCACTTAGGGATGAAACCGGATCTTTGCCGGTTTTGCCTGCTGGTGTTGATCGCCACATTCCAAAGGTTCAGTCCACTTAGTCCAATCCCTCGGCCTGCTGCTAGGCACAGTTACATTAAGTCCACAAAAAGACTTTTCGTTTTAGCCGGGGCCGAACGTGGCCCTCCTCACTCCTCGAGTTGGAACACACTCAGGTTCCTGGTTCCTCTTTAGCCTGGTTCTGAAGGAGCCAATCAGAGGGACTCAGAAAGTTTCTGATGGCCTCTGTTGATGCTTAGATTGTTGGCTAAAGTCTTTTCCTGGGCTATTTTCTTGGGAGAAAATAAACACTCACAACTCTTATGTTCAATAGAAGTTCTCTTTATATATAATAACTTCGTACTGTTACATTGTTATAATAATACATGAAAGTGTTGATGCAAATTTCTACTTAAACTCTGAAGTATTACATTCATTTTTAGAACACTAAGTTAACAATTCAGTCCAGAATGACTCTGTCCTTTCTTAACTCTTGAAACGAACTCTCTGTACTCTAAAACGTCACTGTCCTCAAACATATCTGGCATGGCACTTTTGTTCTGTCTCTAAGGGAGGGGCAACTGTCACCTCAGGGCTCAATGACAGACGAACTGGGCCAAGGGAAAGGCATTCTTGGGACCTTTTTTCCAAGTTCTCATGTTTTGTCTTGGTTCCTCGAATTAGCTTGGAATTTGGGCCACCAAAATCTCTGGGCATCTGTGCTCTATGGGCTGCCATCCTGACATAAGGGAATTTCTACGCGATGTTCCACAAGTATGGTTATACAGGGTGTCACAGACATAAACCTTTATGGTTTATAAAAGATTTAATGCAAATGAATTGTGTTGGACCATGACTTGGTATGTTTAGTATACCCACTTGGCCCGTTGGAGTTATTTGGCTTTTTGGGTTTCATGGGCACTAGCCAGGAATGACTAACATTTATTAGCATTTGCTAAGCTTTCAAATTTTGGCGTCTTAAAATAATCACAATACATAATATACATTATGTTTTTCACCAAGTTGATGTTAACACATTAAATAAAAATCAATAAAGTCACAATTCCTATAACTGATAAGCGTGAAGAAAAAGTCAATGTAGAAAAATGAAACCAGAAAAATGTTTTTCTCTACTTTTCTGCTTTCCTCCGCGTTCAACAGTTTTTTATACATTACAAGAGTTAACACTTCAAGGGACATGTGTGAACTGATAGAAGAGGTTAGAAACAATAGGAGGAGGAGAGATAAACAATGAGACATCTGAAATGCACGTTCCTATTGGTTGATATCATATAATTACAAGTCTCAGAATAAAATTGAAACAATTAGAACTTTTTTTCTGCCTACTTTCTGCATATTAAATAAAATGGAATTATTTTTAGAGAAATTCTATTTTCAATTGAGTTTTTCTTGGATAAATTCTAATTCCTCTTTACCTGAAAAAATGTTTATTATTATTAGTAGTAGGGTTGTGATTTTTATGTTTCTCAGTTTGTGGCCTCAAGTGCCAATTGTATAGCAACTACAATCGTTTGTTTTTTCTAATAAGAAAGGAGCATTAAAGGCTAGATGTTTGGTTCAAATTGGAGTTCTAGCCTATAACTAGTGTTTGTTTTATTGAAGAAAAAAATCATAACTGTTGGTTGATTTAACGGGATTGTTACATCACAGTAGTAGGGTCTTGGCCCACAAATTGATAAACATTTGCTTGATGTTGCATAAAAATCCGAGTCCTGATTATTATTGTTAATTGTATATATGCATAAAATTGAATAAAATTAATTTTATAGGTGCCTTTTAGGCTTTTTAACTTTATATATTGCAACTTGTGTTAATTTTTCTGTTGCAATTTCAATCAGAAAGCTAAAGTATGGGTTTATTCACTTCTCCCAAATTATATATTTTTGCTCAGTTTAAACTGACTTTTAATTTTTGCTGTCAGTATGGATTATATAGTGCTTTACAATCTATACTTAATTTTTTTTTTTAAAGAAAAGATTTTTTTACTTTTCTTTTGTGTTTTAGCCTACTTCAAAAGTATTTATTTTGTGATTGTACTTACAATGTACTTACTTTCTTTTTAAGAGATCTACAGCCAGGCACTTGTTATTTTGTTAAGCATCTCGAAGAACTCATTCATTTAAAAGAAATATTTCAGTTTCGCCTAATTAGGCACAATAATTGAACTACAGTAGTTCACACGCACACACATATAATATGAACTTACACAACAAAACAAGTGTCAGGTTTATTTTTTTACATTATCAGTCAAAGCCAGAAGTAATCCAATTCAATCGATTTGGAATGTTGAGAGATTCTGGTATGTTCTCTCTCTCTCTTTCTAACATCGTCGACGCTTTTTTTTTTCTTTCTCTTCTAAACATTTTTACTCTACATAAAAATAAAATTAGTTCGGAATTTAAACATAAAATAAAATCTCCAATAAATTCGTTTAAGCAAAATCGTGAAAATGAAATCTTAACACTGTAATAGAAAGAGTTTGCATCCTCGCAAGTGTTTTAAATTCTATTGTAAAGCTGAAACTTCATTGATGTATAACAATGGATTGCTATTGCTGTTTTATTATAAAATGAAAGTTTGTTTTTAAAATGATATTACATGGTCAGTTTTTAATAGTTTTTTTTTTATAATAGAAAATTGCTAATTATAAAAATGACCAAACAATTAGGTGTGGATTTTTGTTTTCAATAAAATATTTAATACAATAATACGAGCGCGGACCTTGTTTCCACGAATTACAAAAATTAACTGCAGTTACATAACCAAGGTTAATAATCGCAGTTAACTTTCTAATGGAAACAAACATGTTTAAATTAACCATAAGTAATGTTGCCAACAAGGAAGTTTTAAGTGCATTGACACAATATGGTTTAACACGTTAGTGCTGTGTTAATAACTAATGTGTCAAATTCACCATTTAAGCACAGGTAAGTGTTTAGTAATGACATTCTAGCTTGATTAGTTAACTATAATCTTGGTTGTGTAATTGCAGTTAATTTTTTTTTATAATCTAAGTGTATTTCTTAAGTATTATGCCTTGTTTCCACTACAAAAGTTAACTGCAGTTACATAACCAAGGTAATAGTTTACTGCAGATAAGCTAGAAGTGGTAATTTTGTGTGTTGCCACTTATAACACGCTTAACCTGTTAAACATATGTGCATTTTGTGAAATTTTCACTCCTCATTCAGTCAAAAACTGAGTGTTCTCACTATCTGCCATGTTGTTTGTAAGCTAAATTTAATTGAATATAGGAAGTGACTTATTTAACTATTCAATAACGTGGTTAACCACAATGTGTCAATGCTGTTGAGTTAACTTCATTGTTCAGAAATCTAATCATGATTAATGTAACCACACAGTATAAAATTAACTGTAGTTAATGTTTTAATGGCAGTTAATTTTTGTTGTGGAAATGAGGTATTAGTGCGTGTAATTTTAACGTAATTATGGCGACATTAGTTAATTTATAGTTTTAACTTGGATGTAATTGACAAGCCTAATAGTTCAAAGCGGATTATTGAAACTAAATATTGTGATAATGATAATAATAGTAATTAATGATGGATTTATTTTTATCTCTTAAAAAGTTTATTACATAATGTAGTGGTATGCTGTGTATATGAGGAAAACCCACAAATTTTTACTTCTGTAATTGTTGCAAAAATAAATGCAGACTGGTCATTTTACATTTATTATCCATTATTATAGTTTTGAAGCTTGTTATGATTCCCTTCGTGCTTAATGTTAATTTATGTGGTAGAACAAGAACCCATTTGTATTATTGCACTATGGCATACATTTAATGCCCTAAAGTGTCAATGTCCTTTCACATTAATTTCAAAGTGTTAAAAACTATACTCAGGGTTTATTAGTTTTATTTTTTAATTAGTTCAACTGAAGAAAAAAAAATATGTCGTTTTGTAGATTTCCAAGTTAATTTCCATAACTTGTTATGAGCAATGTGGTTAACATGTTTTTTAACAGCTGATTAATTATCGAACTATGGTTATTCTATGTTTCAGAAGCAACACTAAGGTGAAATTGAAAATATGTTAAAAACTAGAAAGGTAGCTGAATTATTTAATAAGATTTTCAAGATGACATCTTTTAAAATAAAATTTTTATACACAAAATTAAAAAAAAAAAATTATCGACTTTAAGCATCTTCTGCTTTAAGTTGAGTCATAAAACTCGCAAAAAAAGCTTATTTTTTAGAAAATATCAACATGAAAATACCCGTTAGTGATTTTGAGCTTCATTTTGCACCTAAACGCCAAAATAAACAGAGGTCGAAAGGAGTTTTCACACTTTAAAACCATCTTTAAACTATACTCTTGATTAGCGTTTTAGAAGTGCTAAAAGCAAAAGGCAACCTTACTAAATATAATTAAAGCTTTACTTATATGTCTAAGAACTTAAAAAGCCCATCTAGATAGATCTAGGCCACTGACACACAGACGACTTTTTGATTGCAAAATGAAGGTCTGATTGTCGCCAAAATCGACCACCTTTCATTGAAAATGCGGTACAACCACAGTCCAACCACGTTTGGATTTTTACAATTATAATTACAATTAGTACTCTGCTAACAGCCAAATAGGTCTATGGCAGAGGGACATAAGAGTCCACATGCAGCATTAAGCATTGTCAAGCACATATACTGTACATGCACATATATAAAAACAAAATGAATATACAAATGTCAATCCCACAAAACAAAATTATCCCCATTCACCACTTCTTCCTCAGGAAGAGAGTTCCATTGTCTTATAACTCTAGGGGGAAAAAAACCAATAATATGAATCTGTCCTAGCAAAAATCTCCCTAATTTTCCTAGAGTGGTCAGCCCTGCCCATGTATAGTGCTTTATGAATATCACTGGACTGTGGTTTAGGACAATCACCACGTGTAATTATTTTTGATTCATTTTGCAGTCAAGAAGTGGTCAGTGTGTTCTAACCCTTACTTGTTTCTTTGTAATTTTTCACATTGCTTTTAACTCATCATTATCATTTTCGTTGATTTGCAAATTGGCTAGGAAATTTACAAAATAACTGATTTTTTTTTTCTACTTTCATTGTAATATATATGTAAAACTGTATTATGGTTTAGATTATTTTTTTTTTTTTTTTGCTTTCTGAAAGTAGTGTCAAAGGGTTTTTTTTTTGTTTTTCATTTGGGAAATCTTTGTTAGTGCTCAACTTTTTTTTTTTTTTAGCTCATTCAATTTTCACCTTAACATTTGTCTCAGTTTGATGGTTTTTGTGGCAAAAGTAAGAAGAAGAAAAAATACTTTCTACTTGAGTAAGTTTTTTTTGTCTCCTTTTTTTTTTCTAAGCTCTTATACATTGAATTCAATGATACGTTTCTTAAGACAATAAGAAGAACTTGTAAATAGCTTTTCTTTCAGTATAAATATACACATGTGGGGAAACTTCTTTTCTTTCTTTAGTAACATTATGGTGTTACAAGACAAAAAAAAACAGTAATATCACCATCACATATCTGAAGGTAATCGGCTTCATAAAGAATGATAGGAAGAAAAGAAAAAAAAAAGATAGACGCCACCAAACCAAGTGTGTTAGTGTTTGTTAATTCCTCCTTTGTGCCCACCTAACATGTACATGTATAAATTGTATATATAAATACATGGTTAGATAGGGTCCATTTCATTGTAACCATTACAATAGGCAACACACACACACACCCTCTCAAAAAAAAGGAAATAGTGGTCACCATTTGAAGCTTGCAAAAGGTTCATAGGTTGGTTGTCTTATCTGGTGGCCAATTTTTTTTGTCTTTTCTAGATTACTTTTTTATCTTCCAAAAATCAGAAATTTGAGATAGTTAAGTTCACTTGCAATTGATATAACCGACTAACTGGTTATTCTGAGTTAAAAACTCGCAAGCATTTTAGAAATAACAACAGTAACTGAATCACTTAATTAAGTAAACTGGTTGTAAAGTGTAAACGAATTTGATTGTCTTTTAGGAGGCAAATTAAGAAACACTTGAGGGGAAGCTAGAAGGGTGACTCAACCACTTGAGGGTATTTTCATTTTGATACCTTTTAAAATCTTTTTTTTAACAGTTGGCAACTTGTCTTTAAAAAAATATTTTGAAAATATTCTAAATATGAAAATACTATTCAGTGATTGAGCTGTGCTGTTTTAGTTTCTTAACACTTTAATCTTCTTTTTATAGCTCGTTTTCACTACAAAAATTAACTGTAGTTACGTAACCAAGGTTATAGTTAACTGCAGACAAGCTAGAAGTGGTATTTTTTGTGTTTCTATTTTTAAGACATTTAGCTGTGGTTAAATGATTTTGTGTCACTTCTTGTTTGGCTCCGCTTCATTTTAAAAACGTTGTGCATTTTGTGAAATTTTCACTCCTCATTCAGTCAAAAATTGAGTGCTCTCACTATCCGCCATGTTGTTTGTAGGCTAAATTTGTTTAAACACAGGAATTGACATATTTAACTATTTAATAATGTGGTTAACCAAATTGTGTCAATGGAATTGAGTTAAATCCGTTGTTCTCGAAATTTAACCATGGTTAATGTAACCACATTTGTTTCCACTAGAAAATTAACTATGGTTAGCCTTTTTAACTGCAGTTAATTTTTATGGTGGAAATGTGGTATCAGTGTTGCTCTTCTGAAACTGTAGAACGACACAAGAGTTAGAGAATTAGGTGTTCATAAAACATATTAAAGGTATTTTCACGTTGATAATTTAAAAAAAAATGTGTAAGTTTAAAAAGGACTAAAATTTAGTGGTCGTTTAAAAAAATCAAAAATCGAGAATTTTCTATCTATTCTGAAAGTTACATGTGTGACGAGGCTGGCCCTTTGGCACCACCATTTTGACGTGGTGGTGCCGGCTCTGAACCATCCCCTGATTGAACCACGTTGGAATTTATAAATTTAAATGAATAAATGAACCGCTTTTTTTCTCAAGGTCAATTATAAGTTGCACACTCCCCATCCAAGAACCCCATGATATTAAATTGGAGAGGGGGAAAAGGTTGAAAAGTGTAGAAGGGGGAGAGAGAGAAACGTGGAGGATGAAAAAAGAGGGAGGGGTGACTGAAATTAAAATGAAAGGAGTAAAAAAGGAACAAACGACGCGCATGCTCACACCAGAGAAAATGAAAACCCATTTTCTCTTTCAAATATAAAAAAGGGGAGGGAATAATAGTAGCAAAATTAAACTAGAATTTATCACGGGCAATTGTGCCCAGCATTTGAATTTCTTTTGCTCCGCCTTTTTATGAACCTCATCAATTTCTAATTGGTTTGTTACTTGGTCTGACGTCATAAAAGGGCGGAGGAAAAGAAATTCTAATGTTGGGCACAATTGCCTGTGAATTTGGCTCCCGTCGTTTATGACGGGTTACCCCATTAGTCTTAGAAAATTTACTCATGAATTATTTTAACAAGGATACATACAGTATGTGAAAAGTGGATGTATTTTTAAAAGCAATTTTAATGAAAAAAGAAACTAACGCATGTTTTTGACAATTTTAAAGAATTGTAAAAAAAAAAGTTTATTTTGAACTATATTATTTTAGAATTATATTTAATACAGCCGTCTACTGTTCTAGTTTCTAAAAAGAAATAATTGGTTCGTTCACACGCAGATAAGTTGTTGCCACATGAAGCTAGCAGTGATTGCCATTTTACAGGGGGGGGGGGCAAAAATACAGCAATTATATTTTTTTTTTCTGCTTGTAGACTTGATTCTAACTGAACGATTTAAATATTAGAAATATATGAGTGATTGTAAAGATTCTTGTTTATTATTCAATAAGAAGATAACCATTGCCTGGACATCATTGAAATTGATCCTCGATATTTAAAATATGTCTATTGTGTAGTGCTGACAAGTGACATTGAAATATGAGTTACAGTAGAGATGGGGATATATTTAGATGGTCTTAAAAGAGCTTTGTAAAGTATATGAAAATGGTAAAAGATAAAAAAAGTAGTTGAGTTGCTTTCAGTTAAAGTGTTTTCCGGCTTAAAATTGACAACGCGAAGCTTTTTGAAAAGGTGGATTGAATTCAAAAGCAAATATTATACAACAAAGATAACTCAAGTGAATCCATGTAATCTTATATTCAGGAATTTCTCATGGGCTTTTCTAGAAAAAAAAAGTCGCATGTCATTTCATAGCTTTTAGGACTCCTTCATATATAATATATATATATATATATATATATATATATATATATATATATATATATATATATATATATATATATATATATATATATATATATATATATATATATATATTATATATATATATATACAAAAAAAATATTTAAGGTGATTCTTTACATTTTCTAATGTAAATATGTAATCTTCTCATTTGCAAAATCAAATTTTATTATGATTGACTTTAAACTTTGTTTGTGTATCAAGTATAAAAATATATAACCTTATATTAGGTTTGGATTTTTTTTTTGGCAAAAAAAAGGGGTTTAAAATTGATTTAGTATTGTTGCGTGTAATGGAGTCCAATGTTATTATATCTCTGCACCTTAGTTTTTTATTTCTTTCATTTTCTGTATTCTTATATATCTTATATCTTATGTAATGAGAAGTTTTTTTTCTTCCATTTTACGAGCCACACTTTCTTTCTTTTTATTATCTGCTTTTGTAATGTCCATTTCGTTGGTCATTGGTGTGGTCAGTTATGTTTTTCTCTTCTTTATGTAGTCAGTCTCTTGTCATCTCTTAAGAAAGAAGGGAAGTCTATTATTTTTTTCTTCTTCTTCTTCAAAAGGTGATATGCAGTCAACTTCGACTAATTTTGGTCCACTTTTTTGTATATTTTTCTATTTGCTTCTATTTTCGTTTGCTTGGAAATCAACTAAGTTATTACAAAAAAAAAGACCAGATGTAAATTTAATGTAATAAATAATCATTACATACAAATTAATTATTAAAATACAATAATATTTACTATATTAATAGGCGTTGGGCGATTTCAATTGCGCCTATAGAAAAACAAACTTTGACACAACATAGGAATTTTTAAATAATAATAAATTAATAATTATTTTAGAAATTTAACAATAAACTAATAATTATTTTTGAAAATTAAGAATAAAGTAATCGTTATTTTAAAAAAATTAAGAATAAATTAATCGTTATTTTAAAAAAATTAAGAATAAATTAATCGTTATTTAAAAAAATTAAGAATAAATTAATCGTTATTTAAAAAATTAAGAATAAACTAAGAATTAATTTGGACAATTAAATTAAATTTACTCTAACAAATAAAACTCGAATAATTAATTAGTTAACTTGAAAACTTTCCAAACTTTTTATTATCGGTTTCTTTCATTATTCATCTAGAGGCCACAAAAAACCAAAAATTTCATTTAAAAAATGAAAAGCAAACAAAAACTGCTGATAAAGTTGCAAAATACAGCATTTTTCCAATAAAAGATGAAGCATAGAATCATAATAATTGTATCGGGTATTTATGAAATTTACTAAAAACTAAAAAAAAAAGATTACAGAAATACAGTGTATTTCAACATTCTTAGAAGTCCTCAAAAGCAAAAAAAAAAAACTAAAGCTCCTAATAATTTACCAAGAAAACATAAAAAAAATGTTCATCACATGAATGAGAAGTTCATGAATAAATTTTTAATGTCAAAAATTATAAGTAGTTAAAAATTCAAAACATAAATTGTGTTGTTTCTTGGATTTTTAGTGAAGGGGTTGGTTCCATTAATATACAAAACACAGGATGTAAATATAAATATAGTGTACCATATACTACTGTACATGTAAGCAAATCAGTGTTTTTCAACGGTTTGAGAATTTGATGAGAGTATTAAAAATGCAAAGCTTTCTGGGTTTGTCTGTCTACACTGATGGAATACGTAGAATATCATTTTATTTCATGGAAATTTAATGAAATCGTTGAAAGATGATAAAAAAATATATGGGGTTTAATTAAACTATACTGAAATCATTGAAATGCATGGAAAATCATGAATTTTATTAAAAAAAATCACGATTTAACTATTGATAAAATTCTCGAAATGTACGGAAAATCATTAATTGCATATAAATTTCGTTTACCCTGATTCACTGATGATTTGCTAAAATGTTTACAAAATCTTGAAATTTATGGGAATTTCATTAAACTGTTCGAACTTAATAAACAAACTAGTGTTTAACTATACTAATAAAATTCTGAAATGTATGGAAAATCATGAAGCGCATGATAATTTCATCAAATTGGCGAAACTTGTTTAAAACTGAGTTTATTTAAATTGATTAAATGAATTAATGAATCCCATCTTTGCTTATTTAATCTAAAGAGAAATTATTAAATTCATTTTAATTTTTGTTTTTTGTTGATTTCAAAGGTCCCATGTGATGAGGAGAGTTTGGCTTCCAATAATAATAACAGCACTGATCTGTCATCATTACAATTGATCACCATTCAAGATGGGGATGGTGTAAGGTCAGTAAAAAAAACAACAAAAATACATAATTTTTTTGAAAATTGTTATAGGCCTAATATATACAGCTATAGAAAAATAAATACCAACCAAAAGATTATCAATCACACACTTTATTTTAGAGCTAAAACTGTATGAAGAGATTGTTGCCATGTAACAATAAAATACTAGAAATTGCCAATCTAAGTCAAGAATTAAACACGCCTAATAAAATCTCACTGAATTCCAGTTTGTAAAGCACGCCATCCATATATGCTTTGCGTGCAAATGAACACAGAATTATTCTAAATATTCTAATTTCTGCTGATTTTTCAGCACGCGTGATTCTTCCTTAAGAGCCTGTGAGCCTTAAGAGCCTAAGAGCCTAAGAGCCTTAAGAGCCGTGTGACGCCATTTTGAATATTAGCAGATGACAATTATAGTTCCACTTTTCGCCGTTTAGTGGCGCCCCACAGCTAAGCCATTGAAACCAATGAGAAAGAGAAATTCCTATTTTAAAAAATACATGGTTCAGACAAATGTTTTGTTTTCTGCAATGAAAATTGTTATTTTCAAAATTTAAATTGCAATATGTACATAACAATATTGCTCATCTAGTGATACGTTGGTACAAATTTATAATTAGTTTTTCTATTTTTAATTTCACTTAAAATCTCGTATTTTTAGCCCATGTTAAATTCCTATTTAAAAATACATGGTTCACACAAATGTTTTGTTTTCTGCAACAAAATTTGTGATTTTCAAAATTCAAATTGCAATATGTACATAACAATGTTGCTCATCTAGTGATACATTGGCACAAATTTATAATTAGTTTTTCTATTTTTAATTTCATTTTAAAATCTCGTATTTTTTTAGCTCATGTTAAATCCCATAGGCGACAAACGCTCCTCCGTTTATACATTTTATAGGATCAAACTTCCCACTAACAATAAATTTCATAGTACCCTAAAGTTTGACCACTAATTGTATACGAATCAAATTACTCACCATTGTAGATCAAAAGTTGCTCTTCCTTTTTTCAGTAGTGCATATTTACCCCAAAAAGAGTCGTTATTAAAATATACCCACTTTTATCCATCGATAAGAGAAAAAATGGCGGACAAAAGTGTATCAAAATTGATTTTTTTGCCACATGTTGACGTCACAGCTACAGAAGCGCCTACATGCGAAGATTTTTGTAAGTTTTTTTTTCACTGTAGGCTCTTAAGTATCATTGGTTTGGTTTTGGATTTGAGTTAAATAAAAATATGACTGTTGATAATTATAATTAAAAAAAAAAAAACTTTGTATACAGACAAAATCGACAATTTTTTGTTACAGAAATACAGTATGTTCTAAAATATATGTAGTTTTTTTATTTCAATTAAAGGTTCACAATGAATATTGACAGAAATTGATGGAAATTAACATGTAACTGTAACGTGGTTGCTATTAATTTTTTCATAGTCTGTACATATGAAATTATCAAAGAAATTCATCAATATATTTTTGTGAGATTACATAAATTATACTTGACAAGTTAATCGTTGATTTATAATAGATTTTTTTTTTGTATTATGTTTGTATTTTTTCTTTAAATTTATGTCTGTTGTTCTGTGTTAAATTATTATTGCTTCCTTTTGAAATGAATGATTTCAGTGAGTGAAAGAATGAAGACATATAATATATAATACTAAATCCATTGAAAGAAAGAAAAAAGAAGATAAGAAACAAGATTTTTGTTCACCAGTTTTAACATTAGAAGAACAGAACATGTGCCAAAAA
Source organism: Brachycybe producta (assembly GCA_036925085.1). Taxonomy (NCBI): domain Eukaryota; kingdom Metazoa; phylum Arthropoda; class Diplopoda; order Playtdesmida; family Andrognathidae; genus Brachycybe; species Brachycybe producta. The sequence goes on along the minus strand of JAUPFP010000016.1, from coordinate 2,971,523 downwards.
TTTGTTTCTTATCTATGTGTTTTTATGGAAGTGTTTTCAAAGTAGAAATGTGGTTGTCACAGTCGATAAAAGGTCTAATGGTTTGGAATAAGGTCAACTTTTTTTTTTCTTCTTGCGAAATGAATGGCATATTGCCTTGATATTGGGTTAGCCGCTTGCTAAGCTTCAAATGTTAGACGCCAACTTGATTTTAAATCCATCATCACTATGCAATGGACCATTTAAACGATTTTAGGACCTAATAATACCAAATTTTTCAACCAATCTACTCATTCACTGAACTGTCTCAAAGTTCATTCAAATAACCAGGGATCACCACTTCGGATTTCATGCTTTTCTAATGAATAATATATTTACTGAATGCGTTCAGTTTCTCAGCTTTTTTTTTTTTGATGAAGCTTTAAAATGTTTTATAAAACAGTTGATAATCGTGCTGTAATTACCTTTCAAGACCTTCATTAAGAAAAAAATGTGTTTTATAAACTAGAAGAGTAGCTGAATCAGTCATTATATTTCAAAATAAACTTTTTTATGAATAAAATTTAAAAAAATGTCGTTTGTTGTCTCCTTCAAACTTGTCATTTTCAAGCTACCATAAAAAGCTTATTTTAAAATATATCAGCACGTCATTAATCTAACATGATTCAGCTACTTTTCTAGTTTTCTAAATCACTTCCAAGTAAACGTTAATGTTGCTTCTGAAATACAGAGGGCATTCAGAGTTTGAGGAACGTTTTTAAAAAACTATCATTTTTTTTCGATTTTTTTTATATAAAAAAGTAATTTATTTGCTTTTGTTCATTTTGATTTTATAAAATATTTTTTAGTTTTAATTTGCATGAATTTCAATAAAAGCTACAGAATAACTAAAACTGTTTTCACACTAAATCACTTGTGATGGGTCGCGTTCGACTGCATAAGGTAGTCCGGCTTGTTACCAAAACCGACCACTCGAGTTGACTGCGGTGGTTTGAAAGTGGTCCTTGTATTGTTGCGCGAACTGCAAATAAAAAGTCGATTCGAGTGGTCGATCTTGGCGATAAGCCGGCTACATTTTGCAGTCGAACTCGACCACCTAAAGTGGTCTATGTGGAAAAAAAAAAGGCTCTTCGATATTAAATTTAAATGGTGTGTCATCCTTAAAATTAAGTGAAAAAATAAAACTATGAAATATTATGGAACTTTTGAAAATGCGATTTATGTTCATTCAGTTCATTGAGTTGAATGTTTATTTTATCTGATTGTTGTTTTCAGGTTTTTTATGGATGTCCAGAATGCAGCCAACAAAACTGCAAATCTGAAAATCATTTTGTACATTCTAAATAAAGAGGAGGAAGATGTCGGTGTGTCCACCTGTAATTCAAGTGGTCAAAGTGTTTTATCGGAAATTCTTTCAAATAGTAACGTGACTGTGAACCCTGTTCAAGTTGCTAAAGGTCACTTTATTATTGTTGGTAGGTAATTGTTTATTTTTAAAAAAAAATTTAAAGTTTTAAGTGACAAGTTTTTTTTCTTTCTTCTTCTTAAATTTGACTTTTAGTTACTTGAAGAAGTGATTTATTTAGTTTGCCAAAAAGGAAACAGATAAAAAGTGTATAAGATTTACTCCTTTCTTTTCAAAGTGCCTTTTGACGTCCATTCGTCTTTAGATAAATGCTTTGCAAATTAACTGAAATGTACTTAAAAGTAACGTTAGCGTTGTTTATGGTTGTCGCAAATGTAAAATCAATGCAAATTTGGAGAATTATTTTTTCTTTACTAATGGACGGTTTATTATTCTCTTCAAAACATTTGTGTTCGTAAAACAAATTTTAACTTCTGTCGCATCAATTTTAGCCTTATTGACTTGTAGAGGTTCTCAACATTTTATGAGTTGAGCCCCAGATTCAGTCAACACTTTAAAAGGCTTTATATATTTAGTAGCATTTTTCATTTGATGGAATCAGTAAAGCAAACGCAATTATGCCCTTTTTTTCAATAAAAAGCTGGACAGAAGCTAGAGTTTTCCAGTTAATAGTTAAGTTTAGCATCTGTCCAAAAGATCTTTGCAAAATCCGTTTTGTGAGCAGGCATTGTAATATGCAAATATAGGAGAACGATTGAATAGGGCTTTTTTTTAAAAGTTATTTCGCATTTCAGAAACAACATTAATAAGAAATTGAAAGTGTTTTAGAAAATGCACGAGTAAAGGATTTTGCTTAAGGGTGTTTTGATGTTCGGTTTTCACTTTTAAGTTAAGTTAGGTCAAAAGTCTGAAAAATCATTCAGATTCGTAAAATGTCACTTGCAAACAACGTGAAAACACCGTTAAGTGATTCAAGTCAGGGGGAGACTGGGAGAATAAAACGGCCCGAGAAATATAATTTGCCGGTCGGGCCCATAAAAGTGTCAATTTCTTTTGCTATTTTGTACAAATTTTCAGCTAGCATAGCGAGCAAAAACTTTTTTTTAACAAAAATGTCAAAAACTGGCAAAATTATTTTTTATTACTACAATATTTTTCTAGTTTACATTCTTTTTTTTTTTCGGATTAATTTTTTGGGGTGATTTTTAATTATGATTTTTTTATCGTCCTCTTATTGGAAAAATTGGCGCTCAAACTAAGCGGGTCCATCGGGAGAAAATGTCTATTACTTGATAAGCAAGTCCGCCCCTGATTCATATAATCTTCTAGCTTTTAAAAAACTTTTCAAGTATTTCTCAAAGGCGCGTTTTAATGTGGAATAATAATTAATTTACAATTTTGGCTAAAAATATTTATTACGTTTGGGGCACAAGGTCGCCCGCAAGATTGTTTAACGGGGCAGTGGCAAAGGACTTGACAATGGCTAAATTTGAAAAAGGGAGGGGCAAGCCTTCCTCCTTGCCAGTATTTGCTGGCTCCCATGTTTGACGCATATTGTAAAAATTGCAGTATTTCCAAGAGGATAATCCAATTATTAAGATTAGAATGCAACATGTTGCCATTTAGAAGGAACATTTTGCGATAATTTTCTTTGCCAAATGCCACTTAAGTAAGTACTGCTGAATGACACAAATTGATTTATTTTGTTTTTTCGTTTTTTTTTTCCTCAGGTGATTGTCACATGGGTGATGCTGTTTATCATCGGTGTTTTCGAGGAAATATCACTGTCAAATCTAATCGTTGTTCTCGTGGTACATTTGAACATTCTTGTACAGAAAAGGGAGTCTGTTTAACCAATAGCACTCAGGTAAATATAAAAGGAAAACACATCTTAAATGATATCGAATTCGATTGAATTATAAAGAAGAAACAACCAAAAAAAAAAATAGAAAATGTGACAAGAATTTGATTGAGAGAAAATCAATGTGAACTTATAACAATGTGTCACTTGAAGCCGCCGGGGTCACATTACTTACAAATTATCTGTACAGTGCTGTGTCACCTGTGTTGTAACAACTCAAATATGTTTGCACTAAAAATGTACTTGACAATTTGATGTGTCATTCATTACTAATGAGATTCTTTATTAATTTGCATACTAGTCACTTTTGATTATTGACTTTGTGTAGGCTCAACACAATAGTATTCTTCATAGGCGCCTGCACATATTGGCAAGGGGTGCTTGCCCCCTTGTAAATGCCAAATTTATTTGAATATGTAATTCTTATATTTTAAAAGAAAATGAAGTGTATGAGCCGCCACTGTTCAAGGTTATATTAGAAAGTGCTGTTATTTTATGGCTTCCCTTGCTTGCAAGAATTTATAAGAAAAGAATTTTTTTTTCCTCGCTGTGCTCGCAGAATTAGAAAAACTTTAATGTATTCTAAACTTTCGAAAATATCCTATGCTGCACGATTCCACTGAAACTCAGTGTATTTTCTCCCTGGATAACTCAGTGAAGAAGAAAAATTGATATTTAGTCGGAAGTCAAACTGAGACTTAACTAGTGGTGCGTTTATATCTATTCAGGTTCCTAATCACTGTTAGACATTGTGGCCCCTGAAGTTTTTTCTTGTTGTTGTTTTTTAAAACTTGAGGGCCTTGGCTACATGCCAATTGTGCTATAGGCTTAGTAACAAAAATAGGTGGTCAAGCCTGGACGTATTTGAGGCTATTTTTCTACCCTATGTGTTTAGTTTCAAATTTAGGCCTTGTCACATGCGAGAGTTCCTGAGTGAGAGAGTTCCTGTGAAACAATCCTGCGGACGCCCATGGCGTTATTCGAACCTTGAAGGTTGCCTTTCAGTTGATTGCAACTTCTGCTTAACAAAACATAAAAATCTGCTTTTTTATTCAAAACACACATACATGCAGTAATGTTACGAATTATGTTGTGTGTGGTGTTGCACTACATGTAGATTTTACAAGATATTGTTGAGTAATATGCAATACCTCCTTCACCAAATGTGATGGGCATTCATAAGGAGCTCTGTTTCTATTTGTGTTTTTTTGGGGAGGAGGGGGTTGGTTGTGGAGGTCAGAGGTCAGGCTGTATTTGTGTCAATTAACATAGATGACTGTGTTGAATACGAAATTTCTGTTGACGTGAGAAACATTTATCCCATTTGATGATGATGATGATGATGGCGATGATATGATGATGCCTTGAGATTTAAAATATTCATTATGAACTACTCAGCATTCATTATTGATCGTTCTTTTTATTTGATATTCTGGTAAAGTGTCAATGGTAAATACTGCGACTGATATTAAGGTAGGCTACAATATGAGAAAAAAAAAAAGAGAGAGAGAGAGAGAGAAGTTTATTTTTGCATTAATGTATGCACTTCGGCGATTTCTCATCTTCATCTTTGATGATGGCAAATGCAACTGGGATTAAAAGGAGTTCGATTGAAGTTGTATTAGGAATAAAAATCTATTTTCAGTGTTTGTGCAATATAAACTTTTAAAGTGCCATTATATATAAGCACATTTCAAAGGAAAAATTTAAAAAAAAATGTCTGTAAACATTATATACAGGGTAATGGTAGGCGCGATGGCTTAACAAAAATATCTCTGTGTTGAATAACATTGAAGGCTTTTTTTTAAGCAACTTCTAAGAAATAATTAAGATGGTTTTTATGAACAGCTGATTTTCAACTTCGATTTTTTAGTTTTTAAGTAAAACTTAAGGTGGTTTGAAATTGTAAACGCTTCTCAAACTGTCGTTATGTCGTTATTCTTTCTTTCAGGAGCAGTATTAAGAGAAAATAGGAAGTGTTTTAGAAACTAGAAGGGTAGCGCAATCACTTAAGTGTATTTTCATGTTGTTTATATAAAAAAAGGGTCTAAAAAGTTAAAAAAGAAAGTAAGCAAAGTTAATCGGGTCTTGTCTTGTTGGTGTAGTGGTTAGTGGTTGTTGTCCATGGGTTCAATCCCTTGCAGTGTGAATTATTTTCAAATATATTCAGAAGGTGGCAGTGGACAAACAAACAAACAAATTATGAAGTTAAATCGTCTATTTAAAGTTGGTTCATTTTCAAACTCCCATATCAAACTTATTTTGAAAGATACATCCTGATGAAATTTGCACTTGTGAGTGATTGGACTACCCATCTAGTTTACAAAACACTTTCAAGTTTATTTCTTAATGTTGCTTTTTGAAAAATGGAATAATCAGAGGTTAATAGGAGTTTTCAATTTAAAACGACCTTTAAATCAAAATAATTTAAATGACTACAAAACCGGTTGAAAATGTTAAAATGTGCCTTTTTGGTGCTGTGGCACTACTGATAACGTTTTCTGGCCACCACTGAATCTAATTTCAGTAAATGCACTTAACGGTGTCAAAAATATTAGACTCAATGCTGAATTATGTAGACAATTTTTTAGGTTAATTCTGTCTCTCTATTGCTACTACAGTGGTGTTAACTTTTTTTTTTGTCTTCATAATTTTGACACCAATTAGGTTAATTTTGCTGAATCTCAGTTTGCAACAGATTGCACTTTTAAATTGCTTCTTCTTTAAATTTGTGTTCAACATTTTCTTTATGAGATCATAATTTTTGATTCCCTTTCTAGCTTTTATCTTGCTATAGAAAAGATATTTTTTTTTAACTTTTTCAGATATCTTTTTTTGAGGGGTGTGTGGGTGGGGGAGTGTTTGTGGTTTATCGTTCTCGCTATTTTACCTAATTGCAAGCCCAATTTCAATTTGCATCTTAGTGCCCTATTTAAAGTTCTTTTCCTTATTGGCATACTTATAGGTTTCTCTATCTCTCAAAAACTTATAGGGATTATCATAGAAAATCGATAAAGTTGGGAAGTGGGAAGTCCCTAAATTGTATCACTAAACATCAGAAATGCTTTTTTTCTTTGGAAAAATTACATAGTTTGTTATGCTCTGGTCAAGTCTACGTGGCTTATAGCTCACGACTTATGCTAGACTGATTCAGGCACTTATTGGCTACAGATTTCTGGGTCGGTAATATCCGGTATCAATGCTTCACATTCTCTTCTCTCATATTTTTTTTTATCTAGAGTGGCTAGCAAAACGAACCACAAAAATTAGCCAGTACATTTCTCAATATAACATCAAGCATGTATAAACACATTTGAAATTCAAATTTTGGTAAATCTAAATTTGCAATTCACGATTACAAGTGGCTCTCGGGAGCCACCCAATTTTTAGAAGTTCTCGAGGGCGTCACTCTCTTTTGAGGTTCCAGGAGCTTTACAGTTTCCAGAAGCTTAATGGAGGCCTTCCAGTTTAGAATGGCTTCTAGGACCTCGCAGTTTTGTGGGCATCCCGGCACGTTCACAATTTCAATAGGCTCCTGTCAGCTTATTTAGCCAAAAAACTTTTTTTAAATTTTCAATTAATATAGTTCAAAATTTGTATATTTGTATATTTAATAGTGTTGTCAACAACTGGGTTAAATTACAAAACTAGTTGTTCTAGTTTTATAAATAGTATTATTAAACAAAACACATGTTACATACTCCACGAATTCTATTTTCAGTTGCGTTTTCAGTTTGAGTTTTCTGTCTGTGGAACCCTGCCTTTAAATTTATTTATTTTTTAAAGTTGCTTCAAAAATAAAGTTTAAAAGGCAAAAATAATCAATAAAATAGGGCTTTTTTTTCTGCGTTGAAACTTTATTCAGAATATTAAAGTTCATGTTCAAGTTTGCTTCTTGATTGTAGACCTTAATTTATTGTTCTTGGTTTTTATATGTTTTTTTTTTTAAATGTCACAACCTATTTATTATTAAAAAAAATCTTTTGTGAAAAATATTTCCGAATATGTATCGAATAAAATTTCTACGAATGTTGTTTTTTTTTTTTATTTTTTGGTTTTGACTTTATGTCAAATTTCAAAATAGGACCTTTACATGATGCATATGGTGCAAAAATAAATTGTTGAACAGCTTGTGAGTGAATTCTTACTATTAAGTTTTTTTTATACAGTTTCTTAAAATCAATAACAACTTAGAAATTTATTCGCTTCATTCGGTTTTATTTTTGTCTTTATAGAAGATATATATATATATATATATAGTTTTTATTTTCGACTATTGGGGGGGGGTGGAAAACTTAAAAGAATTTGTGTAAATAACTTTACCGATGACTTAGAACATAAAGACATAATTTCAAGTTGTTTCTTCGTTTTCTTTTTTCTCCTTTCTTTAATAAATCCAATCATCTATTTGAAATAAAAAGAAGAAAGGTTTTTTGTTTGTTAATGTAAGTCTTCGTTAAGGACCGAATTCAAAATAAAAACTTGACACTTGTGAATTTCAATTTTTGAACTCTTTGAGTTTCTATATAGAAAAACCTTGTTAAATTGTACTCAAAATAAGAGGGTTTTCATTTGTCAAAAATATATTTTAACGAGTTCAAATTAAAGTTCAATTTCCTTTAGTTTTCTTCTTGAATTGTGCCTTATTTATTCCTTTTGTTCATAAACAATTTATATGACAATGTTACAAACAAAAAAAAGAATCTAGCAAATTTGGAGCAGTTGGTTGTGTTTTTCATTTAAAATTTAAATTTTTTTCCGGCTCTGGGTTTTTGTTTCGGTTGAGAAATCTAACATATATGTCGTAGAAAATGTAGCTATTAGAAAATTCTGCTATTTGGTTTACAACTAGCCTTCTTTTCAATACATTAGTTAGGGTTGATATTATAATGGTTTATCACCAGCTATTTTTGATGAAAAAAATGGTTATAAATCAAGTAAATTAAATTTATTAACTTTAAATTTAACTTTTGAACCCTTAGAACAGAATTCCGCCATAACATAGCTCTGTTTAAATATTGATAACCTTTGAATTGAAACCTGCTTTGAGGATTCAAGTTGAGTTTCATTCTTGAATGTAAACATCAATTTTCAGGAGGTTTGTATTTAATGTTTGCCTACTTACAGGGGGGTACTTTTAGAAATCTATTTGTGATTCACAAGTTTTATTAACAGCTAATAATAGTCTTTTAGGAGCAAAATTCAGAAGAAAAAAAACTAGAAAGTGTTTTACAAACTAGAAGGGTAGCTCAATTACTTAAAAATTAATGTCATGTTGAAATATTTCAAGATGAACTTTTTTATAGGCAAAAATTAAAAAAATATATTGTCTGTTTAACGTTGGGTCATTTTTAAATTCGCATAAAAAGCTTATTTTGAAAGATATAAAACTAAGATATAAAAATACCCTTAAGTGAGTGATTGAGCCTACCCTTCTAGTTTCTAAAAGACATTCAAGTTTATCTTAATTGTTGCACCTGAAAGATAGAATAAATAGAATTCAAAAGGCGTTTACACTTTAAAAACCATCTTAAGAGCCAACTCCCACAAAGGCAAGCAATTAAGGTAAAAGGATTGTACACCGAGACTAGTAATAAGCCAAATAGCTTTTTTTTCTGATTAGCACTTTTTTCTTAAACACATAAAAAAGGGAACAATTGTCATCCATTTATATGTGTAATCCGTTTTCTTATTTCTTAAAGCAAAAAAAAAATCTTTTAGAAGTTTGGAAGATAAGAATTTTCACTTTTGGAGTTTGAATAGAAAAGAAATTACTTTCTGTGTGAACAAACCAAGTTAAGAACTGAATAAAATTATCAAGGGCTCTGCATAATTTTGAAAGAATCTTAGAATTTTTGTACTTTTAATGCTATTACAGTAAATATTCAGATTTTTTTTTTTTACAAATTGAAAATGGTAAACTAGTTAACAGATTATCATCTAATTTTTGAACTCATGAATTATATAATTGCATCTTGAGTGCATAATAATAATAAAATAATGTAAATTATATTTTAGTCAAGCCAATTTCAAATCTTATATCAAGTCAGATTAAATTGTAAATTGAGGTTGTGGAATTAAAATTATTCTAAATAATTTAATTAATTTGCGTTTCAGGTAATAAGCAAAATGCCTGTAACAACAAGTCCTAGACTCTGAGTTGTTTTAGGTATTTTTTCATATTGGTTTAGGAACAGCTTATTTTCCAACTTTGATTATTCTGTCTTTCAAGATGAAAATGAAAAAAATAGTGTTTTAGAAACTAGAAGGATAGCTCTATCACTTTAGGTTGTTTTCATGATGATATATATATAGATATATATATATAGATCTATATATATATATATATATATATATATATATATGTATATATATAGATCTATATATATATATATCTATATATATATCTATATATATATCTATATTTAAAAATAAAAATTATACAAAAATTAAAAAATATTGTCTGCTTGAAGTTGTGTCGTTTTCAAACACATAAAAAGCTTATTTTGAAATAAAATAATATATCAACGTTAAAATATTCTATAAATGATTTGGGCCACCCTTCTAGTTTCTAAAACACTTTGAATTTTTTTCTCATTTTGCATCTGAAACTAATCATTAAAAACCACCCTAAATAAACCTGTCAAATTGTTAATTGTGTAGAAACTGAATTGGTTATTTTTGCACATTGACTAGTGAATCTACAGAAAAAACTGTAATTTTTTACTGTTTTGACAATGATAACAAAAAATGGTACGCACAAAATTACATATAAAAACACATACATGCTGTACACACAGTTCTTGTTTTGTAAACCAGTTTCTAATGTAGAAGATGGTTTTTATAGAAAAGAGGAAAATTGATCATTTTGAGAAAAGAAATAAGAAACTTCCATTGTATGAGGAGCATGCGCATTGCGCACTGTATTCAATTGAATAAAAAGTTGGAATTGTCTTTCGGGAATAATGTGGAAATAAAGTTAAGTGTATAAAGTAGTGAGTTGGGTCAATGAAAGCAAGTTGACCAATCAGAAAGAAAAAAAAACCTTCTGTCCATTTCAATTTGAGTGCAACATGAAACAGGATAGATTGAAAACACAAGTCCTACCTAGAGAATTTATTTAAACCCAAATTCCACATAGAAACTTAGCACTTGAACTTTTAACTCGAACCTTCAGATTAGGATTACTTAATAAATACATATAAAAACCCTGTTTATTTGAGTACACTTATAAAAGGGGTTTATATGTTATGGAACCCTAATAAGAGAGTTCAAGTTAAAGTTCTAGTACCAAATTTCCTTTCTGAATTTGGTCCACAGAGAAATTAACAGGGTATTATTAAAGTCCCTATCTTGTTTTTATTAAATAATTGAAAAATATATGGAATTCATTTATAAAACAATTGATGGTTAACATTTACTGAATAATTAAGATGGTTTTTAAGTGTAAAACAGCCTCTTGAACTCTGATATACTGTATTATTCTGTCTTTTAGAGATGTAAAGAGAAGTTTGAATGTGTTTAGGAAACTAGAAGGGTAGCTCAATCACTCTCACTCTTAATTATAAAACTATAAAATTAAATTAAAAAAAATAAAGATGGCACTTATTAGCAGCCAAAGTGTGTATGCATTTTTGGGACACTTTGTATTTTCCAGTTATTTTACAAAAATAGATACTGACCTTATTGGCACCCTGTATACTGTTGTTTTGTGTACATTTAAGTTAATATTTTTGAAAAATTATAAGTTTTTTTAAGATGTGGTCACACTATGCAAAAAATTGTAAAATTTAGTAAACCAAAAAAAAAAATACACTAAACCACTTGCAACATATGTCTTGATTATAGATAATAAGCACAGATTTTTTTGTTGTTATTTTGTTGTTGTGAAGTCTCCAATTTGATTTGATTTTTCTAATTAGAAGATTTGAGAAAGACCTAAAAATGTTGTAATTTGTTTTTCAAAGTGGAAATAACATAATATTAACAAAGTAATAAAAAGGTCTTAAGAGAAAGAGATAAGTGTGGAGGATGTTGATTTGAGCTTGTGGGCTAATTTTCCAGTCGAAAAGTTATTTGCCAAATTGATGTTTGCGGCAATGTTTTCTGAGCTTATCTTAATGAGAAATATATAAAACGTTAGCAGAATCTTTAATGGTCTTTATCTGTTTTTATATACATATATGTATTTATATATATATATATATATATATATATATATATATATATATATATATATATATATATATATTAGTGTTATACATGTATATATATATATATATATATATATATATATATATATATATATATTAGTATTATACATGTATGTACACGGTTCTGATTCGATTTCAAACATGATGACCATAAATAATTATTTCAAGTGCCGCAGTCTAGCACCTACATTATCTCTCTACAGCATCTTTCCTTCTGCATTTTTAAAAAAAAAACATATTGCCAGATATCAGGAGTTAGAAAGTCCTTTTTAGGCCCGGTTCACATGGACCACTTTATGTTGTCACAAAGTAGCACCATGTAGTTATTTATGTGGCTTGCTTTAAACGAACCACCATTGAAAACAATTGAAGGAGCTGTCGGTGCAATTCTACTAACAGGCTGGCTTCGCCCACTCTTTGCCACTGTGGTGCAAACAAAACGGTGACAGTGGCTCTTGTAGACACTTCCATTGTAATCATTAGTTAAAAGCGATCACTTTATATGGCGATACAAAGTGGTTCGTGTGAACAGTGAGTGAAGTGGCCTAAAGTTTCATTCAGTCAATAATTGTATATACATGTATGAATATTAGAACAAAAAAATTGCAAAGCCTGGATCACACATACGTGACTACAAGTAGAACGTAGATGTTTTAAGATATTTTTTGTTGGTATTTTTTAAATTTACCTAATTATCACAATTTCAAATTCTTAATTTTCGTTTTTCACTTTGCGTTGAACGAAAAACCGAAAAAATTCTGACAAAATTTCAAAAACTAAAATAAAATCTTATTTTTACATATGAAAATTCTCTTAAATAGATTCGGCGACTCATGCTACTCTTCTAGTTTCTAAAACATTTCTACAAGTACTCGTTGTACTTATATCCTTTCAAAGGTCACAAAAATTCAGCAAAAAAAAAACTTAAAATTTCACTGTTCACTTATTGAATTTAATGAACAGATATTGAAGTTTGAAACTGACAAAATTTGACGTTTTTTTTTTAAAGTTTGGAGTGAAAATAAAAATTGCCATTTTTAAAATGTCATAAACGATAAAAATATTTTATTTTCCAATATATTATAACGAAATCATCTTTAGCTCATAATTTACAATTGTACTTTTCTATCAATAGGGTCTACTTTAAATTTGTTTTTTTAAAAAATTGTGTAACTAAAATTGCAGTTTCTTTATTTATTTATTTATAACATTATATCACTAAATGAAGTACGTATTTGTAAATGTTAAGTAAAAAAAAACACATTTAAAATGAATGTACTATATGGGTGTTTTGGTGGTTTTTACATCACCTGAAGTGTTTTTACACAGTTTGAGCCCTATGGCCAAATAAATACTTGAAAGAAGAAACACTTTATTGTCAAAAAAAACAGTTTATTTATTCATTAAAGAAGCTTTTAAGACGTGATTCTGTCACATAAATTGCTTCTAATTAAGACTTACTTTTTTTCCTTCTCATTATTTTTTATCATTTAAGAAATAATTTCTTCTTTTTTTAAAAAAATCTTTATTTTTCTCTTAAGATGTTTCCATAAGCAGCCACTGCAAAATATATAAGCAAATGAATTAGAACAATGAAATAGATTTATTATTCAGAAACAAAAATAATAAATTGAAAATGTTTTAGAAACTAGAAGAGTACAGTATTTGAATCATTTAAGCCATTTAGCCATTTTCCGCAGGTGGGGACTAGGAGGGGAATATGATCAGCTACCACAAGGACAGGCAATTAGAAAACGGAATAAACAGAAGTTGGCTCCGCCCTTTTTTATGACGAACGCAACTTCTAATTGGTTGGTTATTTAGTCTGACGTCACATGCTCCGCCCCTTTTCAACGTTGAACCACACAATAAACCAATTGGAAGTTGCCGTTCGTCATAAAAAGGGCGGAGCCAACTTCTGTTCATCCCGTTTTCTAATTGCCTGTACCACAAGGTGGGTCCACATTAGTAGACATTTACGTTGTATGTTGCATTCTTCGAAAATGTATATGAATGCTTACGAGTGTGGACGCGTGTGTGCCGCATATGAATGCACGCAAGATTTTTCGCCACGTTCAACTGCACGCGACCGTTCGTTGTCGGTTTGTGCCACAAAATATTTACATGGCAAAACGTTTGAATTTTTGGCAAAAATAGTTGTGTCAAATTCTACATCCCCCACACAACATATATTTTTATTAATGTGGACCCACTTTAAAATAAAATAAAAATATGTATGAGACCATTATCTCCAGAAATTTCTTGTCAAAATACTGTCAAGAATTATATATTCAACAATTACCAAAACAATTTTTAAAATTTAAAATAAGTGATTATAACCTTCATATAAATGGACTTTATCAGATAGATGCGTCACCAAACAACAGACATTGGCAACAAAATCAACCCAAAGTAAACTCCTCTACTCGAATTCTGATGTGTTGCGATCACCTCACATTGCTTTCATTTCAAAGCACCATAGATTTAATATTTGAATTATTCCACATGGAAGGTTGTATTGAGTTGAATATGAATAGGGAATACCTATATTTATTTCATTAAGGAATTCTGGAAATATGTGAGAACCTTTGTAAGTTTTTATGGTTTTATTGACTTATTTTAAAATTTAAATAAAATCGTTTTGACAATCGTTGGGTAAGTTTTGGCAATATTTTGAAAATGAATTTCTGGTGGTAATACGGTCTCTTTAATGTTGCCATCAATTTTAATTCCTTTTATCATTATTTACTTTATAAAGACTTAAAGTTGTTTTGTTTTTTTCTCTTTTTGTTCTGAAAATATCTTGAAGTTTTTTGACACTGATAAAAGTCATGTTTCCTTCCTTTTGTGCTTCCCCCCCCCCCCCCCATTGTTGTTGTTTTTGTGTGTCATTTTTTTTTTTGGACTCTTTTCATTACAGGTTTCATATACTTGTAGCTGTTGTCCAAATTACATTGGTTCTTTTTGTGAAGAATTTGATGGCTGTCATGGAAACCCTTGTAAAAATGGAGGATTTTGTATTGATATCACTGAAGGACATGAGGGAGACACTTTTCAATGTCTCTGTCCTTATGGTGAGTTACTAATAAATGACAACTTATTATTAAAGTATCAAATATTATTTTTGAGGTGGGTTCTTTTATTTTTTCAAGATAAAATCTTGTTAAACTCTTTATTTGTTTGTTTGCTGTCATAAAAATCACACAATTTAACAAGAAGAATTTCAACTAGAGAGGCCCCCTATATGAACACAATACAGAATTTGAAAACTTTTCATTATTATTATATTTTATTGTTATGACTTTTGGGTGTTGAGAGAGGGTTCTCAGATTTAAAGAGGAAATAGATTATAAAGTTTTTTTTTATATATATATAATGTAGGCCTATATATAAATGGCATTTTTCAACACAAAAAAAAGTAGAATGAAAAAAATATTATATGTATAGTTGGACAAACAATTCCAATGTGTCAACACTTTTTGAAAGTGGCTCTAAAATTTTTCAAGCCACAAAGGATCAATTTTCGCTTAGTATTTTTTTTTCTCGACCAAAATTGGTATTTCAACCATCATTAAGCGTTACAAAGTGCTGACAGTTTTCTTTTTTTAAAGCTCCTAACATCCATTCGTTTTCACTATATCCATTGTTATTCGGTCGTTTTGCCACTCTCGTTTTAGTAAATTACATTCAAACTTTTGGTATGTGTGTATGTCTTGAAAGTTTTAAAGAAAATGTCACATGAATGTTTTCTTTTTTTGGTGGCTTAGTTGTCCAATAACAACAACTTTCAATAGCTAGCTGCCTTAAAAGTTGACTAAAGTTCTTTTTAGGAGTAAAAAAAATATAAAAAGGAAAATTGATGTTTGAATTTTTTAGAAAGTTTTACTATTTTCTTATTTTTTTTTTTTTGCTAGTAGGATAAATT
The DNA here is from genome assembly GCA_036925085.1 of Brachycybe producta. NCBI lineage: Eukaryota > Metazoa > Arthropoda > Diplopoda > Playtdesmida > Andrognathidae > Brachycybe > Brachycybe producta. The sequence continues at coordinate 2,956,179 of JAUPFP010000016.1, read as the reverse complement.
GCTTTTTAGGTAGGTTCTTCACGATGCATGCATTTGTCCACATATGAACTCTTTGCACGCATCGTGTGGTTTCGGCATCAAAATAGCTTTTTGTTGTTGTTGTTGTTGTTGTTGTTGTTGTTGTTGTTTTTGCAACTTCAATTACAATTTATTATGAAGCATTTTTTTGCCATCTAATGCTAATCATTTTTATCTATATTTGGTATTTGTTTTAGGTTATTCTGGAAAGACATGTGAGCAGATCACATTTAAATGTGATTCTCAACCTTGTAAGAACAATGGCACATGTCTTGGTAATCAGACTGTCTATGCTTGTTCATGTTCTCCCGGTTTTACTGGAACCAATTGTGAGACCAACATCAATGAATGTGCATCAAATCCATGTATTCATGGCATTTGTGTTGATGGAGATGATGGTTACCAGTGTTTCTGTTCACCAGGTAAATACATTACATTACAGAATATTATACCACTATTTATTATCCATCTCAATAATTTGCCAACTCTTGAAGTCTCTCTTTCTCTAACCTTTAATAATATTTTTCATGTTGTGAGCGCACAAAACAGGCTACAAAAATGACCCCAAAGTGTTTTATTTACAAAAATATTAGTATGTTAACCATAAAGTTGGGGTGTGTCCAAACTGATGAAATGGTTCATAAAGAAAGGAAATGGACATTAACATTAATGATGTCAGCCAAGAAATGTTAATGGGATTGTTTGTTTGGTAGATAGACGCTTAAAGTGTTGTGTATCTGGAATAAAAAAAAGTGCATCAATATAGATATACTAAGGGTTCAGGTGCACTTTTGGAACATTTCTTAATTATGTCGGCTAAGTTTAATATTTTTTTAGCTCTGCTGTATTGCACTATTTGTCAACTCATGATTACTGGTCGGATTATTTAAATGAGAAGTCTGTTCTCTGAAAGTAGTATTAATGCTTGCATGTGCGGCAGTTAACAAATAGGACAGAACAATCGCAGGAAAAGGAGAAAAAAAGGCCACGAATAGGGTAGAAAAAGAAGAGAAAAAAAGGAGAAAATTTCAAACAGAACAATTCAATCAGAACAATATGAAAATATATAATGAAGTGGCTAATTTCAATAATGAAACCAATTATTTTTGGTTGACAAATAGTAGATCTTGCGAGCAAAGTTGAAAATCATTGCATTTAAATTTTAAAAATTACTCTGCAAGCAATCAAGAAGGCCTGTGGCAGAAGGCAGCATGCAAAATACATTGTCAAAGCCCAAATATATAAATCCTAGTATTGCAAGCAATAATTGCGATATGTTCTGGTGCAGCTGAAATAATGTATTGTCAGAAAATTAGGAACCCCATTATATAATTTGATTTTCATGCACGTGGGAAGTTCTGCAAAATTACTGGAAAACGTACAGAACCTCGTTTGCAAATTTACACAAATAATGACATTTTAGCCTTTTAGGAAATGTGTAGAATGCCTAAGATAACAAACCAATATACATTAGATAAAGCATATTGGGCATTATCTAGAATGGCTTCTTGTTATTATAGGCATTTTCACTTTGGCAGTAACATGCAAGTATGCAACTATCATAAGCGCTTCTGAAGCTGCTCTAATAGGAACTTTCTCTTTATGAGACGCCATTCTCGTCAATACTTTCACTACCGGTACTTACATTGTTAGTCATAAATTGAATGATTGATATAAAGAAATTTGAAACATTTTAACCATGAAAGGGCGCCTCGTAAATATATATCAACCTCATTGAGTCGTTTCATCCATGCCATTAATTTAGTTAAAACTTTACTATTTTCTAGTTTAAATAAATTGAGTTGTGAGCTCCAAATGTTTATTTTTTTCGCATGGTAAAATTTATAAACATTGACAGTAAACAGCATTGAAAAAAAACATTGAAATGTCTCTTTTTCAAAAAAAACTATTATCATTTTTTGTTGTTGTTGTTGAATTTCTGTTAAATTTCCACAGTTAACCCATTTATTTTGTTGTTTTTAGACACATTCCAGTTTGAAACTCTCATGCAAAGGCAACTAAGTAGATTTATTTTCTGTTTTGTGTTTCAGACTTTTTTTTTAGTTTCTTCAGATTTTCTTATTTCTTTTTTGCTGTTGAAACTGTGTCCACGAGAGTAATTAATTGAAAAAAACGGATGAAATGAAATTTCAAATCTTTTGAAGTGAAAGTTTTTTTTATATATATATTTAGAACCACTATATAAATAGTATTTTATGGTTTCAAACTCATTTTGTGGTTTGGTCCAAATGTTGACAGGATTTTTTTTAGATCTCTACTAAATTCATGTTATTTTATCTATTGCCTTCAAAAGGAGGCAATTTTCTTTTAGAAGTCCTAGCAATTTCGACTTCTGCTTCCCATTATACATTTATCCCCACATACATATAGAAGACTTTTTCCTGGTGAATTTGAAATATAAAAGTCTTAAGTATGTTTATTTCTCTCAGGAATGAGAGCAATATCTTTTTTGTTTGTTTAGTTTGTGTGATAAATTACAGAATAAATTTTATAAATGGTTATTATAAAATGAGGGAAGTTACACGGTAGTACTTATGTCGATAAATCGCAAAGTTATATCGCAATAAGCAAGCAAAAATGCGGTAATTATTCGGGAGTTAATCTTGCGGGATGAGTAGCCTACTCCTGGATAACCACGGTCAATGTTAGGTGTTTAGCACACAAACCACTTATTCTAGTCAATTTCGACTGCAAAATGAAATCGAGTTGTCACCTGTGTCACCAAGGTCTTTCCAATAGCAATACATTGCAACCACAGCATACCCACCGGTGGTTGTTTTCAACTTCAAAAGCCGCTTGTCTGCTAACGTCAGGTTTATTTTCTCCATAACAATACATAGTAACCTCTGGCCAGCCACCTGCGACACTATTTTGCAGTCGAAATCGACCACCAAAAGTGGTCTGTGTCACTGTGTGCCAGGGGCTTTAATTAAAAAAATCGATTTTTTTCAACTCTTCTAAAAATTTCCACCCCCACCCCCCTCCAACCAAAAAAAATCGATTCACAACAGTTGAATAGATATTTTTAATTATGTTTAATTTGTTTAGGTTATGGTGGCAACGACTGTCAATTTGAATACAAAGAATGCGACTCGAGTCCTTGTATAAACGGTGGTAGTTGTGTGGAACAAGTGGGTTCCTATGTTTGTAACTGTGGTCCTGGTTACACTGGAAACAGGTGTCAGATCAAGGTATGTGCGTGTGTTAAATGAAGGTTTGGTTCACACAAGAAAAGTAATGTAACAGCAATTTAAATGCCCTAATTTATAGTTGCTGCATTGTAACGTGATGCTTATGATGTCAGCGGTGTTGAAAAAAAAAAGTATAGGCTTGTGTTATTTTGTCTGATAAAACAAGGATAATAAAAATATTTAAGAACCCCTTTTGTTTTAAACTGTTGCAACTTGCAAACATTTGCTATCATCATTTTTTATCAGACAAAAAATAACACAAATCTGTTCAACTCTTCTTGGTGTCACAAGCTTGTGCATTTGTTCCTATTGTTGCTTGTTACATTTGGCGCTTATTCCAGTTGGTATTTGTTCCAATTGGTGCTTTTTCCAATTGGCATTTGTTCCATTTGATGCACCTTTAAAAAATATCACTGATTTATATGCAAAAATTACTACTGAACTAACTGAAAAGGTGTGACTATAATATGAAATTATTTTTACAGATTGATCTTTGTCAGTCTAACCGTTGCCCTGAATATAAACGCTGTGTGGATAGAGGAAGTAGTTATTCATGCGAATGTAAACCTGGATTAACGGGTTTGTAATGCCATCATCTTATGTTTTGTAATTAATAATCATTTATTGGTAATGAATCTGGTAATTGTTTTTGTATACTAGGTCCAGAATGTGAGGCCAAGTTTAATGTCTGTAATCCAAACCCTTGTTTAAATGGGGCCACATGTTGGAGCAGTTTGAGCACTTTCTTTTGTGCTTGTAGACCTGGATTTACTGGCGAAAAGTGTCAAGGTATGCACATTTTAAGAAACGAATTTTCTTTTTTTGTACTTGAACTTTCAGCATTGAAAACGTCTTTTGACGTTTTTCAAGAAGAAACATTTAAGGTGGCTGAATAGATATTTAGTTTGTGTGTGTCCCTCTGAACTGCACCACTGTAGTGACTAATGCTATGCTCCAGAGACGTTTTTGTACAATTTGAACACAAAAACGTCAAGACAAAAGCTTTATTAGAAACGACGTTACGAAACAATTCAAATTGTTTTTAAAACTAGAATGTTAAAAGATGATTATACTAGAAGGTTTCTCATGGTTAATATCTTAAAAAATGAGCATTTTATAGCAGTTTGAAAAATGACCAGTTTTGGGGTTTTTCATTGACATTTCATGAAAACTATTTTCGCTTTTTCAAACAGTTATTAAAAGTTTATTTTTAAAGATGTAATCATAATGTCTAAACTTCTATAAAAAAAATGGGATCACTTTTATTGAATACTTTAATTTTTGAACCCTCTGAACATAGGTTTAACTTTTAATGACCCCATTTTTAAGAAACCGCATTTTTCTGCATAACAAAGAGTCATTTTAATAAATAATATGGAAATAATTGTTAGTTATAAAAAAAATCCATGATTGCGATGATTTCATTATACGAGCCGTATTTTCAAATGTCTACTTTTTGTAAATCCTCTCATTTTTATTAATTGCAATTTAATTAAAACATTGTTGTTTGCTGAATTTTTTTGTAATTAATTTACACACTGACGTTTGCTGCTGTAGTTGTGTTTATTTGACTTGTAATGATTGTTTTTATGTATCAACTTTCTTAATTTGATGGATGAAATATTTCATTGTGAAAATGCTTGAAATCTAATCCTTTCTCTCTGAATTCAGTCATGAGTAATTTTTCTGCTTTTAATAATTATTCCACATTTCCATGCAGATTTTAGTGGATCTCTCACAATCAAATTACATACACACTTGAAAATGATTTTTAAGTTGATGATTGCAATTTTCAATCATGTTTTAATGGATTTTTTTTTTCTAATTTTTTTCAACGGACGAGAAAATTTTTAATTATCAAAGGCAGCATTTTCTATGTGTATATAGTTGGTTATCTAAGTTATAATTACTTTCATCATTTAAAGACAAAATAAATTATCTAATGATGATGATGATGAGACTACTCTTAGATAATTGAATTTGGAGAAGAAGAAAAAAAAACCATTGAAGTTCTCTTAAGAATATTAAGATAAATCTAGCGTCATTTGCTTAGGAAAAGATGAACATAAATTAAATATTAACAGAAATGATTTTTTTTGTTAAAAATGTCAATTAATGGTTCATTTTTGTAAATTGTAACTTTTTTTTTTCTTCACACAGTTGCGAATCTGTCAGTTAAAATGTTTTATGAGCAGCTGATTTTAAAATTCCGTTAATTCTGAGTTTCAGGAACAGCAATAATGATTAAACTGTATATTTGCTCGCTGTGTCTTTAAAACTACTGGTTGATTTTGCTTTAAGGCCAGACTGCATAATTGATTTCTGCAGCTTTAAAGCTTTTGGTTGCTATTGATTTCTTTTGCAAGAAAATCAGCAACGAAGTCAATACTGCATGTTTGCATCAAAATATAACCTGTAGCCTGCTGAAAAAAGGGATATGTTGCTGCTACAACACAATCAGCTGATCTGCGTTTTCACTTTTATGGATTCTGATTGATTGGTTAGTTAGTATGATCTGCTGCAAATATCAAACTAAATGGAAGCTTGAAAAAGCAAAAAGCAGCAGTTTGCTTTTAAAGACATATTGAAACGCAAATATGCAGTAACATGAAAAGCTACAAAAAGCAATGCAAACTTAGCTTTAAAGCTTCAGAAAGCAAATATGCAGCCTGGCTTTAAGAAACTAGAACGGTAGCGGGAACTATTCATAGTATTTTCATGTTGGTATCTTTCAAAATAAACTTTTTATAGACATAAATTAAAAAAAAATATATATTGTCGGCTTAAATTTGGACAATTATCAAACTGACTAAAAAGGTGTGTTTTGAAAGATAATAATAATATGAAATTATCCTTACGTAATTGAGCTGCCTTTCTAGTTTCTAAAACACTAAAGTTTTTCATAATTTTGCTCTCGAAAGTCAAAATTGAGGTGTGGTTTACACTTTAAAACCACCTTTAAGTGCATCACAGGTGCAGATTATAATCTTAATTTTAAATTCAACTTTGAATTTATGACTTTTAATTTATTCCATTTTTTTTTTCTCTTTATTTGGATGTTGAAAAAAGTTATTATTCATTGTGGCCCAGAGGCTGTTACTTTTCACGTCTGTTGGTTTTTGCATCTTTCAGTACTTTTTTATGAAGTTATTTAGGATTAAATTTGCATAGTATCTATATACAAGAGTTACTTTTATTGGGTTTTTTTTTGGCATGATAATGGGAAACTTAAGTTTATTTTGGCCAATATATTATGTTATCGTCAAATGGAAAAATCAGTCATTCAACAGAATCACTAGTCATTGTACAGAACAACCAATTCGTTTGTAAATCTTCACAATTAATATTGTTTTTATTCAATGTGCAGAAATGCCTCAAGTTATAAACCAATCTACTTTGAAGCGTAAAAGAGATTATCTAAATTGGCTTGTTTTTCAGGCTTTTGCGCTTATTGCCTAGAATGCAATTAATTGTGCAGATTTAGTAGTGAGTTGGTGGTTTTCTACATTAATTAGCAATTATGCAGAATAACTATTTTTTACTACTTTTATTGTAACATAAAAATATACATACATGATACAGCTATGGAAATTAAAATGCTTATTAAAATTAATTTAGCTTTAACATGGTTGCTATTTTTATAGCAACCATGTTAAAGCTAAATTAATTTTAATTTCTGTCAACAATTCATACAAATCTTTAGTGAAATTAAAAGCACATATATTTTAGAACATCTTTATTTATTTTAATTATTTTTTAGAATAATCGCAATTTTTTATCAACACAAAACCATTCAAAAGACCCTAGTTTATAAAAAAAATTAGATTTTTGCATATAGATTTTAACTAACAATTAAAAAAAATAACAAGACAAAATTAACAAATTTTTACATAAAAATGTTCGAAAATATGTATTTTTTATTTCAATTGAAATTTCCATGAAATATTAAGACAAATTGATAAAAAATTTACCTGTAAAGTACAAAAAATTTCAAATCGCATTTTGGTTGCTATTTATTTTACCATAGCTGTTATATGTAGAGTGTATATGCATGTATGAATTTGTGGTTGTCTGTCCATTTCCAACGTTTATGCTTAATTTGGTTGATTTTACAGATGTGTTTCATTTGGAACCAATTCCAACTATGACTGAAGAACATCTGCAAGTTGAAGTTCCAACCGGAATCCAATTAAGCCATTTCTACAATGTCTACATTGCTGTTGGTAAGATTTCATAATCATTTTTTATCTATTACACTATAGAAATGTCAGCTCAATATTACTGATTGGTTTATTTAAATGAGGAGCATAATTCCTGACTGTTGCATTAATGTATGCATGCTAATTTTTTGAACAAAAGGTGCAGAGATAAAGAGCAGGTCAAAAGCTCTGACTATGTACAGAAAATGTTGTAAGCAAATGTTAAGTAAATGTAGCGAGGTGATGAGACAAAAGGCCATTCGGTGGTCATTTATTCAAGGCCGTTTGACAGTCATTTTGACATCAGTCATTAGACTCATCTGTATGCAGTAAGTTGCGATACTTGACCAGAGCATAAGTAAGACCTGCCCTTTCATTTTTTTCTGCCCTAATTAGACTCTCTTAATAATGAGCTTGTAGTGGTTATGTGTACATGTAGGTAGGTTTGTGAAAAACTTGCCTTTTAAGTGGTGTACTGAAAATATTTATAACTTTAGAAAGACAAAATTAATGTTTTGAGACACTTGATGGAGATCTAGAAAATTACTAAATTTTTTATTTACAAAAAATTACTGAAGTTAAAAAGAGAAATTCCAACAAAATGTTGGTGAAATGTCAGGGACTCTAAGTAGAGCTACAAGGTGGTGGTTTAACATTTTACAATGACCAATTACAAAAATATAAAAAAAAAAAGTTATATTCCTCGTTTATATAACTGGTACGTTGTATTTTAGGGTGAGCGCAGACGACAGACAATGCCAGACAGTTGAGTTGGTCAGAATGAACGGTATACCTTCTTACAGGGCAATGCACACGGTCGACTAAAAGGCGGACCAACAAAAAAAGATGTTGACATATGTTCCATTTTTCCCACCGACCCGATTGTTGGTGGTGTGATGGAGGACCTGTACACGGCCGTGGACAACACACACACACGAACTACTAATTAGTCGGGTGGTTTATAGTGTTTACGTAGGTTCTGTACGGTGCGCGCGCATGATGGCAGGCATCCATGCACAAGCACAACCACGGACAAACTGGCGGTCGTGTGCGCTGATCTTGCTACAATCTAGTCCGTCACCGACTGTTTGTAGTCTGCGCTCCAATTTTATTATATATAGTATGTCTTGAGTCAAACAGTAATCTGCTGTTGTTTCAGTCAATTGTTTAATTGACTGAAAAATATGAACTAAATCTTCTAGTTCTAAGAATCTTTAATAATCATACTTTTTTTTATAAAAAAAAAATAAATATAATACTGAACCATCAAAACATTTTTGTTGTGGGATGGAGACTTAGGTTTCATATTTTCAGTACAAATAAATTTCAAATATTGTTTTTTTTGTACATAAACAATAAAATATAGTTAACGAGGCACAAAATATCTGTCATATAGCAACTTGAAATTGGACAAAATATTTTATGATAAGGACATTTTTGTAAACTACTTTTTTTTGGAGGGATTATGTGATCAATTTCTAGAATTTTAACTTTTTTTTTTTTGGATAACTATTTTTTTTTTTTGCAAAGTACAAACCGAAACTAAATACAGTTAACTCTTCATATCTTTGTACAGGATAAGCTTTTACATTTTGTCTTTACTTCAATGATGATTCGGTTAAGAGGCTACTTCGCAAAATTACTTCGAAAAATCCCCACAAAGAGTGCTAGCGTTTTTTTTTCTATTGAACCCATACACCCGTTAATTTTTAAAAAATACAGTAGCCGCAGTATGTTTATTTTTCATATTTAAAGTTGTCTAATTTTAATTTTTCAAAGTGCAATGGGCACTTTAAATATATGTTCATCTAGTGATAGAATGACACAAAATTGGTAAGTGTGCTTCTATTTTTTAAAAAAATATTTCAAAATCGCAAATTTCTAACTTTTATGTTAAACTCCATTGAGTATGCACTCATAAGAAAAAACATCCATCAAAATGTTGGTAAAAAATACCTAAAAATAATTTTTAAAAGACCACAAATAAACATCAGTGAAGGCAATAGATTGGCACACGTGCTGTTTTTTGGGGGGTTTTAATAAAAGTATAAATCATTTTTTTCATGAAATGTCAATGGATAACCCTAAAAGACGGATCCTTTTCAAACTTCTATAAAATGTTTATTTTTTAAAATATTTTAATGACAAAACTTTTAGCGTAATCTTCTACCATTCTAATTTTGAAAATAATTTTAAAAAAATTTTGTAATGTTGTTACTAAACAAAAATGTTCACTTGACGTTTTTCATCCACCTTGAAGCGAAGTATAACCGGTATCTAGCTTTAAAAACGAAGAGAACATTGCATCCTTTCGTTTTTTTTTTGCAGCTTCAATAAAAATATTGCAAGAGTAGAGAAGGTATTAGTTTTTATTGTTCGTTTAGTTTTTATCTGATAAAAAGTTATGGTCTCAAACAGGAGTTTTGTTTTATTTTAGGATTTAGAAATACTCCTAAAATATAATCCAGCTTGGAAAATTTTATGTGTTTCAATTTCAGTTTGTTTCTTATAATGAATTTGAATTATGGTTGTTGGATTCCGTTGCATTTTTCTTCAATGGCATATAAAAAAAGCTAATTTAACTATCCTTTAGGCTATTTTAATACAATTTAATTAGTGTGTTGTTGCTGCTGCTGGTTCTACTGTTGAAACTGCAACTGTTTTGCTGCTCACTACTTTGTTTGTTTTCAAATGTTGATTTTCAAAACGATTCTTGCACCTTAATTGAAGTGTGTACTACATTTATCGATTTCACTTGAACACATCTATTTTGTCTCAGCAGAATACCTTTACCAGGTGCAAATCTTTGAAATCGAATTTGAAAATGAATTCTTTTGAAGTACCGGTAAAAAAAACACACTTTTCAATAAAGTGCAAAATTTTCATCACACGTCTTAGGCCTCGGGGAATCTGGGATTATTCAAAGGTGTTTTCAAAATCACCTTTCGTTAGTAGTATGCCATATATACATACAGTACATGACTATTTTATTCAGGTGGAAAAAAAATATAAACGTTTCGTGTGGATGTGTATTGTGTGTGTGCATTTTTTTATCAGTTTGAGTTAGGGGTGGACTAACCTATCGGGCAATCAGAAATTTTCTTTTTGGACCGAATAAGTTTGAGGTCTGGAATTTTTCATTATAAAGCCGATTTTGTGATAAAATGTGATAATCGTTTAAAAATCGCACAAAAAAATGAACCAGAAATTGATGTTTTTTTAACATTAAAAACATAAAAAGGAATATATTTTGTGGCGGTGGAGGGGGTGGATGGAAACAGAAAGTTGGAAAATAATTTCGCTGGTTCTACTCACTTTATTTTTTAAAAAAAAAATTACTCGCTAAGCTTGTTAAAAAAATTAGTGCAAAATAGCAAAAAAAAAAACAATTTTATAGTGATAAAATGAAAATAGAACATAGTTAAAAGGGTGGGGCTGTAAGAGTTTTTTGGAATTCGTTAGGGCCAAGTAAAAATAATTATTTGTCTACAGGCCGTTTCTCTTCCAGTCCTACTGACAAAAAAAACACAATCACATCAGGTGCCGTACCTGATATGATTGTGTGTTCTTTGTTATTAGGGTGTTGCAAATGTTTCTATGGCCCACCCGCCTATAGGCTTTAGGCCACTCGCACATTGAGGAGAAACAATGAGTGTGTGCTGCAATCTCTTTAATTACCATAATAGACGTGTGTGTATGTGTTACTGTGTATGTTTTTTCATGGTGTGTAGCTGCGTTATGGTGTTATGTGGCTCTGTATGTGTCACTATGTGTTTTCTTTCATTGTGCTTGACTGCTTTTTTGTATTCTCTTTAATTATCTGTTTCTGGGTTGGTTTGTATTTATTGTGTTTGTCAAAGTTTGTATGTGAGGTTTGTACATGAACCTGAACAAGGTGTACAGGTTTAAATATTTTCTGAAAAAGAAAGCAAAATGACAAGGGGTCCTAAAGTAAAAGTATAATATGTAAAGAAATCCGTAAAATGCTACTGAAAGGGACACACAAATTAAGCCTCACTCTCTAACCGATCTCTGTGATAACATAACAAATGTGATCAGTGTTATAACTCACAAACACAACTACAGAACGTGTTTCAAAAACTTTAGAAAGGTGTTATCCTTGGTATACAACAAAAAAATGGTGGATATGTCGAAAGTTAACATTTCTATAATTAAATATGCTAAATCTTGAATAATTTCCCCTTTCAGTAACATTTTACAAATTGTTTCTATCTTACAGTATATAAAATAGAAATGAAGTTACTTTTATTAAAAGCTGACCCTGCACAAGGACTTTATGAACACCTTATATATAATTTTTATATTTTGAATGTTGACATGATATTTGAAAATATTTTTATGGCTCGCTTTGCTTGCAAGAAATTCTAAGAAAAATACATTTTTTAAAATAAAGTCTTAGTCGCTTATGGAATTGAAAAGGCTTTCATGTATTCCAAATATTCAAAAATATCCTGTAATACACAATACATAAATTATATGTAACTTTAGTGTATTTTCACCCTGAATAATTTGTACGAAATCTAGCTGAGACATAACATGACTTTTATGAATAGGTGACCAAGTCTGGGTGTATTTAAGGCTATTTTCTGCCCAATGTAGTCATTTTCATTTTTAGCCTTTGTGACTTTGTCACTTGCCTCCTCTGAATGAAAAAATACTTCGGGTGCCACTGCTGTGTGTGTGTGTGTGTGTGCATTGGATGTTCACATGGGACCGCAGGTCACAGACGAGACTGACTTGCACGTTGTCTTTAATTAATCATCTGGAAAAGACAAACTTGTTCAATTTGCTAAACCACTGGTGGTGCCAGCTTCTATTCACAAACCAACACAATTTGTCTCCTCCTAACCCATATTTATTGTAAACAGTAGCATGTCCATAGGCTTATAAAATATAATCGATAATCATACCTTGGACATATAACATTCTTGCTGTTTAAAGCTATAGGGAATATGTTCCATATTTAATATAATTTTTTTTTATTTCTACTTATTCGATTATAATTTAATGACATTCATGCAATGGGAATTGTTGAACCAACTGATAAAGAACATCGCAAAGGCCCCAAAGTATTTCAGTGTGACTGTTGCCATAATACAGCGTGCTCCAATAATATATATGCACAATTTGTTGTTAATAACTGCCATGTTTTTTTTATTCTTCTTAAATTTAATTTTATAATTAAGAATAAATGTTACAATAAAGATTATGATATTACAGCATTGCATGTTTTATCTTGAGATAATAATGCATCATTTAAATGATGCATTTTCATCTCAAGTTTTCAAAATGTCACCCATTCGCATTGGTAAGAAACTGATCTGCAAACTTCAATGTATATTTTGCAATTCTGGGATAATTTTCTTTTATTACTTCCAATTTATACATTTATGGCAAGAAATAAAATCGTCGCAAAATTAAGAGATACGTTAATTGATGTTGGCAAATCGGTTTCTTACCGATGTCAGCAATGCCTTGATTAGAATGGAGGACATTTAGGAAACTTGAGATATTGCACCATTGTCACAATTTCAGTTTTTTTTTTAATTATAAAATAAAATTCAATTTTAGAAAACAAACATGGCAGTTATTAACAACCAAAATGTGTATACATTTTTTGGGAGACACTGTATATATTATAATAATAAAGTGCTTGTATGTGTGTATGTGAATACATCATGCACTTTAAGAGTTTTATCTTAATAATGCCTGTGATGTATGATGTTTTTTTTTGTATGTGTCTGTGTTTCTTTCCCTTAGGAACTTTGGCTTCCGCCTTCTTTATTGTGTTGGTAGTTGTCGGAATTTGCCATTGTCGTATTCACAAAACCTATCAACGTTTTGCCTTCCGGAAGTCCAGAAATTGTTCCGAACAAGACAACTGCAAACGGTTAGTTTCACATGAAATAAAAAAAATAAACAATTGACTTTTGCAGGTAAAGTATTAAAACATGCTGAAGTTAGAATGGTGTATTTATCTTGGTTTGTATGTGCACCATTCAAACAATTGTTTTCAAAATTTTATTTGAATTATGTGCAGTTCAGTTGCTTTTTTTGTTGTTTAAGAGCCTATATGTGTGACGCCATTTTGAATATTAGCAGATGACAATTATAGTTCCACTTTTCGCCGTTTAGTGGCGCGCCCCACAGCTAAGCCATTGAAACCAATGAGAAAGAGAAATTCCTATTTTAAAAATACATGGTTCAGGCAAGTGTTTTGTTTTCTGCAACGAAAATTGTTATTTTCAAAATTCAAATTGCAATATGTACATAACAATATTGCTCATCTAGTGATACGTTGGTACAAATTTATAATTAGTTTTTCTATTTTTAATTTCGCTTAAAATCTCGTATTTTTAGCCCATGTTAAATTCCTATTTAAAAATACATGGTTCACACAAATGTTTTGTTTTCTGCAACAAAAATTGTGATTTTCAAAATTGAAATTGCAATATGTACATAACAATATTGCTCATCTAGTGATACGTTGGTACAAGTTTATAATTAGTTTTTCTATTTTTAATTTCATTTTAAAATCTCATATTTTTTTAGCTCATGTTAAATCCCATAGGCGACAAACGCTCCTCCGTTTATACATTTTATAGGATCTAAATTTCCCACTAACCATAAGTTTCATGATACCCTAAAATTTGACCACTAATTGTATACGACTCAAATTACTCACCATTGTAGATCAAAAGTTGCTCTTCCTTTTTTCAGTAGTGCATATTTACCCAAAAAAGAGTCGTTATTAAAATATACCCACTTTTATCCATCGATAAGAGAGAAAATGGCGGACAAAAGTGTATCAAAATTGATTTTTTTGCCACATGTTGACGTCACAGCTACAGAAGCGCCTACATGCGAAGATTTTTGTAAGTTTTTTTTTCACTGTAGGCTCTTAAATGAAATTCAAGCAGAAAATGTCAAATGCCCCCTTCGACATTTACAGATTTTCACTACCTTGAATTAATATTTTTTTTGTTTCAATGCACTTTAAAATTATGTTTAATTTTCATTACTTTAAATAATTTTTTTTTTCATTACTTTAAAATGTATTTTTTTTATTAATTTAAACAGTGAAAAACGCGAAAACTGAAAACAAGAAATAAGTTTTCAGTCCATTTCTTTTTTCTTTTATCACGAAATTAAATATTTCGGTCGTTATCATTTCGTATTAAACTGTTTCCACTGTCAGATTTGTCTCTTTTATAATTTAAAATAATTTTTTTCTATTCTACTTTAGAATAATATTTTGTTTTTTAGTACAATTTTTAACAGCCTAACGCGAAATGAAAGAGACCGAAATATTTATTTTGTAAAGGATCGGACCAAAAATATATTTCGTGTTGTCTGATTTTTGATCATATTCGTTTTTGTGTTAAAAGATTTTCACTTATACTTCAAATTACCAGTATATTTTTTTATTTTTCAGTAGGCTTTCTTTTAATTTTTTATTTATAGTTTGCCTAAATGCACCATTAGTAATATAACAAATTTACTGTGAAATCAGGAAAGAAAACGACCAACTGTCAGAATACGTGAAATATTTTATTTATTCTGTGTTTGGTTTTTAAAGTGACCACTAACCATAGAAAGTGGACAGTGACCTTTTTTGATCCTGTATATTTTTTTTCTTCTGAAGCCAAAAAAAAATGTACCAAACAAAATGACGATCTCTTAACATATGATTTTTTTTATTGCAATTTTCAAACAGATTAAAGTTTAATGTTGACAGTGACTTGTGTACACAAGTTCATCAACCATCATTAGATAACCTTTACGATGCTTCAGGTCTGGATTTTGCAGACACGTTGGAAGCGCCACTCATAAGTATTGCAGCTAAGTCATAAACAAGGGGGCAAATAACAACAAAAAAATGTGTTTAATTTTGGCAAAAACGAACTTTTCTTGCGTTATTTCAGCTGCGCAATGTTTGTTCTTTTTCACTTGGAATAAGTGCAACACAAAAAAAAACACGAATAATGATTGATTTGGGTTGCGTCATTTTTATTATCAGCATCATTAATTAATGCCTGTTGTATTAGTCAAAAGGTATTCATATCTTTGTGTTTACAAAACAAATGTTTTGTGTTTTTTGTCATATGATTTTTGCTTTGTCGTATCTACATGTACATACATTTATATTCAACTTCCAAAAAAAAAATCCAAAATTACTCTTACCCATTTTATTAATTAAGTTATAAATATGAAATTTAATCGCCTTGAAATTTAATATTAAAGCGAAACAGATATTAGTAAAAAAAAATAATTACAGTATGAAACATTAGATAATTGTTTGTTTTTCCTACATATTGCAATTAATATTGCCTTAATGACAACATAACAGAAAATGGTTTCACTGCATAACAACAATTTGCATGTAGTTTTAAAGGCATTTGGAAAGAATAATTTATGCTAATTTTTATTTTTTTAAAGTATACCACATGGTGAAGTTGTAGTTATAATAAAACTTAATTATGAGAGACACACTGAAATAATTTAATATAAACCTTTCTTGTGTGTACATCATCGCTGCAAAAAAAATGTCATGAATTGGATGAATAAAATCCAATCTGTAGTTTGTTAAATTAACTAGAAATTTGTAATTTAGTTGTATTCTAGATGTTTGGAAAAATTACTTTTCAAGATGATTACAATTACTAATTACATCAGTGAAAAAACCAATTAAATTGCAAATAGTAAATTAAAAAAAATAATTGTTCATTTTCTCCTAAACTTATTTGAATTATCAATTACAAATCAGATGTGATACTGAAATGTAATGTCATCTAATCTTCTAATATCATAATTTGCTAAGGACTGACTCCCTCCCTCCCGTTGTGCACGAATGTTCTAGGAAATTATACACTAGAATCGTGAAAATTAACCAGTAAACAAATCTTTAGATGGGCTCTTTGGTAGGCTACATTAGAATTTTCAATTTTCCTCCATTTACCTCATTTTGTGAAAAATCTTGAAATTTCACCAGAAAGAAATGAACATATAAAGTTGGCAGCCATGAAAGCTTGCTTTATGACGACCAGCAACTTCTAATTGGTTGGTTATTTAGTGTACAAATTCTAAAATATTGTACATTTTGTACTTTTTACTTTCGAGAATTATCTTTTACTCCTGAATTCGTTATAGACAAGGATAGGTTTTATTTTTCATTTTTTTTTATAATTCTTTTCAAGTTGTTTTTATTTCACGTTGTATTTTACATTGTTTTCTTATTCTTTGATTTTCTTTAGAATAGTAGATGAATAAATTAACAGTGATGAATCACTGAGAAAAGCGACAGGTGATGAGACAATTCACATATATTTTAAATAACAAGTTTTTTTTAACCATTTTATTTTATTCAAAGTAATCAAATTTATAAATAATCAAATGAGTTTTATTTTAAATAAAACAATAAATGTTTTGTTTGATCCGTAGTATAAAAAACAACATCAATCCCAGTCATTTTCATCGACACTTCCGTCGCTATCATCGTTTCGGTTCTTCGTTCCGAGTGAAGAGAACAGCACGTCTCTTATTGCTTTTTTAGGAGGACGTTCGAGATCCGTTTTCACCGCACCTGTTTTAGATAACATCCATTCCAAGCCTTCAAAATAAGTAGAAAAAAAAAGTAGTTAAAAATAAATTATCTCTTTGATCAACATGTTCTTTTGATTAGATACCGTCTGTTGACAACTTCATTCCTCCAAATTCGTGAGAACCGACAAACTTCATCTTCATGTTTCCTTCGAAATACACAAAAATCGTTGGAAGATTCTTTTCTGGATAGTCTTTGATGCATAGACTTGCGATACTCCTCAAGAACTTCGTTTGCGGAAACTTTGGAGCCAACTGATTAAGATGTTGATTGATTAGAGCACACAGTGGAACGCTAAGAAAAACAAGAGCATCGGTATGATCGAATGCTTTAAGTAAACTTTTAAATTTAATTAAATTAAAACCAGAAGACTAACGGCCAAATTCTAAAACCAAAGTAAACCTTAAGAGGCTAGATACATCGTTTAGTTCAAAATTTCTCCGAATGTAGGCGCTGCGATCGTTGTTGACTGAAAAACGGTTTTTTAACGTTTTTTCTCCCGGTTCGAAGTCACATAATAATTAATAGAAAAATAATTTCGCGTGCTAACCTTCTAAAAAGAAAACATTGTGAAGCCAGTAGATTAATGCACGTAATAATTATTTTGTTATTGTTCTGAGTTGTTTTAACGGGAGTTCTTCAAATGTTTGGGTGACGGTTTTTTGGTCCTATGGGACTTAACATTGAGTTAAAAAAACGTAAGATTTTAATTATTATTTAAAAATAGAAAGCCCTTTTAAAATTTAGAAAAAGGAATAATCCTGAAGGCAATAAACACATGTAAGTACGTGCTAATTTTTCTGATTGCTCTAAATCATTTTTAATCAGAGTTCTCTTATCTTTTGTTGGACGGTGTTTTAGTCCTATGGGACTTAACATGGAGTTTAAAAACGTACGATTTTAAACGTTATTAAAAAATAGAAGGACCTTTTCAAAATTTATAAAAAGGAAACATCGTGAAGCCAATACATGAATGTATGTGCTAATTATTTTGTTATTGTTCTAAATCAGTTTTAGCGAGAGTTTTTCAAATGTTTGTGGGAGGGTTTTTGATCCAATGGGATTTAACATGGGGTTAAAAAAACGAACGACTTTGAACCTTGTTTAAAAATAGAAGGACCTTTTCAAAAATTATATAAATCGAGCACTGAAAGAACAATACTTTTTATTGCATTTTGCGCTTTACTGTATTTGAATTGAGCCATTGTGAGGCGATTTCTTGCAGTTTTAGTAACACTATATAAGAACACTCATTTGTCTCGTTGTCGTCTGCTCAAAACAACAAGATGGACGTGGATCTAGGCTCTTAAACAAAGCTAAGCTAAAAAAACTCTCCATAGACTTACCATGAAGAGATTTTTATTTTAAGAAACGCTTTGACTACAACAGGAAGACTCCTGGGGTTTAATCCCAACTTTGAGTGGTTTAAAACATGGGAGCAAATGTTCATGGCCGGAGAAATGACTATGAGTGAGTCACCTCTGGCTATGGTAGCCCCGGGTTGGACATAACATTTTGAAACTTCGGCCAAAAATGGTCGACCCCCCCCCCCCCCCCTCCCCTCCAAATCACTTGAGGGTTTTTTCAGGCTCATATCTTTAATGTTAACGTTTCATGAGCAACTGATTTTTGAACTCAAGTTATTTTACGTTTCAGAAGAGCAACACTAAGGAGACATTGAAAGTTTGTTAGAAACTAGAACAGTAGCTGATTTGCTAAATAGTGTTTACATCTTTCAAAATGAACCTTTTAAAGACAAAAAATTAAAAGAATAGTGTGCTTAAAGAAGTATTATTTTTAAACTGACATAAAAGGCTTATTTTAAAAGTGATTGTACTTTTTAAAACACTTAAATTTTTTTCCGAATTTTGCTTTTAAAATACAGAATAATCAGAGCTATATATGTCGTTGTTCACATAAAAATATAAAAAAAAGGTTTCAATGTGACGTACCCTTGTTGATAGAGATGAAGTACAACCCAGACTCCTTCTCCGGCGTTGTTAACCTCTCTAACGTAATCCTCGGCCGTTATCTCTCGTACGTCTCCGTAGTTTGCTTTCATCTGCGCCTCTTTCATCTCCATCATACGTTTTAACCTACAAAAGAGAGTCACAATACTTAAATCTTAACTGATTACGAGCTTTGCATGTATTCAATGGTCTTACCTATATGCTTGTAGAGCTCTTTCATCTTCTTCGTCATCTTCGTATTCTTCCAATTCGTCGAGTGTCATGTCTTTGAAGTCCTTCTCTGCAAACAAAGCATCGTTTTGGTCAATTACGCTTATTATAACGACCACCCACCGACGTTTTAATACTAATTCCATCGATTCCTGTCTTTTGTTGAATCGTTTCTTCGACCATTTTCAGAACATCTTCTTCTGTCACTTCTGCTTCCGGTTTTTCTTTCGGTGGAAGAATGTTCTGACGACGTAGGGCATCGTTCCATTCCGTGTCAGCGTTCGGATCCTTAAAATCAAACATATTAACAGATGAACATTCCATGTCCTTATATGGTAATCACCATAAACCATGACACTAAAATGAAGATTTCTCTTTTAAAATGCTCAAAAATCTAACTTACTTGCATGGCTGTTACGCTGTTGTAGTCACTCACTATATAATAAACGTAAAATATGACGAACAACGATAAATTCACGTTTAAACTCCTTTGTTTTGCTGAAAATTCGTTAAAATTTGCTCAATAAATGACACATGCAGGCAGCCATTATTGTTTATGACGTCATGTTACGTCATCAATTCCTGCGAATTCCTGCTGTTTTAGAACACATATTGCCATCTGGTGCCAAAGTATGAAAATAATGTTCTCATTGGATAAACGATCGCGTTCCTGATCTGTCTGATTGGTTTTCAGAGGAGCAAATGTCATAATCTGTTTTGCTCATCGTCGGCATCGAAAAAATGTACGGTTTTTTCTGATTGTTTCAAATCATGGACTCATAGGGGAGATTGATTAGAGCTACGTCATCTTCCATTCCCCTAATTGCGTTAGCTGCTCAGATGCCGTCGTTTACATTCACCTGTTGAGAAACTCGATTTGCCATCGAGGGGAATGACACGGAGGGATTAAATATCGCGTGGAATGGCAAGCTGTTTTGCATTTTATCCACGTTTTACTGGATCGCCTGAATTCGGTTTTATTTTTAGTATCCATTAAAAACGTGGATAAAAAGGAAAACGAGTTGTAATGCATACTGCTCAATTGTGAATCTTAGTGAATCTCTGTTGTTTCTTATACAGTAAAACGTCGCTTATCCGAAGGACAACATAATAATCCGAACCAGCTAAAAAATGAACATACATTTTGTATATTTTGTTTCTGAATAAATTTTTTGCTTTTGATATCGTCTTTTTATTTATAAAATACTATGTTAAAAATCGATTATTCCAACCTGTCTTGGAACCACTCAGTACGGATAATTTATGCTTTACTGGGGGGGGGGTCTTTAAACTACAGCCCGTGGGCCATATTTGGCCCACAACTTACTGTTGTACAACCCGCTTGAAATGCATGCAAATAACTTAAGTTTCATTTCATTTACATTTAAATAAATTGCATTTGCACTTGATAAAATATTCAATCTTTGTAGTAAGATTTTTATTGAATGTTGATGTTTTTGTCAATAGATGGCGATGTGAGCTTTTTTTTGTTGTTGTTACTTCGTGGCTCGCGCTTTTTTGCAAAATCTACATTAAAATAATTTACTATTCGGCCCTTCTCGGAAAAAGTTTGCCCACCTACTGTAAATGTTGCTTATACAGCAGTTGATCGTCACTTTCGTTTTGTGTGTTTGTGTTTGACGTCATCACTTTGTGTTATGTTTTCTCTCAAATAGAGGAGGAGGACGATTCTGGATGAAGAACGAAGAAGCCTTGATTGTCAACGAACACAGCACCAGTAGCAAGTTAGCAACAGAAAAGAAAAGTGAAAAATTAACAATTTTGCATCGTTCATTTTTTAACAAAAGAGGAAAACGATGACTATTCTAACGAAAGTGATTTCAGAGAAGAAATTCGATAAATTGGATGAACCATTGGTGCAAAATGAAGTGAATGAATCTTTGGTGAGAAGAGATGTCGACTTATTGTTTATTATTCACATTGAAACGAAAAAAAAAAGTGTCTCTTAATATTTCAATTTCGTAGGTCATTTTTTCTTCTGATTTTAATATTGGGGATATTATGGTTAATTACAATGGGATGTTGGTTTTATGTTTTGACATGACTCAATGCTGAAATACGTGGCCCTCTTTCTCTCTTGTGTATATTTATCATTGAATTCTGGTCTTACAAAGGGCGTCATATCAATCGTTTTCGTCATTTGTTAATCGCGTTTCCCAGGGTGTTTGTTTTTTTTTTCTTTCGCTTTTGCTCCAAGAGTCAAAAGTTTGCAATTAGAAAAAAAAAACTAGCAAAAATATGTAATAATATGCAAGAAATTTAAAATTTTGCTGGTAATTTCCTAAAATATGCAGAGAACCTACGCAGATATGAAGGATATTTGCAACAATTCTTTATATTTGCTATTAAAACCGAAACATTTTTGTAAAATTCTGTAGAAAACTCGTAACGATTTGCAAAAAAAAAATTTTTTGAAATTCTGCTGAAAATTTATAAAATTCTGCAGAAAATCTGTAAAGTTCTGCAGAAAATCTGTGAAATTCTGTGAAATTCTGGAGAAAATCTGTGAAATTCTGCAGAAAATCTGTGAAATTCTGCAGAAAATCTGTGAAAATCTGCAGAAAATCTGTGAAAATCTGCTGAAAATCTGCAGAAAATCTGTGAAAATCTGCAGAAAATCTGTGAAAATCTGCTGAAAATCTGTGAAAATCTGCTGAAAATCTGCAGAAAATCTGTGAAAATCTGCTGAAAATCTGCAGAAAATCTGTGAAAATCTGCAGAAAATCTGTGAAAATCTGCAGAAAATCTGTGAAAATCTGCAGAAAATCTGTGAAATTCTCCAGAAAATCTGCAGAAAAGTTGTGCAGTTCTGCATGAAGTTTGTAAAAGCCTGTGGAAAGTTTGCGAAATTCTTCAGAAAAATTATAAGATTCTGCAGAAAATTTACAAAAAAAAACCTGCAACATAATTGGAAATTCGCTGGAGAATTGACACGGACCACTTTGCGGTGCCACATAAAGTGGTTGGTTTTAACAGACCACTGAAATAAACATATGGATTGTGGACACAATTCACTGTTTTTTTT